>CM076575.1:717423854-718137556 GCA_034641835.2 Pinus albicaulis
TCCACAAAGGAAAACCTCTGAGGGACAGCGCTGAAGTCCTAGAATCCATTTTCCATATCCTCCGCTGCGCATCCAAACTATAAACTAAGTAATTTCTCATAATTATTTAATACACTCATTATATTATCAAGCTACACATTTTCATTTAAAGAAACGAAATACACTTTCTATTTACATACTAAATGTGTATTTGTGGTCGATGTGGTGTGCAGAACGATAATCTATTAATACAGAATCTGAATTCAATGTGGCCATCCTTGGTTCGGCCACTGAACAATAGAGGGTTCTGGGAACATGAGTGGCAGTATCACGGAGCTTTCTCGAATTTACCTAGCCAGCAAGCTTATTTCGAGAAAACTCTCACGCTGACAGAACAGGTTGCAAGACACAATCTTCTCAATGTGTTGAATGAGCACAACATTAGTCCATCCGCTCGGGTCCTGTTGAATGAGCACAACATTAGTCCATCCGCTCGGGTCCTACACTCAGCGGCGAGTTTCAGAAGTGCACTTCGTACAGTTCTTATCGGATTTGGAGAGATTGGATGTCGTCGTTGGACCGACGTGACTCATATTTATTTATGTGTCGATCGGCTAGCTTCTGAATTTATTCCGTGCCCAAGAAGCTTCAATATGAATTCATTTTGTAGAAATCATGTCAAATTTCTTCCGTTTAATGCCCGGTAGGCTTACTCCACATGGTAATTGAAATACTTGGAAAATTATTGGGCCTCAACCTTCCTTGAAGTCAAGTCACTTCCCCGTATCTAAAAACATGTCATTTTGGATTATCGACGTTTATTAGAGTTCTTTTGGATTTTGGATTATTTTGTTTAATTTAACCATTGGGGAAGGTGAAGTTATTTTGGATAGGCATTTTATAAACATGGGAACGAAACAAAGTTGAAGTTAGTTCGTTACAGAATGTCTGCCTGTGAGTGCCTTTGTTGCGATTTTATATACACCAGTATAGATCTAGTGTAACAACGAATCGTGCTATTTTGAATTATTTCTTCTTTTCAGTATATTTTTCTCTACTTCTGTATTATATATGAAATGTGTATTGTATTATATGTGAAATGTGTATTATATATTTTATATTGAAATATAGTATCTAATAACGAATCATGTTATTTTGAATTATTTTTTCTTTTCTATATATTTTTTTTTATATATTTTATGTTGAAATATAGTAGTTAATATAGATATTAGAAGAGTTTATTTAAATTTTATATTGAATTATTTAGAAGAGAAATATAAATTTTTTTAGTTATTTTATTTTTGTAAAGTAGATATAAACTCATGTTATTTAATTTGTATAGCAATATTTTATTTATAATTTTAACAGTGAAAATGATATTTTTAAGCATTTTTTTCATATTGAATACTGCATTATAATGTTGACAATGGACTAAATGAAAACAATCATAATGAGAATATTGATGTTTGTAATATTTTTAATTGAAATTAACTAAATAGATATAATCATTTCCATCTTAACCAATCCCAATGATAAAGAATATTTAAAAAAAATGTTTTTTCCAAAATCAAAATTACAATGCAACTTACCATATCAAATATTTGTTCTTTCATTCTTTTTTTTTCATTAGTCCATTTGACTATTATAGTTTTAAAACACAATATTTTAAAGGATGTTGATTTAAATTTATTTGAAAAATATATCTTAACAAATTTATGGCATTATATCTGCAGAGTCAGTGTTATATATTATAATTAATTTTTTTTTATAGTTTTTTTTTCATTTATTAAAATAAGATTTTATTTAATATATATAGTTTGCATTCATTGGTTTATTATTTTAGTTGAAATAGTCTAGGTGAGGCATTTTGAGTAGGGCTCACCTTGTCAAAGAGGACTTTAGTTGCCCAAAGTTTTGGGTTTTATTTTCTTTTTGGGGCTAAAACGTAAAATTATATAATATATAATTTATTACCAATTTTGGAAAAATAATAAATATTTAGTTCCAATAAAAAATTTAAAATGATTTATAAAGTTTATCAAATATAAAAGTTTATAATTTATAATATTTATTTTCAAATTTTTTTTTTTCCATTTTTATTAAAATGGAAAGAGTACATGAACATGGAATATTGAGATAAATTCCCTGAGCCAACAGTAATTAGTAGCAAAGAGACTCCAAAATAACTAAGACCACTCATGGTTTAATAAGAATAAAAAAAGAAGTATAACAAAAGTTTTGGAGATGACTAGAGAAGTTATCAATATACCTTGCATGTAGAAATACAAAACTTGTTTAGTAGAAGAACTGTGATTTACACAAAAATTTTGGCTAGCTTCACATCTTTGAGCCGAGAGGCTCATTCTACAACCCAATATAAAAGTGATGTGTAAGTTTGTCAGTCCATAAGTTTCCCTTTATAATAAAAATAAAAGTTAAAAAATATGTTCTAAATAGGAAAATAATGTAAGAAAAAAAAATGTTGTAAAGTAATTCAAGTAAAAAAAAAGTCTGAATAATATTTTAAATCTCATAATTTGGTTATTGATAAAATATTTTAATACTAATTAATATTGACATATATTTTAAAATATGTTAATAAAAAAAGACCATTTGAATTTGAGTCATAAAATGTCTAAATGTAAATATTATGTAAAATATTTTAATGTTAATTATTTATACATTATATATCATTTTTTAAAAATTATGTATATATTATAAAAAAAAATTAAGTTTTTATAAATAAAATTTTTATTTGAATAAATTCCAAATATAATTGTGGAAAAATAGATATAACTTAATTAAGACATAATTCATAATTCATTCTTGTATCTGGCTATTCAAGTGCTGAGGAAAGACCTGGCAGCCACTCAAACGCGCTCACAGTTTTATAAATGGGCAACTCTGTCTTTTTTTTAAAAAATAAAAAATAAAAAATAGCTTGAGATTGAAAGAGAGTCCAGCTCCCTATTCCACACTATGTGGAGATGCTGAAAAGAAAGAGAATTAAAATTATTTTTGACAAAAAAATATTTTGTCCATTCAATGGATTAAGCTAAGATCTTGTATATTGCTGATTCCAGTGATCTAGTAAATAACACATTTAGAATGGTGAAATCACCATAAACCTGAAGCGCTGACAAATGCTTATTAGAGAAAAAATAAAAGATAACTCAGCATTCATAAATCTCAGCCTGAGTATTAGTGCCAACACCAAAATTTTCCCAAAAGAAGACGCCCTGCACCTCCTCCACAGTGGTAGTCTTGGGTAGCACCATTGAAGCAATAGTCAACATAACAGGAATTGAAACTTGGATAAAAACAGAAAGAATGGAAGGATTTGTGCTTAGGAAATCTCGAATAGTCGTTGAAGAGCGTTATGATTAGTGGAAGGATATAAAAGGATATGATCAGTGGAAGGATATAAAAGGGTATAAATATAATAGATAGATAAATCCTTCAAAATGGTTTGTTTCTTACCTTCCAAATTCCTATGCAGGTAAATTGAATCCAAGGAAAGGTGGTCAATTGACTGGATTCCCTTTAGACATAAACAACATATCTGGTACCAATGAAGGCCGCTGAACAGGTTGTCCCGTGTGAGAATGTGATTTTCAAGGATAAGCCAAGCAAAGCATTTAAGTTTCTGCACCACGGGCGAGTGCCAGATTTTATTATACCACCATGTTAGTCATAAGTCAACTTGGCACTGTTATAATAGTTATTACTCTAGTTATTACTCACTTTGAAGGGTTGAGAGCATTTTCCATCATAAGACAATTATGATGACTATAAGACAAACAAAATATATTTTATAACAAATATATTTAAAAAATAAGATCAACATAGCAAAATATATTTCTTAACATTTCAAGTTATTAATATTTTACAAAATAAATATATATTATATACTAACTTAATAATAAATATATAAAATATTATGATGGACATAAATGAAAATAATATTATCAAAACCATATTCTTAGGATTACTTATTTCAGGTAGTAAAATTAATTAATTAAAACCATTTTTTCATTGTTTCATAAGTTATATATTTTTTACATTTTTTTTCTATTCCATTTTACTATATTTTAATTTTCTAATTTTAATTTTCTAATTTCTATATTTTTTTGTTTTTTATTTATTTTTTTAATTTCAATTCAATTTTATAATTTTTTTTTTTTAATTTATCATTATTAAAATAATATAAAAATAAACTTTTAACATAATAATAATAACAATTATTAAAATAGTATAAAAATAAACTTTTAAAATAATAATAACTATTATTGTTATTACTATTATCTAATATAGATATTATCATTAACAGATTCATTCATATCATTACCAAGTTTATTTTATTTTTATTCATGTAATCATGATTTTTTCTTAATCTCTTTTTTTTCTTTTTACAATATTTCTTATGATCATATTTTCATTTCCAACTCTTTTGAAATCTAGTGTTAAGTAATTATAAACTTAAAGTCCAATACCAAAATTCCAAAAGTGCGAAGCAAATTCTCCATATACCAAACTCAATAATCATTTAATAGTTTCTTTATGGTAATATGCTTTTCCATTTCACCATTTCTTTTATCATTTCTTTTTAATAGAGATAATTCAAACAGGAGTAGTATGAAATATGTTTTCACCAATCATATATATATAATTATAATTTTTTAATATTTTTTTGATGCAAAACCATTCTTAAAATAGAGATGAGTTTTTTTGTTATGATTTTTTCATTTTCATTTTTTTTCCATATAATTTATAAATAATTATAAATTTAAAATTCAGATAAATTTTTTTGTTAAAATTTTTTCATTTCCATTTTTTCTCCATACAATTTATGAATAATTATAAATTTAAAATCCAATTTCAAAATTTCACAATAAACAACAAACATGCCATATATCAAACCTAATAATCAATTAATATATGCTTTTTTTAGGGCTTTTCCATTTCACCGTTTCTTTTATCTTCTCTTTTTAGTAGAGATAACGCCAAGTACGAGTGATCTGAAATATCTTTTGACCCATAATTAATATATATCATTTTTCAATAATTTGTTGGCTCAAAATTAAGTTGAATTCTTAATTTAGGGATAATTTTAATTTTAAATAAAAATATTGATTGAGAAATATTTTATTAAGGTGTGAAAGGAACAGAAGATCAAAAAAGAATTAGACAACTAAAACCAAAAAAGTCTCCCGAGACATTTCGAAACTTGCAACATCAACCTCCTTGCATCCAACATCAACATGTGTCAAACTTGCTACCACAAAATATTTTTATTATTTATATTTATATTTTTATTATTTAAGTATCAAAAGACATACTTCAATACCTCTCTTCCCTTGTAAAAGTGTATTTCTAGTTTTTTTTAAGTGTATGCCGCAATCAACAAGTACATGTTAGTCCAAATTTGCCATGGAGAATTACAAGAACGTGTAATTTATATGTTTTGTAGGAGGAAGAAATAGTTTTCTTCTGAGTTAAAAATATAAAGTTCAAATCTTTTTGGTGGGCTGTTAAAATCTTTTGGTTATGATTCAAAATTGTTAAAATGTCCGCTTAGAAATTCACCAAGAGAGCAAGAATCACACGATATTGATTTGGAAATCTGGATCAAGAATCACAAGACACTGGTTTTGAGTACAAGAAAAACCCTTTTCACTTTCAAATCTAAAATTGATATTTCTTAATATTCTTAATAAGAATTTATGAAAATACCTAACAAATCTTTCAAACAAATATTTTAAAAGCCGTTACAAAATTATTGCTATGGAACATCTTTTAAATTGTTACATTAAAGATTAATGTGGAAAATGGATAAGTACCTGGGCCATATTGTAGTGAGATTATGTGCATTCTGAACTATAGGTTTCCCATTATTATAATTTAAGAATAGACTTTTCCATTACTATTATTTAAGAATAGAATTTTAAGTGTTTTTTTTTAAGAATAGACTTTTCCATTACTATAATGTGCCAGTGCATGGTTGCATAAGACCGAATTCACTGAAGATGCAACAATCATAGCATACAAAAATGTAATCTTCAAGACAAGTGCATACATGTATAAACAACCAATAGTCGGTATATATTGGAAAGGCATAAGATATTAAACAAAAAATAACACAAGTATTTCACACACGAAACACACGAGTTGTTGCTCTTCTATTAATCATACGAACTTAAATCTCATTAAATAAATACAATGAACCCAGTAAAGGGTATTTTTCCTAACTCACTTGACATGCACACACTTACATAATTGGACTTGACCATCACTCACTTAATTCATTCTCTAACTCACTTACCAAATTTATCTATCAAAAAACTCAACTTACTCAACACTTACTTAACACTCCCCATTAATTACGACTGCTAAACTAAAACATTAACTCATGACAACTCAAACATGCCTACTGGTCTATATATCAGCTAGGCTTACAACACCCAAGTTTCTTTTGTGAAACTCAAACACATCTATTGCTAATGGCTTTGTAAATATATTAGCCAATTGATCACTAGATTTACAAGGCTTCAAGTGAACTTATCCATTTCTCACAAGTTCAATAATAAATTGATATATAGTATCAATATGTTTGCTTCTTTGATGAAACACACTATTCTTAGATAGTGCAATCGCTGAAGCGTTGTCACAGTATATCATTGTTGATCGATGTTGTTTCTACTTGAGTCCATCCAATACTCTTCTTAACCATACTACTTGACATGCTGCTGAAGTTGTTGCTACATATTCTGTTTTTGTTGATGATAGTGTCACAATGGGTTTCCTCTTAGATGCCCATGCTATCACACCTGAACCAAGATGAAACACATAACCGGATGTGCTCTTCTGATCATCCAAACTGTCTGCAAAATCATTATATGTGTATCCAATCAAATCTTTCTTTTCTATACTTGCATAAATTATGCGATAATATCTAGTTCCTGCTACGTATCTCAGAATTCTTTTTCCAACACTCCAATGTGTGTCTTTTAGAGTCTCCATAAATCTGGAAATCAAACTCACTCCTTGCATTATACCGTTCTTGTAGTTGTGAGATACATGAGGCTGCCAACCAATCTTTTGAATAGAGTTGGATTGACATATGATCATTCATCATCCTTACTTAACTTTGTACCTATTGCGACTGGTGTAGGTACAGGTTTGCAATTATCCATCCTGAACCTTTTCAGCAAATCTCTGACATATTTATTTTGGAAAATAAAAATTCCTTTTTCAGATTGCCCAACTTCAATGACAAGAAGATATTTCATGAGACCAAGATTTGTCATCTCAAATTCTTTCATCATGGCTGCCTTAAATTCATCTAACTCAAGATCACCTGTAAAAATAATATCATCAACATATAAGCAAACAATCAAAATTTGTTCATGCTCATTTACCTTTGTGTATAAGGTAGGTTCAATGTTGCTTCTGCAAATTCCATTCTTGATCATGTAGCTGTTAATTCTATTATACCATGCTCTAGGTGCTTGCTTAAGTCTATAAAGTGCTTTCTTCAACCTGTAAACTTTATCTTCTTCACCTTCAACTTCAAAACCTGGAGGTTGTTGCACATAAATTTTTTCTTCTAGAATTCCATTGAAGAAGGCCAATTTGACATCCATCTGATACACTTTCCACTTTTTCTGAGCTATTGTCGGTGGAACTGTTCTTACAGTATCCAATCTGGCTACCCGAGAAAATGTTTTTCCAAAGTCTATTCCCGGTTGCTACGAGAATCCTTTTGCTACAAGTCTTGCTTTAAATCTGTCAATTTCACCTTTCTCATTCAACTTTGTATTGTACACTCACTTCACAACAATGAGGTTTTTATCCTTTGGAAAATTAACCAAATCCCATGTATCATTCTTTTCAATAGAATCAATCTCTTCATCCATAGCTTGTACTCAATTTTCATCTCTGATTGCTTCTTCAAACGAAGAATTTTGGAATGCCAACAATGAAAAATTTGGACTAACATCCAAATCATCATAAATATCTTTTAAAATTCTCATATTTTTCTTACCATTGTTTGATTCATTACCTGATTGGTTGCTTGGAGAATTCTGGTATGTTGATTTGCTTGAAGATCTATGCTACTCTGAAAATATTGAAGCCCTTGCTGGTGTGACTCTATTTGGTGTCTGCTCTTTTGTTTATTGTTGCTCCTTTTCTGGTACATCATCCTCTTCCATAAATGGTGCTTGTGCATCGATTGTTTTGTCTACACTCTCATTCCATGACTCTTGTTCTTTGAACACAACATCTCTACTAATTATTGTCTTCTTGGTGACAGGGTTATACAATTTGTAAGCTTTTGACTGCTCACTATAACCAGTAAATATGCATTTTTCACTTTCATCATCTAATTTTCCTCTTAGCTTCTTAGGGACATGTGCATAGGCTACAAATCCAAAAAATTTGAAATAAGATACATTGCATGACATACCTGACCATGTTTATTCTGGAACTTTGTTCATAACACTCTTTGTAGGAGATCTGTTTATCACATGAACAACAGATGCAACTGCTTCTGCCTAATACCCATTGGACAAATTTCTTGCTTTCAAGATGCTCCTTGTCATGATCATGATTGTCTTGTTCTTTTCCTCTGCTACACCATTCTGTTGCGGTGTGTATATGGTTGTAAATTGTCTTCTGATTCTATGTTGTTTGCAGTACTCTTGGAATGCTTTCAAATCATATTATCCACCACGATCTGATCTCAATAACTTGATTTGCTGACCACTTCGGTTCTTTGTTAAGGCTTTGAACTCTTTGAAATTTGCAAAAGTTTCAGACTTTTGCTTCAAGAAGTAAACCCAATTATTTCTGCTATAGTCATCAATAAAAGTGAGGAAGTAACAACTTCCACCAATTGACTATGTCCTCATAGGTCCACACAAGTATGTATGCACTAACTCAAGTGGTTTCTTTTCTCTGTATGAAACACCCTTCGGAAAACTTTCACGGTGTTGCTTTCCCAAGATGCAACACTCACAAGTGCCAGCAGGTTCTTTGATGAGATGTAATCCTCTGACCATTTTTTTCTGCTACAACAATCTTAAATCGGAAAAATGCAAGAGTCCAAATAGAAAGTGCCATAACCTGTAATCATTAGAACATGCAACTATAAAAGAACTAACATGATCTTTGTAGTTAATAATTAGAGGGAAGAGTTTGTTTCTCGTCATCTTCACCTTTGCTATCAGCTGCTTGCTTTGAGGGTTGTCATAAATAACACACTCTTGCCCTTGAAAGATATCTATGTATCCTTTCTGTGTCAATTAACCAACACTTATCAAATTTTGTTTGAGACCAAGAACATAATGTACCTCTGATATTGTCTTTGGCTCCCCCTGCTTGGTCAAAATGTTTACCACTCCCTTGCCATCTACATCCACACTCTTGTCAATCCCCAAATTTACCTTTGTCTTCACAAATTGATCCAAATTTGCAACCAATTTCTTGTTGCCTGTCATGTGGTTACTGCAACCACTGTATAATAACCATACCTTATCAAACTGTTCATGCATGGTGTTGCATGCTAGGAACATGGAGTTAGTATTCTTTATACTAACATTAGCTCTTTGGTTTCCTTGATGAGCTATCTTTTTCCTACAATCACAAGCATAATGACTAAATTTATTGCAATAATAACATTTCACCTTTGATTTGCCAAACCTTTGATTATTGTGAGAGATTTTTTTGTTGTTGCTTCCACTTTGATGTTCATGCTCTTCTTGGCCATCTCTTTGACCACCATAGCTTTCGCCTCGTCCTCTGCCTCTCTCTCGACCTCTGCCATGACCTCTTGAACTATAAACTTGACTTTTGAAAGCAGTTTCTAAAGTGGAATCCTTATTTTTGTCTATCCTTGCCTCATGCTATGGAAGTGATCCCATCAACTCATCAACTGTTAGTTTTTCCAAATCCTTTGCTTCTTCTATGGCTGCTACCACAACATCAAACTTGGTAGACAAAGATCTAAGGACCTTCTCAATCACTGTTTTATATTTAATGTCTTCACCATAAATTTCTAAGTGATTTATCACAGACATGACCCGATTCATGAAAGAATCGATGTCCTATGTTTCCTTCATATGCAGACTTTCAAAATATCTCCTAGTATTCTCCAATTTAACAATATTGACTTTGGACATACCTTGATAGTTTGTCACCAAACTTTCCCATGCTTCTTTTGCTCAAGACGTGATCATCATATTTTGGAACACTGCTCGGTCCACTCCATGTTGGATAAGAAGCAACGCTTGTGCATTCTTCCTTTTGTCTTTCTTCCATTGTTCCTTCTTTGCATTACTAAGGGCTCGTTCTTTTACATCATTCTCAGGTTCTGCAAGCCCAAACTTGTCATGATAACAAACATCATGTTCCTTTCACATGGTCTCCATTTTAATGGCCGACACATCATAATGTTTCCCAGTAAAAGAAGGAAGTTTTAGCTGAAAACTTGATCTGGTCATCTTGCTTCAAAAACAATATTCTCTGATAAAACCCTATTTTTTTCTTATGAGGGTTTTACAAAGCTCTTAAAAAAAAATCATTTTTTTAAAGTTTTTTATAATAAAATCTTTTATAAAAAAACTTTTATAATACCGGGCTCTCTTTAAAAAAAACACCCTTTACTTCAAAATCTTTTTTTTTTTTTTTAATCTTATAAAAAAGACTTTCAAAAGTATATTTATATAAAATTATTTTATAAATTCCTTTTAATATAACTCGTTCCAAGCTCCTTTTAAATCCTTAAATATTCATCCGTGTATCAAATCCATTTAAAAAAAAAAAATCATAAGTATATGGATTTTTAAAAGGAACATCTAACCAATAAATTTGTTGACAGTGGCATACGTGGTACTTGTTGAATTTTTGAACATGACACTCTCCTTTCTTAACATAAAACTCCATTGCGCACCCGGTGAATAGGGAAAATTGTGGACTAAACTAGTTTTTTAGAAAATCGCAAGTTTCACGACTGTTGCACAGTTTTTCAATAAAAAAGGTGTGAAGTTGCACATTTTTTGCACCAAAAGCATGCAGACTTGTGCACTCTTTATCGGTTCAATGATTTTGCAAAATAAAAAAAAAAATTGCCAACCTTTTGCTCTTGGCCTTTTTCTCTAGCTTTGCTCACCCACAGATCTTCTGATCCTTCCTCAGTTTCGATAAAAATTTGTTGGAAAGGTAGAGGATATTAAACAGAAAATAGCACAAGTATTTCACACACAAAACACACGAGAAGCTTCTCTTTTATTAATCATACAACCTTCAATCTCACTCAATGAATAAAATCAACACGGTGAACGATATTTATCTTAATTCGCTTGACATGCACACACTTACATAACTAGACTTAACCATCTCTCACTTAACTGACTCTCTAACTCACTTACCAAATTCATCTGTCACATAACTCAACTTACTCAACGCTTACTTAACTGATTTTCTAACTCTACATGCAGGAGGTAATTAACTATTTTAACAGTATATGTGCATATCAAGAATCAGAAGGTCTGTGATTAAAGACTACCCATAAAATCAACAGACACAATGGAAATGTGGGGAGATAAACAATAAATAGTTTCCCCATACCCGGCCCCATCAGTGTCACATAGACAAGATAAAAGCATAAAGGAATCCCAGACCGGGGCCATAACACAAAAGAGCCAAAAATAGAATAAAATTTTAAGTTATTATAATAGTTGAGGATCAATACCAAATGTCTGGTTTAGTAAAAATTCATGTTTGGGTTACTAAAACTTCATTGTCCATTATTTAAATAAATTATAAAATTCATTGTCCATCATTTAAATTAAGAGACATGGATGTGAAATTGAAATCAGCGGGAAATATTTAAATTAAGAGACCATGATATTAAATTGAAATCAACTGGAAATATTTAAATTAAGAGATAAGGATGTGAAATTGAAATCAACTGGCACTTAGGATGAGATATATGTGTAATTTTTAACACAAATTGAACATTCAACGAAGAAATAGATATTCATTTACGAAGACATGGATATTCATTTTGTAGGTACATGATGGCCATGTGTTTAAACAGGTACCGAGCATGCATTCTTGCATGCAATCCATTTATCGTCCATTTTTCATGTACCTTTTTTCAAGCTAAAACATGTTTACATATCTCCTTTTATAGTTTGGAATGGATGCTCTCGATTCCATGACAAGTCCTAGTGATGCTCAGTTAGTTTGGCGACAATGTTAGGGTTTTTACGAGTAAGAGGGTTGTTCGGTTAGTTCGGCGACCATGTTACTTGGTTCTGTACAATTTGTCCACCATGTTAGTTGGCATATGTAGTACCAGTGCCAACATAGGTAGCACCAGTACCAGCAACAACAAATCTTGAGCCCTTTTGTGTGTCACAAGATGCGCTTTTGGGATTTTCGTAATTTCCTTACAGATTTTATGAAATGCATTACCTTTGAGAAACCTAGAGGTTGTCAATGTGTTTCATGCTAAAAACATATGTAAATCGATTTCCATCCCTGCTTACTTTAGTACTTCGAGTTTCGCAGGGGGCATAACTGTATTCAGCTATGAATATCTAGTTTTGACCATCTTTCTTCCGGAAAACAGTAATGATGGTGTTGTTGGGGTTTCACTTATATGATTTTATATGCATGAGCTCTGTTGTCTATAGGATGTTAATGTGAAAGCGGAGCGTGAATAATTTTCTTCCACTCATATCTTATGTGGAGAAACTCTAGTATATAAATGAGTAAAACAAGTAAAGGGTAAGCATTTTTAGAGCAACACATTTGAGTCTTCTTTTGCATTCCATTCTATTTCATGGCATTGGCCAGATTATTCAGTCTTGCCAGATTATTGAGTTTTGTCATAATTTACTAATTTTATGTTGATAATATATGTAAATTTATGTCCATTCTATTTCATGGCATTTTCCAGATTATTCAGTCTCACCATAATTTAGTAATTTTATGACGATAAGAGATGTAAATTTATTTTCATCCCTGTTTGGTGTAGTTAGTAGCTTTTTCCCCTACCTCTGTTTCTCTGCCTCTTCTCCTATTTAGAAGGTCCACCGGTTTCCAAGCACCTCCTTCCTCGATACCTCTTTAAGAGGTTTAGGCATTGGTTTCATGTAGTGGGCTCTACTGTTATTTGTCTTTACATTTTTTTGGCAGAAGAGTTATAAATTTTCTATTTTATATAGCATTATTAACAAAAAAAATAATTGTTTCTTGTGATGGATCAAAAGATAGTTTGAACATAAAGTTTTTTAAATGTTAAATGTATTTTGTAAAACTTAAAGCGAGTTTCTCCATCATGAAAAAACAACTCTCCTTACTAAAGCCACTTGTTTTTAAGATTTTTATTTTTTTAAGTTTCTTTAATATATCTTTTCCTTTTATTCAAACTAAAGTTTATATATATGGATAATCCCTTTAATATAAGGATATGCATCAATGTTTATTTATTGTATTCCAATATTTATTTACTTTTTAAAAAAATATTATGATTAATAAATTATAATATAAATAGTTTCATGTCTTTCTTAAATATTAACTAACTAGTAAAGGGTTTTAAGCAGATTTCGTAACTAAAATTTTTCAAAAATTTAAAAGCGTTGCAAGATAACCTCTGTTAAAAATTATGTTCAATTTGTTTTTAATTTTAAATTATACAAATAACCATTTTATCAACTTGAAATACAATTTAGAGTACGATCTATATATCAAATTGAAAGGCAATAATGAACACTTTGATTTCTATATCAAATTCTGGTTTATAATATGCTTCCATCTTATAGACTTTTCCCATAACATTGAAAGGTTCGATTGCCTTGTCATTTTTGAACTTTAGCATCCTTTAAATCAAACCGAGAACTTATAATCCTTTAAATCAAACCAAATTATTTAAAGGAATTGTGATGGAAGGATTTATTAGTTTTTTTAAATATTTTGATATTCGTCATCAATACAAAATAGTTTATTCATTTTCCAATTAAACCAATCAAATATCTCATCAGTGATGAAGGACACCCAATAAAAAAAGAGCCAAGGATTAACAACATGCAATAGCCAAAAACAAAAGATCATTGTTGCGATTATCAGATGTTTAGCAAATCTGCAACAAAACGCCGAGAATATAGCAATACCATTCTTTACAACAAAACTTGCTTTCCTTGAATTCAATCTCAAATAGGTTGCCTTATTTGAAGACAATGTCAAGTGGGTTGTTTTCTTTGAATTCAAAGCCATATTTTCCTCTCGCATCAACTTATACCGATAAAACGGATGTTGAATTCTAATTCCACCCTAATCCTGTTAGTTTCACCTTCACCTAAAACAATTTCTATGAGGATATTTCCCTGTGAAATAAATGTTGGAATATTGAAAAATTCCAGAACAACAATGGAGAGAGTAATACTCTCCTCTTTGACACAGAGAAATTAAAAATTTCTTGACAGGAGACGGAGTTCAACACTTTGAAAATTTTCTATTTCATTCACTGTAAACTATTACAAAAAATTTCTTCCTCTGTCAGAGGGATTTACAAAAAAACAAGACTGCTGCATAAACATAGTGCTCTCAAAATTATTCTCTGTTTCACACACATAAAAAAAATATACTCTGTCTCTAAAAACTACGCACTGTTGTGCATGAAATTACACTCTATCTATTGAGAAAAACGCATTGTTGTGCTGTGTAAAAATATACCACATTACTACACTACATTACATCACAGGCCTTTTAAAACATATACTGCAAACTATATTAAAAAACTTAAAACACATCCAAAGTTAAAAGTTTTGTCGGGGGGCTCACTTTATAATTGTTTTAATATATATATGAAACATATATATATAACATATATAAATGTTGCGTATATTAAAACATAACCAAAACTTTGATCGCGCATGAATTTAAAACCAAAACCTTAAACCTTTCATCTGGTGGACCTCGCTAGAACTCAAACGAAAAATTAAACTGACTGCACAAAACCATTTCGTGTTACAATTTTGGGCACTGACGTCAGCCGAAATTGTGACGCGAAATCTTCATCAAATGCGCCTCATAAAATTTTTGGGTCCAATTTGGGCTTACTGATGCAAGCATCTTTTGTGACCCGAAATCCAAATCAAATCCGCCCTAAAACATTTTGGGTCTGGATTTCTCAATTGTGCTAACAACCAAACAAAACCCGCTCCAATCAAGTCCTGCCATTTGTCTGCTGACGTGACGGTTGACTTGGCATTGGGGACCATGGTTCTGTGGGACTGCTGACATGGTCGTGGGACTACACAAAAGAACTTTCAACTAACCTGTCTTCCCACATACCTGTTTATAAATTAAAATGCTCTGTTTTTTTAAATGTACAAAAGCCTGTCAAAAAACTGCGAAAGGAATATAGGGGGTTTTCAAAAAAAAATTGATTTTTCACCATTTTAGAAGGTGGCTTGAGTACAGAGAACCTGGAGTTTTAAAATGGAAAGCGGCTCTGCACAGCCAGTGTTGAAAGTAACATTTCAACACTCCTCCTTACTTTCAACTGCTGGGCTATCAGTCATACCCAGACATTTCCTCAGAAACTCAAAACTCTTTTGCCCCAATGGCTTGGTTAGAATGTCTACAAACTGCTCTTGAGTTCTGCAGTGTTCTAAAACAATTTCTCCACTGTTCACCAATTCTCCGATGTAATGAAACTTTGTGTCTATGTGTTTCATTCTCTCATGAAACACATAATTCTTCGATAATGCAATAGCTGAGCTATTGTCACAATAAATCATTATTCCTCTTACCTGCTCTTGGCATAAACTACTTAGCATCCTCCTCATCCAAATTTCTTGACACGCTGCTGCTGTAGCTGCCACATATTCTGCCTCTGCTGTAGACAACGCTACAATGGGATGCTTTTTAGAAGCCCATGAAATGGCTCCTAAATCCATGTGAAAAACATAACCAGAAGTTCTCTTCCAATCATTTACACTTCCAGCCGAATCACTATCAGTGTATCCAACTAAATCTGAGCATTCTGAAGCAGTATATAAAATGCCATACCTTTTGGTTCCTTTAACATACCTCAGAATTCTCTTTGTTTCCTGCCAATGTGCATCCTTTGGATTTTCCATGAATCTGGAAATCAAACTAACAACATGCATTATGTCGGGCCTAGTTGTAGTCAAATACATGAGGCTGCCAAATATGCTCTTGTACAAGCTAGGATCAAAATCCTTGCTGCTGTCCTCTCTGCTGAGTTTTAATCCCATCACTATGGGAGTGATTGTTGCTTTGCTCTCCTGCATATTAAATCTTTCAAGCACTTCATTAACATATTTTTCCTATGCAATAAAAATCCTATTTTCATCTTGTTCTACTTCTATTCCTAAGAAGTATTTCAACAAACCCATGTCAGTCATTTAAAATTCTTCTTTCATGACTGTTTTAAAATTTTCAATAAGGTAATCATCATTACCTGTAAAAATAACATCATCAACATATAAAACCACTATCAACATTTTACCATATTTTTCTTTGATGTAGAGGGTGGGTTCTCCCTCACACTTTTCAAATCCATTTTCCAGTAGATAGGAATCTATCCTATTGTACCACGCTCTTGGCGCTTGCTTTAGCCCATAAAGAGCTTTCTTCAACTTGCACACATTGTGCTCTTGGCCTTTCTTTTCATATCCGAGAGGTTGTTCAATGTAAACCTATTCCATTAACACTCCATTTAGGAATGCTGACTTCACGTCCATTTGGTAAACTTTCCACTTGTTTTGTGCTGTTATGGATAGCACTGCTCTCACGGTTTCCATTCTGGCAACCGGTGCGAAAGTTTCCTCATAATCTATCCCATGATTTTTCTTATATCCCTTGACAACAAGTCTGGCCTTGTGTCTCTCTATTTTACCTTCAGCATTACTCTTGGTCTTGTAGACCCATTTAACTCCAATGACATCTTTACCTTTTGGGAGTTCAACCAAATCCCATGTCTTGTTTCTTTCTATGGCATTAATCTTCTCATCCATAGCTTCTATCCATTTCTTGTATTTAATAGCATCCTCAAAATGAATAGGGTCATCAACATGACAATAAGCAAACAAAGAATTGATACCTTCATTTTTCTACCTCTTGTTCATAAATGTCATTCAAATTTCTGAACTTCTTACCTCTTTCATTAGGTGTACAAATGCTTGAAGAAGCACTTGAATTTCCTCCTTGTGGTGTGCTTGGAGAAGCACATTCATTTCTCAGCAAGGGTGTGCGTTGCTGCCCTTGTGTTGGAGCTGTTTTTTGGGGATGTATTTCAGCCAACTCATCATCATTTTCATCATGAGATAAACAATGTTTAACATTCATTGTTTTATCTATGCTTCCATCCCAAGCTTCCTCTTCAATAAACTGAACATCTCTGCTCACAATAAACTTCTTGGTGGATGGGTTGTACAACCTATAAGCCTTGGATTCATCACTATATCCAATGAAAATACATTTCTCCCCCTTGTTGTCCAACTTCTTCCTTCGCTGATCCGGTATGTGTGCATAAGCCACACATCCAAAAACCTTCATGTGTGTGACACCTTGCTTTGTGCCACTCCATGCCTCTTCCGGCACTTTGTTCATAACTACTTTTGTAGGGCACCTATTTAAAATGTATGCTTCACAATGTACAGCTTCAGCCCAATAATCATTAGGCAAATGCTTTGCCTTTAACATAATCCTTACCATGTCCATTATGGTTCTATTCTTCCTTTCGGCTACTCCATTTTGTTGCGGAGTATATCTAGTTGTAAATTGCTTATGAATACCATTTTCTCTACAAAAACGTAGAAAATATTTAGTGATATACTCACCTCCTCTATCAGTCCATAGGACTTTGATGTGCAACCCACTTTGGTTTTCCACAAGTGCTTTGAAATTGCAAAATCTTTCAAACACTTCACTTTTGTTTTTCAAAACGTAAACCCAAGTTTTTCTTGTAAAATCATCTATGAATGTTAACATGTAGTGGCTGCCAGCAAGCGATGGATTTTGCATCGGTCCACACAAATTTGAGTGGACAATCTCTAAGGGTGCCTTTGCCCTTATGCTTTTCCCGGAAGGAAAACTTTCTCTGTGTTGCTTCCCCAAGATACAGCCTTCACAATGACTGTCCGATTTCTCTATCAATGGTAAACCTCTTACCATTCCTTTTCTATTCAACAAGTTAAGACCTCCAAAGTTGAGATGTCCAAATCTCAAGCGCCACAACCAATTTTCATCTTTTGGTTCGCTTTGGATAGCCTCTTGTGTCACTACTGCTATTTCTTCTTCATTTTTCAAATCTACTCTCATTCTAAGAGGGAACATCATGTTCCTTGTCATCTTCACTTCAGCAATACATTGTTTGCTAGGTGGTTTCTCCATGATGGTACAAAAATCATCCTCAAAAAATACATTGTACCCCTTTTAAACAAGTTGTCCAATACTTAAGAGGTTACACTTCATTCCTGGAACATAATAAACATCTGCTATGGATTTATTTGCACCTTTCCTTGTTAAGACATTTACGTCTCCTTTTCCCATAACAGAAAATTTGCTATCAGTTCCTAGTGTGACTTGTGACTTCACACTCTCATCTAACATAGAAAACATTTCTATGTTTCCTGTCATATGGTTACTACAACCAGAGTCTAGAAACCATAAGTCTTCATTCTTTTCTTCAACCATATTACAAGCTAAAAACAAATTGTCTTGGCTGAGATTTTCCCTTGTAAAATTTTCATTTGTTCTATTTCCCATATCATGCCGCTTCTTTCTAAATTCATTAGCATAATGACCATATTTTTTACAATAGTGACATTGGACATTGGACTTATCATGCCTTTGTCCTTGAGCATTCTGCTAACCACTTTGCTAGTTGTTGCCTTGGCCTTGATGTTGATTTGGATTGCTGCCCCTTCCTTGGGCATTTGCTAGACTATACCTTCCACCTCTGTTTTGGCTTCTGCCTCTTCCTCTCTTGTTTCCTCTGCCCTGCCCTCTTCCTCTTCCGAAAGACATCTAGGTCTTAAAGGCATGCTCAAGAGATGAGTTTTCACTCCTATCCAATATCTGCCCATGAGTCATTAGTGATGCATGTAGCTCATCCACTGAAAAATCTGTGAGATCCTTGGCCTCCTCTATGGTGGTGTCAATCACATCGAATCTTGAGGGTAGACTCCTCAAGAGTTTTTCCACAATCCTCTTGTCTTCAAGAGTCTCTCCATGAGATCTTATTTGTGTGACCATTCCGATCACATGAGTGAAGAATGAGTCAATAGTATATGACTCTTTCATACAGAGAGTCTCAAAGTCTCTCCTCAGCAACTGAAGTTTTGTTGTCTTCACTTTTTCCATGCCTTGATAGGCTATCTTGAGAGTTTCCCATGCTTCTTTGGATCTCTTGGTTGCTACTATCCTCGGAAACACACTCTCATGCACTGCTTGATACAATAAGAAGAGAGCTTTGGATTCTTTCTTCTTATTTCTCTTCAGCAACTCTTTCTCTGCCTGAGTTAAATCATCAAACTCTTCTTCATCTGCTGGCTCTTCAAAGCCATCCTCAACAAATTCCCATAAGTCTTGGGAAGTAAATAAAGCTCTCATAGTTATTGACCAGTAGTCATAATTTTTTCCATTAAATTGTGGGAGGTGGATATTTCCAATACCCATGCTAGTGCTGGCTCCAGCCATTCTTGCACTCTTAACTATGATTCAAAAAACACTTGACTGTGTATTTTAAAATAGCTGACTGTTATGCAACAGTAACACAATAAATTGTATAGAGAAATACCTTGAATTCTTTTTGGCTGAGTCTTCACACTACTGGAGAAGTTGCTGCAAAAAAAAACTCCTTCCTTCAGCTTCTTTGATCTTCAAAGAGCCTGGACTAGCTCTGATACCATGTTGGAATATTGAAAAATTCCAGAACAACAATGGAGAGAGTAATACTCTTCTCTTTAACACAGAGAAATTAAAAATTTCTTGACAGAAGACAGAGTTCAACACTTTGAAAAATTTCTATTTCATTCACTGTAAACTATTACAAAAAATTTCTTCCTCTGTCATAGGGATTTACAAAAAAAACAAGACTGCTGCATAAACACAGTGCTCTCAAAATTCTTCTCTGTCTCACACACAAAAAAAAAAATATACTTTGTCTCTAAAAACTACGCACTGCTGTGCATGAAATTACACTTTGTCTATTGAGAAAAATACACTGCTATGTTGTGTAAAAATATATCACATTACTACACTACATTACATCACAAGCCTTTTAAAACATATACTGCAAACTATATTTAAAAACTTAAAACACATCCAAAGTTAAAAGTTTTGTCGGGGGGCTCACTTTATAATTGTTTTAATATATATATGAAACATATATATATATATATATATATATATAAACGTTGCGTATATTAAAACATAACCAAAACTTTCATCGTGCATGAATTTAAAACCAAAACCTTAAACCTTTGATTTGGTGGACCCCGCCGGATGTCAAACAAAAAATTAAACCAACTACACAAAACCATTTCGCATTACAATTATGGGTGCTGACGTCAGCCGAAATTGTGACACGAAATCTTCATCAAATGCGCCTCATAAAAATTTCGGGTCCGATTTGGGCTTGCTGACGCAAGCGTCTTTTGTGACCCGAAATCCAAATCAAATCCACCCTAAAACATTTCGGGTCTAGATTTCTCAACTGTGGAACAACCAAACAAAACCCGCTCCAATCAGGTGCTGCCATGTGTCTGCTGACGTGACGGTTGACTTGGTGTTGGGGACCACGGTTCTGTGGGACTGCTGACGTGGTCGTGGGACCACACAAAAGAACTTTAAACTAACCTGTCTTCCCACGTACCTGTTTATAAATTAAAATGATCTGTTTTTTTAAATGTACAGAGGCCTGTCAAAAAACTATGAAAGGACTGTAGGGGGTTTTCAAAAACAAATTGATTTTTCACCATTTTAGAAGGCGGCTTGAGTACAAAGAACCTGGGTTTTTAAAATGGAAAGCGGCTCTGCACAGCCAGTATTGAAAGTAACATTTCAACAAAAAAAAATAAAAAATTATAGTTTCCTCACTACCAAACACAAGAAAATTTGCTAAAATGTTGAGAAACGCCAACAAGAAAAATAAAAACTTACACCAGAAACTTCAATTATTTGGATGTGCCTATGTTCAATCTTAGCTGCAACAAAAATAATCCCTCCTCACAGATAAGATCATAAATAATATGGATCAATGTCCAATAATAGAGAAAAATGAATTCCAGAACACCAAATTATAGATATTTGTATGTTTGTTTGTATGATTTCAACATATTTTGGATGGACAGTTAAGAAACTTGGTTTTCCTATGGGCTAATAGAATTAATGCATTGAGAACTCAGAGCCATGTGTACCAAAGAGCTCAGGAATTGAAACCATGCTGAAATTGAAGATAATAAAAAATTCACAAGCTAGATGGAAATTAAGAACATGCGGGTAGCCACATAGGTTATCGTAGTCGTAAGATGGAAATTAAAGAGGACATGTGTGTAGTCATGTGTCCTAGAGAACGTGTGTGTCCTAGAGAGTGCAGGTTATCGTAGTAGTGGTGAGACTCATGGCGGTGGCCAGACTGAGGCATTATATTATTTAAACTTAACATTTACTGTGGATGAAAAGCATTGGTAGAATTATTGTACATGGAACATACTGGTTTAATATATCCTTGTATATCTTAGCATCAATACGGGTCAGTCCTGGGTCCGTGCCTGTCAGAAGAGGTTAAATAAGGCCTCAAAGATTTCAAAGTTTTCAATTTTTCAATTAAAACCTTCTCAGTTCTCACTTTTTAATAGGCTGAGAAAAAGTGAAAAAAACATGGAAACTTAGGCTAATTTTAGTTTAAGCATCTGATTTCAACTTATGCTAGTTTCAGTTTAAGCATCTCGTTTATTTTTAGCAGGTTCATATTCCAAAGAATTTTGATTACAAGAGTCCCTCCAGGCCCTCTGGGCAGGGACTAAAGAGGGATTGAATGAAATAGAAGATTTGGTGCCTCGTAAATGTATTTATATGCCACCATTTCTCTATTTACACTGTTTTGATAAATGATAGAAAGAATTATTTAAAATAGAAAAATAAATGTGGTCTGAATATTAAAACTTGTGTAAAATTTGTACAATATTTTTTTTAATATAAAATGAATAATTTTTTCTGAAATTATTTCATTATTATTACGTAAAAAAATTGAACTATATTGAAGTAATAAATAATTTTTTTATCTAAATACATATTTATTTAAAAAAATAGTTTTTTTGTTTTTGTTTTAATTTAATGTGTAGTTCCAAAAAAAAAGAATTTTGATCGAATATTACTTAAAAAATGCACTCAAATTAAAATGGACATAGGTAGTCAGATCAAGAAACATATAATGGTCTTTAGTATAAGGATAAATCATTTGAAAGCATTGCAAAAAATTCACTCAAATTAAAATGGACGGACATAGGTAGTCAAAACATGCAACATATAATGGTCTTTAAGATAAGGATAAATCATTCGAAAGCATTGAAATAGTAAGAAAATATGAAGACAAACAACTTGGAAAGGGGAAAAATGAAATAGGGGCATAATTAATAGAATTTAAACAAGAAAGACGGCTATAATATAAGTACTTTTTTTACCAACCTAAGAACCTAAGATTTGAAATGCAGGTACTATTTTACAATATTTAAGGGCTATCATATAAGTAATTTTTTTATCAACCTAAGAACCCAAGTTTTGAAATGCAGGTCATATTTTACAATATTTATAGGGTGAATGTGAAAGGTAAGTAGAGAAAAATAAAAAAGGGGAAAATTACTATAATTATGATTCAAGAAACAATATATTAATCAACAATAAAATAACAAAGTAAAAACATACTATTATGATTATTCAAGAAACCATGTGAAATAGAGATACAATGATTTTATTAGTAAAGATATTCTAGAAGGAGAACAATAAAGATTAGTGTGAAGGGCTTCTTAAGGGGGTTCACAATCATGTGGAATCGATTTGAAGTAATTAGAAGAAATTACTTTTATATTTGTATTTGCCACCATAAGTCTTAGAAGGCTGCTATGAGGTGCCATGAGGTTGAATTACACTTTCATTAAAGAATTTACTCATTAAGCACTATAAAAGCCATTTTTACACTTCTTCCTTATAAAGTAGTGTCATCAAGGGGTTCTTTGTAAACCAATACAACTGGTCATGGTTTTTCCATTCTAGTTTCCCAACAACCCATTTATGCTTAAAGAAATAAAAATTTACTAGGGTATCAATGAGAAATTGGTTGGTGATAGTGCATTATCGAGCATGGAAGTTCTGGAATATTTTTATTCACCTAGTTCACATGCCATGAAGCCTATCTTCAATATCGTACAAGATCCTACAAGAAGTAACCATGATAAAGGAAGAGGGAATGACAAGATAGAATAATTATGATGCTCGTGAATCATATAAATATCCCTTAGCCTTAGTTTACTACATATTTTTTAGTGTTGGGAATCCAAATTGGTTGACAAGAGCCTAATTGAGATCTATGCTTGTTTTTTACCATGATATGGTGTATGCCTATAATTTTTCAATAGTGTTAGCTTGTGGCTAAGGAAGAGAGTTCTACGTCTTGAAGTTAGGAGTATTATTTGTAGAGTTGTGTAGCTAGGATTGGAAAAATCCTCTCAAGTAATGGAAAGTATGAAATATATTAATAATAGAATGTGAGAGATAAAATGATTAGCGTGTTAGTAAGAATCACAATTTTTTTTTTAAGAAATCAATGAAAAATATATAAAAAAAAATATGTGAAGCAAGTATACATTCATTAACCAATGGTAAGGAAATAGGCCTCTCAAAGACATTGGGAACAAGTGAGTATGCCTTGTGAAATTTTCCGCTACGGAAATTATCAATGTCCTTTTACTGAAAGGGGAGATAAAAGTGGGCCCTTTAAATACAAGTAATAAAACTAATCTAGAAAATGAATACAAGCATATACATATGAATGAATCATCTATAAACCAACGAAATAGTTCACAAGGAAGCAATGATTGTTAAAGAAAATACAACATGCCTTCAAAAAGATAATTACGAAAGCTACCGAAATAGTTCAATTTTCTTAGTAAAGATAAAAACAACATACATCACAAAAATTAAAATAATAATACTACAATATTCAATAAATATGCATGAAAGAGTGTTGGCTCAAAGAGATTTTGAATTAAGTAAAAGTTCCAAGATACATGAAGACAATGAAAACCACTAGCCCCAACAGTGGAGAATTAATGCAATCACTTGTTCCTCCAAAAAAACTATCTTCCTCTCCAATGTCTGGTAGGAGGAGCCAAGGTCAAAAAAATTTCCATGAGTGATGATGGTCTAGATATATAACAAATGGGGTGATCATTCACCTCCCTTGGGACCCTTTGGCTACCCTCCTGACTGTTTGACTTATCAATGAATTTTCCACTTCCTACATGGCCTTTCACATTACGTAGATGACCCTTTGACTTCCACTTTACATTAAATTTATTCAATATTTAATTTACATAATACACAAATTATGTGGAAAATGATAACTCATGATAGGACATGACATGACGCTGATGATAGATACTGTTGATGATGTGGCAGTGCCAAGTTTTCCTTCTTATTGCTTTGTCTTCAATAAAATATGTATCTAATACTTCTTATTTATGAGAGATATGATTTGTTCCTCATATACACCCTCCAAAGGGTTGTGAATTAGTATGGGATCTTCATGTGGTCTTGACCTTTGACCTTCTATTGTACTCTGGTCTTGCTTCATATTCTGGCCTGATGATCATCTTATCTCTCTAGCTCCATGGTGTCTTCTAGCATGGTATCCTTATAATTTTCCTCTATCATCGTCCTGTCATGATACAAAAGAGAATTCTCAACTGGAAATCACTAATGACAAGCTGACATCAGCCCCAAAACTCCTATTCGGACATGTTTCATGATATCACTTGTTAGGGCTAGTACCAAGTGACTAGTTGAGTGCTTGATGCAAGGATTCTATAGTTCCAGAGGCCAAGGTCCAAAATTGAGGCTTGAGAATACTCAATGTGTAGTTCAAGATGGCTAGGGTCAAAGGATTCTGCAGTTCAAGGGTTTAAGACCTAAAGGTTGGAGCTTGAGGCTTAAGGTTTCCCCATGCGTAGTTGTGAGAGGGAAGATTAGGTAACTACATAGTTGAGGGGATTAAGAGCTCTAGTTTGAGGCTTGATGCTTCAAGTTTCCTAATACATAGTTCTGTAAGGATAAAAATTTGGGAGATTGCACAATTGAGGGGTTCAAGAGCTCAAGTTTGAGGCTTGGGCACTTAGTTTTCACACTGTGCAGTTGTGGAAGGACACGAATACAAGTTTTTGTGCAGTTATGTAGTTCAAGAGCTCAAGGCTGAGGCCTGAGGACTCAGACTATGCATTGGATGGGTTGGAGATAAATATTGTGGTGTTTTGGAGCTCAAGGGCTCGTCTTGAGTAGTGAGATTGTGCAAAGTGAAGTTATGGGAGGCATAGGTTGCATATTTCATAGTGTTAAGAGACAAGGTTTCCGCTTGAGGACTGATACTGCATAATGCATTGTTAAAGAGGACTGGATGAGGTTGAGTGGCCCGATCAAGGAGTTTTACCAAATTTAAATAAGTGTTGAACCAATGAGAGGAAGTTGAACACAAGAAAAAATTGAACATGATCACACAATTAGTTCACTTGATGACACAATATGGAGCACTTAGGACACGTGAAAAACATACTTTCCTGAATGCGACAACATTGCGATAGCTTACTCCAAATGCAACAATAAAGATACCCTTTGCGACGATAGTAACGACACTTGTGCGAAAAGGATCAAAAACTTGTAAATGATTGTGATGCATGTTTAAATGATAAGAAAAAATCATTAAATCAAATATCACCCCCTAAAACAAAACAAAACTCCACTTTACACGATAAGTGACAACATCCCATGCCAAAAGACATAATTTTCTATGTGGAAAGAGTAGGGGAACGACACTTGTGATATGCAAACGATGATGGAAGAGACACATGCGAAAGCAAAGATAACATTAAAGTGATAGAAAGCAAAAACTATTGTCATCAACATGAAAACAACACTTGCAAAGGTGAAAGTGTGCATAAGTGACAGTTGGAGAAACTCACCGAAGTAGAAGTATGATCACAAAAAAAAGTGAGAGACTTATGAATTAAAAGTGCATTGAATGTCAACATAGGTTAAACATCTCACAGGAATTTACTTGATGGACTATGTTTGGCTTGTTCAAGCTTGTGTGAAATAATGCAGTCATGCATTTGTTGCAGAGTGAGCATGTGTGAGAAGTTTATTTCGACACTTACAATCCAAGAAGGGAGATCGAAGAATTAATAAAGCATCAACTGACCAATAAGTGACTGAGAAACAACTGATCTCAAGATCCACAGTAGGCTCCAAAATTCAAGTACATGAAAAATTTTGGGGGATGTTTGTTGCAACGAGAACACTTGGAGAGACACTGGTCGAACTCGAGCTTCTCTTCCCTGGTCAGATCTTTCATGCAGTGTCTATTTCCTTAGTGATTATTGATTCATCGTTCAGTTCACTCTGGTTTACCCACTTACCCCATGCATAGCATAGTCCCATTTTTCCTTTGTCAAGAGAACACAATCATAATTCCAACCATATCACAATGTTTCAAAAGAGGAGAAAGGTATTGTAGTTGACAAGCTTTATATTTTCATAGTATATTTTTTCATTTTTGGTGTTGCTCCATTGTCATAAGGCTTGGAAAATACCCCGATGGAGTCACTGAATACAAACATTACTTTTGATCCAGCGAGCCTAGACAGTACCCCGATGAAGCTTCTTTCTTCACCATCTTGCATAGGAAGGCTTTCTCTTCCTTTGCTCTTTATTTATGTATTTTAGATAGGATTATGCACTAAACTTATTCATTTCAAGGAAGGAAGATGGAGCCCAAATTTATGAGTGAAAAAGAGGTTGTTCCTTTGGAGAAGAATATGTAAGACCCTTGGTATTAATTTTATCCTTTATAGTTTCCCCCTGTCCTTCTCTACTTGATTGGTGTAGCATGGAAAACACTGAAACATAAGAATCAAGTGTAGGCATAATTTTTCTAAAATAAAAACCAGTATCATGGTTCAACACAAAGTTTTCCTTATGAAAGGATCATATTTTTCGTCAGAGCATCATTGACAGAAAGGTGTAACCAAGACGAAGAAGAAGGAATGAATGTTATCCAAATGTTGCAGTGTCACAAAGTAGTTTTCTATTTTGGCACAATGTCTTTCGAGCCCAAATGGGAAAAATTTCATGAAAGTTCTCATTAACAGAACAACACAGAAATACATGACATAAAAAGAAACAAAAACAAAATAACAATAAAAAGGAGGCTAAACCAAAATATGGCGCAAGAGAAAGCAAGAAAATGCAAGAAACAGTAAGGAGAACAAGTTCAAGATGAGTGAAAGAGAGGGGAAACTAGAATACATCTAGTTATACTCCTATCCTAACCAGATAAAATTTTTGGGAAACGTATAATGAAATTTCCAATGTATCCATCGTATCTACTCTCGACATGCATACACAAAGACGCGAGCAATTAAAAAAATATAAAACAATGTGAAATGGAAAATATAAGAGCTTGAATAACTTGCACACAAATTTGAATGTATTTTGTGTCAGCAAGAATATAGGTCATAGTCACTACTTCTACCCAACTTGCGATATTACCTTTTTGATGAATATTATAAACAAGAATACCTCCAACATTTTTTGTGAATGCTAATTCATTTGTGCCATGCTTATTAGCAAGCATGAGAAAACACCGAATCTTGTTATTAGAAAATGGGCGTGTTAAGTACGATGCTTCCAGGAAATCATATATTGGATCATGAAATTCAAAACATTCCTCTTGAAAACCGCAAAATCCATAAAAGGGTGATTTTTCAGTCAAAATCACAGTGTCAACTTGAGAATATTTTGAGGGAAAATAGATATGATCATATCCAACAGGCATGCCAAGATAGTGAGGACCTCACATAACCATTAGCTGAGCTTGAAGTGCCTCAAATGCTTGACTAGTATCTAGATATTGAGATGATAAGCTATAAATATCAAAGGATTTAAAATAACAACTATTGGATGTGTTTATGGGAAAATGGTAAGTCGAATGGAAATAATTAGAGAAAAATCATGATCATATGGGCCGATTAGAGCTTCAGATTCCCCATTTGTAATTAACAAACATAAATAAATTTGAGCAACTTTGAAAATTCTTTGAACAATAGAATCAACTTCCTTGCATGTCGATTGTGACAAATCATTTTCTTGTAACTGGTGAAAAATCGTACAAGCATCACAATCATTGAAATAATTGAAAAGGAATGCTAGTATAACAAACATATGAAACTAGTGAGGATGTAATACATGAAAAAGAGGAACCTAATTCAACAAATAACTCAAGCACTTGCTAACACTCAAGAGGAATTTTAGTGTCATTAATACATTCAAAATAAACACTAGGATTTTATTATTGACCATAGAAATTGACAAATATGAATTCTTTGTCCAAAGGTAATCTTCAAATTGATCTGCTTCAAACTTTTGCGCATTCACGAAACTTTATACACTCCAAGCTTGAATTCGATACAAGATATTTTCATGATGAATTCACTACAAAAGTATGATCAGGTACACGATCTAGATAAATAGAAAAACTGTAATGAGAAATCCAAAAATCCTAGAAGAATGAGTTTTCATCCAATTAAATAATATGAATGGAAGAATTGTGCGAGAAAATCCAAATCTGAAATGGTTCAGGAAATTTACTAGGATCATGATATCCTGACATAACCATCAACAAGAGTAGAAGTTCCTCTACTTCCCGACAAGTTCTAGAACGTTGAAAATATAGATAATAACATTTTATAGACTGAGTGAGATAAAAAATTTCATGTGGATAGCTTCTATAGATTAATTTAACATGATCATGATTATTTGGATGGAAGCTATGTGCATCACTAGTTTGATCAGATTCTCAACTTCAACAAATAGATTACTCAATTCATGATATTCTTCTGATGGCAAGTCTAGGAATGTATGCGTTCGAAAAATCTCATGATCAAACTGATTTGAAGAGTTCCCCCAACTAAAGTAAGAGATGATAATATATGGAATGGATGATCTATAATTTCATTACTTTATTCTTCATCATGGATAATCTAACTATCCCATGCTATTTCAAGGTTGAACTCATCAGATAACAATCTTGAAGAACATGAAGAATCTCCATCAGAAGTTGATGCATTACAAACAATATAGCACAAAGGATAGGGAGGTGAGGAGGAAAAAGTGTTCATAAGAGAATATTCTTTGACTGAAACATATTTAATATCTATATCTTTTGAAAAAAAATATTCCTAAGAAACTCAAAGATCGGTTGGTGACCTTTGGCATTCATAATCATATATATCAACAAATTCATCCTCATGAGAATGCTTTTTCCCCAACACTTCAGATTGATTAGTAGAATTGATTGCATTTGATTGAAAACAGAGAATTTTGGTTTCATTATCATCCAAGAGTGAGGAACGACCATCTTCACAAGGAGAATTTGAAAAAGAGAAAAAATATTGAAAGAATCTTTACCTTCCCACTCCTCTACTTGTGAAATTTGGTTACCTTGTACCTATTCACTTCTTATATTTGTATTAGCTTGATCAAGAAAATCACAGGGAAATAGATAATGAGAAATATATTATAGAGGGTAACAGGAAATAGATGCAAGACTAGAGTTATAATTTTTAATATCATCTTACGCAATAGAGAAATTAGTCGTCGCCAAATGATTCGTGAAGCATTCCGGGATTTCCTTCATGGGATCTGAGCCATGAAAAGTGGAAGGAGGATGAGAAGATGGATTAGGAATTTGATTTGTGGATTTCCAAAATTTATTAACATCAAGAGGAGGCACCCTCATTGGAACTGGGAAAGGATAAGTGTTATGCAGAATCTATGATTGCGGACAAAATTATATTCTCTAGACTTGATGGCCTAGTCTAGAACAACATAAAGAAAATAAGTTAATTTTTTCCTTAAAGTAAATAGACAATGTGATGAAGCCTACCTGAAATCCATCGTATGCTTTACTCATATTTTGGCTTGGATGCTCCAATCCTAGCTCTAATTTCTATAATTATAACTTGCACAATTAAACATCACAAGCCAACGATCTATGCCATCTATGTAGCATAATTTTATCACTTTATTCAATGGATCAACATGGAATAAAAATACATGAAATCATAAAATCACATATATGAAAACAATGATCTCTTTGTATTAATATAAATGGAGAGAGTTACAACCAAATATAGTATTCGATCTTGTAGAAGAGCTCCTCCAAGTTGAATTTTCCTTCCTTGCCACAAAGTGTAACTCTATTTCACCCTAATGCATGGAATAATGACTCTCACATTAGAAGCATGACCGTAGAATCTATCTCCAAAATCCAACTTCTAGCTTGTGGATGGTTAGAAATATATAGAAGAGGTTGGTAAGTTAAGAGTTCTTATACATTTACCAGTCTAGGCTTGAGATCCACTCTTCATGGGAGGATGAGCTCAAGGGATAATTGGCTTTGAAATCTCCAAGGTAGGATAGGATAGGATTCGAGACTTTCATCCAAGGTAAATAGTTATAACAACCCATGGAAGCTTTGTGAAGAGGAAGTTTTAGAATTATTTTGATTTTTCCCAATTTTTTATAATCAATGCACCCCCAACAATGATAAATGTGTTGGCGATTAACACAAGTCCAAAGAGAGCCAACCTACTAGTGAACATTGACCTATGAATGGATAAGGTGCATTGGACCTAATAAGCACTTAAATGAAGTCGTTTTAGGCAGAAACTTCGGGATTTGAGATTCATTCTAAGGGATTTGTGTAGGGAGGAATACAAAGTGTTCAAAGGATGTGAATGATCCCATTTGAAGGACTATTGAACAGATGCAACAAAATGGCCTATAAAATATTTCCCCCTAAAGCGTAGAGTCAGAAATGACAACTGGTGATTGAAGGCATTTACCATGTGACAAGTCAGGATCAAGAAAAATCAACAAGATCATCTTCTATTACAATATATTTACATCATGGCATATCTGTTGAGGAAGGCATACCCATGATCAACACATAAGCTAAAATTACATGTGTAATTATCAAAATATATTTCCACTGATGACAAATGGTGGACCCATGACTGGATGAATTTCTATATGACCATAACCATCATAATTTTTGATCTTGTATTAATCTTGAAATCATAGCCCAGATGGATGAAATTATATCTGGGGTTTTCTGTCTCATTCACATGACCCTCCAATGTACGAGTCTAACCATGTGAATCAATTAGATGGTGTCAAACATGATAGACACCATCTAATTACTGGCCAATGATGTAAGTATTTAACAAAAGAAACCATCGATAATGTTAATGGATATCAAAGTTACCATAGTACAATCCATATGGTGTTAATGAATGATTTGAAGTCGAACACCACACAAAATATTTTCGTCGAAGGCCATTTATGTAAACCCTATCTTCAAGAGCGAGGAAAATTTCCTTGGATGTATGCAAGCACCAAGGTACCAACGAGTTGTTTCTAAGTCAACTTCTGGGATAATGAGTTGATGTCGATAGGAAGTGACCCGTTGTAGGAGGGCCTTGATGTATCCCCCATCAACGAAACAAAACAGGTATCATAATTTGAGAGAGAATGATGATGATATGAAACAGGATCATGAATGAAAGACATGTAATGAAGGATAAAGATTATTGTAGCAGAAATTGACTGAATGATTTCTCTTGAACATATCGACGACACTGAATGGAGTTGGAAACATTGACCCAAAACTGAAAGTGGAGGCTTTGAAATAGTATGATGAACCAAAGGACAAGCCGATTTCCCCACCTAATAGCCATATACATGAAGTGGAAGTGTGTCATGTTCAAGAGTGACTTGTTTCCATTAAAAAGCGAAGTAATCTGTTTTCCAAATTTCCTCAACCATACTAGTCAATACCTCTTTATTTTTTAACAAGCTTGATGAGAATAACTTACGTTTCATTTTTTAGTTCATCCTTTGGATGAATCTATTAGGTCCCTATATTACTAGTTTAGCCCCTTATTGTTATTAGTGTAGCCCCCTTATTATTATTATTGTAGCCCCCTCTAACCCCAATATTGTTATTATTGTGCCCTTACATTGTTATTTTTAGGTCGGTTAGGATTACATTGTGACCCCACTAGGATTACATTGTGGCCCCATGGACTCCTATATATAGAAAGGAGGTTTTGTCATTTGTATCATCCAATATTTTTTCATTCATGTAATGTATTAGAGGTTTCCCCCTCGAAGTGGCTTATTTCTAAGGCGTTGATATATCTTTTCTTCTATTTTTGGAGCTGGTTTCACAACATTTGGTATCAGAGCTTTGGATTCTAGGGTTTCGTTGCTCCAAACAAGTCATCGTGGAATTTTCGCTATAAATTTGTTTTTATGAAGGTTCAGAAGCTGAAATTTTTAGAGTACGAAGCCTAAATCCTGAGGAACATTGTTGCAACATTTCAGAGCTTGGTTCGTAATATTTTCAGAGATATGATCTATGGAAATTAGGTCTTTTTGCAGGCTCAGAATCTGAAATTTTTAGAGCGCGAAGCCAAAATCCTGAGGAATATCATCGCAAAATTTCAGATCTTGGTTCACAATATTTTCGGAGATATGGTCTGTGGAAGTTAGGACTTTTTCAAGCTCCCGAATTTCATCACAAAGAGGCGATCGTGGGAAAATCTTCATAACTCTCTCTTTGAGCATCAGATTGGAATTTTGTAAAAATTGGATGCAAGCACAGGGAATGTAGTTTCTATCTATCAATTTTAGAGATGAAGGAGAAATAAGTGACACGTGGCAAGTCATACAAGTTCACTCTACTGAACCAGTCCATAATTAGGTCATCATAGGAGATTGGGCACAACTTTGTCTTCAAGAATCAAAATCAGGTCATACTTGTGGCATTCGAAATAGGATTTAGAGGGCTACCTTAGTACCAAATTTCAGATATTGAAGATCCGAAATCATAGAGATAATTCAGTTTCAATATCACGCTCCTCAAAAGAAAGAAAAAGGTGTGTATTTTTTTTCGAATTACATAAGTCTCGTTTGAAAAAAATTAGTTGGAATTTATTCCAAGGGAATATTGAAGAATAGATATCAGTATTGGGTGCTAAAATGGCCCCTAAAAAGAATTCAACACCCATTAATCCTTCACAAGGCTCTACTATGACTCATGAAGATGAAGAAACACAACATTAGATATCAAAATTACAAGAGCAAGTGCACCAAATTTCACTATCGCAAAGAGCAACAAAAAATGAAATGGAAGTTTTGAAGAAAGGCATGGAAACTAATATGGATGGTTTGAAGAAAGGCATGGTAGCTAATATGAATGGTTTGGAAGCTAAGATGGAAGGCATGGAAGTGGACATGGAAGCTAAGATCAATGAAAAAATGGAAGACATAAAAGTAGACATCGAAGGTTTGGCAAAGTTGATACAAGAAATGTTTCCTAATGGCAAAAAGATAATAGAGGAAACTCATGATGAGAATAAAATAAATGTTAATCATGATTTCATAAACTCTAATGTTGGATGGAAGAACCACCATATTCCAAATATGTATATGAGGAAGTTTGATGGCAAGGATCGCGTAACATGGATACTACAGATGGAGCAATATTTTGATCTCAATAATGTGCAAAACACACAAAAGGTACGCATTGCAACTTTACATTTAGAACAAAATACATTTGTATGGTATCGATGGCTTTTCTCTCATAAAAAAATTTGTCACTTGGTCAATTTTTATGGAGGAAATGATAGCACATTATGAGGATACAAAGAGAAACACCTTCTTTAGCCAATTGATAAATCTAAAAAAAAAGGGTTTAGTGGGGGAGCACATTGAGGACTTCCAAAAATTGAATATAAGGGTAACTGATATTCCAGAGGAACACAGGATTGATCTCTTCATAGGTACTTTAAAGGATAACATCCAACATGAAGTTCGTGTTTTGGAACCTGATTCATTGGAGAAGGCATTCAGGTTGGCAAGAAAAACTGAATGTAAAATTATGGCGACAAGGAAGCCTACCACTCACTTCTATAAAGAAGGAAGTGTTGCTACGCCTAGATTTCCACAACCTACAAGGCTGACACCACAAAAATTGGAAGAAAAAAGAGCAAAAGGGCTTTGCTACAGTTGTGATAGAAAATACACTAAAGGTCATAAGTGTGCTGAGAAGAAATTATTTTACATAGATTGTGAAGAGGAAGAAGAAAATGAACAAGAAGAGGATATACACTGGGAACCAACCCTAGAAGAGGAAGAAATGAGTCTGACCATATCGTGTAATGCACTTGCAGGAATTACCACTCCCCAAAATCTCAAGATAGAAGGACATATAAAGAAGAAAAAGGTAATAGTGTTGATTGATTCAGGTAGTACCCATAATTTTGTTGATTGTAAGGTAGCTAAGGAATTGAATTGTTTCCTATACCCAGAACTAGAATGTCAAGTGATGGTTGCAAATGGAGGAACTATAAATTGCACTGGAAAATGCCATAATATCAAGCTAACCATGGGGGAATATGTATTGAATATTCCAATGTTTTCCATTCCTACGGGAGGTGTTGATGTTGTACTAGGAGTAAAATGGTTACAATCTCTAGGGACGACAGCTTTTAAATTTCAAGAACTTTTCTTGAAATTTTTTTAAGAAGGAAAGGAATTCAAATTACGGGGTATCACAGGGAAGCCAGGAAAGATAATAAGCTCTAATGTCATGACAAAGATTCTGAAGAAAGAACAACGAGGCGTATGTGGAGTACTAAAAAGGTATGCTTTTGATGATTATTTCAGTGGCTTTTTAGTAGAATTTGTAAAACTTTTTGTATCATGAATTTGGAAAGTTATAAGGAATTATAACAAAACATGTGAAAATTGATATGCAAGACTTAACCACTGATAATGGTTATTTTCTGTACAGGAAGAGGAGAAAACGAGGAATTTCCGCTCCAAAGGAAGAGACAAAGTCGAGATAACTGCTGTCCCTCTGAAGGTGAACCGAATGCAAACAAGGCTAAATAGATTAAAGCAAGTCGGCCCGGAAAAGAAGGAGAAGACACCAGCTCGGCGCAAAAGAAAGGAAAGGATGAAGAATTAATAGTTTGGCGAATCCCTCAGGATCTTCGATCCTGAGGGATCGCTGCTTTATTTATCTTGTTACTTGGACATCTCCGCCGTCACCTTTATATAAAGGGACAACACTATTAGCATAGGGGAGGATACGCTTTTATGTAATTTTCTGTTAGACATCAGCTCTGATTATTAAGTCTCGTTGAGAACTGGTTCATTGTATTTTTGATCGATGCATTAATAAAAGCTTGGCGATTATTTCATCTCTGCGTCTGGATTAACTTAAAGCGGTGTATCCTTGGAGGCTAAGGGCCCGGCCCCGGAGGACACTTGCTTCTGTACCATTACGACTTGATCTCGGCGTGGTTTGTTTATTATTGTTATTTGGTAATTTGATATGCTTTATAAGTTGATATTACATGCTCTGTTAAGATTAAATTATTGAAGTTCTCACAGGTAGAATCGTGGATTGACTCTGCATTTTGTTATTGATTCTTTCAGAAGTCATTGCATGTTATCAGCCTTAATCGAATATTCTTACTGTTCTGTTACAGAGCTTGTATATTAAACATTCGTGTCATACATTCGCTTGAGGTAGTGTTCTTCATAATTGTTGGATTCAGAAATAATAGTGTTCTGTTTGGAAGCACAGTCGTATTCCTGTTGATTCAGGTTGATCAGATTATTATGCCAGTGTGTTGTGTGCGTTTCTGACTTATTAGTGCTGTTCTATAATTTATCAATAGTTAACGCTATTCCATTAGTGTGTTTCGTGTGATTTGCCTTAAGAGTGAAAGATTGTTATTTTGATTGCGAAGAATGTAGATTAAGTTTGGTTACAACTCGTGGGGCTTAGTTAGTTATTGCTGTTCCATTTTAGAGTTGCTGTTCTATTCCAGAATTGCTGTTCAATTCTTTATTTGTTGTTCCATTTAATCGCATTTGTTGCTTTGGTGTGAGAGACGATCTAAGGCTGTAGTGAGCATTGGCAGTCACTGTCTATCTCCCAGACTCGTGGTCTATGCTCTAGTTTCCTTTTTATCAGTTTCCGAAGGGATGGGTTATCACTGCCGAACCCTTGACGGATAAGCTGCTGAGTTTTCTGAATGTGTGATTTATTCTTTGAAGTGATTTAGTTACAGACAAGCATCCGTTTACTCTTGTATTTCTTAAGCACTGTACTACTAGCATTACTCTGACAAGTGTTAGCCTCAGATTGAGTCACTCTTTGTAATAACAAAATGCTCCCGGATTGACATATTAATGTGAGGTAACTAGAGGTGAAAGAGACCCTTTTTATAGCTCTACATTTTGGCGCCGTTGCCGGGGAAAGAGTGTAGCCATTTGTCTTTTTTCAGAGTAGTGTACGAGCCTGCTAGGGAGGAGTTGGATCCTAAAAACGGAAGGTAAGAACCTACGTGTGGAGCATGTAAAAACCCTGCTCCACTGTCCGCTTTCCTAACAGAGTTGTTTTTTTGCTTTGTTTGAATAGAAGTTGGTAGTTCATTTGAGTGCATGACTAAGCAGAAAAGACCAGAAAAGAACATCAAACCCCCATCCAAACCTGAAAAAGCTAAGGGGCCGGTGACCCTTGGCCGAACGACCTTCATAGACGAAATCTATAAGAACGCAGAATCTCAGCCATCAGTAGGCCCCAGGAAAAACACTTCTAAACTGCCTACTAGTTCCCTTCAGGCCACAGGATCACCATCTGTAGCCTGTGCTGAGGTGCATAGTCAAACTGAAGAGCAGGACTTTCAAGAAATTGAAAATTCTACTCCAGAACTATTGCAGGAAGGGAATTCCAGTAACTTTTGTGAAGGAGAGGGAGAAACAGGGGAAACCAAGGAACCAAAATCCCCTATTGAAACAAATCAGCCATTAGATAGCCCAGATAAGGGGAGTGCTGCGAAAATCATTGTTGAAGGAATCCAATCTTCAGGAATTCTCATTATTCCAGATAAGGGAAGCGCTGTTAAAAATATCCCTGTCAAAACCGTTCCCTCTCAACCTAGGAATACCCTCCTAGATATCCCAGAAGGATATTGGCATATATTCGATACCATGGCCCAAAACTAGCCAAATGCTCAAACCTCTACATTACAATATCCTATAGTGGATTCTACAGCTAATGCACCCATGAAAGCTATCCCTCTTCACCATATCCCTACATTTCACGGTCTCACATCAGAAGATCCGGATGCATTTTTATTCGAATTCGATGTGTTATGTAGGGGGTATGATTACACCACCGATCCCCAAAAATTGAAATTATTTCCCTCTACATTGAAAGGGGCTGCTTTAAGATGGGTTATGGGGCTAGGTGGTGGGGTTATCAACAATTGGGATCAAATGAAAGAATCCTTCTTAAAAAATATCAGGATTATTGTAGGTCTAGAGAATTAAAAGACGAAATATTTCAAATGTCAGCCAGACCGAATGAAACATTGGAAGAGTATGTGGAACGTTTTCAGTACAATCTACAAAGATCTCCTTATGCATCGCTACCTTTACCTAATAATGTGTTAAAAACTGCATTAATAAGGGGTATGAAGGAACAATGGATTGAAACATTAAACATTATGGGAAAAGGGGACATTTATCAAGAGAATTTTGCTGACATCATTGATTTATGTATCGGGAGTTCGAGAGGCAGCACAAGAATAAAACCGACAGAATATGATCGGTTTGCAAGAGATAACAAAGTATCAGCAGAAGGAGTAACACGTGCAGAAATTGGAAATTTATTAGAAAATTTTAAAACTGATATTATGGGGACACTAACTACAAAACTTGATATTGTGCAGGCTAAACAGAAGCAGCTGGAGGCAGAACAGAATTTGGCAATCTTCTGCCCCCGATGCAGAAAAAAACATAGCCACAAGGAATGTCCACTGGATAAAGTCCAAACATGCGCCATCTGTACAAAAGATCACCTTACGGAGGGCTGCCCCTCACTTCCTGGATTGAAAGCGGTATATAAGGAAGCAGAAGAAGAACCAGAATCGGTGAATTCGATCAACCAGCGCCGCCAGTGGCAGCCGAGACAACCTGGTATGTTTCCGGACTCAACCTCTTTCTTTCAACCCCCACAGTATAATGCTCAACAATATGGTATGTGGAAAAATCAATCTCAACCCCCATTTACAAACTGGTCACCACAATCGTTTCCTTCTTCAAATCCATGGTTGAATCAAACAAGCCAATCAGGTTGGCCGAATTTCCCTTACACGCCACCATATTGGCAAAATGGCCCATATCCGTCACAATGAACTCCCTCTACTTCACAAAGTTCACCCTGGCAGACAAGCTAGCAAAGACCGATGTACCACCCAGCTGGAACTATTCCGCTCCCTCAACCTACTCTGCCAGCCTTACAACAAAATCCCCAGTCTAACCTGAGACCGCAACTCCCAGCCCAACCCGACCCCAATCCAAATAACAGACAGGTCCAATGTATTCAAATCATAGAGACATCAGAAATAGGACCCGACCTGAGGGAGTGCAATGACCTTCAGTTAAGATCTGGATGTATAATTGAAACCGAGGGAGATAAAACAGTTCATATTGAAGATCAGTTACCAAGAGAACATCAGTTACAACAAGAGGATGTAAATAAGCAACAAACTCATAATCAAGCAACCACATCCTCTCCTCCGTTCCCAAAACGATTAGCCATACCTCGATCCATACAATATCCTGACTTTGACATTCTGGGAGAATTACAAAATTTGTACATAAAAATTCCATTCCTCCAAGCCATTCAAGACATTCCCATATACGCAAAAACTATCAAAGAATTGTGCATAAAGAAACCAAGGAGGAATATAACAAATAATACAAAAGTCCAAGTAGTCGGTACTTTATCTGATCTATTGTCTGGGAGAGAAACACCCGTAAATATGAAGACCCAGGGAATCCAATTATAACGGTTCAAATTTATGGTCAGACCCTGTCTAATGCCTTAGTTGATCTAGGGGCTGCAATTAATATTTTAACAACCACTACTTGCCAAAAGCTCGGCATTACATCAATAGAACCCACCTCTACTCTGTTGGAATTAGCTGACCGATCTGTGGTTAGACCAGAGGGTACTCTACATGATGTCATGGTCTCTGTAGAATCCTGGGAGTATCCAACCGATTTCCTGATAATTAATCCAAAAACCCGACTTGATGGACATCCACTAATTTTAGGTAGACCTTGGCTTGCCACTGCCGATGCTTACATTGGGTACCGGCAGGGAAATATGACCATAACTAGAGGACCGAATAGCAAAAATTTAGTTCTATATCCTCCAGCGTAGCCAAGTGTCACAATGATCAAAACTAATAAGCACCCTGTATCATACCTTACTGATAACATCAGATCTCCATTAACTATACAAGAGGCGCTTGATTTTAAAGACCAAACAGAAGATGATGCCATTAATAATTTCATTAGTCAAATTGAACCTCGCACACAGTGTCACATGATAGAAGCAGCATTTGATAATGAATTGGAAGAAGATCCTCTGAAAGATACGCATGACCAAACGATACCTGTTACTTCTGTTGCAAATAGTAAAACTATGGAAATTGCACCGGGGAAAACTTTAAACATCAATGCTAATCTCACACCTGAACAGGAAACTGAGCTCATCCAATTGTTAACAAAATATCAAGAAGCATTTGCATGGGATTACCCTGACATGAAAGGAATTGATCCCCAGTTATGTACACACCACATTTATACGGAAAAAGACGCCAGACCTGTTCGTCAGCCGCAAAGGAGACTTAATCCTCATCTAAAGGATGTGGTAAAAGCTGAACTTCAGAAACTTTTAGATGTCAACTTTATCTATCCTATTTCTGATAGTAAATGGGTCTCTCCGCTGGTGGTGGTACCAAAAAAGAATGGAAAATGGAGAATCTGTGTGGATTATAGGGAACTAAACAAGGTAACACAGAAAGATCATTTTCCTCTCCCATTCATAGATCAAGTATTAGACACTTTAGGAGGGAAGAAATTCTTTTCTTTCCTGGATGGCTTCAGTGGATACAATCAGATTCAGATTGCCCCTGAAGACCAGGATAAAACTACTTTTACTTGTCCCTGGGGAACATTTGCCTATCGAGTTCTACCTTTTGGCCTATGTAATGCTCCTGCCACATTTCAAAGGGCTATCCTTAGAATTTTTGCAGATTTAATAAATGATGGACTTGAAGTTTACATGGATGACTTTACACCATATGGAGATGATTTTGATCCGGCTCTAGACACCCTAGAAAAAGTCCTACAACGCTGCATTGTTACCAGGCTTTGCTTAAGCCACGAAAAATGTTTCTTGATGATGACTGAAGGACTTATCCTAGGACATTATGTTTCAGCAGCCGGCATTCAGGTAGACCCGGCTAAAATCCAAATACTTTTGCTCATTCCCACTCCTACTACTCAAACAGAGGTACGCAGCTTTCTTGGATTTTCGGGTTATTATAGACGATTTATAGAGCATTATTCGCACATTGTTGCTCCTTTATATGCATTAACCGGTAACGTTGATTTTCTTTGGACAGAAAAATGTGACCGTGCTTTCGAGGATTTAAAGAAGCTTGTATCCACAGCCCCAGTCCTTCGAGGACCAAACTGGGACCTACCATTCCAGATATCATCTGATGCCTCAGATACAACTATTGGCGCAGTCCTTGGGCAGGAAGAGGATAAAAAACCATATGCTATCTATTACATCAGCAAGAATTTATCCCCTGCTGAATTAAATTACACTGTTACTGAAAAAGAATTCCTAGCTGTAATACATGTTGTCAATAAATTTAGACATTATATTACAGGCTATCCTGTTATCTTATATACAGACCATTCTGCTATAAAATATTTAGCAAATAAGCCTGTCACAAATGCCAGAGTAACTCGATGGTTAATTTTATTGCAGGAATTCGACATCACAATCAAGGACCGGCCTGGCAAAGAAAACCCTGTAGCCGATTTTCTTTCGAGAATACCAAAATCAAGCGATGCAGCAACAGTTGAAGATCAATTTCCGGATGAGCACCTGTTTGCTGTTGCCATTCAAACACCCTGGTATGCTAATGTTGCCAACTATCTCGCAGTAGGTAAACTACCAAAACATTTAACTCCTAATGAGCGCAAGCAGATTATTCAGAAAAGTTCTCGATTCTCGTGGATTGGGGGCTATTTGTTTCACACAGGAGCAGACATGCATATCAGGCGATGTGTTAGAGAGGATGAAATCTTTGACATCCTAAAAGCCTGTCATGATGGACCGTGTGGGGGGCACTTCGCTGAGCGTAGAACTGGACATAAAGTATTGCAGACAGGATATTATTGGCCTACGATCTTCAAAGATGCGAAGAAGTTCGTCCAAGCCTGTGACAGCTGCCAGCGAGCAGGACGACTTGGTCAAGCTGATGAGATGCCTCTGAAACCACAGTTAGTCATCGAACCATTCGAGTGATGGGCTCTTGATTTCGTTGGACCCATCAACCCCTCATCAAATCAGAAAACATATATCTTGGTGGCAACAGAATATGTCACCAAATGGGTTGAGGCAGAAGCATTGCCAAGAGCCACATAGGACTCTGTCATACAGTTCCTGTTCCATCTATTTGTTCGTTATGGCCTTCCTAGGGAAATAATTACAGATGGAGGACCACAATTTGTTGGGCATAAATTAGCTGCAACACTTAACAATTATCATGTCCAGCATAAAATCACTACTCCATATCACCCACAGGCGAATGGGCAGGTAGAAAGTAGCAATAAGATAATAGAATCAATCCTAACGAAAACCATTGCGTCACATAGGCGTGATTGGGCTACCCGACTACCTGAAGCACTCTGGGCCTATAGAACCACATGGAGGAGCACCACCGGTTACTCACCTTATCAATTAGTGTTTGGAAAACAACCCATTTTCCCATAGAATTCGAAATCCAAACATTACGGACAGCACAGGAAGTTGGCCTAGATCTAAGCGAGGCACAAATCAATCGACTACAGCAGATCAATGAATTAGACGAAATTAGGCTCTCTGCACTACAAAATATAGCATTGATTCAACAGCAGCGAGCTAAATGGCATGATGCGCTCATCAAGAACAAAGTCTTCCACGAGGGAGACTGGGCTCCGTTATACGACTCTCGGTTTCAGGACTTCCCTGGAAAGCTTCAGACTCGATGGTTGGGACCATACGAAATCCAGAAGGTGCATGACAACGGAACCCTTACTCTAATTACCATTGACGGTTCTGGATATGCATTCAAAGTAAATGGCCACCGAGTCCGTCTCTATCGAAAACCACTCACTCGGGAATCCTTCTGCCAACAGCTACGCCGAGACACTGATATGGAGATTTTAGGAGAGGAAGAGAAATCTTCCTCACCTGTAATTCATTAAGGGTTCATTCTTTTTTTACAATTTGTACATAAGTTCTTGTTTTCGAGTGGTTCTTGTACATAAAGTTTGAACTAAATTTTTTCTTATCATTTTTTTGCTGTTCCTTTTCTTTCACAAAGTTCGATTTTTGCCGTTCTAAAAATAGCATCTGCGTGTTTTTTATGCCGTTGGCTTTGCTTGTTTTGCTGTTCCTTTTGCTGTTCCTTTTCTAAAGGAACAGCATTCGGGATCTCTGCTGTTCCTTTTCCAAAGGAACGGCATTGTTACGTTTTCTGCTGTTCCTTTTGGTTACCACTGTTCCTTTTTCTTCAAAGAAACAACGTTCTTTTATTGTTGTTGTTCCTTTTTCAAAGGAATGGCATTTTGAGTGTTTTTATAGTATTTTTATTTTTGCCGTTCCTTTTCCCAAAGGAACGGCATTTGCATTTTTGCTGTTCATTTTTCTATCATCCGGCGTTGTTTCTTTTCCAAAGGAACACCATTAGCATACTTTTGCTCTCCTTGTGAAACAACTTATCCCTTTTGCTGATCTAAATTGAGGATGCTTCTTGCCCGTATTATTTCTAGTCTTTAAAGATACAGCTATGTACTTGTGCAATGAATATAAAATCACAACATACCGAAATCCACAAATCATAAATCGCTATATTTATAAGGCTCTGCATTAGTAAGAGGACGAAAGGAAGGACATATTTATTTCTTATCTTTTGTTGTCATTGTTTTACTAATTTTGCCCTGGTTGGTTATCTTTATCATGCTGATTCCTTTAACCCTCTTTGATTATTATTTAGAAATAAGAGCAAAGGGCTTATATCTTCCTATTGAGATAATAAGACTTATTCCACCATTCCTACTCTTAAGGAGTGTTGAACCACCCTTTGTGTATAAATAAGGAAAAATACACTATAAAAAAAATATATATATATATATATATCTGAACATGATATGTGAGATGTCAAATGCAGGATAGGGGGTCTCATTAAGAGCCAGCCTACCATGATCATGAGGATAGAAGTGAAGTGGCATTCCCATTATGGCCACCACACCAGGGATATGGTCCAAAAGGTATATCAAATAAACAAACCTTGGAACAGGAGGTCTCACCACGAGCCGGCCTGCCCACGTTTCACTCCTTCCTCGTGAATGGCATTATGGTTAACTGGTCACCAAGCCAGTATAATGGTCTACTTTTTGACATAACAACACTCCTAAGTATACACAAAGGATCATGGTTCCGAGGGTGAAAAACAACTCTGCCAAGGTTATAGACACCTGTCGGCAGCAGAGCACTGTTAATGGTATTGAAGTCACCTTGGTTACACCAATGGGTAAGATACTAATACTCTTTTGTTTCTTATATCCTAAAGAACTAATCATATATATTATTTCTCTATTTATACATCGCATGAACAATTATCATCACCAATCATGGCAAAGGAAGTGACCATGACCACTTAAGATTTGACAAGTACGATAGACGTCCTACCCGCCAGCCTCATATCATAACACAGTAGCCTCTTACATAATAAGCGATTAACTCTCCGCCTCGATTTCGGTAATTCATTGTCCGTCTAATCATGGCATAATTCCATATGCTGTTCCTTTCTGACTCGGTTGCAGATCGGGTGCTGCTCCTTTATTTGCCGGCTGGGACAGCCTATCACATTGCGGGGGGGGGAGGTTAACCTCATGATTCCCTGAATTACGTGTCAGCTCACCATTCGGGAAAAATAGTGTACGACGGTTTGGCATGGTTTAACGGCATGGCATTTCTATTTTTACACAAGTTGCTGTTCATAATCCATTTCCGTTGCATTGTCGCATACTCTGTGTTTTTTTTTGTGATTATCACCCTCTCTGTGTTTCAAACAGCACAAGTAGTTGCTGTTCCATTAGGAAATCCACAGTGAAACCATGGGAGGAAGGGAAATTCGAAGCGAACCTCAGAAGTTGACAATCTCTGCTGCTGCCCGAGAGATCCTAGAAAGAGCAGGCTGGTTGAATTATCTCAGTCGCCTGCAGGAGTCCAATGAAACAGTAGCGATGGAATTTTTGCAGAACCTGCAGGATGATCACTCCACAGTAAGGGGGAAGCGGATAGCAGTCACCGACGATATAATTGCAGAAGTTTCGGGACTGCCAGCCACCGGACCAGTATGGACATTAAAGAAGGAAAGATTACAGAAGATCATGGAAATTTTCCAGGACGAAGGTCAGAGCTTAACAATTAAGGGGAAGGGCATTCTGCCAGCAACGCTAGGAGAACCCTGGACGGAATTAGCAAGAACAGTGCAGAGCTACATCACCTGCGAAGGAAGGAAAGACGTGGTAAGACCACGACATCTTAAACTCTTAGCTGTTTTAAAGCAAAAATGCTCTGTAAACCTACCTGCACTTCTGAATTCGTTACTGCATGATGCTGCACGAAGCATAAAAAAGGCACAGCATGTAGAGTTAGTTGTCAGTCGCCATGGGTTAATACGATTAATAGTTAGCCATAGTCTCACCCAGCAGCAGAGCAGCTGGGAAGAGCTGATTGTAATGATTGAGGGGGGATTGACAGCACCATCCCCAAAACGCAAGAGTTCTACAAGCACACCAGAACGTCCGGCAAAATGCAGAGAATTAGTAACACAAGAACATGTTGCTAGTGCATCAGAACGACCAGAGATACACCAGGAATCGGCAAAGCACAAGCATGCCAGTAATCCACCCGAGCAGCCAGAGGAGCCCAGAAAATCAGCCCGGTTAGCTCGGATGAGAGGAAGGCTAGAAAAGCCCAGCAAATCAGCCCAGCTACCTAGGATGCGAGGAAGGATAGAGAAGCCCAGAAAATAAGCCCGGTTAGCTCGGATGCGAGGAAGGCTGGAAAAGCTCCAGGAAAGCACCAGCCAACTAGTGGTAATTGAGGACGAGCAATCCGAAGACGAAGCAGCCAGGCATTGGGAAACAGAAATAGAAGTAGAAACTGAACAGGAGGAGGAAATGGGACAGCAGGGAGGTAGCCCATTACAAGACCCAATGGGAGAAGACGAATTGGCCACAGTCCTGGCCAATATGGGTAAGTATAGCCAACCTTCTAATTCAGTAGACCTCCACAACAAACCCCAAGAAGAAAACGCATCTGAAAAATCATATGCAATAGAGGCAGAAGAAGGAAATTTGCCTGTTCATGATGAAGAAGGGATAAGAGAGATTGAACGGGAACACTCTGTTCCCAAGACACTAGAGGAAATTCCAGAGGGAGTTGCCCAGGAAGAGACAGAACCTACCCCAGAACAGCCAGCGCAGAACAGCGAGGAAGTACCCCAAGAGAAAGAGCTAGAAACCAGTCATGGTCCAAACCGCAGCAGACAGACTGCTATTCCTTCTAACGAAACGATGGAAATTAAGAAATTGCGAATGGAACGGCAGAAATTATTGAATACAATAACTCAGCTCAGACAACAAATTAGGGTTCTGAAAGCAAACCAGAGGGTAAGAAAGATCGGAGGGAAGAAAAAGAAGGCCAACAATCGCCCTATTGTTCAAAACCCTACTGAAAATCCAACCGCCGTTCCAAACGTTGCTGAGGAACAGCAACAGACTGATATTCGCGTTAAAATAGAAAGGGATGATATGAGGACCAGCGACAAGAAAATCCAGACAGAGGCACCACCCTCAGGGGTAATAAGGGTTCTGAACTCCAAACAGCATAATAAGAAAGTTCAGGTAAAACTCCCGGCCTCCACTGACCTATGGAAGAAAGATCCGAAGACAAAAACCATGCATAAGATGATGAAGAAAGCCCAGCAGGAAGCCGAACAACTTAGAGAGCAAACGGTCCCCCAAGAAAAATATGAAGAGTTACAGCAGCAACTAAGGGACGTCAATCAATCCAAAAACCAGGCCTTTGAAGGGTGGAAAAAGGAACAAGAGGAAGTTGCACAGGTAACCCGTAGGCTAGATACTGTTGTCAAGCAGATGAATACCTTGTGTTCTTTATACAATGATGTTTTAGCATGTAGGGCCCCTGCTAAAAACTATGCTCTGTTTTTATTAGAACGGTATTTACAATTAAAAATAAAAGCTGTTAAAGCAGGCGCCCCTATACAAATCAACAATGTCAATGACTTTATAGATTGCTGTAAACATTATGGAGTGAAAGTCCAAAGATTGTTGTGTGAACTTTATTTGCATGACCTTGTGCTAAATCAGGAGACTGAGTTAAACCCTGGCCCTTTCATTGGAGACATCCAATTACAAGCATTCATTTCATTCGGGGTTAATCAGATTAAGTGGCTCAAAGCCTATGATACTTTCTAGAGTCAGGAAAATGGTCTAGATTTACGGGTAAGGGCTGAGCCTAGGAACCCAGTGCAGTTATGGAAAGCTCATAGAAACCTCATAAAGACCCCGGGTGTCAATGAAACATTAGGACCCATGCATGAGGCACTCATTCGAGAAGGTTTAGAATATTTTCTTTCCATCAAAAATCTGGCCATTAATGCAGCCAAATTTCGGTACCGAATCTCTGATCCAAACATCCAGCTCAGGGAACCATTTAAGTATGAGAATTTTGAATTAGCTGCCAACCGTTTGAACCTCTATGGTGAGAGCATTCTTAAAGTAGGGTCATCCTGGTTAGGATATAGATTTCGCACTCCAATTATTTGGCACCCTGCACCCGGATACCAGGCCCTGTATGAGATGCCTGAGGGACAAACAGGTCAGTTCTTTGACTATCTAATCACTCATCATGGATGTAGGCCTCCGCATGAGACTCCTTCTCCAACATATTCTCTCACCGCCTTGCATGTCAACTACAATGTTTTCATGAGGACATGAAACAAGGTAAGCAGGGGGGTGTGTGGAGTACTAAAAAGGTATGCTTTTGATGATTATTTCGGTGGCTTTTTAATAGAATTTATGAACCTTTTTGTATCACGAATTTGGAAAGTAATAAGGAACTATAACAAAACATGTGAAAATTGATATGCAAGACTTAGCCACTGATAATGGTTATTTTCTATACAGGAAAAGGAGAAAACGAGGAATTGTCGTTCCAAAGGAAAGGACAAAGTCGAGATAACTGCTGTCCCTCTGAACGAGAACCGAATGCAAACAAGGATAAACAGATCAAAGCAAATCGGCCCGGAAAAGGAGGTGAAGACACCAGCTCGGCGCAAAAGAAAAGACAGGATGAAGAGTTAACAGTTTGGCGAATCCCTCAGGATCTTCGATCCTGAGGGATCGCTGCTTTATTTATCTTGTTACTTGGACATCTCCGCCGTCGCCTTTATATAAAGGGACATCACTATTAGCATAGGAGAGGATATGCTTTTATGTAATTTTCTGTTAGACATCAGCTCTGATTATTAAGTCTCGTTGAGAACTGGTTCATTGTATTTTTGACCGATGCATTAATAAAAGCTTGGTGATTATTTCATCTCTGCGTCTGGATTAACTTAAAGCGGTGTATCCTTGGAGGCTAAGGGCCCGGCCCCGGAGGACACTTGCTTTTGTACCATTACGACTTGATTTCTGCGTGGTTTGTTTATTATTGTTATTTGGTAATTTGATATGCTTTATAAGTTGATATTACATGCTCTGTTAAGATTAAATTATTGAAGTTCTCACAGGTAGAATCGTGGATTGACTCTGCATTATGTTATTGATTCTTTCAGAAGTCATTGCATGTTATCAGCCTTAATCGAATATTCTTACTGTTCTGTTACAGAGCTTGTATATTAAACATTCGTGTCATACATTCGCTTGAGGTAGTGTTCTTCATAATTGTTGGACTCAGAAATAATAGTGTTCTGTTTGGAAGCACAGTCGTATTCCTGTTGATTCAGGTTGATCAGATTATTATGCCAGTGTGTTGTGTGCGTTTCTGACTTATTAGTGTTGTTCTATAATTTATCAATAGTTAACGCTGTTCCATTAGTGTGTTTCATGTGATTCGCCTTAAGAGTGAAAGATTGTTATTTTGATTGCGAAGAATGTAGATTAAGTTTGGTTACAACTCGCGGGGCTTAGTTAGTTATTGCTGTTCCATTTTAGAGTTGTTGTTCTATTCCAGAATTGCTGTTCAATTCTTTATTTGCTGTTCCATTTAATCGCATTTGTTGCTTTGGTGTGAGAGATGATCTAAGGCTGTAGTGAGCATTGGCAGTCACTGTCTAGCTCCCAGACTCGTGGTCTATGCTCTAGTTTCCTTTTTATCAGTTTCCGAAGGGATGGGTTATCACTGCCGAACCCTTGACTGATAAGCTGCTGAGTTTTCTGAATGTGTGATTTATTCTTTGAAGTGATTTAGTTACAGACAAGCATCCGTTTACTCTTGTATTTCTTAAGCACTGTACTACTAGCATTACTCTGACAAGTGTTAGCCTCAGATTGAGTCACTCTTTGTAATAACAAAATGCTCCCGGATTGACATATTAATGTGAGGTAACTAGAGGTGAAAGAGACCCTTTTTATAGCTCTACAGTGTAATTGCACAATTATGATCACTAGAAGTTCCAACATCAAAATCATTTATTTCTGCAGATCTCCAAAAAGTCTTGGACAATCATTCCAAGGTGTTTGAAACTCCCAAAGGACTCCCACCTATTCGTGGTCATGATCATGCTATTCATTTTATTCCAGGAAGTGTTCCTCCAAACATCAGGCCTTATAGATATCCTTATGTCCAAAAGAGCGAAATTGAACGTATGATTGCAGAAATGTTAGAGGCTGGTATAATTCAACTTAGTCAAATTTCCTTCTTTGCTCCGGCAGTATTGGTGCACAACAAGGATGGATCATGGCGCATGTTTCCGGATTATAGAGAGCTCAATAAGCTCACCATTAAAGATAAATTTCCCATTCCTGTGATTGATGAATTATTGGATGAATTACATGGAGCAATTTATTTTACCAAGTTGGATCTTTGTTGAGGATATCATCAAATTAGAATGAATACTGAAGGTATTCTGAAAATAGCATTTCGAACTCATGAGGGTCATTATGAATTTTTGGTCATGCATTTTGGCCTTACCAATGCACCTTCTACATTTCAAGGGTTGATGAATTCCATTTTCAAACCCTTCCTTAGAAAATTTGTGCTAGTAGTTTTTGATGATATACTAATCTACAACAGGTCTTGGAAGGATCATGTTCAACATGTTGACAGGGTGCTCAAACTATTGCAGGAGAAACAATTATATGAAAATTCATCCAAATGTTTCTTTGGAGTACAAGAGGTGGAATATCTGGGTCATATTGTATCTCACGAGGGTGTTAAGGTAGACCCTAACAAAATTAAAGCCATTAAGGAATGGAAAGTCCCTACAACTATAAAGCAATTGCGAGTATTTCTCATTTTAACAGGGTATTATCGCAAGTTTGTTAAGAATTATGGGAGAATAGTAGCACCTCTAACAACATTATTGAAGAAAGATGCATTTTCATGGACTCCTGAAGCAACTAAGGCCTTTGAAAATCTTAAAGAGGCAATGTGCCTAGCACCGGTCTTAGCTATGCCAGACTTCACAAAAACATTTATTATGGAATGTGATGCCTCAAGAAATGGAATTGGTACTATTTTAATGCAAGAAGGAAGACCCATTGCTTTTGAATGTCATCCAATGAAAGGAAAGTATTTACAGAAAGCTATTTATGAGAAGGAAATGTTAGCAATACTACATGCACTAAAGAAATGGCAACCTTACCTAATGGGAAGACACCTCAAGGTAAAAACTGATCATGATAGTCTTAAACACTTTTTGGAACAAAGACTATCTTCAGAAGAGCAACAAAAATGGGTCACAAAGATGTTGGGTTATGACTTTGAAATAATATACAAAAAATGGAAGCTAAATGTTGTTGCAGATGCACTCTCAAGAAAAAATGTAGAGGTGGAAGAATTTCTTTGTGCAATTTCTATTATCCAACCAGATTGGATAACCGAAGCAAGCGATGAATGGAAAAGGGATGAAGAAGTGTGGACACTCATTCAAAAGTTGCAGCAGTATCCTAGTACATCTGATACATTTATTTGGAAAAATGATTACTTATGGTACAAAGATCACTTATATCTTTGTAAGAATTCCCATTGACTAAAACAAAATATTCTTTTGGAATTGCACACTTCTCCTTTAGGAGGACACTTAGGATTTTTAAAAACTTACCATAGGGTGAAGAAAGAATATTTTTGGGATGGACTCAGATATGATATTAAAAATTTTGTGGCGGAATGTTTGCTTTTCCAACAAAATAAATTTGAGACAATTAAGACCTCGGGTCTTCTACAACCTTTATCCATTCCAAGTCAACGTTGGGAGGAGATTTCAATGGATTTTATCATAGGTTTACCTAAGTCCGAAGGAAAGTGTGTCATCATGGTGGTAGTTGATAGACTTACCAAGTATGCATACTTTTTTGCATTATCTCATCCATTTAAATAAAGTACAGTTGCTACTACATTTATGGAAACAATTCAAAAGCTACATGGAAACCCAAAGGTTATTATGAGTGACATAGATCCCATTTTTACTAGAAATTTTTGGACGGAGTTATTTTCTTGTTTGGGTACTCAATTAGCTCATAGATCATCTTATCATCCTCAATTCGATGGTCAAACTGAGATAGTGAATAAATGTTTAGAAGGATATCTTCGTTGTTTTGTATCTGATAAACAAACACAATGGGTCAAGTGGTTACCTCTCGCTGAATGGTGGTATAACACTTCCTTCCATACTGCAGCAAAAATGACCCCATTTATGGCACTTTATGGATATCATCAACCATCGATCACATCATCTTTAAGGGAAAATTCGAAGGTTCAAGCAGTGGAAGATCACATCGAGCATCAGCAAGAAGTTCTCCAACTCTTAAAGGATAACCTGAATTTGGCACAAAATCGAATGAAACAACAGGCAGATCAACATCGCAGCAAGAAAAGTTTTGATGTAGGAGATTGGGTATTTTTACGGCTACAACCATACAAACAAAAGTCCCTCAAGCAAGCTAAGAAGGATAATAAATTATCACCAAATTACTATAGTCCTTACAAGGTGTTGCAAAATATTGGTACTATGGCATACAAATTGGAGTTTCCTGCTTCTTCTCGAGTGCATCCAATTTTCCATGTTGCCATGCTTAAAGAAGGTTATAGGTGAAAATCTTCCAGTTCAAACAATATTACCAAAACTTGATGAGGAAGGAAAAATAATATTGGAACTTGAAGCGGTCACGGAAACAAGAACTTGACAGCTATGAAATTGATCAATTTCATAATATCTCAACAAGTGGAAGAACTTACCCACTGAATATTCTACATGGAAGGATGATAATTTTATATAGAAGCACCCAGAGCTGCTCAAGCGTTGAGGACAACACTTTTTTGAAGGAGAGGTGCATGTTAGGTCCCTATTTTACTAGCTTAGCCCCTTATTGTTATTATTGTAGCCCCCTCTAACCCCAATATTGTTATTATTGTGCCCTTACATTGTTATTGTTAGGTCAGTTAGGATTACATTGTGGCCCCACTAGGATTACATTATGGCCCCATGGACTCGTATATATAGAAAGGAGGTTTTTTCATTTGTATCATCAATAATTGTTCATTCATGTAATGTATTGGAGGTTTCCCCCTCGAAGTGGCTTATTTCTAAGGCGTTGATATATATTTTCTTCTATTTTTGGAGCTAGTTTCACAACAGAATCCCTCTGAGTATATTTAACGAACCCTCAAAAGGAGTGGTTCTGCCTCATCATGATCAATGATTCCATCATTGTTTCATGTTTTAAAGAGTCCAACGAGGGTAAAACTCAATATATTTTTCATGTTTAGAGAGTTTGAAAAAGAGGCTAAAATGAAAAATCCAACGGTTCACTTTCATAGATAGTCCCTTCCTTCCAAAAAGGTAGAAAAAAATACCCAAGAAAACCTCTTAGCCATGGTTGACTAACGTATTCCTTTTTCGTAAATAGTGTATCTCATTCTATAAAAGGGTTAGACATATATTCAGTAGACACATTTTCATTTACTTTAAGGAGTAAAAAAGATAAGTGTTCGATAATATTTTCATATTTTGGGAGTCTGAGAAGAGTTCAAAGAGGACTCCTCCTGGAGGAGCGAGTGGTATAAATCATAGCAGTTGGTTCCAATTATGATGGAACTAATCAAAACATGTAGAGGTAAAGACTCAAGAGGTTGGCTAATAAGACCACTCATTGCAGTTGTTCCCTAGGAAAGGGTAAAAACCAATTTAAGGCGTATGATCCTCCAAGAAAATGGTGATGATGAAATGAGAAAACCCAAGCTCATCTGGCAGAAATAGGCTGACAAAAATGGAAACCACGAGGGATAGTATGAGAATGGTTTCATTTTTACCCAAGCTTGAAACATGGGAAAATAAACTTGAAATTGGTTTCATTTTTACACAATGTTGAAATAGAGGAAAACTATGCGTGAAATAAGTTGCATGCCCCAAACATAAAGACTGAATTCGAGGTACATGCCCCTGAAGATTCATTTTATTGACCTAAGTATATTACCAATTACTAAAATGTGTATGGAATGATGGTTCATTTATGAGATCAAGTGAAAGAATTGAGTGGGAATTTACAAGATCTAGTCAAAGACTCAAATTGGAATTAGAGGAAATTTCAACCTAAAAGTGGCCTCCTAAGGGAAAATAATAAATTAATAGTTAAAATAATAAAATAAAAGTGCTGAATTTTGGAGGGAAAAAAATAAATCTACTTTTTTTTAATTGTATTTTTGGCTTATCTCCTTATAGTTTTACTCAAATTTCAAGTGTAGACACTTGTTGGATGCGGAATTAAATTCCGCATCCAATGAGTACCCATCATGCATACTTTTGAGAAGACATGCACTGATAAAAAATGAAAATACATTAAAAAATGTGAACACACTTTTTTAATGTATCTTCAATTTTTAGCAATGTGGATCTTCTGAAAAGTATGCATGATGGGTACTCATTGGGAGCATAATTTAATTCCATATCGAACAAGTGTCTACACTTGAAATTTGAGCAAACCTATAAGGAGATAAGACAAAAATACAGTTAAAAAAAAGTTCTTTTTCTTTTTCCTCCAAAACATTTACATGTAACTCTTTTTAAATTTAAAGGATTTTTATTGGTTTACATATTATGATATGGAAATTAAGTGAAAATTTAATGGCCACTTTTTGGCTAAAATTTCCTCGAATGAAGGGGATCTGTTTCATTTTTTAATGAAGTTGACATAGGGAAAGGAGCTCTCCTCATGGGACCTTATTTCATATTTTAAGAAGCTTCATACAAGGAAATGAACTCTGGTCCAAAAGATTGTTTCATTTTTTAAGGATCTTGACACAAGAAAAGGAACTATGCTTTGAAAACCTTATTTCATTTTTTAAGGAGCTCGACTCAAGAAAAGGAATTTTTCTCTGAAATCGGATCATGGCCTCCAACATACCATGGATTCCAAGAGGTTGTTATCAGACATAATAAAAACGCTCTAGAATGGATCAAAGGATCGAATAGAAAGTTCAAAATCCAATGCCCCAAGTAAGTGATGCACCATATCACCTATTGGATCCAGGTCAAAATAAGTTGAGCAAACATTGAAAGAATCATATCTATTAGTAGGTACAAGAATTAGACAAGGTGCCACATAATTTACCTGTGGAAGGGCAGATACCACTTGCATATAAGGACCATTTAGGGATGTCGGTTGATTGGTATTAAAATTAGGACCAATGAACGAAAGTTGGTCAATGGCCATGATTCTTATTTCATGCGGGAAAAACATCACACAAAAGAGTGAAGATAAAAGAGCTCCCATGAAATAAAAGTCACGCCCAAGGAGTAAATTAAAATCCAATGGGATTTGGACTAACATCACATCGATATATATAGTCCTTACTCCCAAAGTAATAGAAAAATGAGGAAAGATGCCTAATAGTTGAATGGTTCCGCTGTTAAAAGCCAACAGATTTTGGGTAAGAGGAACAAGCTACGGAGAACCAAAAGCTTGCCAAGTAGTTGAGGACAAAATACTAATCGATTCTCCTTCATCTATGACAGTTTCAAGTACGGGCATATTGTAAGACTATACTATGATATAGAAGTGCACATAAGAAGGAATATGATATGTTTACAATGAGCTATAATCAAAGGAAGTGACCATACTACTTGGAAGGGGTATCGTGGGAATGTTAGAACTTCCCCCTTGTGCTACGAGAATGGGAGTATTTCCGCTGGATCATTGGAATATGAAGAAAAAAGAAGAACCTGAGCGGTATGAACCTCAGTATATGCGGGAAGGGTCCAATTGACTAAAGGTGGTATCAATTCAACCATTTACTCAACCAATGGTTGGTCAGGAACAAAATCATGAGATTCACATTCAGAGAGAGTGGGATTAACAGGAGACAAATTCAGATCAATCACTTCATCAACTAGTGGAGGATTCGAAGAAAGCTTTTGGTAAAAAAATGGAAGTCGCATATGAAAATATGTAATGTTTTCCAACACTATTTAGGCTCCTTTGATATAAGGACAAAGGTGAATAGGATGATTCCCTTCACATAACTTACATGGAAACTTAACTTGACCCTTTTTCGCATTGACCTTACTATCACTAGGTGATGGTTTATCACCAACATGATCTCCAAAGGCTGATGAAAAAGGTTGATGTGAGCCTATAGACCACACTTCTAATATCTTGGGAATACTAGGAAAATATCTAATAATGTGGTCACCGTTACATAAATTGCAATGGAATTTAAATTTACGGGGCTAATTGGAATCTTTTTCCATACTAGTTCCATGGGTAGCAATGGTTGCTTAGTTTCCCCCCTAATTTTGCTTCCTTGTAGTATTCCTTTTCTTCTTCTTCTTATTTTCTTGGATACTATAATCAAGAATTTCACTAGGAAAGGAGGAAGAAAGGGATTAAGAAATAACAGATGAAGAAAGCAGAGGGTCAAATTCAGGATCAAATTGAGGTTGATATTTTTCAAGTGGAGGAGAATTTGGTTAAGGAGCATTTTGGATATTCAGAGCCAAAGTGGCTGAAAATAACCAAACTAGAAAACCAATGGTAAATCTGGGAAGGGAAAATGTTGGCATATAAGGAGCACCAAAATTTCCAAAAGTAGGAAAAGGACCAAGATTCCCATGAGAGGGGTTTCCTTGACTAGTGGAGTCAAGAAATGTTTCCATTATTCTCAACCTAAGATCCATTAAGGATTTTTTCCATGATAAGGATGTTATTCTATGGTCAATTAGTTAATTTTATAAATTAACAAAGAAAAAAAAAGAAGTAGCTAGCAAAAAGGGTTTACCAAGTCACTATGAACTGCAATATGCCACCTTGGCATACCAAGGATTTAGAAATGGGTAGGAAATATCCCTGAATTTTGTGTTTGGTATATCAAAATGTACAAGGAAACCAACTTGGTTACCTAAGGTGAGTATAACAACCAATGGTGTACTTCGAAAATATACTCGATGGTACGTGGAAGTTCAATATGTAGTAGTATTGTCTAATGCATAACCATTGAATAAGAATTTTCCCATATACTTATCATCCATGGAGAACCATATAATATAACCAAGGGTGTGTGGAGAATGATCTGATACACTTACATACGTGGAACGAGATATCACCCTCGTAATGCAACATTTGAAAAAAATGACAACTCCTACGTTTAAAGACGCTGGAACATGTCTCTCACCTATAACTCTAAATGTTAAAATTATGAAATTGTGGTCAAATTCCACATTTAGTAGATCATATTATTTATATAATTATTTAATTAGAATCCTATTTTCAACAGGACTAAAATAGACATATAGATCGTCCCAATTGGTTAAGATAAAATTAAGTTTTAAATTATTTTATTATATTATTTTATGCGTCAACCGTAACTGCATGATGATTCAGTCAAATCCTCAAGAAGTTCCTCAGAAAGGTATAAATAAAGGTGACATCAAGCTCATTTGGACACTTTCCCAAGAGATATATGATTTCTATCCATTTGTTTGTTTCATATATTTTCTCCCTTGGCTCGTACATGTACATCAAGAGAGGCTCACACAGTGGATTGAGATCACAAACAGAGGCTCGCAATAAATCTAAGTCTCTTGGGCCGGAGATGTAGGAAGGAAATGTTGATGTAGCCACCCTGCTGAGCAGAGTTCCGTGCTGGGTGTGTTATTCCCGCAACCAAGGACCTCAAAGCCATGGGCAGAGCTTGTGAACGGTGTGGACAAGCTCCCGAGGTCAGATCAGGTTGATCTAAAGTAGAGATGCAGGCATAGAGTGTCCTGGTAGCGACCAAGGATCCCAGAGCCATGGGTAGAACATGTTAAGGCCATGGCTAAGAGATTTTCTGAGTAGATCTAAGTTGGGTCACCTTCAATTGTTTGCACAGTGCCTCCTGACATCAGTCGTTCAGTCATATTTGCGTCAGAACAATCATTAACAGTCTCCTGGATTCAGATCTAGGACTTCAGAGTTGAGATCACTTAATGATCTATCAGATCCGTGTTTTGGTATTATAGATATGCTGACCTTTATATCATATATATTTGTTTTTGTTACAAGATGTATGTACAGTCATCATTCAGCATCATCTGTATTCATGAGTTTGCTACGACTAGTGTCAATGCATTTCAGTTCTCAGATTCAGGCTCCTTCAAGTAGAAGTATGGTTATGGTTTTATTTTGTGTATGAAACTTGTTTTCTACATCATGAAGATATGTATCTATGGATCATTTTACTCTTATTTCTAAATCATTCAATGATGATCTAAGAGGAAGAATTTTCAAGGGTTTTCCCCGTAGTGGGTTTTTCTTAGACTAATCTTGGTGTCTCTATGTGTTCATGCTTCTCTTCCTTTTATCTTTTACTTTCCGTAGCTTAGATGATGATGATGATGATGATTATGATGGGATTGTTATTTTTGCATATTTTCATATTATAATAGTTAATAATGTATATTTGTACAATGATATAATTATTTGGGGTGAACTTAACATGTTAGTTAAGAAATGTAACTATCGATGTAAAGAACAATCCTGATCTATGAAAAAATAAAATGGTATCAGAGGTTGTTGAAGAAAATCCATGGAGAACACCTCAAGGAGACACTTTTATGGAAGTAAGCATAGGATGGTAGAGACCTATAATAATTCTAGGGTGTGAAGAAAACCTTAGGTAGTTAGTGGATAAAGGTTTGAGAGAAACCCTAGTTTATGGTAAGGTCTTGAGATTTGGTGTATGAAACCCTCATATATCCTTTGTGTAGATTCTCAAGTACCTGGGATCTATTTGAAAAATGACCTGGTTATTGATAAACTTTTTTATTGAAGGAAAAAAAAATTTATGGCCTATGGATGGCTCTTGAAGGTTGGTTCAAGAGGGACAGGATCATCTCTCATTGAAGGTAATTATTTCTTGGATTATAACCTTACTCTTGTTTACACTTATGGATCTGATTTCTATGATTATTGTTTCTAGTCATTACTTCCTGCATGTATATTTGAGAACTTGTATATCTCTAACCTCTATGATGAGATGTGATGAGTGGATTCCTCTTGAGGATCTTTGGAAATGTAGGAAATATGGATAGTTATGGAAAGGATAAAGATGGCTAGATCTGTAAAATTTAAAGATGGATAGATATGGAAAATGTAAATATGTCTAGATCAAGAAAAGGTATAGATTTCTAGATCTGGAAAAGGTAAAGAGGCACATGAGTACTACAAGCTGCATATGTGAAGATGCACAGGTAATTCCACTAGGCATGCATGATATATTGTTTTAACGGCATGTTTCAGCAATAACATTAGATGGCTAGGTAAGCCTTATGGTATATTGAGAATGTATACTTCTCATATGGCTCATGCATGCATATAAGAGTGATTGGGATTTATGTTTCCTATGATAAAATAGTGCACCTAGTAGTGAATGTTTTGATCTTGATTCTGCAAGGCTACTTATTGCTAATCTGGGATATAGTGGCATAGATTGATGATTTAGTAACATATATTGTTTTTGAGATATTGATTCTAACTCTGTTGGATGGTACTCTTTATTCTTGATATGCATAAGATCTATTGGATCTCTTATAGAAGGTTACCTCATTTATATGATATTGATAATCCTTGTGATAAGCATGATGAAAGCTCATGGAAAAAGAGTGATTTCAATATGTTGGTATGTTGAATAATATAGCTTGATCTTATTGATTATGATATGCATGGTATAGGGAACTATGATGATAGAGGCATATCTATGAGATTGATGTTTCAAACCTTTCACTATCTATGGTTATGGCATGCAGTGAAATTAAATTCTCTAACTTGGTGTATTGATATTAGGATCATAATATTGTGTTGTCACATCAATCTGATGCCATGATCTTTCAATTCCATCCCTTGGTGAAAGAATGATGACATAATGTCAATGATCATGATAGGCATATGTTTATGATCTAATAGATCTAATATTTCCTGACTCCATAAAAGATAGGTTGATGACATGAATGAAGTGGATTCTCATTTAGAGGGAGAATCTCTCTCCTAAATGATTCTTACTCATGTTTCCAGTGTATGATTTATTAAAATACAATTTATGAGTTTTTGACATTGTTTATCTATAACAAAAGTCCGAGACTCATTCTTAGAAAAGGAAGGTTCATAGATGTGAGTATGCCTGATAGGCACAAAATTGAAGTCTTGTACAATGAATTCAGTCTATACTCTAATCCATGGATCTATGATTTGTCTTGCCATTGTAAACTGATTTCTAGAATTTCTAGAATTGAGCATGAAATCATATGGTCACTTGGAAGATGTCAATTCTGCATATGTATTGAAGATGCCAGTAAGATCTGCCAGTAGGGAAAGTTTTTATGCTTGAACCAAACTTCTCTGTGCAGGTGACCGAGACATTCATATGGATATTTCATTATGTTTGAGGATTGTGCTACACATTTTGGTTGATTGATATTGATAAACCATGTTTGGAACTTTTGAAATGATGCTTATATATATATATGTGTGTGTGTGTGTGTGTGTGTGTGTGTGTGTGTGTGTGTGTGTGTCTATAATTATAGATCGTACCATGATTGCGCATTTAGATTTGACATAATTTGATTTGGTGGTAGTTGATTTTCCCAAATGACAATGCTATGTGGGCATAGTGACCTTCAGTGTTGTATGTGAGTATAGAGAAGTATGGTTCTGTATTGGCCTCTGTGTTCCTAACACAATGGCTCAGTGTGACTTATTATGAACATGTATGACTTAACCTTGATGTGTATGCACTTGCATCTAGTGATGGAAATGTCATGTAATGACATGCTAAATGACATACTTGATAGCTTGACATGAAATGAAGTCAAGACTTAATATGTGCTCTACCTCTCTCTCGTTGAAAGAATTGATACTATGAAATTTATTTCTTTTGATAATAGTTTTGTCTGGCTTCTAAAATTTGATGAGCTGACTTCCATTGACACACCATTAACTTATGTAATACTAGCTATGTTGGCATGGTAATATATTATACTTTTAGAGAGAGTTTCATGGTGCAATCTCCTCGATTCAGATTTGTCTATATTTGACAGTTATTTGGTGAAGCTAGAATAATGAGTTCCAAGGTATGGCATTGATTTTTATGTTGGCTTTGAGTATACATACTAATAGTCTATCCTTGACGGGTGATGAGCCTATGAAAATTTAAGTAAGAGGGAGATGGCTTCTAAATATCTTAATGATTTGTCATGGCATGATGAATTTATTTCTGGAATTTGGGAAAGAAATTCCATATTGCAATAATATTGAAATGTCTGTGTGTAATTTAAATCCTTGGACACTCTAATTTCAAGTTAAAATGTTGATTTGGCATATGTTAGTTGGTTGAAGCATTGATATTTCTTTTTGAACATCCATTTGTAGATGATATGTATAGAACATGATTAAACTCATGATCGAGCCGGTTCACTCAGAATTTCCACCAAATATCTTTTATGTTTTCTACTCTTAAAGGTTGAGATATTTCTCCCATGATATGTAGTTTCATGAATGAACTCATGATGTTTGGGATTAGTATTTACAGGTATATTTAGATGGTGCCTTAGTATGATATCGGCCATGATATCTTGGACGAGAGGTCCATAGCACGAACAAGGTTGGATACAATGCTGCTAGAAAGGCTAGCTATGAGGCATGATGTAGAATATCCTTAGAGAGCTTACTGAGCATGATCTGGATAAGACATGCATACACCATGATGACAGAGAATCCAAAATACATATAGTTGGGGCAATGATTTCTCCATTTATTTGAGACAATGTCATTTTTCGAGAGGAGGATGATTATGGTAGCCATGTGTGATTGATAGCTCCATGAGATGAAGGATGATTACGATATACATGTATGATTGACACTTCCATGAGAGGGAGGATGATTATGGTATCTTGTTATGATTGGTATATTGTTGTGATTTTCATGTTTATATATGTTCTAACATAAGACTTTATTTTATTTTCTGTAGGAACAGGAATCAGAAAATACCATATGAGAGAAATTCTGATCGAGGACACTGAGCCAACTCTTCCTCCGTATCTGAGCTCCCAAGACAAGGAATTGAGATAGAGGGCTCCTGGGGTTGAGGGAAATATGGGCAATGGAGCTTATTCCATATCTATTACCCATGGGTAGAGAATGTTTCTCCCTTATCTTCATATGCTCCCCTGATTGGTCTTTGTAGAGTATAGTTCAGTTGGCATCATGCCCACAAGCATATCTTGTCAGGATTACTGCTCCTCATTTTGAAAACAAGTTGAGAGTGTACTTTGGGTGTACAACCCAAGGTGATTATGATGTAGGTGTTCTACCACATGATTATTTAGGTTCATCGATGGGAAGACAAATAGGAAATAGGATGGGTTGAGATAACCCTATGCAGTTCTGAGTTGAGAGTAAACTCCCCAATGTGATCCCAGGGTCAAGATGGTCTGCCCTGCGTGGATGGATATATTATTTCTATATATGGGGTTGTAGAGGTATAGCTCCCCTATGAGATTCTGGGTCGAGATGCGCTCCCCGATGCGGTTAGAGGTTACGATGTGCTCCTTGATGATATGCTCTCCATTGATGATATTTCGGGTAGTAGCTTGATGATAGATATTCTAGGATTATAGCTTGATGGATGAAGGGTGGTAGACTAAGATTTCCCCCAGTGACAAATTCTTCTTCTATATTTGAGAATTTTCACCATACGAGCAAGAAAAATCAATAGAAAAGCATAAATAATAATGAAGAGTACATTGATGATTCATAATGAGAAAGTTTCATAGCATTACGACTACATGAAAAAGGTGTTTAGTGAAAATACATGATGATGCATGAAGATAACAGAATGGCATCAACAGATGGAGTTGGGCCATGATGACACCTTGATGTAGATATCTACAAATAGAGATTGCAAAGTGGAATTCTTCCTAGTTGAGAGGGAGTGGTAAAATTATGATACTGCGGTCGAATTCAACATTTGATAGCTCATATGATTGAGATAATAATTTAATTAGATTCCTCTTTTCAAGAGGACCAAAATCGACCTATATATATCTCTAATCGGTTCAATGTAAATAAAGTTATGAATTATTTTATTATTTTATGGGTCAACCTAACCACATCATTGATTCGGTCAAAGCCCCAAGAAGTTCGTCACAAAGTTATAAATAGAGGTGACCTAAAGCTCATTTGGACACTTTCTCAAGCAATCTGTGATTTTCATCCACTAGTTTGTTTCATCCATTTTCTATCTTGGCTCGGGCAGGTACGTCAGGAGAGGCTTGCGCAGTGGATCAGGATCATAGATAGAGGATCAGAATATATCTGAGTCTCTTGGGACAAAGCCCTGGGTAGGAAATGTTGAGGTAGTGGCCCAACTGAGTAGAACCATGTGCTAGGTGTGTTATCCCTATGGCGAAGGATCTCAAATCCACATGCAGAGCTTGTGAAGGTTGCGACCAAGCTCTGGAGGTCAGACCAGGATGATCTGAAGCAGAGCCTCAGGAACAAAGTTTCTTGGTAGTGCCTAAGGACCCCAGAGCTGCCAGCAAAGTGTGTTAAGGCCGCAACCAACAATACAAGGAAAATAACTTGTAGCGGAGGTTATAAAGGAGGTTATTAGTGTTATAAAATTGGCCAAATTTGTCAAAAAAAAAAATTCCTACAACATATGTTTTTGGTAACAATTTTTTTCGCAGAGCTTCTAACGGAACTTCAACACAACTAAGAGAAATTGGGTGGCCAGAGGATTTTACATATGTTTCTCTCATCAGTGTGTGCATCATGTGTGAATGGTGCATTTTAGCATATTCATATAGATACTGTAAACATACCAAGCACCGGGATGGAATAAAAATTTAGGACGCCTCGAGGAATTTAGCAACATCCTGGTGGATGTCAAGCACAACGATGCACCAAGCCAATGGAAGTTGCATGCACCGAGGCCATTAAGGTGTAAAAACACCCGAATTTTTTAGGTGTTAAAACCTACCAGGCCATTAGGTTATAAAAATACACTGGTGTGTTAAAGGAAAATCGAACCGGTGCATGCAACGCCTATCCGACCACCCGGGTGGTAGTCGTCCATAAAGCGCACCAGGCGTTCTAATTGGTATTGGTATTTGTGTAGTGCCCGTAGGTCGTAGAAATGCACCGGTGTGCAGTATCATGCAAATGAACCGATGCATAGTAACTAATACACACTGGTGTTCATTTTCTATTTTTTAGAAACATCGACATGTGACACTGCAATTATTGTTATTTTTAAAAATTCATTATTCATCAAAATTTGACATATATCTTGTAACAATATTCATATCAGTTAAATTTTTATTAGTGCATTTTAATGTGATGTTTGGAATAATTTTCTATATCATGTCACTAGATTTCACATATCTTCATTAGAATATTTAATCATCCATATATTTAATCAATGGTGTAACATTTCACAGCGACAATGGGGAACGCAATACAATAAATTAAAACACACACACACACACACACACACACACACACACATATATATATATATATATATATAAGAAACTCTTTGTCATACAAAATGGGACAGTTATTGGTATCCCTTTGTCTTTAAATTGAGACACTATGTCCATTACATTAAACAAAATGTCTAATTTCACAGACAAATATTTCAAAAAATACAACGCCTTGTTTTGATATCCAAACATATTGATCATCATTCTTCGTTGAAACTGTTATCACTGCTCGATCTATTTCCATGACTTGGGTTATTTGGAGGAATTTTTTTTTCATTGTGTTGATTGTTTTCTTCTTTTGCAAGTTCCATCTACAAAGTGTAATGAGTATATATACATTGGTGAAAATAATGAAAATTGCAATATTAAATAATATACATCAATGTAAATCGAAAAGAAATGTACCATAGCAAGAATTGACTCGTGAACCATACACATTCTTTCAAAATGAAATTTCATGCCATCTCTCAATAATTCATTTGTTGGCATGGTTCCATACTTTGTTTCCTGCAAGTTTTATACCCCATAAAAAATCATAGATTTAATATAAAATATTTTTTTGTTATATTAATTATAGACAGAGCTAAGTAAAACAAGATAGATGCTTACAAATTCCACAATTAATTTTTGATATGCCAACATATACTGACAGCCCATATTTATCCCGATGTTAATCGATTCTGCTGATGGTTGTTCTTTGTATGTTAGCACCTCGTTGAAGACATTCAATGATGATTGTTGTAAAAAAAACTTAAAGTATACAAAAATTAAATATATTTAAGTTGTTATAAGGAAGTAACAATTACTCACAAACATAGATATCAACCCTTTTCTTCCTTGTCGTCCTGTTTTATGTGTTGAATGGGTTATGTTTTCTTTTCTTTTCTACAAGAAAAATCTTGAAATTTAATATTTAATGCTAAATTGTTTATTTATTGTACCTAATCGAAAAATTCAATGATTACATATTACATTTGAAGCACGTTGTTGTTGAGATGGCTCCTCGTGCAATGCAATTATGTCCATTTCTTTCACCATCTTCTTGTACACCTTTTTGAACATTCCTACTGGCATATTTATGATATCGGCTTATTCATCCTTTGAGATTTTCATAATCTTCATGAAAGTGTAACATGACAATAAACTATTTAATTTTTATATTGATATATGAAAAGTAAATAGTTTATTTACTGGTCGGCTCATGCTCTCTCTTCATCCTCCATTCACTTCTTATATTTATTTCATTTAACCTCCTCTTATTGGAAAGATTTGTCCTGATGATGGGTCTTGATCTAGACCTGAAACATAGACGCAAAAATGCATACTGTGGAGATTCTGAATTCAACAACTCAAAGAAAAATTGATATTTAGAAATGATTTCTTTCTAGTAATATATACATATAATTCTAGAAAAAAATTTAAAGGAATATTACATTTTGAATCCTTCTTCTTTTTTGTACATTTTTCTATTAAAATTTTGACATTTCTCATTGACCAATTCTTTGGAAACTCATCCTGTAATTTAAATAAAATTTGGTTCTTGGAATCATTTGATTGATTTTGGTATTGTAAGTGGAAAGAACGTCTATACATTCGTTCCACCAGATCCCTCAAATTTTTTTATAAGTTGTCCCTTGTTTCGTTAACCTCCAGCACCACTCAAGATGAATTAAGGAGAAATTCATTTTCATTTGCATGTTCTATTTTTTTTTTTTTTTTATCAAAACAACATTCCTTTTCTTTGATGTTGGTTCCTGTAGGACATTAAACATATCTAGATTAATATATTGTTTAAAACATGTTATCTAATATTTTTAAGTATATTATTAATGAAAATTCAAAACAGAAACTCATATTGGATCTATAGTATTTTTTACATTCACCTAATTCATCCTTCTGCAACTTTTCCATCAATATTTTATTCTCTTCTGGTCTTAGATTAGAAATAATCTTATCGAGCTTCATCATTTTTTGGCTCGGCATGATACACACTAAACAATACATATTAGTTAAACTTACATGTAGTTCAAAAATAATAATTCTTGTAAAAAATTTACAAAGAACTTGTATTTTTTTATTTTCTCGATGTGCTATTAGTAATTTTGTTACTTAAAATCTTGTCAGCAATTTCTTTATCAATATGAAACCTATACTATTTGTTAATATATTTTATAAATAAATCACATATTTTTCACGTTAAAAAAAAATCAACAAAACGGTGTGTCTTTCGCAAAGTACGCATTGAATTTGGCATGATAGGTTCTTATAAATGCACCACAATACAGTAGAAACACTGTACAGTGCTCTTTGTCAACAAGGAAACCCAGTGCGTTATATGTTAACCGGTGGACCGATTAACACAAACATAAATTAATAAAAAATATTTTTATCAAATAATTTCTTTTTTTCCAGTATGTGCCTAGTGCGATATACTACAATAGTGCACCACTGCATTATTTTAAACAGTGCACACTGATTAAAAAAATTATTTTTAAAAATCGTGCAAGGGCCGACCTAGATTGGGATCTGATTCTGAAAGTGGTCCTGCAGGTTAGATGTCATACGCATATATATATATATATATATATATATATATATATATATATATATATATATATATATATATATATATATATATATATATATATATATATATATATATATATATATATATATATATAATACAAACCCTATAAATCTAAAATGAAAAGCCCTAATTGTGAAATCACATAAACAAGAAGAAGCCAGGGTTTAATGTAAGAATGGATTTTTTTGTTTTATTGTTTTTCTGAAAATGCATAGTAAAATTTAAATTTTTTACTATGCATGTATTAAATCTAACAAAAACTGTAAAGAAAAAAATATTACAGTAAAGTTTAACAATTTTACTATACTACAAGATTTTTGTGCGAATCACCAAATGTTTCAAATTATGATTCTCTGAATAGTGTTGTTGTTCGAAAGTAGTTTGGTGCTCCAAACTGCTCTCGTGCTCTCTTCTCTAGGTATGTCTCTCATGAGTTTTTTTTTTTTTTTGCAAAAATAATGAAATAATGAAAATATTTTACTATTTAAAGAACTTTTTTTATGAAATTAGATTTCTGAAAATAATTTTCCGCCCATTATTCAATGTACCGCTTTTTTTTTTTTACTTCAAAAAATTAAAGTTTCATTTTTTTTTATTTAGGATATTCAGTGCATTTGTTAAATAACTTCACCAGTGCATCCGTTAATGAAACTACACCGGTGCGCAGTAACTAAAGTGCACTGGTGCAGTTAACAGTACATTAGCACTGATAACAATAAGTCCATTTTTAAGGCATTGAAATTACTTTTAGGTATGTACACCAAAATTTATTATTGATTTTGTTGAAATGTAGGGATAAATCTCATAATTATATGAAATGGACAATTCTTCAAAATCCAGCTCGTTCCATAATATTTCTGAAAGTCCAATGTGGATTTCTCCCTATCCATCTCCAGACATATTTACTTTAGATTTTATTTATATTTTCATTATATAATTGAATTTTTTTTTAATCCATGTCAATTAGCTGAATAAAATTAATGTATACAAATTTGTAGGTTCATGTAGATTCAGAATCAAGCTCATATGCACAAAATATTAAAGTAGCTCCAAAACATTCGAAGCTCTTATCACGAGAAGTATACCACAAGGCGTAGTTGGTAGATGAAAATGGACAGTTGCTTCACCTTGGCAATTGTAGCATGCCATCTTCTAGCCACAATCCTATGACAATGATGGTAATAATAATTGTTTGGTATATTAATGTAATTATTTCAATGTCAAACCAATTAATCATGCATTTTCAATGTGCTTACTAATTAATATCATCGATTTTGTACTAATCATGTTCAAATATATTTTTTTAAATTATTAGGATTCTAGTAATGATGAGTGACCTACCTACCATCTTCTATTGTACCCCACAACAATGTCAAATCGAGAGAAGACTGAATTAAGAGAAAACTCAGTGAGGAATGATACCAAGAATGGTTAAATCAACCACCTATTCAATTCCCACTACGTCTAGATTCAACAAATAGGAATGACTACAACAATGGTAGTTCTTCACAATTATCTCACAATGGAGGCAATAAAATAGAGGTTGGTATGGATTATTACTTAAGGGATACGACTTCCATAGAGACAATGTTGTTATATGAATTATAGAACGATGATCCACTAGGGGATGATTCTCATATCATAGATACCTTTTTCGAAAGCCTTAAATTTGCTTCCACCACCCCTCTCTTTGGACCTAGCGGTTAGTCAAAGTATACCCAGTTTGGGACAACGACGTTACTATAAAACTTGAAAGAAAATTTTGGCTTGTCAAATGCATGTTTCTCAGACATTTTGAGGTAATTGACAATCAAGTCCCTTATATTTTGAGAAATATAATCACATAATGAACATTAAAAAAGGTCAATTTTGTGAACTTTAATAGTTATCAGCATTAATGTACATTTAATATTTTCCATGATCAACTACAGGTTATTCAAAGATAAGGTTCTTCCGAGTGATAATGTCTTGTGTGGTACCTATAAAGAGGCAAAAAATTTGTTAAAAATGTTGGGTATGAGTACATATCATATCATGCATGTCAAAAGGATTGTATTCTATATAGAGGGTAATTTGCAGAGAAAGATATATGTCAAAAATGTAGGCATCACAAGTATGATAAATAAAAAAAGAAGGGTAAATCACGTTTTTCTCCTTTTAAGATATTGAGGCACATGCCTATAATCCCAAGGATTCAAAGGCTCCTCCATTGCAAAGAATTAGGTATGTTGCAGGGATGGAATGCCTCACACATAAGTGAGTTGGGGGCTATCTAAATCCCAATAGATTCAATAGCCATGAAGCATATAGAGGATACATGGCCGGAAAAATTCAAGGATGAAGAATGAAGTCTACGACTCAGCATAGCCATGGATGGTGTCAACCCATATTCCCTCCAAAACACCAACTATTCTATTTGTCCTGTAGTAGTGATCAATAAAAATACCCCCTGATAGCTTTTTGTGTTTAATGAACATCTTATGTTGGCTCTCATAGTCCCTGGTAGAAGACAAGTTAAGAATATGGATGTATACTTACAACCAATAGTAGATGAATTGAAGGAATTATGGGATGGGATAAATTTATACGATGTATCAACACCCATTGCAACAAAGAGGATTCTATGTTGTATGTCATATGTGCTTACACGACACATGATTATCGAGTCTTAGGAGTTTGCTCTGTTAAATTACATATTTATTGATTTGTTTATATGCATTCTTTCGCATATTAGTTACTTAGTTCGTTGTAATTTTTCTTATATTCATGATATTATTTAATGTGGCGTGCATATTGTATACAATTTTTCGCATGCCTTGTAATAAAATGGTATTATGGATGTGTGAGGGTTCCATATTCATATAGGTCTTCACTATGGCATTTTTCACTGTGGATGACCATTTGTCAGGGTTGAAATCGCATGACCATTTGAATCTTCTAAGAGTATGTATAATTTCAAAAGCGTGATTTTATTATTTTTTATATTAATAAATTTTATCCCATCCTGGGATAATAAAACATAACTAATTTTGTATATTATTTTGCATGTGTTTATAACTTTGCAGTGTCAATATCCTTTGTTCGTGCCTGGGTGTGTGAAGCATGAATTCCCTCAAGACCTACGATGTGTCATATCTAAATTTTTTGCATTTGTACGTTGGATCACATTAAAGGAGATTCATGTGGATATCATTCCATAGTGGCGTCAAGAGATACTTGAGATTGTTTGAATGTTTGAGAAGGAACTCTTGACGAGTTTCATGGAATTACAGTTTCATCTTCTAATGCACCTAGTAGATGAGGTTGAATTATTTGGGTTGGTTTCTTGTCATTGGATGTTCTTCTTAGAGAGGTACATGAAGAAATTGAAAGGTTTTGTTCGATGAAGGGAAAAACCCAAGGGGTCTATGGAAAAGGGGTACATATTATACGATTATTTCTATTATTTCAATGAGTACATCAAGCAGATCGACAATAGACCAGGTTCACCGATTTGGGACGATGAAAGGGATGAATACAAAAGAGAAGGGGAGCTTCTCCAAACTAATGGAAAAATGTGGTTGATAAAGAGTAAGAGACTTATAATTTTTCAAATTTACACAAAGTAAATATTCATGTTGAACTTCAATATCATGTATATTTTGATCTCATATGTACTATATGTCGGTTTGATTTCATCAGCGAATGTAGAAGTTGAAGCAATCAATAAATTCGTTCTTTACCATTCCGAATTGACAAAACTATGGGTCGCATTGTATGAACAAAAGAGGATGAAATGGGATAGTGAGAGGAAGTAATTCAAAAATTTGAATGGTAGAAGTGTGCCTTATCCCAATTACTTAAAATAATATATGTCAATTATATGCCCCAATAGTTAGGTTGTTGACTAAGTCAGGGAGAAATACGGTGCAACCAGTCGTTACCCGCGTGCTGAAGAGGATGTGCTAAATGTATGGATTGGGTGCAGCAACTCGATAATAATCTATTTATGTTCATTTTAAACTTAATAATGCACCTTTGAAATGTAACATCTATATTTCATATTTTAAAAGTTGGGTCATTATAAGACACATGACACTATGATTTTTTAATTTTTTTTATAGGTGCATTTGTTCCCATGTATGTGGGAATATGGACATCATTTTCACACAGAAAATGCAGATGATGGACACATGACATAAGATTGTGAAGTGGAAGTCGAGGTCAATCAATACAGTTGAGCTAGCCACCATTATCAAAACATAGTATGAGGGACGTTAGGTTACATTATAAATATTCAAGAGATCATTGAAGTAGACTTCACTTCTTTCCAATGTGTTATTTTTAGGTGCAAGTGGTGGGACACCTTTGATCAAAATAATGTAAAGGAATATCATGATAGTAGGATGATATGTATCAACTCTAGAAAGATTTGGGATGAAGCTAAGGAGCCTTATGTTTTCCCTAACCACTGCAACCAAGTGTGTTGTTACCCAGATGTGTTGGATAGGGATTAGTGGTTCGTAATGAGACATGACCCTAGATCAAAATATTTTTTTGAGAAAAATAGTGTTGTCATGCCAAGTGAGATGGAAGATAATGAGGGTGATCATGAGAATAGAGAGTGATATGGTACATGTGTTATTTCATCATTTATACTATTTAAGATGGTTTTTTATAAATAAGAGGACTTAACCTTAGAACTAAGACTCTTTTTTTCGAAACATTATAATATTTATTTTGAATTAATTGGTTTGCATTGTGTTAATGTTAAAATCATTTCACTTGATATTTTGCAATTATGTTGATCTCGAAAACAATGCATTGTACCAAGTTTTTCTTTTTTTTTATGTCAATTCCTAAAATAATACAACTACTTGATTGATTTAAATGTGTGTGAATGATATCTTCAAAATTTTAAAATTTTTATTAATGTATACTGTTATTTTTGTTTTGTAATATCATAATAAAATAATGATAATTGTAAACATGAATTTATTTGCATTATTTTATAAACTTTATTATGTTACAAAAATTCATTTTATTCTAGATTTATTATTTTACAATTATTTATATTCATACAAATTTACAATTTTACAATTTTACAATTATGGTAGTTTAACAATATTTATGATACACATTTTACTTACGGTAGTTATGGTTCAAAATTGACAATTAATTTACAAATTTACAAATTTTAATAAAATTGAATTATTACAATACATACAATTACAATTACAATTTTACAATTTCACAATACAATTACGTACAATTACAATTACAATTTTACAAATATTTTACATCAAATTACAATTACAATTACACTTCCAAATTTACAATTTCACATACAATTAAAATTACAATTATAATTAAAATTTTACAATTTTACATACAATTACAATTAAAATAACAATTACAATCAAGACATAATATTTAATAAATATCATGATTTAATATTAAAAATAAACATCACGATCATGATAACCATCGTACAAACATCATACTGTAAAATACACATTCAAATTCGCTAACATCATCTAATCATCGTGATAATGATCATCGAACAAAACACAAACATTGTATAATATCATCACAACACAAACATCAAATATACATCTCATGTCAAATCACTGCTATGACATACACATCTATCTCTAAGAACATTAAATGAACATATCTAACATGACCTAACAATATACACATCATGATGAACACCAACATGTAAATTAAGTACATCTACATGAACATAAATTAAATGCACTATATATATATATATATATATATATATATATATATATATATATATATATATATATATATATATATATATAATGTCAAAAATATACAACTGTAATATAACTGCATATAAATGTCAATTATTTGGTGGTACTACATCAATACTAGTACTAGTCGAGGCCTTCTCAGTTGATGGTGCAACCTGCTCTGTGGATGGTGCGGCTTGCTCAGATGGACTTGCCTACTTATTTGATGGTCGTGTCTGCTCAGGACTAGGTGTCTTTTGAGATGGTGTAGACTTCTCATAAGATTCCAGTTGATCAGGACTCAATGCTAGCAACTCATGATCTTCGGCGCGAGGTGAAGGAGGAGGAGGTGAATTACTAGAATGATGATCACTTCCCTCATAATCAAGATCATCAGATGAGCTACTATGTCATGCATCTTCACAGCACCTATCCCTCCTAGCTGCTAGTAATCTGGAAGCTCCAACGATATGACGCATAAGGGTCATCATATCGCAAGTCATGTCTCTCCAAAGCTCTGTGAGCCTACGATCGACCTGGATCTCCCTAATCATAGCAAGTCAGACTCCCTCATCAACCAAGATTCGACACAACCAGTCATCCAACTCCATCCTGAATCAAGTATCTGCCCTATGCTGCACCCCCACAGGTATCTGCACCCGAGGATCAGGTCTCTCATCCTAATTCGCTGCCTCCGCCATCTCCTCGTCAACCTCTACACCTGGATCATCTGGTATGGGTGCAATAATGTCCCCAACGAATGCCCTAATATATACAAAATATATAGTACACAAGAATAATTAGACAATTTCATTAAAATTTTTAATAAAACAAGTTAAAGGATGTGTTAGAATAAATTTTATTCTAATTAACTAATTAAGACAATAAAATGAAACTATATTAATTTAAACAAAACACTAATATTACCTCTCGCATCAGGTGGCTCATCCTTTGTGAAGAGGATGTTCGTACACCCTCGCCAATCCAAACCTGTGTACAGACACGACACCATCACGAACGAGTGATCATCAGCACTAGCTATCAACTCCAGTGCATTAGTAGATATCCTATATGGAAAGTCAGACAAACCCCTCTTGGACATCATCTCGCCGCACATCTCCATTCATACATGCAACATTGTCCTACGAGGATATTAAGCAAAAGTAGGCTGCATCTCCGAAAACCTCTCAAAAGATAAATAAAAGAAATCTGAAGAAAAAGGGATGGTCAACCTCCCACGTGCATGAGAACTACATCCATCTAATGCTGTAAAAAATTGCTGCAAAAAAAATCGTAGACCATTTCATAATTTGTGGCACTTGGAATAAAGAATCAACATAAAATAACAACGGGCAACTAATGCACTGCCCGTCACTAATATAGTGTGCAATGACCCTCAGTAGCAATGAGAGGCACCCTTTGGACCAAATGAAGCATTGCATAACTGACCATCGGACACCTGAAAATCTGTAGGAGAAACTATATCATCCCTAATGTATCTATGGGAGTATGCCAACTGAATCGATGTTGCATAACCGACGGGGACATCTAGGAACAGGGGAAAATACTTCCCTCTCTTAGATAGGTCAGTAATAAAATATATGTCCTCCTAAGTGGGCTCATACCACTGTCCAAGACCGACCCAGAAAGCCTGTCGGTGGGCATCCCACCAGTAGATCAGTTGTCCCATTAACGCACTCAATCCCTTCAGGGACGCAGCCTCCTCGTAGAGCTTGAGAAGGCCTACCTCCCTTAGGAGCAACTGGGTGGCTGCCATAATAGGTCGAGGGTACAAATGTCTCTCCCTCTCTCATGCCTCCCACAACTGAATCACATTATAACGGTACTCCATATGCTCTTGTTGTTCCCTTTGCTCTCTCTGTTGACATCATTGAATGATTCACATATTAAATAATTTCTTTTATTAAATGAGAAATGTATTTACACACACACACACACACACACACACATACACACACAGATATATATATATATATATATATATATATATATATATATATATATATATATATATATATATATATATATATATATATATATATATATATAATTTTTATTGAAAAAAAACACTCGGTGCACCCAAAAAAATAGTAACACACCATTACCAGTGCGTACTTCTTTATCGCGCACTGTGCTCAGTGCGCATGAAAAATGTTTGCGCACCGCCCAACGACAGAATATTTTTGTGCGTTGCGTTGAACAAACTAACCACCCCAGGACAGATAGTTTGGTCAACGCACCGCCGAACAGAAATACATGGTAAACGGTGTGGTCCTGTAAATGACCACACTGTTGACTATGCAATTTTGTCGAGCGGGCAGTGCATTGACCTAACTATCCTCCCTAGGGTGGTTAGTTTGGTAAATGCATAGCCCTCCCAACAGTACTTCATAGTCAACACTGCGGTTTTTTAAACGACTCCACTGCCGTGTTATTTTTTAAATTATATCGGTGCGCATTTTCTCGGTACCGCACCGAAACCTGGTACAGTTTCCATTAACACCATTCATGGTGTGGCCTGTAAATTTACAGGAAGCACCACGAATAGTGAAAGCCAAATGGCTTGAACAAACCGAGCATAATTTTTTTCAAATAGTTAATTTTAACTTAATTTCAAATTATAATCTACTAAAAGGTTTAGTTATTGAGAAACAAGTAGACTACCTATAAATTTGCACGTCGAGGAGGCACCTTTGCTGAGGAATTAAAGAAAACAAATTTCCCACCGTTTTAAAAAATTCAAACTCCACACAGTGTGTAATGGATGATAGCAATGTGGGCAATGGGAGCACTGATGGCATGGTGTCTCACAGAAGAAAAACTCACACTAGTGCTTGAGAGGTCTAGAGCACTGAACAAGTAAAAATGAGGTTTTTACGCCAGTTTTTTTTTTTTTTTAAATTAACCCTTTTTCAGCATGCTCGATTTTGAGATGCACCATGTGGTTTTATCAATGGCGCACCACACATCGTTATGGTGCACTAGATTATGGAGATGCACCAGGCAGGTTTATACATAGAGTAGCGGTGTGCTAGAGTACTTAGACGCACCAGGCGGGCTTGTACAGAGATCACAGTGTCTCAGTGTGCCAATTTATATTATGCACCAGTGTGTTTTTCATAAATGCATTGGTGCGTTTTATGATGAGAAACACACCATCAAAAAACATCCACAAAAACCTCCACCCGCCAACCTCCTCTAGTGACCTCCGCTACAAAAGTATATCTGGGCTATTTTTATAAGGCCTTCCTCAAAAAGATCCACTAGAGGGTATTTTCGTTGTAGTGCAAGAGATTTTCTAAGCATATCTCAGTTTGGTCACCTTCAGTTGTTTGTACAGCTCCTCCTGGCATTAGTCATTCAATCACGGTTGCGTCATAACAATCATTGAAAGTCTCCTAGATTCAGATCTAGGACTTCAAATTTGAGATCACTTAGTGATCTATCATGTCTGTGTTTTGGTATTATAGATCTGTTGATCTGTAGATCAAATCTATTTGTCTCCATTGTAATATGTATCTATTGTCCTCATTAAGTATCACGCATATTCATCACTTTGCTACAACCAATGTCAATGCATTTGAGTCCTCGGATTCAGGTTGCTTCAAGTAGAAGTATGGTTAGGGTTTTATTTCATGTATGCTAGTGGTTTTTTGCATCATGAAGATATGTATCTACGGATCATTATACTCTTATTGCTGAATCATTTGATGACAATATAAGAAGAATAATTTGCATGGATTTTCCCCGTAGTGGGTTTTTTCCTGGTCTCAGACCAATCCTGGTGTCTCTATGTGTTCATGCTTCTTTTCCTTTGATATTTTACATTTCGCTGCTTGGATGATGACGATGACGATGATGATGGTATTTTTCTTTCTACATAGTTTCATATTCTGATGGTTAATAATGTAGATATGTACAATGATATAATTATTTTGGGTGAACTTAAAACTTTAGTGAAGAAATGTTACTATGAAAGTAAAGAAAAATGTTGCTCTATGAAAAATTAACACTAAATGTTTGCGTTAATGTTTCAAATTCTCCTTAGGTTGATTTAGTAAATTTTAATTTTTATATTCAATTAAGTTTCATTTTTAGGGCTCGCCACAAGCTTCACCTAAATTTCCCTAAAATGAAAGCTAGCATGGAGAAATGAAAACATTCACTTTCAATGAGAATATATCTAAAGGAGGCAATAGACAAATAATATGCAAAATACAAAATGTAGCAAACAATATGCTAAGTGAAATTCCAATTTAATGCAACTGTTCCAATGTTGATTCACACACAAAATCCTATATACCAATGCAAAGAGATTTTTGTTTTTGATTTCACTTAATTTTCAAATATGATGGAAACTAAGATGCATGTCTAATCACTGTTAAATCAAACTTTTCAGAATGATGACTAAAACAAAAATTCATTTAAGCACTCAATGATCAAACAAATAAGTTTGATAATTACCTAATGATAAGAAAAAATAAAATATAAGAAAATACTTATCAAAGGCACTAAAAAACAAAAGAGAACCAAATTGAGGCTACTAAGAGACCCCAAGACACTCAAAGACTCAAGGAACAGTAGCTGGAACAAATTTGGACAAAGAGAAAATCAAGACAAAATAATTTTTTTGCATGAACAAGGTTCGACGTATGTGTTGGAGCGGCACCAGTGCTATGCAACATAGGCAGAAAGAAGGTTCAGAGTGGTGCAACTCTCTGTCTCTAGACAAGAGGGGGTGTTGTTCAAGGGATTCAAGGTTTTGACACAGAAATTGCAATTGAAACTAAATGAAAGGTCTTCCTAGGTTTTTTCTTGACTGAGAAAGATAGTGAAGGTCTGAAGAAGAGGTAAAAAAACCACTAAGTACAAGGAAACCACCAAGGGAATACACCGTTCCCCAGTGGAGTTGCCAATTTCTTACGCGGAATCTACGACTATGAAAAAAAGTATCTTCCCTAGACTTGATGGCCTACTATATAACAACAGGAAGAAAATAAGCTAATGTTTTCCTTAAACTAAATAAATAATGGGATGAAGTATACCTAGAATCCATCATATGATTTTTTCCTCTTTTGGCTTGTATGCTCCAATCCTAACTCGTATTGCTATAATTAGAACCTACACAATCAAACAACAAAAGCCAACGATCTACTACATCTATGTAACATCATCTAACCACTTTATTCAATGGATCAACATGACATCGAAATATCTGAAATCATAACATCACATATACGAAAACAATCAACTCTTTCTATTAATAGAAATGGAGAGAGTTACAACCAAATATAGGTTTTGATATTGTAGAATAGCTCCTCCAAGTTTATTTGTCCTCCCTTGCCACAAAGTGTACCTCTATGTCACCCTAATACATGGAATAATGAATCTCATAGTAATAGCATGAGGGTGGAATCTATCTCCAAAATCCAACCCCTAGCTTGTGTGTGGTCACAAATATATAGAAGAGGATGGTAAGTTAAGAGTTATTATTCATTTACCAATCTAGGCTTAGATCCACTCTTGATGGGAGGCTGAGTTGAATGGATAAAGGGTGAAATATACAAGGTAGGATAGTATAGGATTTGAGACTTTCATCTAAGGTAAATAGTTATAACAACTCATGGAAGCTTCTGGAAGAGGTAGCTTCAGGATTCTTTTACTTTTTCCTGAATTTCTAGAGTCAGCACACCCCCAACAAGGGGCAACCTGTTGGTGATTAACGCAAGTCTAGAGAGATCCAACCTACAAGTGAACACTGGCCTATGAAGGGAAAGGGTGTGTTGGACCTAAAAATCACTGAAATGAAGCAGTTCCAGGAAGAAACTCAGGAATTTCAGAGAGTCATGCTTAAGGATTTGTGTAGAGAGGATGAGGATGAAAAAGTGTTCAAAGGATGTGAATTACCACATTTGAAGGCCTATGGACCAAATGAAAAAAAATGGCCTATAATAAGGAGGACACGCAACAAAAGGAATAACATGTTCATCCTCTAAAATTAGAGGTGTCTCATGATTTACAAGAGTTGGAGAAGTAGATACATCAGGGGTTTTATATTCACCATTCAAAGAGATAAAAACCAAACACTTAAACATTTATCTAAACAAATCTTAATCTCTATCTATTTGAGGAAAATTATAACAAAGGTGAAGGAATCGATCAAAGAAATCCTCAATTGATTCATTAGGCTTCATTCTTAGGTGATTAATTCTTTTGAGAACATCCCATTAATTGTTCCTATAAAATTCTTTTTGAATCTCCTTCACAAGTTTCTCGAATGAATGGATAGAAGCAACGGGTAATGTATGACACCATCTCTTAAAACGACCTTCGAATGTGAGGGTGAGAAATCTAGCCATGTCATGCTTGTAATGTATTCCATTAGAAAGAAAAAAATGAAAATCTTGAAACATATGTTCACAAATATTTAATTCATGCTCCCCAACAAACTTAAATTGTGACAAGTTATGAATAACTTCCCTAGGGATGGTAAGATCAAGCTATTTAGAAAAAAAAATAGGGATTTTCATTTGGGAAAGAGAAATTTTGGATAAGATATTCTTGATGGGTGCTAGAAATATATCAACTAAGGGGGTCTCCCCAATGCGAAGTCCCAATTCGACCTCACACTGTTTGGTGTAGGAGCCTGTTGAGGAGGTAAATCCCCTCTACGGACAAAGGCGATCCCTACTAGCCCATCAGGGGTCTAGCAACAATCAAACAATGCTATGACGCAGGTTCCTAGTTACGAATGAAAGACTTGGAATAGAAGCCTACCTGGATTCCAACGCTAGGATCTGAAGAAGAAGCGTCCCCGTTCCTCAGCCTTGGCAGATCACAATCCTTCCACGATCTCCGCGGATGAACACCTGCACATGGAAGAAACAAACAGATACAAGCATAGAAACTAGCATACGTAACTAAACATCAGTCAGAAAAGACATTACTCGCATTAACATGATGGAAAACGGAGTGGAACCATAATCATAATCATCTATTAAATAACCAGCGAAGAGAGATTACAACCAAGTTCTGACGTCGCGGTCTCCTTCGGACGGGTCTCCAGTCGTCTACGTCTCGCAAAGCTCACCAAGGAAAGGGAAAACCTCTTCAGAGTCTCGTGACAATGGTCTCCTTACTTGAGTCAGCCTTAGGGGAAAAAGGGGATTCTTTGCAACACAAAGGCTCTTGGGAATATGGAGATTCAGAGCTTAGGCACTTCAAGACTAGCTTGCCATAGATTTCAGCAGGCTTTTATAGATGGGGAAGGAGGAGTTGGGATCCCTATTATTATGGGATTGGCCCTATCAACAAGGAAGGTTCCATGGGAGGTGGCAAAACCACTTCCCTCCATAGAACTCCCGCAGCCAAACCTCCCAACTCAAGATAGGTAATGGTTTGTGAGTTTGTTAGAACTCAACTTCCGCCATCCTTATTTAAAAAACAACTCCCAAATTGGGTGGCGCGACCCCTTTGCAGTAATTTCCCCATTGGCGCGAGTACTGAACTGCCTTCCCACGCCAATGCCAAAAGGGATGTTTTTCATGACTTTTGCAAGGAGATGTCTCAAGGGAAAATGAAGCTCATGTTCAGAGGGATGCATTGATGATGATTTCAAGGCATGACAATGTTCACAGGTCACAGAATGGGTCCTCCATTGTGCAGGATGGGGAATGGTAAGGACAATGACAAATTACTGTGTAACATATGCCCCCTAAAGTATGAGGCCCGAGAGGGAGAGGGGTGAAATGCTTTACGAGAACATGTTCAACTGAAGGCCCGCCGTCGGAAAACCTGCGCAGAAAGATACAACTGATATCTCAAGTACATGATGTATAAGTGGTATGGACGCAGCCATCCGAAACAGAGTATGTTATAATCCGGATCCAGGGTATGGGCGCAGCCATCCGACTAAGATCAAACCAATAGACTCAGGTATGGTCGCAGCCATCCAATCAGTGAGTCATGTACATAATGATAATAATCCACAATCGCAGCCTGGATTACAACAGACACAATCCAGGGTCTTGCGCTCCATCTCGACCCAACAAAGTAAAAGTTCAAGCATGTGAATATGTGAGCTGAAGTCGAACATGCAAGAACATCGTCGGATTACCAGCCAATGATGAAAGCTGTTAACCGACACGAGAGAAACCACCAATAATGACAATGGTCCTCAAGGTACTACAGGTACAATCTACGGCGTGCGAATAAATGAGTTGACGTCGAACACCCGCAGAATCACTCGATCGGAGGCTAATGATGTAAACCTCTCGTCGAATGCGACGAACCTGCCATTGAGGCATGCAGGCTCCAAGGTACCATAAGGAGTCTCTAGACCAACTTCCTGGATAATGAGTTGAAGTCGACAGGAAGTGACCTTGATCGAAGGTGGGCCATAATGATTCCCACATCATCGACACGAGACAGAGGAACATGATGTTATGTTGTGAATCAGGATCATATGAGAAACAGAGGAAGGTTGATATTTGCAGAGGCCAACTTCTCTTGAACACATGAATGGCACGACAGTGGACTTGGCAGTATTTGACATCAACAGATCAGAGGTCATGGTGACAAGGCAGTGAATAGATGAGAGGTCAAAAGAGATTACCCAAACCCATGGAGGCAAAGTGAAGCAACGAGATGAGATGTCCCCAACCCGACACGAATGCAGACAAGTGCCATGTTCAAGAGCGACATACTGCCGACGACAACGACGATGGTTCCATTTTTCCCCCACCATTTCTCGCGAGTACCCCAATTATTTTTGATAACAAGCTTGAAGGGGATAGCATATGCTTGTGATATAAGTCTGCCCTTCGGGCGAATCCATCCTAGTGCATTTAACGAGTCCTAGGAAGGAGAAACTCGGATAACGTCATTTCGACTAGATCCAATGTCATCAGGGTTTAACGAGTCTGACAAAGGAAGAACTCGGCGTCTTTTCATGTTTAGAGAGTTTGAAAAGACGACGGAAAAGAAAACTCCACAAGTCCCTTTTCGTAAATATTTCCCCAGATCCGAAAAGGTAAAAAACAATATCCGGGAAAACCTCCTAGTCGCGATAGGCTAGGGTATTCCTTTTTCGTAATCGATCCAGCCCAGCCCGAAAAAGGGTTAAACTTATACTGGGTGAATGTCGATTCGTGTCCATTTTAACGAGATCGAAACGACAAGGGCCTCGACGATCTTTTCATATTTAGAGAGTCAGAAAAGAGCTGAAAGATGACTCCATAGTGACTTTTTCGTGTATTTACCGAGTCCGAAAAAGTATAAAATACAACTCGTGTCCATCTTTTTAAGTCGCAAAACCTGCTGCTGCACATACCAAGCAAGCGTAAAACCCAATTTCGACATAATATATGCAAATATTTGATAAAAATAACTTTTAAAACTGATTTAATGTCGAAAAAGTTATAAATATGTCTAATTGGTAAAAATAAAATTACTTTTACTATTTACCTTGGTAGAAAACAACAGTGGTCCATTTGGAGCAGAAAATTCCGTCGACGATTGCGACCAATCCAGGCAACCATTCAGCTTCTCGTCTGTCACAGGTAAAAGGCGCTCCCTTGCTCTACATTTTCATTCATTTTTTAATGATTTTCCCTTAAAAATCAGTCTTGTATGGTCATTTTTTGAAATTTAGGGCTGCGCCCATTGGCGCGGGTATCGGGCACGGACCCGCGCCAATGAGCTCTTTTTACTAAAGGGCTCGCGCCACATGGCGCGACTGTTAGCAAAACAGCCGCGCCAGCGGCCGAACCTTAAATCCCGCCCAAAATTTTGATATTTAAACCAAATTTCTTGGAATTTGAAGCTCATCAAAGATCTAATCAGGGGTTTTTGACCATGTGAATGCAGATAATCACTCAAAATGGCAATCGAATGGAAGGAACGAGAGCACGGAGACGAGGATGAACAGGCCATGCAAAGCCAAGCTTGCATGAACGCACTTAGAGACTGTGGATTGAAAAAGTTCTTCCTCACGCCATGTTTACGAGCTCAGCCCGAGCTCCTCCAATATCTAATCAACATCTGGGATGAAAATGAACAAGTGTTCAGGCTACGAGACCAGGTGTTAGAATTGGAGGTCACTGATGTTTATTTCATTACCGGATTGTCCTGCAGAGGTCCAATCCCTGTACTGACTGGAAGCAGACCATACGCGGAAAAGATGGAACAAGTAATGGCACGGGTGTGCCGAGGGGCACAAACAGGATCAGGAAGCAAGAAGGTGGATATCTCCACCATCCCTGATCTAGCACTGAGAGTAGTTCTCCATACCATTACGCGGGCTGCTGGGTCACAAGCTCCGCACGAGGCCACGAAAACTCAACTCCTGCTGGCCTCAGAATGCATGGGTCCCCTACTGTTCAACTGGGCAGAAGCAGTAACTATCAACATGAAAAGGTAGCTCACCAGGTGCAAACAGGGGAAACTAAAACAGTTCGTTTATGGTTCCATATTGGTATCGTTCATTCTGGAACGCATACCAATATTCCAGGGCCAAGGGGCCGCAGTGGCGAGTCCGATACCACGAGAGCCATGAATGGCTCGCTGGGCAGCACTGATGCCCAGATCTGGAGGTGGCCAACAGATGTCCTGGAGGCCAGAGTTTTTTAGGTGGTTACGGCGCCAGCTGATCGTCGTGGAGGATTGGCCCTATTCGGGAACTGACTTTACCGGGGACCCAGATCTCCCACTACCAGAAGGAGATGACTGGGACGAGGAGCTGGGTAAGACCTCATATTTTGATTTTATGTTTATATGCTTTTTTTTTGTTAATACACACTCGTCTTAACACGATTATATATGCATGCAGATGTAGGACCTGAGAGACCAGCCGGGATGTCTCCAATCTCCCAGAGGACACAACTCGCCCCTGAGATCCAGGGGGAAGGTACCGGAGGAGAGGAACTGATCCAGAACCTCGAGGGGATTTCCCATGGGATCCCAGACTATGCCCGGCTCTCAGATGTACCGATGGCATACCAGCGCCACACGGTGGGAGTTCCGAACCGGATCCACCGAATCCTGAGGCGCCTAGTGCATGCAGTGACGTGCTATCATGAGCACCATGCGGATTAGTCCTTAGGATTTATGCCACACCTATTTTTGAGAGACATAGTGTCTCAGGATGTACTAAGACGATTATGTATATTTTTTGAGTTTTATGTGACACACTCTATGTAAACATTTCGATACCTATATATATACATATCTATTTCTGGATGAGTCTTTCTTTACATGTGATGATGATTTATAAATTGCGCAAATGTCTGTCTAATACCAAATTTGCTACTGCATCTGTTAATGTATTCAAATGCCTGGGTATATGATGATATGTAATGTAGTCGAAATTCCTTTCCAGTAATCGAATACGCAAATACAGACGTAAGATGGACGGGTTCCTTACCGAATAGTGTCCGTTCAGCTGTAACACTACAAGTTGTGAATCTAGGTACACGAGCAATTCACGGATACCAAGGTTTACTGCCTCGGTTAACAATTCCAACACGGCACTATATTCCGCGATATTGTTCGTGGTACGTCCTAAACACACACCTTGCAGGTCAATCAACTCACCAGCAGGATCGTAAATTACCCAGGCTGCGGAAGACAGATTCCTGGTACTGCGGGAGGCACCATCCGCGAAACCAACAAATGGATGAAGAGACATCTGCACAACTAGGAAGACCCGATCAGCAGAAAGATGTTTAAAAAGCACACCACACTATGCACACAAATGACAATCACACACCTATGTACACACACCACACCAAGAAATCACTTCAGGCGTAGTACTTTTTAAGGTACAGCCCATTTCTGGGCTGCGCCAGCGGAACTCCTTCGTAATCTATAAGCTCGTAGGCCCCATTTTTCAAAATGCGTTTTACTATATAGGGACCGTGCCACATAGGCTGGAGTTTACCGGCTCCAAGCTTATCATGTGCCTGATCGTACAAGAGAACGAGGTCTCCTTCAATGAAAGAACGAGGAGAAACAGTTTGATCAAAATGAGTTTTGACTCTCTTCTTTTGTGCTTCGATGATCAAAGCAGCCAGTCGACGGGTTTCATCCAATCGTTCGAGATACAGAAGACGTTCTTCCTCAGGGGAGGTATCCGGTAAGAGCTCCACAGCTAATTTAAGCGAAGGAATTTCACATTCAACCGGCAGAGTAGCTTCCAGATCGTACACCAATTGGAAAGGTGTGAACCCGGTTGCACTCTTAGCAGATGTTCGGTATGCCCAGAGAGCTGAGAACAGTTGGAGATGCCAACTGGATTTATGAATCCCAACCGGTCGCTGAAGCATGGTGACCAAAACCTTGTTCACCGCTTCAACCTGACCATTCGCTTGAGGGTAGTATGGTGTTGAGCTGTCGTGACGCAAGCCCAACGCTACAGTCAGCTCCGTCATCATGTAATCACGGAAATGAGTACCATGATCAGTGACGATGGCTTGAGGAACCCCGAATCGTGCGATAACATGGTTGAATATAAATGAAGCAGCCGTTTTCCCGTCAGCAGCTAGTGTAGGCATCGCCTCGGTCCACTTAGTGAAGTAGTCGATGGCGATAATGATATACGCATGCCCCCCGGCCGAGTGAGGGTTACACGTCATAAAATCCACGCCCCATTTCGCAAAAGGGCCGACGGTAATAACGGGATGCAAAGGCAATGGCGGCGCGCGCATCTTGCGCTGAAAAATCTGGCACGGATGGCATTTACGGACTGTAGTGATACAATCCTTGAATATGGAAGGCCAGAAATAACCTGCCCGCAAAATCTTCTGGGCAGTAGCATACCCGGACATGTGTCCGCCACAGGCGCCACTGTGGCAGTCATTCAAGACTTTCTCAGCCTCTTCCAAGGTAAGGCATCGTCGGAGCACCGAATCTACTCCAATACGATATAAGGTATCTCCTACGATACGGTAGGGTTGGGACTGGTGCCGAATCCGACGGCGGACAGTTTTATCCAACTCAGACCGAAATGTCGCGGTCTGAAGATACACTATAATGTCACCATACCAAGGATCGCGAGTATCGATAAGAAACAGCGTTTCGTCCGGTATATGATCTTCTGAGTGTGAAGGAACAGAGTCTGTAGGGAGAGAGCATATCAAATCCGCGAAGACCAGTGATTTAGTTGACTTGGCAGTAGTGAACTCCAAGTCAAACTCCTGCAGGATCATGATCCATTTGGAGTACTTGCCCCCTAGTAATTGTCTAGAAAGAATATACGTCATAGGGTTGCAGTCTGAAACCACTGTTATCGTGCGCAAAAGGATGTAATGGCGAAAGCGTTGTACGGCATGTACTGCTGCTAGGGCCAACTTCTCGACATGTGCATAACGTGTTTCCGGGTCGAGAAGGTTCCGAGACAGGTAATAAACAACATGTTCATCACCGTTCTCGTCATCCTGCACCAAGACCATGGCGATGGTGCTTAATGCGGCGGCTAGATACAAATTAAAGTCGCGGTGGTATTCTGGAGGATGAAGCAACGGAGCATTGACTAGCAATGTCTTCAGCTTCTCAAAGGATTCCTGAGCAATTTCGTCCTAGTGAAAGGGAACATTCTGCTTTAACAAACGAGTGAATCCTTTGGCCACCTCGGCATAATTCGGGATAAAGCGCCTAAGAAAATTCGCTTTCCCTTGCAGACTACGCCAAATGATACGGAGGAAGGTGACCAGGATATTTAGATGGCCTCAACCATACAGAAGACAGGCATTAAATGCAGGCTATAAAACTAAGCACAAAGATAGGATGACGAGAAAGCATATATGAGGTTGTTTGATGTGTGGCGTCTCTGTGAAAGGAATATCAGCGGAGATCACTCGGAATGGTCCTCTAAGCTTACCGAATATAGAGCACAACAGAGTCGTCGAATAAAATTTGAATAATATAGCGAATATCATGAAAAGCCGAATATCGTGAAAAACGTAGGACATCGCACGCTGAAATGTGGCACCAGCGTTTTTTAAGCCGAACGGGAGTTTTTTGTACGCGAAAGTGCCCCACGGACAGATGAATGTGGTCTTATGTTGATCCTCAGGTGCAATATTGATTTGGTTATAGCCTGAGAAACCGTCCATTAAGGAATAGATCTCACTCCCGGCACATTCGTCGATAATCTGGTCGATAAACGGAGTGGGATAATTATCCTTAGGACAGGCGCGATTGATATCGCGATAATCCACACAGACTCGAATTGTACCCTGCTTTTTATCAACAGGGATGATATTGGACACCCATTGTGTAAGGGGGATAGGATAAATAAAACCCGCGTTCAGAAGTTTTTCAACTTCTGCCTTGATGGCGGCGGCTTTCCGAGGATGCATGGGACGTAAGCGTTGGCGCACGGGTTTCGCACCTGGGTAGGTTGGAATCTCGTGCACGATGATACTCGGATAAATTCCCGGCATTTCCTCGTAAGACCATGCGAAAACATCTCTGAACTCTTTGAAAAGCTCAGTATAGACTTGAATCTCCTTGGGAGAACAAGTCACACCCACATGAATGTTCTCAACAATCCCCGGTTTAACGGAGATGTCGATTGGAACAGTTTGAGTAATGTTACTCAGATTACCCTCCGAAAAGACCTCGTGCATTAAGATCGGCGTTTGAAGAGGAGGGGAAGGAACCTGAGTAGCATAACGCTCCAGACAATCAGTCATTTCCCCCAAGCTGGGCATAAACGAGGAGCGATGATGTCCATCGCCCCAGGGCAGCTCCTCAAGAGACATAGTTTCAATGATAGCCTCATCTGAAGGAAAAGTCTCTCTAAGAGGATCAAGTGAATCAGCCTGACCAAGCCAGGGGGATTGCGAGTAGACGTCAAGAGCCATGCTCATCGGAGCATGCTGAGGAGGTGGAGGGTCCGATGCGGCAACAATCTCACAGTAGCTGATTTCTACTGGCGTTAAAGGCATGGATTCTCCAAACTCATATACCTGCTCAGGTGTAGGAATAAGCCAGGGGTCATCAGTCCTGGACAACATATTGACTTGAGCGGTATTCGGTGGCGGTGCGGGGAATATACCCATGAGAACAGGGTCTTTGAAGAGACCAGGTCCTATGCTGTCTGGGGGATTCGGAATTTGATCCACGTATGGCACGTTGTTCTCAGAGCTAGAGGTGAAAAATGACAACTGATCTACCGTGAAAATCTTTCCCTCATGGGGGAACTTAATGAATCGAAAGATGGTAGACGGCACGCAGAGCATGGCATGGGTCCAGCTGCGGCCAAGAAGTATATTGTAGTTGAGTTTAGCATCAACCACTTCCACTTCCACGTTGACAGTTTTTCCCTGTAATGTGATCGCAAGACTCTCAAGAACTCCCAGGGGTTTAGACTCCCGACCATCAAATGCCTCGAGGGCATTGGGAGATGACGACAAGGCTGGAGAGCCAATGGCCTTCCAGCAGGCGGAGGACATAACACAAGTAGATGCACCCTCATCTACGATGGCCCTATGAACGTTCAGACCGTTAATCCCGACTTGAATGACCAAAGCGATTTGATGTGGAAGTCAGGGAGTAAAATTCTCCAGATCAAAGGTGAGAAGGCTCGAGTCGGCGGGATCGATACCACCGATGGCAGACAGTAAAGCCTTCCGTTGTGAAGGAAAACTTTGAAGAACCTCAAGTGCAGACATGGCACATGGCGCCTGTGCCAAATCCTCAACGATAATGTAATGTTGAGCGGCACGAGCATTTGGATTGTAAGAGGATCTCCAAAGAACACCCTTGGGAGGTGGCTTCACAACGGGTTCGAGAGTCGGCTTCTCGATTTCCAATGGACCAGAAACAGGTGGGGGATGCGGCCCTTCCGCAACTGCCTTCCCGGGTGCTTGTTGCTGACTGTTGTAATCCTTCGATCTTGTAGCGATAGTGATAGGTGCATTAGTCTTCATCATGAAAATTTGAGACCCAAATGGTGCAGATGGTGACCCCTGTTCGACCATCTGGGTCTGCTGAGATGGAAATGGCTCTTTTAAAACAGCCAGAGTCCCTTTCGAGCCTTTAAGAAGTTGACTAATTTCGGACCGTCGTGGACAATCCTTAGTGTAATGGTCACCTTCACAGATGAGGCAAGGGAATTTCGGCTTACGTTGGGAGCCATCCTCAGTTCGAGATTTAGATTCCGGTTTCGGGGCATCAGATTTTGATTTTCCTATGCCCTTCTTCTTCCCCTTGGAGGATTTGTCCGTAGGATTGGCCTGGACGGCATTCACCTCCGCGGTTTTACCAGAATCAGATGGGGTGGGATTAGCAGAGGTATTGTTGGAAGAATTAGCCTTCTGCTTCCCATTCGAAGACTTCTTCGAATGTTGAGAAACGGAACCAATGACACCATCTACCGTAGGGGTAGGCGGAGCCTTAGTGGTTCCGAGCCGTGGAGCATCAGTCAAGATGTCATAAAGCGTGCCAGATTGCGAATAGACAAGATCCAGGTACTGGGCACGTGCGATAGCTTGTTCCTCCGTCACACATGCTCCCATCGCGATATCCTGAGCGATTTTATTCACAAAGGAGGTGGTGAACCAGTGGGTCAAAATCTGATCAGGTATATGAAACTTAATCAGTCGACGACGGCGCCGCCACTCATGAACGTGATCTAAAATGTGAGTGGCCGTGTCCTGCTTCAGAGAAGTCAGGAGGTGCGTCCCGGCCTCATACCGGACCGGTAACTGGAAGTGCGTGAGGAAAGCCATAGCTAACGAGTTGAAATCCTGAAAAATACCACGGGATAGCTCTATGTACCACTTAGCAGCAGCTCCTGTTAACGTACGCTGGAAAAGACGCAGATGAATCGAATCGTCGACCCAAGAATTAGATGAACACCAGAGGTGATACGTCATTACATGCGCCTGGGGGTCTTCTCCAGCTTTGCCTTAAAACTTGGGACAGTCACCTGGTATCTTGGTGGGAACCGGAGGCCAATATGGATTATGTGAAATCGGATCATTGGTCAGCTTTGAAACGTCCGGAAGTTCCAAGGTAGCCAGGAACGGCAATGGAGGATTAACTACCATACCAGTCCCAGGATAAGGTCCGGTACCCGTGCTCCACGATGGTTGTGAATATCCCTGCCCCCACGGGTTCTGTCCCGAAGGATTCTGACCGTAGGGGGCATAGTTCGTATAACCAGACTGATTTGGCTACTGGTAACCATAGTGCGGGGCTTGATAACCAGGGTTCGGGCCCTGATTAGGCGTCTACCCTGTATAAGCAGCGTTTGGATTTGGCTGCTGAGTGTAGGTAGAACCGGGTGGAGGAGGATAATACTGAGAGCCTCCAGGGTGGTTATAGTTCGGTTGAGACTGACCATGAGGAGAATAACCACTCTGAGGATGAGTAGGTTGCTGATAAGTGGAACCCTGCGGAGCCTGGTACGTAGGGCGCAGCTGTTGATTTGGCTGCGGCATTGAATGAACAGGCTGTTGAACAGAGTGAACGGAATGAGAGGGCTGCCCTGAATGAACAGGTTGACCCGAGTGAGGGGGCTTGCCTGAATGACCAGGCTAGCCCGGATAACCAGGCGGTGTTGGTTGCGCAGGTTGACCTGGTTGTAAGTGGGCCCCAGGTTGTACCGGATGGGCTGGTTGGCCTGGAGGCGGGACACCGGGCTGTACCGGATGAGCCGGCTGCCCTGGTGGAGGAACAGGACCAGGTGCTTGCTGGAAACCAGTTTGACCTGAAGCAGAACCATAAGGTGGTCCTGGCTGATATGCAACGTTAGAAACAACAGGATACTGCGGTTGCATTGGTAAAGATGGCTGGATTTGCCCCCCAGGACCATAGGCCTGTCCCGGTTGATACCCCGGCTGAGGCTGAGCAGGTTGACCAGCAGGGCTATAATATGGTCCTTGCGGATTGTACCATGGCCCTTGCTGGCCCGCAGGGTAGCCTTGGATGGGCTGTCCCTGTGGGTCATACAAATAGCCAGGTTGGCCCGCAGGTTGGCCCTGAAAGGGTTGTCCCTGTGGGTTGTAAGCCTGGTTGTATGGTAAACCTTGAGCATATAGATAAGCCTCAGGAGCAGGAAGGCGCAAAACCTCCCCATGCTCGTCAAACTGACCTGGGAACATATACACCGGAGTGCCATCCTGTGCATAGTGCGAAAAGAAGGATCGATAAGGATCTTGGGGAACTTGTCCAGCTCCGGCGTTCGGCTGCTGTAAAAACAACCGATACTCCTCCGGAGAGATATTCTCCGGTATAGCAGTAGCTAGGTAAATGTCTTCAGGAGTTGGCCTAGCCCTAGTAGCAGATGCTGAGACAACAGCAGAAGAGGCAGCCACACAAACAGTGGGCCGAACGGGAAAAGAAGTGACGGGCGTCGAAGGGGACACCCCGGGTGTAGTGGCAGCTGGTCTCGACGCGGGAGATGATATCCCCATAGAGGCAGCAGCTGAAATGATCTGACCCAGAGATCTGTATCCCTGTGGCAAAGAAGGACTGGCTGACGATGTGGTAGCCAGCTCGGAACCGTCTCCCTCAAACAATCTACGAGGAATGCGCTGATAGTCATCAGACCCCGGAATTTCCTCACCAGAATCACTCATGGTTGATCCTGCCGTTAAATCACGCAGAAGACGGCGAGGACTAGGAGGAAAAACAGCAGCAACAAACGGTGAACCCGATGTAAGAGAAAGGAAATCGGCTCCTAATCTCAATTCAGACACAGGGTCCGAAAAGGGCCAATTGAACTCAACTGGTCCTCCAAAGGGTTGCTCGGCGAGAACCGGTCCCCCGTCAGGAAACTCGGAAACAACAGGCTGCTGTGGTTCAACAGAAGGCTCAGAAGCTTCTGAAGAATCGTTCGTGTAAGGACTACCAGTAGACGAAACCGATGGTTCCGCCACCGTGGCAAAAGACTAGAAGAAAAGGGCACACACACACACGGGCTGAAAATGAGTTAAGACACACGATCAAACGGTCAACAAGCAATGTCTAAATAGGTGTGAAATCGTGGGCGATTAATTTTACCACATTGGAAAGTAAGAAATTCTACCGTTTCATGTTTTAAGAGTCGAGAACCGATGAAAAGATGACTCTATCTCTTTCAGAGTTGACACAAGCGTGAAAGGACAAGCGCTTGACGGTCTTTTCAAGTTTAGGGAGTCAGAAAAGACCAAATGACTGCTCAGGAAAAACTAGGCACAAAGGGTGTACCAAATATCCGTGAACTGCAATATACACCTTGGTTTCAAAAATAAAACAGAAATCGACCAAGGACTTTCCGTACGTGCAGGTAGTCTCCCCGAATGCTGTGTTCGGTGTATCACGGGTATAGGGCGGCAGACTCGGCTTCCTGTGGATAAAGGATTGAAAACCTAGAGGGGTCTCCCTTTATATACGCGACGGTACGAGGAGCGCAAGTCCGTACTAGTGCTGTCTAAAGCCAACAGGCGAACGACAGCTGCTAGGTTTAACGACGCCGGAACACGTCTCTAGCCTAGACCTTCTAAATATGTTTCGTTAAGTTCCAATGCTGCCTTAGGTTAATTGAATAAATTTTACAGTTGATCTTCAATTAAGTTTCAATTTCCAGGCTCTATCGTATGTAGTGTCTCCTAAATGCAAAGCTATATGCCACAGTGCAACGTTTCGTTCGATGAAAACTAGTTAGAGAAGAGTTGAGAGCTTTTACACAAACGAAACGAACGGAAACCAAACAATGAGATCTATAATGCAACTAATGCAATTGACAACTTTTCATTCAAAACACTAATCACTAGTGATAAGGAAAAGATCATAATTTTCACTAATTAACAAAAGCAAAAGAGATTTTTTTTTTTTTTTTCAATGTTTAATGGCTAATATGCACTAATCAAACTTGAAAACAAATGGAGCAACTTGAGAAACGATATTCAAGAGAGCGAAACAAACACATTCCACTCAACAACACAAGCAATCATATCCCTAAATCGACCAAAGTCTCTCAAAGCAAAGAAAAGACTCAAAAGCTTCCAATGGACCGTGTGATCTAGGTCCAAAGCAAGACCAAACGAGTTTCGAATGAAGAAATGAACAATCACCCAAAAATCGCAATAAAACAATGAACAATTACTCAGAGAATGCGGAGAATCAATCAGATAGTTGACAGGACAATCCAAACACCAAAACTCCCAAGGAGGGCTCGATACACCAAGCCACTAGATGACCTAGGGCTTAAAACGTGAAATCGGTAGATAGAAGCAAACAACCAAAGGACAGAGGTGAATTCCCAGCCAAACAAGACTCCAACACACTCAGGCAGTCGGAAAATCAAGAAGAAAAACACTGATCAACTTCAGAGAGCTCAAAAATGAGAAAACTCAAAAACTTACAGGGGTGGCGCAACTGTAAGTGTGAAACTGGCGCCAGAAAGAGATTGGTGCAGGTTGAACAAAGGCAACATCCGCCAATTGGCGCGATTGTCGGGTTAAAAACCGCGCTAGTCGAGTTTTTCAGCAAAAAATTAAAAATAAGCTACTCCAGAAACAGACCAATGCAAGCTAAGCAATCCAAGAAGCAAAAACACACAAAAAACCCAACCCAGAAGGTTCATCAAGCAAGGAAAAGCAAGATACAAACGGCAAGGCAAGACAAAGACTCCAAGTCGTTCAGTCTGCAAACCAAACCGGAGATCGACTGAAGTAGCGTTGATCTACTCCGCTAATGCAAAGCAGAAGCGTTTCGAAGGCTATCTGGCTGTACTTCAGGCTCCGTCTAAAGTTTACAAATCAAACAACAAGCTGGATCCCCAGCGGAGTCGCCAATTTGTTGAGGAGGTAAATCCCCTCTGCGGACAGAGGCGATCCCTACTAGCCCAGCAGGGGTCTAGCAACAATCAAACAATGTCATGACGCAGGTTCCTAATTACGAATGAAAAGGCTGGAGATAGAAGCCTACCTGGATTTCAACGCTAGGATCTGAAGAAGAAGCGTCCCCGTTCCTCAAGCTCGGCAGATCACAATCCCTCCACAATCTCCGCGGATGAACCCCTGCACATGGAAGAAACAAACAGATACAAGCATAGAAACCAGCATACGTAACTAAACATCAGTCAGAAAGGACATTACTCGCATTAACATGATGGAAAACGGAGTGGAACCATAATCATAATCATCTATTAAATAACCAGCGAAGAGATATTACAACCAAGTTCTGACGTCGCGGTCTCCTTCGGACGGGTCTCCAGTCGTCCACGTCTCGCAAAGCTCGCCAAGGAAAGGGAAAACCTCTCCAGAGTCTCGTGACAATGGTCTCCTTACTTGAGTCAGCCTTAAGGGAAAAAGAGGATTCTTTGCAACACAAAGGCTCTTGGGAATATGGAGATTCAGAGCTTAGGCACTTCAAGACTAGCTTGCCATAGATTTGAGCAGGCTTTTATAGATGGGGAAGGAGGGAGTTGGGATCCCTATTATTATGGGATTGGCCCTATCAACAAGGAAGGTTCCATGAGAGGTGGCAAAACCACTTCCCTCCATAGAACTCCCGCAGCCAAACCTCCCAACTCAAGATAGGCAATGGTTTGTGAGTTTGTTAGAACTCAACTTCCGCCATCCTTATTTAAAAAACAACTCCCAAATTGGGTGGCGCGACTACGGCTCTATGACAGAGCGCCAGGTGGCGCGACCCCTTTGCAGTAATTTCCCCATTGGCGCGAGTATTAAACTGCTTTCCCGCGCCAATGCCAAAAGGGATGTTTTTCATGACTTTTGCAAGGAGATGTCTCAAGGGAAAATGAAGCTCATGTTCAGAGGGATGCATTGATGATGATTTCAAGGCATGACAATGTTCACAGGTCACAGAATGGGTCCTCCATTGTGCAGGATGGGGAATGGTAAGGACGGTGACAAATTACTGTGTAACAGAGCCCCATCTGGAGTATCATCCCGACTACCATGTGTTCTTGTATATTTAACTTGGCTACAAATTTAATCTCAAAAGACTAATATACAGGTATTATCAGATCAAAAAGTGAGTATGCCTTGTGAAATGTTCAGTTACAGAAAGTATCAAGGTCCTTCTGCTAAAATGGGGAGGGAAAAGTGGGCCCTTTAAAGATAAGTAATAGTACTAATCTAGACAAGTAACACAAGCACATACACATGAGTGAATAATAAATCAACCATCGAAATAGTTGACAAGGAAGAAATGATGGTTAAATAAAATACAACACACCTTCAACAAAATAAGTACCAAATCCCATGAAATAGTTCAATTTCCTTAGTACAAATTAAAACAACATACATTGAAAAAATTCAAATAATAGCCCTACAATATTCACGATATATGCACGACATAATGTTGGCTCAATGGTATTATGAATTAAGTAAAAATTACAAGATACATCAAGACAATGAACACCACTAGCCCCAATAGTGGAGAATTAGTGCAGTCATTTACTTCTCCAAAACAAATATCTTCCTCTCCAAATCATGGTAGCATAGGAGGAACCAAGCTAAAAAATTATTTCCATGAGTGATCACGGTGTATGTATATAAAAAATGGGGTGATTATTGAACTCCCTTGTGACTCTTCGACTACCCTCTTGACTATTTGACTTCTCAAAGAATTTTCCACTTCCTACATGACCTTTCACATTACACAAATGACCCTTGGACTTCCATTTTACATTATATTTCTCCAACATTGAATTTACATAATCCAAAAATGATGTCGTAAATGATGACTCATGACCGAACGTGGCTTGACACTGACGACATGGACCTCACGATGATGTGGTAGTACTAAGATGTCCTTGTTGATTTATCTTCAATAAAAGATGTATCCAATACTTCGTCTTCATGAGAGATATTCTTTGTTATTCATATCCACCCTCCAAAGGGTTGTAAATCAATATGGATTCTAGATATCATCTTTACCTTTGATATTCTGTTCTAACTTGTACTCTGGTGTTCCTTCATCTTCTCGCATGATGATCATCCTATATCTTCAGTGCCATAGGTGTATTCTAGCACTGTCCCCTTCTGCTTTTCCTCCATCATCATCCTATCATGATATTATAGAGAATATGCAACTATAAATCACTCAAGACAAGCTGACATCAGCCCCAAAACACCTAATCGATGATGTTTCATGAAATCACTTTTTTACAGCTAGTACCGGGTGACTAATTGAGTTCTTAACTCAAGGATTGCATAGTTCTAGAGGCAAAGTTTGGGATTAAGACTTGAGACTGCACAATGTGTAGTTTAGGATGGAAATGGTCAACGTATTATTAAATTGAGGGGTTTAAGAGCTCAAGGTTGGAGCTTGAGGCTTGAGGTTGACTCATTCGTAGTTCTAGGAGGGAAAACTAGGTGACTACTTAGTTGAGGCGATCAAGAGCGCAAGGTTGAGGCTTGAGGCTTGGCATTTCCCAACACATAATTCTGGCAGGAGAACAAGTTGGGAGATTACGCAATTGAGGGGCTCAATGGCTCAAGCATTGAGTTCGCACACTACACAATTTTGGAAGGAAAATAAGCTAGATGTTTGCATGTTTGCATAATTCAGGAGCTCAAGGCTCACACTTGAGGGCTGAGGCTACTCAATGCATAGTCCTGGCTGGGTTGGAGATATATATTGTACTGTTATATATCTCAAGGGTCGGGACATAGCACTTAGATAATGAAATGTGAAGTTCTGGGAGGCAGATAATGCTTATTGTGTAGTGTCAATTAAGGATTGAGACTACGTAATGTGTAGTTTAGGAGGGTTGTATGAGGTTGAGTGGCCTTGTTGGGGAGTTTTCCCATTTTTGACTAAGTGTTGGATCAGTGATATGAAGTTGAAAAAAACAAAAACTTAAACATGGTCACATAGTTGGTTCACTTGATGAACAACATGGAACACTCATGAAACATGAACAACATACTTTCCTCAATGCAACAACATTATCATAACTAACTCCAAGTGTAGCACTAAAGATACACTTTGCAACGACAATGAATGTTAAATGTTGATTGAAATTGCATGAAAGGAAAGGGCTATTCTAGTTGCAGAATTAAACCATACTACTTTATTTACATACTTAATCAAATTAACAACCTACTTACATGAACCATTTATATAGTTGCAACTTTCTTTAAAATGAGAAATTCACACTACTACATTTGGTGGAAATTCCGACACTTGGTTTTGATGCTTTTGACCAAATGTCGGAAATTTCCCCAATTTTGTTCCATCCCGCCCGAAACCGTCGCTATACCGACGTTTATAGAAAGGTGTCGCAATACCGACACTTAGAAAAGTGTTGCCATTTCGACGTTTGGAGGAAGACGTCGCAGAGGTGACACTATGGCCCAACGTGTCACTATTGCGACGACTGTAAGTGCGACACAATGTCTAAGTGCCGTAATTGCGACGTTTGGAGGCCTTCGTTGCAATAGCGAGGCCTTTTCTACCGTCGGTATACCGACACTTATATGCGCGCTAAATACAAATACAAAACTTATATGCATGCTACATAAAAATGATTTTATTGTTTCGTATCCGTCGCAATAGCTACATTAACGTCTGATATCACGCGCGCATCCGCCCTCCGCTCTTGTAGAACATCATTCGCCCTCAGCTCTTGTAGAACAGAATTTTCCCTCATCATTCGCCCTCAGCATTCGCCCTTAGCTCTTTCAAAATGGTAAGTTCTTACTGTAGGCCCTTCCTCCTATAGTAGGGTTGACTCTATTTGGGTTTTTTTGGTCAATTCCATTGGATTGTGTTAGGCTGTAGGGTTCTCTCTAGATGTCAAGAATTAAGATTCAATACCCTCTATTATCTTCATCACCCAATACAAGATTTAAATTTTTCCCAAAGAAACACTTATTAATTTGGCAGCCATTATTTCTCCCTGCTTTAAAAACCCTACATTTAAATGAAAACAAGCATTGAATTTCAACTACAAAAATCTATTAGTGTTCAAATGTACATGTGTGCTACATTAACGTCTGATATCACACGCGCATTCGCCCTCCGCTCTTGTAGAACAACATTCACCCTCAGCATTCGCCCTGAGCTCTTGCAGAACAACATTCGCCCTCAGCATTCGCCCTGAGCTCTTGCAGAACAACATTCGCCCTGAATTCACCCTCAGCTCTTGCAGAACAACATTCGCCCTCAGCTCTTGCAGAACAGCATTGGCCTTCAGCTCTTGCAAAATGGTAAGTTCTTACTGCAGGCCCTTCCTCCTATAGAGGGTTGACCCTACAGCCTAACCAAATAGCTCCACTTGAGAAAACTTTTCATAATCTTGGGGCTGGATATACTGCAGAGCAAACAATTTTAGTTATCATTCGTGCTCCAATATATTAATATAATTTTTACATTGAACTGAAGAAAGGGAAACAAGAAAATGCTAGCCATCATACAATGCTTTGACATAAGAGTTTTGAGTGACATACTTGAAAAAAGAACTCATCGACTGATATTTATAATCATTTGAGTTATTCAAGTTAAACACAATGTCGAGAATCAAGATTCAATACCCTCTATTATCTTCATCACCCAATACAAGATTTAAATTTTTCCCAAAGAAACGCTTATTAAATTGGCAGCCATTATTTCTCCCTGCTTTAAAAACCCTACATTTAAATGAAAACAAGCATTTCATTTCAACTACAAAAATATATTAGTGTTCAAGTGTACATCTGTGCATCACTTGTGTAGGGTATTCCTTTTCCACTTTCACATTATCCAAGAATGTGTGCAGTATAGTTCATATTTTTTGTGATTTAGATTATCTTGAAAAAGGAAAGGTAAATTATTTCCCATGGAAAAAGAAGGTTTTCCCTTTTTACTATTGGAAATGGTACAAAAAAGTTCCATTTATACCCGAAACTCCTATGAAACGGGAACCAAATAAAGGCCATGTCCTCAATGGACATCATTTGGCTTTGAAAATGGCCATTGCACCGTGTTGTTTCTTATATTACAGCACGATAGTTTCTTAGGTCATTTCTTGTTTCTTGAGATTAAAAACAACCAAAGAAATCGTGAAGATCCTTTTAAGAAATAAATGACCATTTCTCAATCATATCTCAACTATTTTTTATTTTATTCAGTGGTTGCTTATTTTGAGAGAAATTTGACACTTTTATAAGGAATATAACATAAAAACACAAAATGGGAAGGAATTGATGATGTAGATGACCTTTAGTTGTTGTCAATTAAGAATTGATAATACACGATGCATGTTCTGTACTACAAACTAGATTCCTTCCTAGAGTTAGGACACAGAGTATTGAATCAAAGTTGTAGTTTCTAACTTCTTGTATTGGTTCATCAATCTTGAAATTGAGACATTGCATGTCTTCATTGCTTCATGTTTGAATAATTTGCATCATATCGTACAATAGGAAATTAGGAATTATGATTATTATTACTTTATGGATCTGTTAAGTTACTTTTAAGTTTTCATGGTTTAGTGTGAAATTATTCTAGTCCCCAAACACATATAATCAAGGAATTATAATGTGATTTCAAACATTAAATATCAACAAAATCGTTTAAATGATATTGAAAGGAAAAAGGTGATGGAAGATAGAAAGTGCCTTACTTAAATGCTCTAAGGATTTTTTAATAGTTGCTCCAAAAGCTTCACTTCAAGGCCCTTCAAGATCGTCTCCAACAATGCTATACCATCAGCTTCAACAATGTTGCTCCAAAAATGTCCTCGAGGTCTTCACAACAAGTTTACTAGAAGTTGCTCCAACAATATATTCAATAAGGTCTTCATTGTCAACTCGTCTCTTGTTTGGGTGCCTTAATGTGCAATGACATGTTTCCAGGACTGAATTCAATGCAAGGCATATTTGAAACTCTAACTTTGTCATCCGGTGTCTTATTAAAGATTATTTCAGTTTTCATTTTGTGTTTTTAAGTTAGATATTGTTTTCAAGTTTTTACATTTATAATTTTATTGCAATGTGGCAGACTGATGAGAGCAGTGCAGGAACAACCCAGAGACGGGATGATCGCGGAAAGAGGCCAGCGGAAGAACATGTAAAGTGCTAGCATTGCTCTATCTTCAGGTATTTTAGTTATTTACATAATTGAAATAATATTAATTTTGTTCAAATATGTAGACACCTAGCCATGGTACGCCTGATGATTCCCTCTTTGAGGAAGAGCTTTCTTCATCCCTATCTCTAGTGTTCTTGTTGCGAAAAAAGGCACGAAATGCAAGGTCGGAATTTAATACTTTGATAGACGCGCCTCAAACACCTGAAACAGAAGAGAAGATAAAACAACTTATGAGCCAGCTAGAAAGATATCGGGTAATAATAAAAAGTCAAAAGGATATTTTTTTTGTTCTGCATGAGATGAATTGTGATAGTTTGATTTTTAATTTTTACATTGACTAAACTAACAAAAAGTTCTTTTGTATGTAGCGTTTTCTGGCACTTGCTGAACCCAGTGTTGGTGGTAGTGGGACACAAGGGCAAGAGATTTCCCAGCAACCCTCTTGTACACCTTCTACTCCTTTAGGTGCCAGCCAAGAAACACACCCTGCCCAAGCAGACACCCAGCCAACCGTTGAACGTGTTGGCAATGATGAGGCTGATATGGCCAACTACATTATTGCGTTTCCTGGAGCTACACGTGTCAGCTCCACAGGGACCATTAATGGCACATTGTTGGTGAACGATGAAGGTGTCCCTATAAAGCATGTACAACTCCCAGGTAAATTTTAATATTTTAACTATTTCATGTACTTTATCTAAAACATATTTATCACGATTTTTATTTTTAAATTAATGATAATATATATTTTTTTCTGTGTAGGAAACAATGAGTTCTATAGGTATCTGGAGAGCAATACGTTGGTAATTTTTGGCCCAACCATACGCACAGGGTGGAATTCCCAGAGTTCCAACCTGAAAAAAGAACTTCTAGATTATCTAGAAACCCTTTTTGGGGTCGGCATATTTGACAGAACAGCGGTGGCTCGGGTAGCCAGAAAATATTTGAAATATACCAGGGACACCTATAGGACGCAATTGCAATTTAACCCTAGATATGAGCGTCCTCTCACAGTTCCAGAGAGTGAGTGGAGAGCACTCATCCATGACGGAAAAGAGAAAAGGGCAAAGAAATAAGGAAAAATGCCAACTGGACCCACAAGGTAAATTACAACTTTAATTCAATAGCTTTAATTTTCTCTATGTCTAAAATAAAAGTGTGCTACGTCATATCTGACTTCAATCTTTTGATGCTAGGTTTCTTGACACCTCAAAGGAAACCAAATCTAGGATTGAAAAAAAGGGCCATCACAAGCTAGGCCGGGGCGACTACTTGAAATTAGCTGCAAGAATTGTAATTAAGTAGCTAAACATCTTATAATTAATTGTATCGCCTTCCAACGTTTTTGTAATCCTATCAAATATGATTAAAAATACACAATCATATGTAATGTAGGGTGATGACTTCGGAATAGAAACTACAGAGGAAGATAAAAATATCGCTTTCCATTTCGGTTATCAAGCCGTAGTTGAACGTCGTAGAAGCTTGGGGCAGGTCCCAAGATCCAGAATGCCTGATAAGGTAAAACATTAACCTTTCAATATGTTTGTTTTCGTCCATAAATTTAATGTCTAACAACTTTTTTTAAATCAGGGGAGCAGCACTACCGACGAGGCAAATAACCCATTTTTAGAGCCAGATGTAGATGATCCTCACGTGCAACCTAATCATTGTAGTGGGGACCAGGCCGACAATGCTACTATCAGTGAGGGCCGTGACGGTAATTAATTTCCACTTATAATTTTTTCTAATTATACCTTGATGGTTGTCCTTATAACTTTTTTTGTTTAAATGAAAGAGAATGTTTCCCTTGAGGATCTTACCACCAGAGAGGAAGACAGGGCAACAGTCCCAACGACGACAACTGGTGCACCAGGTAAATAATCTCATTGCATTTTTTTTTATTAATATTACCGAACTAGTTCAATGATATTTAAAAACTGACAATTAAAATTTAATATTATCTGTTTTTGTAGGCGATGCCCCGTCACTGGATGAGACCAGACATCGTGACTATGCAACTAGGTTAGCGGCGACAACTGGTGCACCAGGTAAATAATCTCATTGCAATTTTTTATTTATTAATATTACCGAACTAGTTCAATGATATTTAAAAACTGACAATTAAAATTTAATATTATCTGTTTTTGTAGGCGATGCCCTGTCACTGGATGAGACCAGACATCGTGACTACGCAACTAGGTCAGCGGCGATAACTGGTGCACCAGGTAAATAATCTCATTGCAATTTTTTTTATTAATATTACCGAACTAGTTCAATGATATTTAAAAACTGACAATTAAAATTCAATATTATCTGTTTTTGTAGGCGATGCCCCGTCACTGGATGAGACCAGACATCGTGACTACACATCTAGGTCAGCGGCGACAACTGGTGCACCAGGTAAATAATCTCATTGCAATTTTTTTTATTAATATTACCGAACTAGTTCAATGATATTTAAAAACTGACAATTAAAATTTAATATTATCTGTTTTTGTAGGTGATGCCCCGTCACTGGATGAGACCAGACATCGTGACTACGCAACTAGGTCAACGACGACAACTGGTGCACCAGGTAAATAATCTCATTGCAATTTTTTTTATTAATATTATCGAACTAGTTCAATGATATTTAAAAACTGACAATTAAAATTTAATATTATCTATTTTTGTAGGCGATGCCCCGTCACTGGATGAGACCAGACATCGTGACTACGCAACTAGGTCAGCAGTGCGGGTCGAAAGGCATGAAACAGGAGCAGAGCATGATGATATTGATGATGTAATTAGGAGCTTTAAAAATAGGAAGAAGAAAAAGAAAATTCGATAATGTAAAATATTGTATTATTATAAGACAAACGTTACCAATGACCATAATTGGAACGTTTTTTGCGTTATATAAAAAACTCATTTATCATACTATTTTTATGTCAAGCATTAATTGCAATGTTTCCTTGCGTAATTTTTGTTGAATTGTTTTTTATTAGTTATTGAATATTTTTTTTTATGCTCATGAAAGTAAAAAATGAAATATAGATTGGGTATTGGGGAATTGAGAGTGATGTGAGGGGGGGGAGGGGCCATAAGAGCTTCCACCTTCACGTGGTTGGCCCTATTTAGTAGAGAATAATTTATTGGAGCGATTTAATCTTGGAGCAAACCTCCCTCGATCCAGTGTAGCAACAAAAAAGTCACTGTTGACTTAGTTGCTACTCTTTCGGATCGTGGGAGGCTTGTTCCAAGTTCATGCGACTCCAATAAATTGTTCTTGAAACGAAGAGGAGCTTATTCAGGTATGTTTTGAAATTTTCAACATATGTTCTAACATTATCATAAGAATGCATCTTAGAGTAAAAAATACTACATCAATTACATGTATTTATTGTATAGATAATGATGGATTTTGATTGACTTGGTAGTGCAGGTACAAATCCTCTTGCATCATGAGCAATACAACTTGTCAACCAGGGTCATGTCCAAGATATTTTTGCTTATGCGCTTGACCAGGTTCGTAATGTCACATTTTGTAAGTTCCTTTACAGTTCATAATTCAATATTAAGCTTGTTCATGATTATTATCTAGGTTTTTTGTATGTGTTTTTCATCTATTTGATTGTAAGCAACTCTGCATGTTTCTTGTTGTTCACTATGATTTCTCCCATTACCACTCCCAGGATGAATCCAAATTTATTGTTACATAGGTTACTTTATTGTTACTATGATTTCTCCATTTACGATTTCATAGGTTACATCATGTAAAGTTGTCAATCTCAGGTTGGTGATGAGCTTTAGTTCTCCAGATTTGGGGCTTTTCTGATATTTTATCCCTCATGTCATTCCTGCATCACCTTGTTGTTTGAGCATGCCAATTTTCTACCACTTGTACCAATTGGCACATGTCAATCCTTGAGTGGTGCCACATTTCACCTATTTTCAGTGAGAGTTTAGGGTTTCTCTAACATAGCTTCATAAATCCGATTCAGTGCCTGCTTGAATATCGTCACATAATACTCATGGTTTGGATTGATGAGCATGTTTTGAATGGTTGGTTGATTCATAAGAACCACCCATATAGTCATCTTGAGATATTTTAGAAGTTTTCTCGGGTTTCCTTTTTCACCATTTCTAGTGGGTGGGATGGTGTGGGGTGATCCATCAATACTGGTGCTCTTGTAGTAGGGAATTTGTTTTTAGGGATATAAAGGAGCATTTGATGTAGATATCCCATTGGATGCATTCATATATGGGCACGAGAGGTCAATAATTTAAATTAAAAATATGCAACCTCTAGCATGGCAACCTGAAGGCTGCGAGAGACACTGGTTAAAGATTGTTTTGTGGTGGCCTTAATATAGTCGTGATTTCTTTCTATTATCTTAATGCAAATATATAGTCTGGTCTCATTAAAATGAGGATTTTGGTTGTATTTCTCTTTGGTTGTTTCTCTCTTAATGCTCCAGAAGTTGCCAAAAGTTGCGATAGTTGTTTAGTTTTCCTGTTACAAATTAAAAGTGGTTTTTAGCAATGGGAGTCATGTTTTTTAAGGTTCATAATAATATGAAGATCTTGTAATTCTATATTCAACATAAGAGAAGATGGCCTCTGCTTTGGGAAGTATGACAACAATTGCCACATCTACCTCATTGGGTAACAATGGAAAGGGGAAGAAGTTGGGTGCAATGTTTGATAATTATGGCAGACAATTGTCTTCTCTTTCAGTTTTTTCACCCATTTCCTTTAATCGCTCAAGCAGAAGAGGGACTCTAAGATTATGCGACAGAGAGAAGGTATTTAATACAAGAGCTATGGAAAATGAGTTTTACTTCAACAAGGATGGCTCAGTGACAAAAAAATTGCAGGTCAGAGAAAAAATTATGTTTAAAGGAAGGTCATCTGCACGTGAAACTTCACTGCGGTGGATCTTTCCTTGTCCACTTATATTCGATTTTAAAGTGTTATTTTAATTTTTCATGGAGGGTTGTTATTTTAGATGTGTGCTCTGGTTTTCTTTTTAACGTTGTATTAGTTCCCCCTCTTAAATGTCTTAGATTTGGTAGGCATAATTTGAAAACTCAAAGGTGAAAGGAAACATATTTGTTGCCCAGTGGTCTAAAAGGAAAGGGTTATGGTTGAGTCAAATTTTATTGTTATTGACAGTGTAATGAAATGTATCTCAATGCTATGGTTTTGGCCTTTTTATTGGTTGAATTAGAGGACCCAGTTGAAAATATTGGGGCCAAGTAGGTTGCTTTTCCTTTTTGCTGATGGTTTGGTGTATCTAATTGAATTAGTTGCCTAAGGTATTTTTGGTTGCAAACTCCTTTTCATTTTTCATACAGTATTGGCCTTGTGGAATAAATTTTATTGTGTGGTCTTGTTAGATCTACAACATTTGTAGTTGTTTAGTCTTATGGCCGAGGTGCACCTTTATTATGGAAATAGTTGATGCAATATTGTCATTTAATCCTTACTGCAGGGTAGCATGTTGAGAAGTTTCTTGTGAAACATTTGGTATTCAAAATGACACTTGATCCTATACAGCATCATGCACTTGACTTCAAAATTCATATTCAAAGTGTGCCGGACAATTCTTGCAAAATTTCAAATATTTATGTTGTTTTAAACCATTATCTTTTTCATGTATTGGATGCTGAAAATGTGAAAAAGACTTTGGTATGAAACCAAGTGGTGAATAATTTCCAGCAAAACAACCACTTCCAAGACATGATTTAGAAGTAGAACATATGTACTTATGAAGCATAGAAAGATATCCTTGATGCATTGTCAATGTTTGGCTAGGGTTATTTTTGGAGAAAATAACTACTTATTCCTAGAATAGTGATCTTCAATACAAGTAAATGCCAGAGAAGAGAGATCATCGTGTGACGCAACAAAACTGAAATTGGACCCCTAAGGAGAGCTGGTGTGTCTACAATCGCTCTGTCAGCATTTTCCCCTAGTTTACCCTGTTCTTTTCCTCCAACCTGGGTCTTCATTGACTTCTTCTTTCTTCGGGTTTATTTATCAAATTCGTAGAATTTGATAAATAAATACCATCCACAATGGTTGGACTTCAATTTATATTCCCGACTTTATATTATCTCCAAGCCTTATAACCAATGTTTAACTTTCAACACTTTGTATTTATACTCCACGTTTATTTTTAAATAAATAACTTGTAATGAACTTTTGGCTCTATATTTCACCACCCAACCTTACAACAATCACGCTCCAGACTTATGCTAATTATCCGCCAATCGTTTAATTAAACAATTTCATTATACTCCGGCCCCACCTATATATATCAATAACCAATAAAACACTCGTATCGTACATGGCTATCCTCCGCACACCTTAGTTAACCTCCGGGCAAGTTCAACGTGCGACCACCGTCCGATGGCCCTTCTCCAAATCAACGACTCTTGGCAATTTCGCTCGGCTTCCAACGTCGGGCTTTAACGTGCGATGGCGCGGGTTAAACGGTGGTTTTCTCGGGGTCACTTCGCCACGTGTCGCATTCCCTATGGAATCGCTCGCGAATAGAAAATACCGCCTACTCCGCAAAAGCGGTGCGATATGGGCAACCCGCTTTTGTGATTCCGCTCGTGGTTTTGGTAGAGGGCTTGACCATGGGTGCAAGTCTGGTTCCGCTATCCTTTTGTTTGTTAACTCATGTCCAATCCTCGGGTCAGGTTCCGAAAGCACAACAATTTTGTCTCTTTATTATGCGGGATTTTTATATTTGAACAGTTTTCACGACCCCGGTTCTCTACACAGACCTCGCCTTCGGGTGGGGTGAGTTCATAGGGTTATCCAACAATTTACAGGAATTCAAAGACAGAAGAATGGAATTATCAGTACCCAATCGCCTCACAGTTAAACAATTCTTCACAATTAGCAGTTCGAGATAATTCAATGGCAACTATGCTTGGAAATCATTTAACTAGAAACAATTGTTCACACACAGAGGTTTGTTGCAGAAATCCTCTCTCAACTCTCCTCTTCCCTCTCTACTTTTATTCATCCGAGGAATTAAAATTTATATACATAACATATGGCTCTTCGATTCCTCTAAGAGGACCGTTCTAGAAATCAAAAGGTCTAATTATAATAATTCAACTAACTGAAACTGTTCGACTCCTACAACTCTAACTAGTCTAAGTAATACAGTCAGGTGAGGTATTGACACCTAGCTGTTACAACTCAAATGTTTTCGAACCCTCCTAGCCACAACATGTGGACAAAACCTCCTACATTGCTGGCTAGTGCCTAATGCCCCTGCATCATCGTGTGACATAAACCTATTAACAAAAGTGAACAAGGAATGATTATTAATTATGGCATACTAATTTGTCAGTGATTTTGACTATCTGTCTTTAACATGTAAAAATGTTAAATTCCAAACTTACATCATCATGGTATTTTAGTAGATGTGTGATAGGTAGTATGATAGTATCATATTACCATTCTTCCTTGAGGAACCCACTTCATCCATTAAGATTTCTTTTCTAAAGAGTAACATTGTAGATAACCTTAAAAACATTTGTTAACTATTTTTGTTTGACCATATGATTGTGTTTGATATGTAGAACTCATGGTAGCTAGTGTTTCTCCACTCATATTAAATAATTATTTCCAAAAGTTTCTTGTTACTATTACTTTAGGAAAATCATGAAGACGATGAATTTATTTCACGGACACTTCTGCCACTTGGCTTGTTGTTTATGTACTTTGAGCTCTACAAAAAAAATCTACAAAATTTGTCTATATAAATGACCACAAAAATGTAATACTTACCTTTATATTTCAGTAACCTTGTAATAAAGTCTATTGATATATCTTCTAGTCTTTGAACATGTATGTGGAATGGTTGAAGTAACCCTAGAGATTTTACTATCTCTCTTTTATTTATTATGCAAACCTGACCTTCTCTTACAAAATTTTGAATATCTTTCTTCATTCCTTCCAAAAATATATTTTTTGATCCTTTGAGATGTTTTAAGGAACCCTGCGTCCTACCATCGGAGAGACATGGGACTCCCTTAATATTTGTTTATTCAAATATGCTTGTGTGCATAAAAATATTCTACATTTGCACCAAAGTATATCTCTCTTTCACTCCCAATGCTCCATAGAGTTCATCCCATCCTTTATAAATTTTAGTTTTTTGTTTAGTACTATTGTCATTTTTCCATTATGGCAAGCTTCTTCTAGCCACCTAGGAATAGAAAATGTAATTGGATATAAATTTGAGGCCTCTTCTATTTCAGAAAGAGCATCATGTACTAAATTTTCCTTACCCTTTTTGCAGATTATCTCAAAATTAAAACTTTTCATTTTTTCTCCTCATTTTTGTTAATCTTCCAATGAAATCCATAGCTTCAAAAAATACTTGATGCTATCATGGTATATCTTGACTTTACGGTACCTCCCAGTGATATACTATCCCCATTTTTTATTGCATGTAATATTGCTTCCATTTATTTTTCATACGTAGATTTCACCAAATATTTTCTTTGAATTCCTTGCTTTTAAAAGCCAATGATATCCCTTATTGTGTTAATGTTACATAAATTCCTTGTCCTAGTGCCTCACACTCTACTATGAATGTTTTACCAAAAGTAGGTGCAACCAATGTTGGTGTAGAAGACATGGCATCCATTAAAAGAGAGAATGACAAAGTAGCCTCATCATTCCATATAAATGATATTTTCTTCAAGAGATTGTGAGTGGACTTGAAATGCATGCATAATTCTTAACAAATGATCAATAATATCATGCAAGTCTAAAAAATATTCTAAGAACCTTGATTTTCTTAGGAATAGGTCATTTTATAATAGCTTGCATCTTTTGAGGCTCCAACTTCACTCCTTCCTTTAAAACAATATGAACCAAATACTCGAATTCTTATTTCCCAAAAGCACATTTGGATATTTTCACATAAAAATGATTGTTCTCAATAATTTATATAGCTTTTCCACATGTTTAATAGTGTGGTATTCCCATGATTTATTATAAATATGTGTATTATCAAAGAAAACCAACACAAACTTTATAAGATGGGATCAAACAAAATTGTTCTTAAGTCGAGCCCGCCGAACTTCAAACGACGATAAACCATAATTCAAACCAAATTCGCGTTCCAAAATAGCCTGCTGACGTCGGCCAATTTTGTGACGCGAAAACCAAATGAATTCCGCCCTAATATTTTTCGGGTCCGAAGTTGGCTGGCGTACGAAGGGAGAGTTGTGACGCGAATTTCTTATCAAATTCGCCCTAATCTTTTTCGGGTTCGAATTTCCACTGCACGAGCGGCCCAAACAAATATCCACTCCTATCCCTCTGTGACGAAACCATCTTACATGCTGACGTCATCAATAAAAACCTGCCACCCTTTTGACTTTGTAAATAAAACAAATTGTGTCTACGTCATTTTCATTGTTCCGTGTGCTATCCAGTCTTCCATGCAAAAAAATTCAAAAACCAATTGTTAACGCTTGCTGACCGTTACCTTGCTGAAGAGAATTGAAGCCGAGTATTTCAGGGTTCTTCTGTCATAACCAACGCCTGTTTAAACACGTTTCATTTCCCGTAAATAGGTATTTATTCCAATTCCCCGCTAAACTCTATAAAAAATCTTGGTTTTAGTTTTAATTCTGCACTAAGGTCTGAAAAGAAGTTCAGTTTGGTCTTTTTCGTTCCCAGAACTGCAATTATATTCCCAAAACTGGTAATTGTGCCCCTTTTCCACAAAAACCCCGAAATTCCATTTCTGAATCCACAAGAACCAGAAATGGAAGTTCCTGTAGCTCCGAATGTCGTGCCCATCAATGCCCCTCACAAGGACTTGGATTATTTGCCTTTAGCTGATATGGATTTTCAAATTAAGGACTTGCGTCTCAGTGAGAATCCTCTTCGAATATTTTGCCGCTGCAGAGACAATTATTTGAATGGTTCTGACATCTTTGGACTTTGGGAATCAAATCTTCCTATGTACCTTCTCCCTTCAGTCCATATTTTTCCTGAGTTAATCCATTATTGCTACGCAAATTATGATCCCAACCAACGAGCAGTTTTATCCCCAAGTCAAAATGTCCTTTTCCCAATAACTTCTCAATCCATAAATGAAATGCTACAATTCCAACCTGGTCAAGCTCTCACTCCCCTGTCCATGGTTGAATTACTTGAGAAATCTAGTAAGTTATCCCATGAAGAGTTAAACCTCCTATGCCAAACCTTCATGTTACCAGAGCATCAGCCTAAAAACCCTCCCCCTTATGGTTATACTTTCTTTAATGATGAGGGTAGACTTATTTTAAACACGATATCTTCCATAATGGGCTTCAATACTAGTGAGTATGTTGATCACTTAACCCTAGTATTGTTATCCATTTTTACCCCTGGACAGCCTCCTGCTGTCAAGTACGATTTTGCATCTTATATTGCTGACAAAATCCATGATCAGTTCATGAGATTTGAGAATGAGAGAGTATTTAAGTATTCTTCTGTCATATAACATCTCATGATTTACTTTCCGTCAAAAAATTTTCCTTTTTATGTTAAGAAACTTGATGCCAAAGGGAATCCTAGGTCAGTCATCTTTTGGTCTGCCATTACTCACAATTCCTCTGATTCTCCTTATTCCTATAATGAGTTTGTCGACCTTTTTGTTCATCCTGCAACTACCTTGTTGACAGGAGTCTATCCTCCTAGAATTAACAATGAAATCAAGAAAATCCTTCAGCTCTCAAAGCATTACAAGATAGGTGACTGGTACCTATATCAAAACTACACAGAGATCAGGATATATGGATGTGAATTATGCCCATTCAAACTACCCAAGTATGTCCCAATGAGACTCTTTGCATTAGAATATTTTAGGCAGATGAATAATTCAGATATAATTCATTTTTGCAATGCAAAGAAAAAGGCTCAACTCAGGATCAAGAGCCAATTAGGTCCCTTCATTTGTAACTCTAGGGAAGTTGGAAAGGAAGCTGAAAGGATTTTAGAAGACTATCTCGGACTACAAAAGAGTTTCTACTGGGCACCTTATGATCCAAACAACTTTATCTGTGATAGAAGAATGAAAAATAAATAGTCACCATACATCCATCAAAGAATCCCAGAAATAGAACAATATGCTAATATGGATGAATGGACAGAAGGGACATTGGTTGAAAATGATAGTGAGCAGGTCAATGTTGAAAATGTAATGAAAGATCTTGAAAAGATACTTGACCTAGAATCTTTTGGACAGGTGCAGGGATCTTCTTTAGCTAGGACTTTACAACAAAATTTGCAGAATATTAGTACAGTAGCAGTAGAATCTAAAGGAAAAGAAAAGGAGTCTGATATACAAATAATTGAAAAATTCATAATGACAGCGCAACCAGAGACTTCTAAAGAACAAGGTCAAGGACAAATTCCTTCTACTCAGATCAGTGAGCCAAAAATTTCTATTTTACAAACTCCTCTGAATATAGAAAAGGGCAAAAAGAGAGAGTCTGAAACAACTACTCCTATTGGTGGCTCTTCTGAACAGCAAGATGTTAAAAGGCAGAAATTAACTCCCCTTCCAGAAGATGAATCATTTCAGGAAATCCCTGACAGCCAGGGAAGAGAAGACAGTCAGAAAACAGATACAGGTAGTGGGACATCCACTAATTTTCAAAAACAGGGAGTACAGAGGCAACAAAGTGCAGAAATATCTTATTTCAAACCTCCAGTAAAAACTGCCTGGGACATCAAAAGAACATTCATCAATATAAAGGCCAAGAATGATCCACTTAGACTTCAAGTGTACAACCAATATTTGAAGATGGATCCGAAATATCAAGAAAGATTGATGTCAGCTTAAGACATCCAACAGGGTAAGATGTTAATGAGCCATTTGAAGCCCAAGGTGCAGCAGCCTCAGACAGCTGCATATTACGTTAGGACTAATTTTGAAGTCTTAGAAAAGGATATCCATCCTTTAGATCAAATTGAGCTACACAAGCAAACAGGTGAGATGATTTACTCTACTCTGACGGATAAATCAATGATGACCCATAAGTTACAGGATTCTTTGGATAATACTAATACACAGTTGCAGCTTGAAAAATTCTCCTCCCAGGCTAAGGATAATAGAATCAAAACTTTAGAGGAAATAATCATTGGTTTGGGTCATAATCCTAAAGATGTGAAAGGTATTGAAGCTTTGATCAAGAGAAAAGATGATGATATTGCAGCTCTGAGAAAACAATTAAAGTTATCGGCCTCAAGACATCCACAGACTGCGGAAATCATCAAACAAAATTCTGAGGAAGAACTAATGGATTTGCTCTTAAAATTGAATGAGCAACTTACTGCAACTGAAAAAGAGCTTGAGAATGCATTAAAAGATAAGCAGGAAAATATTCTAGTATCTACAACAGGAGTAGTGACAGGTACAACAACAACAGGTCAGCCAGCAGAATTGTCACAGAGCAACACTACAAATTTGAACACTGATGAATTAACAAAGTAAATGGAAGATATGAACATTCGGGCCATAGAGCTTCACAAAACAAAGGAACAATTGGCCACTCTAGAACATAAATATGATCTTTCAAAAATGAGTGTTGCTGATAAAACAAGAGAAGTGAACAAATTAGAAAAAACAGTCAAATCATTGGAAAAGGATCTCACATTGGAGAAACCTTTAAAAGAAATAAATGAAATTCTTTGGGATAATATCATTCAATCAATAAAGGATGTTTGGTCCTCAATTCAGATAATGGATGAACATAATAACTTAGTTAAATTGGCTCTGGATGAGATTGAGAGATCAAGACAAGAGTTGGAAAATATGCCAGAAGAGGCCAATAGACTTATACATTTTTTGAATACTCAGACTAAGAATCAAATTGCAGAAATTGGTATTCAGGACAAGACCGGAACAATTCTGGAAATAAAGATAGTTTTTACTAAAAGAACTCTGGTACAGAATTTAGAACGAAGGTGCTCAGATATGCAAGAAGAAATCATTGCCTTCAGAGAAAGATTGAATATTTTGTTAAATAGAGGATTGCCCAGTCCTATAGTTGCAGAAGATAAGCTAATGGACCTTGATAGTTATGTTGAAAAATTGGACAAATATGCTGATAATCAAGCTAGTTCTTCAACCATTTCATCAACAGCAGCATTGCCTACAAGGAAAATCCTTCATGACAGATTGGAGAATTTATTTTATCTTGAGCATGAAGTAAATCATTTGTTCCCAAATCAGCCTAATTTCTTCAGATATACTGAGGCTGATGAAACACTACGAAATTTACAAAGGACCAGAGTGCCAGAAGTTCAATGGTGGGAAGAAATGATGGAACTTTTGTAAAAAATTATCCTTACATAAATTTTTTCCTATTTACCACAGTATATCATGATAAAAAGGATAAAAGGATGAACAAAGGTCAAAGAGTATCAGAGCAGTTAAAGAGTATCAGTTAAAGAGGTCAAATAGTAGCAGTTAAAGAGTATCAGATTGTCGATAATCTCCATGTGGACCGTTACTGGGTTTAATATCAAGTCCCTGTATGTGACATGGGGTATTTTTCTATCACTGTCTGGGGTGGGACTTCCACTTTTCTGGATGGATATTTGGGTTCCAATCTTCAGATGTGAAAATGTAATGACTTCATGGACTGTTTTACTTCATATAATATATTCAAAACAACGTTTTTTCTCTTGTGAAAAAAATGATTAATGTTTATCACTCTGCCTTCAAAACTAGCGATGCTAGTCTATGTTGTTGGTTTATTGATATTGTATGATGGTCTTTTTATATTTTGGACATATCACACTCCTCACATGATTAGTTTTTTTCTTTGTTCAAGGATTTTGGGTACTTTAATTTGTATTTGGAACAATGGACGTCGGTACTCTATCTGTTGCTTTACTATTCTACATACTGTTATTTCACTTTCTTATAGATGCCTCGGGCATATTTGGATGCTTTCTCGGATTGTCGATAATCTCCATGTGGACCGTTACTGGGTTTTATATCATGTCCCTGTATGTGACATGGGGTATTTTTCTATCATTGTCTGGGGTGGGACTTCCACTTTTCTGGATGGATATTTGGGTTCAAATCTTCAGATGTGAAAATGTAATGACTTCATGGACTTTTTTACTTCATATAATATATTCAAAACAACGTTTTTCCTCTTTTAAAGTTTCATTTTTTTTTTTAAATTGAACCTTCCGTCGCAATTCCGACGTCTTGTAAGCGTCGGAAGAGCGACGTCCAAAACGTTGGACCACATTTTTTCGTAATTGTGACAGTTTACAGACGTCGAAAGAGCGACGTTCAAAACGTCGGACCACATTTCGTAGTAATTGTGACAGTTTACAGACGTCGGAAGAGCGACGTTCAAAACGTCAGACCACATTTCGTCATAATTGTGACAGTTTACAGACGTGAGAAGAGCGACGTTCTAAACGTCGGACCACATTTCGTCAGAAGTGCGACAGTTTATAAAGGTCGGAAGTGCGACGGATTGGGAAACGTTGGAAGAGTGACTCTTGTTTGGAAGCGACGAAAGAAGTGTCGATAGTGCGACACTTTTTAGTTGCGTCGGAACTGCGACAGTATGGTAAACCACGGTTTGCCCGCCCTCTAACTGTCGCTCTTGTGATGACAATGTGTCAGAATAGCGACGATTTGGCCGTCGGAATTTCTGCCAAATTTTCTAGTGTCAATATTCAACACAATGATGAAAAAATGCTAATTATAATTATATTTGTCAGATTATATTTGTAGTGAGGAGAGGATAGGGTTTGGGTGGTATTAGAGTATATCCTAATCTTGAAATAAAGGTTTGTGGTCCATTATTCAACTTCAATATCCAATGGTCAGAATCTGGAGCAAATCTGGTTAATGGAAACATTGTTATAGGTCTGCGATAGGAGGCCTTGGATTGATACAAGAGGCCATGTTTTGCTATAGGAGGGGGTACAAGAGCTTTTTTAGGAAAAAAATGGTGTATTGAAGTTAGAAGAATGTGGATGAAGGTAGAATAAGGTTAATGAAGGGTGTGGGAGACGCTTAGTACCCCTCAGAGGTCTATCTTGCACTAGCATGTGTGCCTATGGTGTCCTCCATTTACCCTAGAATATTGATCTCGGTGGAAGATTTTGGAGGCAATGTACAATGTATAGGAGGGAGATGGAATGGTCTAGGTGGATGTAGAAAAGTTTTTCCACCCATGCAGGTCAACACAACCCCTACCAACTAGTCAAAGACATGCATCAAATGATCACTATTAAAACAAAGTAAATTAACATGGAAAATATGAGTTGAATTTTATTAAAACCTACTCTACCCTACAACAAAAATATAATTTCAAAACCAATGATACTACCTTCTAAGTTTTAGAAGCTAAACATGCAGAAGTATTACAATCCAATACTTAACAATTTCCAAGAAATCATAAACACATATTTTTGGCTTATTATTGTAGGTCTTCCAATCCCTCTTCCCACAAGAGAGGTGATAGGAAATCCTACAACTACAATTTTTATGATATGACACCTACCGAAACAAGAAAAGAATTGTAATGACTTGAACAACTACAACAAAGAAATACAATAGAGGGACTAAAGCCTCTAGTTTGGGCCCAAAACCAATGTTTTAATCACTCCAAAACTAACTTAGATGCAGACCAATATTGAACTTCTCAATAGCATAAAATAATAGTCACATACATCATATGAAAAAAGAGAATGAAAATGTCAGGCACTAGGTTTTTAGTAGCTACTCATATCTTGTTAGGTCCCTATAATAACAGTGTATCCCCTTATTGTTATTGCTCATGTGGCCCCCTTATTTTTATTTTTGTGCCCATGTAAGCCCCATATTGTTACTATCGTGCCCCATACAAACCCATTATTGTTATTGTTGTTCCCTTACATTATTATTGTTATGTCGGCTCTAATTATATTATGACCCCTTAGACTCCTATATATATAGAAAGAAGGTTTTTTCATTTGAATCATCCAATAACTGTTCATTTATGTAATGTAAAGGAGGTTTCACCCTTGAATGGGATATTTTTTAATTAGTTGATCTACTATTTCTATTTTTTTGTGAGTTGGTTGCATAACATTTGGTACCAGAGCTTCGAATTCTCGGGTTCCGCTTCTTCAAACAGGTCATCTTGGAATTTTCACTATAAATTTTTGTATACAAAGCTTAAGAAGCTAAAATGTAAACCACATGGATTTGAAATACTAGTGAACCTCATGTATGAATTTCAGACCTTGGTTCACTATATTTTCGGAGATATGATCTGAGGAAGTTAGGATTTTTGCAAGATCCAAAATTTCATCTCAAACATGTGACTGAGGTAAAATCATCATAACTTTAATTCCAGGCATCGGATTTGAATTATGTAAGAATCGACCAGAATTGCACAGAATTTTCTTATTCCTATATCAATTTTAGAGCCAAATGTTTAAACAATGACACGTGGCATCCCTTACAAACTATCTCTATTGAAGAATCCATAATTTGGCCATCGTGGGTGATTTGGCATAAATTTACCTTGAAGAATCCAAATTTGGTATGAATTATGGAATTGGAAAGAAGACTTAGAGGGCTACCAAAAGACCAAAGTTCAGATCTTGTAGATTAGAAATCGCAAAGATACAACAGTTTCAAGATCAAGCTCCTAAAAACAAGAAAATATTGTGCAGTTTTTTTAAAAATTGCGTAAATTTTGTTTTAAAAATCACTTTGAAGTGATTCCAAAGGTATATTAAATCATATCTATATATATATCATTATTGGGTTATCTAGTTCCTCCCAAAAAAAAAAATCCACACCCATTAAGCCCCCGGAAAGCTCTACTATGACGCATGAAGAGGAATAATTGCAGCATGATATTTCAAAATTACGAGACCAAGTGCAACAAATTTCGCTCTCACAAAGAGCAACAAAATATGAACTAAAATGAGACATGGAATATTTGAAGGATGACATGAAATCTAATATGGATGGTATAGAATTAAAAATTAAAGGAAACATGGAAGATTTGAAGAATGGTTTAAAAGCAAACATGGAAGGTTTGAAGGAAGGTTTGAAAAATTTGTTAAAGGAAATGATTCCTAATGGCAAAAATTTATTAGATGAAACTCATTATAAGAAAAAAATAAATGTTAATCATAATTTCATAGACTATAATGTCATATTGAATACCCACCATATTTCAAAGATTGATATGAGGAAGTTTGATGGCAAGGATCCAGTAACATGGATACTACAAAGGGATCAATATTTTGATCCACATAATCATGTTCAACACACACAAAAGGTATGCATTGCAACTTTATATTTACAACCTAGTAATTTTGTACGGTATCAATTGCTTTGTTCTCATAAATAACTTATCACTTAGTCAATTTTTATGGAGGAAATGATAGCACATTATGAGGATAGAAAGAGCAACACCTTCTTTAACCAATTGATAAATATCAAACAAAAGGGATCAATGGCAGAGCACATTGAGGACTTCCAAAAATTGAATATAAGGGAAAATTATATTCTAGAAGACCATAGGATTGATGCCTTCACAGGGAATTTAAAAGATAACAACAAACACGAGGTTCACTTTTGGGAACCTAATTCATTGGAGAAGGCATTAAGGTTGGATATAAAAATTGAAAGAAAAATTAAGGCAACAAGGAAGACTACCACTCACAACTATAAATATGGAAGTGTTGTTGCTCCTAGATTTCCACAACCTACATGGATGACACCACAATAATTCGAAGAAAAAAGAGGAAAAAATATTGCTACAGTTGTGATAAAATATACACTAAAGGTATTAAGTGTGTTGAGAAGAAATTATTTTACATAGAGTATGAAGAGGAGGAAGAAAAGGAACAAGAAACATCAAAAGAAGAGGATATACACTAGGTAATAACCCTAGAGAAAGAAGAAATGAATCCGACCATATCTTGTAATGCATTGGTAAGAATTACCACTCCTCAAACTCTCATGATAGAAGGACATATCAAGAAGAAAAAGGTAATAGTGTTGATTGATTCATGTATTACCCATAAATTTATTCATTATAAGGTAGCCAAGGAATTGAATTGCTTCATATACGCAGCAGTAGAGTGTCAAGTGATGGTTGCAAATGGAGGAACTATAAATTTCTCTGGAAAGTGCCATAATATAAAACTAACCATGGGGGAATATGTATTGAATATTCCAATGCTCTCCATTCCAATGGGTGGAATTGATGTTGTTCTAGGTGTCGAAATGTTACAAACTTTGGGTATGATAGCTTTTAATTTTCAAGAAATTTTCTTGAAATTTTTTTGGGAAAGAAAGGAACTTGAATTAAGGTGTATTACAGAGAAACCAAGAAAGTAAATTAGATCTAATGGAAATAAAAAGCTTCTAAATAAATAACAACGTGGCGTAATTGCACGATTATGCTCACTATATGTTCAAACATCTAAATAATATGTTTCTCCAAGTCTCCAAAAAGTCTTGGACACTCATTCCAAGGCATTTGACACTCCCAAAGGTGTCCCACCTATTTGTGATCATGATCATGCTATTCATTTGATTTGAGTAAGTTTTCATCCAAACAATAGGCCTTACATATATCCCTATACCAAAAAGCGTGAAACTGAATGTATGGTTGCATAAATGTTAGACGTTAGTATAGTTCAACCTAGTCAAAGTTATTTTTAGGCTCTAGTAGTCTTGGTGCACAACAAGGATGGATCGGGGCACATGTGTCCAGATTATAGGGAGCTCAACAAGCTCACTATTATAGCTAAACTTCCCATTCCTATCATTGATGAATTACTGGATGAATTACATGGAGCAGTTTACTTCACCAAGTTGGATCTTCATTCAAGATATCAGTAAATAAGAATAAAGACTAAAGAAATTCTAAAAAAAAAACATTTAGAACTCATTAGGGTTATTATGAATTTTTGGTCATGCCTTTTGGCCTTACCAATGCACCCTCTACATTTCAAGGTTTGGTGAGTTCCAATTTCAAACCCTTCCTTGGAAAATTTGTGTTAGTATTTTATGATTATATACTAATCCACAACAAGTCTTGGAAGGATCATGTTCAACATGTTGAAGGGTGCTCAAACTATTGGAGGAGAAACAATTATATGAAAAAACCTCCAAATGTTTCTTTGGAGTACAAGAGGTAGAATGTCTAGGTCATATTATACCTCATGAGGGTGTTAGGTAGACCCTAACAAAATTAAATCCATTGAGGAATGGAAAATCCCCACAACCATAAAGCATCTGCAAGGATTTCTTGGGTTGACAGGGTATTATCACCAGTTTGTTAAGAATTGTGGGAGAATAGAAGCACCTCTAACAACCTTACTGATGAAAGATGCATTTTCTTGGACTCTAGAAGAAACTAAAGCCTTTAAACATCTTAAAGAGGCAATGTGTGAAGAATCGGTCTTAGCTACGCAAAACTTCACAAAAACATTTATTGTGGTATGTGATGGCTTAGGAAATGGAATTGGTCTTGTTTTAAAGCAAGAAGTAAGACCCATTTATTTTGAAAGGCATCCAATCAAGGGAAAGTATTTACAAATACCTATTTAAGAGAAGAAAATGTTGGAAATATTACATGCACATACGCAATGGTGACCGTACCTAATGGGAAGACACTTCAAGTTAAAAAAGGATCATGATAGTCTTAAATACTTTTTACAGCAAAGATTGTCTTAAGAAGAGAAAAAAAAAATGAATCACAAATATGTTGGGTTATGACTTTAAAATAATCTACAAAAGTTGGAAGCAAAATATTGTTACAGATGCACTCTCAAGAAAGGATGAGGACGCGGACACATTTCATTGTTATGAAATCAACTCCAAAAATAGAAGAATAGAGAGATAAACTCATTAGAATCACCCACTTCGAGGGGGAAACCTCCTTTACATTACATAAATGAACAATTATTGGATGATACAAATGACAAAACCTCCTTTCTATATATAAGAGTCTGTGGGGTCACAATATAATCCTAGTTGACCTAACAATAATAATGTAAGGGCACAACAATAACAATTGTGGCTTTTTATGGGGCACAATAATAACAAAATGGGGGCAACAGGGGTACAAAAATAATAATAAGGGGGCTACACTAACAACAATAAGGGACTACACTAGTAATATAGGGACCTAACATGCACCTCTCCTTCAAAAAATTGTTGTCCTCGACGCTTGAGTAATTCTGGATTCTTTTGTATAAAATTTTCATCCTCCCATGTGAAATATTCAGTGGGTAAGTTCTTCCACTTGATAAGATACTCTGAAATTGATCGATTTTGTAGCTGTCGAGTTCTTGTTCCGTGACTACTTCAGGATCAAATATGATTTTTCCTTCCTCATCAAGTTCTGGAAATATTTTCTAAACGGGAATTTTGTCACCTATAACCTTCTTTAAGCATGAAACATGGAAAATTGGGTGCACTCAAGATGAAGCAGGAAGCTCTAATTTTTATTCCATAGTACAAATCTTTTGCAACACCTTGTAAGGACCATAATACATTGGCGATAAGTTATTATCCTTTTTAGCTTGCTTGAGGGACATTTGTTTATATGGTTGTAGCCATAAAAATACCCAGTATCCTAGGTCAAAAATTCTCTCGTTGTGATGTTGATATGCCTGTTGTTTCATTCGATTTTGTGCCAAATTAAGGTTATCCTTTAAGAGTTGGATAACTTGTTCTTGATGCTTGATGTGATATTCCACTGCTTGAACCTTAGAATTTTCTCTTAAATATGATGTGATCGATGGTGCATATATCCATAAAATGCCATAAATGTGGTCATTTTTGTTGCAGTATGGAAGGAAGTGTTATACCACCATTCAGCCAAAGGTAACCACTTGAACTATTGTAATTCTTTATCAGATACAAAACAACGAAGATATCCTTCCAAAAGTTTATTCACTATCTTATTTTTCCCCTCGGATTGAGGATGATAAGACACTAGTACAAAATGGCTAATTAGTTACTAAAAAACTACTAAAATTTTCATATAAATGACTATTTTTCTACCAATGACCAATAGTAGCTAATTTACATTATCTTATAACGCGACCAACTTTTAGTCATTTTTAGCTTAGTCATTAATTAGTTCTCAACTTTATTGTGTAGTAGTATATTTAGTCATTTATTTGGTCATTAATTTAGTCATTGATTTAGTTAGTAATTGCCACAATTAATGATCAAATATACAACAAAATATATTACTAAATGATCACCCGAGAAAACCAATTAATGACCAAATAAATATGACCAAAATGTTGGTGATGTTATAAGATACTATAAATTAGCTACTAATAGTCATATATATGCAAATTTTAGTCATCGTTTGAAACCAATTAATGACCAAAGAAATATGACTAAATTTTGGTCGTGTTATAAGATATTGTAAATTAGCTACTAATAGTCATATATATGCAAATTTTAGTCATCGTTTGAAACTAATTAATGACTAAATTTTGGTCATGTTAAAAGACACTGTAAATTAGCTACTAATAGTAGTATATATATAAAAATTAGTCGCCATTTATAATTAAAAATTTATCATTTGTAGTAGTCATTTATCTTTTTGGTAGTTTCATATTCATTATATAAATTACTACTTTAGTAGTTTATATTCATTTCATTTAGTTTCATTAACAATCATTATAAGAAACTAATTTAGTCATATATTCATTTTATTTGCCTTCATCATTAATAAACATAAACTACTAATTTAGTAGTTTTAGATTGATTTTATGTGTTCATTATTAATCAACATAAATAAATTAGTATGATTTTGCAACTAAATTAAAAAAAATGGCATGTGCGATGTACATGTTAATCTAATATGAAAACACAAAGTTACACATGTTAATTACAATACTAAATAATATCAAATGAAACTGTGACATAATTTCAACCACATAAATTATATTATATAAAATATCAAGTATTACAATATGAGTTTCCAATTTAATAATGGATGGAGTACAATTTACACATGAGATATTGTTTCATCACTTCAAAACATTATCATTGTGTTGCTAAGGCATTGCAGGTGAATTCACCAACTCTAAAGACTTGGCCATCAATCTCTATGTGTGTTTCTTCTGCGAGATACTGGATTTATAGGTACCACTAAACCAATTCTCTTCTTTCTCTCTTTAATTTTCATTTTTTCACTCCAGTGTTATTGTTCTCCTCTTTCTTCAATTCCTACTTCTTACCATCAATACTGAGTTCATTTTCTGAAAAAAATAAAGAAGATACAATGCATAGTATAAGACATGAAAGATGATGAACACAAGAATATAAACTAAAGTAGACTATAAAGGATTTATAAGATATATACATCAACATCAAAAATATTGGCAATTCCATTTTTTCCCATAAAAAAAATAAACTCCTATAAGTTTTCTTCAGTTGGGAAATAATGGCTTCTATGTGGCAAGATGACCTGTATAAACAAAGCAAGTAGAACATCACCATAAAAAATAACACCTTAGTAAAATTAGTATTCAACATTCAAGGAAAGATTAGGCACAATCATGCCAACTAAGTTACATACTAAATATATCTATTTGTAAATTACTTATACAATGTGGGAGTGAAAACAAAGCTCCTAGAAAATGCAAAAGCTAAGTCTAGAATAAAATGAAATGAAGTAAAAAAGTATACAATAATACGATAGCCTAGAATACATGTATATAACCAGATAATGTAGAAGGCTAAGTGAATAAGTCCAGGGCTAGAGGTTGATGATGTCAAGAATGCCCAAGTGTGATGAGCATTTTTTCAGATAAGAACTACTATTTGGGTCCATTATCACGTATGAATAAGCAAACTATTCTATATCAAATTATTAATTTTTTTCTTATATTTATCGATCACTACAATATAAGTGGATAAATTTCAAAGACAACTCCCTTCCCATTGTATTCCTCGCATGTGGTACAATATATTAGCTATGATTTGGAGAAAATTTCCAACATCGAAAATATGTAGCAATCACCACTAGTAATCCCCCAAAAAGGATTATTTTGGAATGTAACTTTCAGATTCCAGTTGCTATATGATTCTTGAATGGAAAATCCACACTGAATTCCAACGCCAAACTTCCAATTTGAGGGAACACTTGTGGCCATCCTCAATCACTCAAACTCAAAACATCATTGATCATTATAATGAAAAATTAAAATAAGAGTAGTTTTTATATGTTTTGCAGATTTACATGTAAAGCACTAATAGTTTTCCCATATTCACCATAAATGTAATTTCCAGGATATAACAAATTGATTGATCTTTTACAGCAAATAATTGATTCAATACAAACAAGAATTTAACATATTACAACAATACCACCAATGTTTTATCCTCAATTAGTTCGAAATATTTAGCACAAAAAATACAAGAAAGATCAACAAATTAAAAAAAAAAATCCATCAATTAATAATCAATAAAAAAAGGATAAGATTTTTGTTCAAACTTGATAAAAAACTATAAATATTGACAGCCCACTGCAACTAGTGGTGTTTTTCAAAGAAAAATACTACCTGGAGAACGGATCTTCCAAATTCTTTGCTCTATCCATGAATATTTTTATATCCTCAAAAAAGAATTCACATTCAATCTTTTAGGTTTCTGAAGCTGCCCAAAGGCCTTGCCAAATGAAGCAATGAATTTCTTTGATTTTCATAAAATGCTTTTGGTACTGAAAAGAAATATAGTTTGACCATCTGATAGAAAATTCAAGCAAGTAAAAAATTGTACAAAATATTTCTTAGAATATTTCATGCTAAAAGGAAAACTTGCATATTTCGAATATAAAAAATTTCTTAATAGAGATGGTTAATATTACAAAACAATAGACTAGATATAAAACTACAGTTAGAACAAAAAATATATTAATTGTAATACAATCGATTGATTATTATAAGTGAAGACAACTAGATACATACAAGTTTTCATTTTCAGCTTTCTTTCCCATATATTTATTGAAGGTGGAAGCTAACTTGCATGCATCTCGCAAGGTTATTTTAACAATAGTATATGTCGCATTCTCATATTCCACACTTTCTTTTCCATGAACAATCACAACAATTATTGGAGGAATTAGTTATTACATCAACCGAGGTGTCATTTTTTGTTAAAATAGTTAATTAACAAACCCACAGGTCCACACCTTTTTGGTTGAAAAATTGCGCAAGAGTCGTGAAACTTACGATTTTCTCAAAATTCACTTTATTCCGCAATTTTTCCTGTTCACCGGGTGCGCAATCAATTTTTATGTTAATAAATACTACCGTGTTCAAAATTTCAAAAACTACGTAAGCATGATGTCTTCACCAAATTTATTGGTCGGAGGATTTCATTCTCTTTTAAAAAATCCATATACTTGTGATTTTTTAAAAGGGATTTCATATACGTATGAGATTTCATATATGTGTAATTTTTTTATGGATTTTAACGGAGTATTGAATTGAAAAAGGGCTTTTATAAAGAAGTTTATATAAATATTTTTTTTTAAAGTATTTTTATAATATTTATTTTTTAAATGTTTTTAAAATATTTTCTTAAAGATTTTTTTATATAAAGTTTTTTTTTAAGATTCTTTATATATAAAAAAAATTAATCAAGGGTTATTTATAAAGTTGTTATAATATTTTATAAAAAAAAAAAAAAGGTTTTTGTAAAGGAGCTTTGCAAAGTATATAAAAGAGAAATTTAGGGTTTTATCAGAGAGGTTTTTTTTTTAAGTAAGATGGCCACATCGAGTTTCCAGCCACAACTTCCTTCTTTCGCAGGGAAATACTATGACGTGTGGGCCATTAAAATGGATACGATGTTAAGACTGCATAATTTTTGGGATCATGTCAAGTTTGGGTTTGCAGAACCTCGGGATGATGCCGAAGAACAAGCCCTCAGTAATGCAGAGAGGGAACAATGTAAGAAGGACAAAAGGAATAATGCACAAGTGTTGCTTCTTATTCACCAAGGAGTGGACCGAGCAGTGTTCTAGAAAATAATGATCACGTCTTCAGCAAAGGAAGCATGGGAAACTTTGGCGACAAGCTATCAAGGTATGGAAAATGTCAATATTGTTAAATTGCATAATACTAGGAGAGATTTTGAAATTCTGCAGATGAAGGAGACACATTACATCAATTATTTCATGAATCAGGTCACTTATGTCATAAATCAATTAAAAAATTATGGTGAAGATATTAAAAATCGAACAGTGATTGAGAAGGTCCTTAGATCTTTGTCTACCAAGTTTGATGTTGTGGTAGAAGCCATAGAAGAAGCCAAGGATTTGGAAAAACTGACAATTGATGAGTTGATGGAATCCCTTCTATCGCATGAGGCAAGGATTGACAGAAACAAGGATTCCACTTTAGAAACTGCTTTCAAAAGTCAAGTTTCTATTTCAAGAGGTCGAGGCAGAGGTCGATCGAGAGGCAGAGGATGAGGCAGAAGCTATGGTGGTTGGAGAGATGGCCGAGAAGAGCATGAACATGAAAGTGGAAGTAGCAGCAGCGGCATAAGCTTTCACAATTATCAAAGGTTTGACAAGTCAAAGGTGAAATTTTATTATTGTAATAAATTTGGTCATTATGCTTGTGATTGCAGGAAGAAGATAGTCGATCAAGGAAATCACAGAGCTAATATTAGTACAGAGAATACTAACTCCATATTCCTAGCATGCAACACCATGCATGGACCGTCTGATAAGGTGTGGATATTAGACAGTGGTTACAGTAACCACATGACATTCAACAAGAATTTGGTTGCAAATTTGGATCAATCTGTGAACACAGAGGTAAAGCTAGGGACTGAGAATACTATGGATGTAGATGGAAAAGGAGTGGTCAACATTTTGACCAAGCAAGGGGAGCTGAAGACAATATCATAGGTATATTATTTCCCTAGACTCAAACCTAATCTCATAAGTGTTTTTCAATTGACACAGAAAGGATACAGAGTTATCTTTCAAGGGAAAGGGTGCATTATTTATTACAAACCCCCAAGCAAGGATCTGATAGAAAAGGTGCATATGATGAGGAAAAAACTCTTTCCTTTAATTATGAACTACAACGATTGGGTTAGTTATTTTACAGTTGCATGTTCTAATGATTATAGGTTATGTAAATTTCAGTTTGGACACTTACATTTTTCCGGTTTAATATTGTTGCAGCAAAAGTAGATGGTCAAAGGATTACCTCCCATTAAAGAACCTACTAGCACTTGTGAGTACTGCATCTTGGGAAAGAAACACCATGAAATTTTTTCGAAGGGAGTTTCATACAGAGAAAAGAAACCACTTGAGTTGGTACATACAAACTTGTGTGGACCTATAAGGACACAGTCGATTGGTGGAAGTTTTTACTTCTTCACTTTTATTGATGACTATATCAGAAAGGCTTGGGTTTACTTATTGAAGCAGAAGTCAGAAACTTTTGCAAATTTCAAAGAGTTCAAAGCCTTAGTAGAGGACCAAAGTGATCGACAGATGAAGGTACTGAGATCAAATCATGGTGGAGAATATAATTCGAAATAATTCCATGAGTACTGCAAACAACATGGAATCAGAAGAAATTTTACAACGAGATACACACCGCAACAGAATGGTGTAACAGGGAGAAATAACATAAAAATCATCAACATGACAAGGAGCATGTTGAAAGCAAGAAACTTATCTAATGAGTATTGGGAAGAATCAGTTGCATGTGTTGTTCATGTGATCAACAGATCTCCTACAAAGAGTGTGATGAACAGAGTACCAGAAGAAGTATGTTCAGGTATTTCATGAAGAGTATCTTATTTCAAAGTTTTTGGATATGTCGCATATGCACATGTGCCAAAGCAGATAAGAGGAAAATTGGATGATCAAAGTGAAATACATTCTCATCCCATTTCATGTCCGCCTTAAGGGAATACATGGCATGATCAGTCTTTGATATATCATTTGCAGGAGACCAAATACGAAGTGAAACTTGGCATCCTAATAGTGTAATGAATGTATCATTTCTACTAACTAATTGGCTAGCAACCAAAGAAAATGGATAGCAAGGCTTCTTGAAAGGATCTTCCTAGAGAACATAGTGTCTTCAATCTTGCACCACTAAAAATATGGTGTCTAGACCAGAAAAAGACTAAGATAGGGCAGACACTACTGCCAACCGAACATGTAATTCAGATTCAAGGATTCAAGACATCAAAATCAAACAAGCTCAATAAATTCACTTCCTAGGCATTAAAATATGGGGTTTTGACGAGCTAAAACCTAAATAGAAAAAGATTCAACTTAGTCAATTCTTGTGGTTCATTTTACAAATACCTGGTCGGTAGGTTGTTGACGAAAGTGAGCAACATCTTGATACTTCTCATTAGAGGCCAATCCTGCATGCATATCCATAACCATGGCATCAACTAGCTGCCACAAATGATATAAAGAAGTAGAATATCCCTTCTTGAAATCCCACAAAATACCCACCGCAAGGTTCCACTTGCCCCAGCTCTTGAAGGGTGGATTTTTTGCAGGCTGGAATTAAGAGGTTGGGGTGAAGGGTGGAATTTTTTTGAAGGCGGGAATATAAATTAATCTAAAATTTAAAATTAAATAAAAATAGGAATTTGGGGTGAAGGGTGGAATTTTTTTGGAAGTGGGAATTGGAGTTAATTTAAAATTTAAAATTTAAAATTAAATGTCAGTAATAATATATATATATATATATATATATATATATATATATATATATATATATATTCAAAATTCAAAATAAATAAATAATATATTAAGTTGTATCTAAATTATTTAATATGTAAAACTTATAGTTATATGATGTGATATTTATGTGTGTTAACACAGTATAGTCTTTTGAAGTTTTAGTTAATTATGTGGTCATCTTTAAATTAAGAGACTCAAAATTAAAACTAGTGTACTCTTTAAGCAAGGGAAAGGAATGCCTAATAGTTACATTATTTAAATATTAGTTACATTATTCAAAGATTGGAGGATTGATTTTTTTTTAGAAAAATGAATCTTCAAAAGGGCTTTTAGTGAGGGTAAATGTGAATGCACATAAAATGCAAGGATGCAGGATACGTATTTTTCGTTAAGTCAACCCCAATAAGTTTTTCTAATGGAGCTCTCAAGAACAATAAAATGATGATATATAAAGAAAAATTTACCATGAATATTGGAGTACAAAGATATAAAGCATCATTACATATCATGAAATTTTCACGGATCACAATTGAAATTCAAAAATAGATACAAAACTATGGATTAAAATGAGCACCAAACAACTTATGTGTAAGCGAAGAAATTATTCAAAGACAAAACATAAGGGCACATTGTCAGGATGATATTTTAACATTGAACCTTGGTGGTGGTTTTCTATAAGAAATAGGAGTGAAGGCTCCATCTTAACTCTATCTCCAAAATTGCAACTCTCGTCTTTTCCCTCAACCTTAGCCTATTTCCCCTCAATTACATACTTTGCATAAATATAAACCATAAATAACCATGTCGAGGCTTGAAAATGTAGATGTTTCTATTTTTTTTAAATGGGGATTCCTATCTTTTTATTATTCACATAATTTTTTTTCTGATGCTACTCTAATGGATGGCCTTGTCAGTGATGTATGCTTGCTTCCAAATTATAGATTGCAATTCCCAACCATGGCGAATAGGTTGTAGATAGATAGGCCACACCTAATCCAGATTAAATACTTGGATAAACATGTGGCCATTTAAATCCCTTTATTTGTGAAATCTAACTCATATGACCCATCCATTTCCATTCAATGCACCATGGCATGTCAAACATCAACATGCAAATAAATAACAAACTAATGGAATAGTATCTTCTATAGACATTTCTAACTCTAGTAAATGATTGTTGAACTATGAAAGATTCAAAAAGAGAACCAGACACTTCCTTTCATACAAAGGCACATTATATAGGGGTGCAGAGGCATCCATGGGGAGAATTCGTAACATATATTCTTCTTAACAAGAAGTGTGGATGTGGTTTGGAACATTTGAGGAAATTAAAGAAGTGGCCTTGGTTTATGAAAAAACGACTCTAAATATGAGGGGAGCTCATACCTTTATCAACTTTTTTCGCACATGGTGGTATAGACCCACTCACAAGAACTCAAAACCATGTCAGCCTCCTTTCTTTCAACTTCCTAACCCTTTAAGAGGTCAAATGATGGTACATCAATGTATAGGAAGAGGCCCAAAAATTTGTTGTTAGAAAAATTTTAGCTATCTCCAAAAAAAATTAATTTTCAAAGGTGTGGATTGGATGGGTACATAATCAAAGTGTGAATTTTTTTTGGCCCATGAATGGTAAGACATATGGATGGTTTGATTGATGGAAGTTGGATGCAAAGTGGATTCCAAGTGATTATAAATAGATGATCTAGATTTGAATAAAATCGCCCCCCTTATAAAATGCATTTAGCATAATTATTTTTTCTCATTTAATTTTATTGATGTTTTTTTAAAAGTAATAATAGGATTTCCGACATCCAAAGTACTTTTACATATTTTATTTACAACAAGAACCTTCATACAACTCCTATGTAAATTTTCTTATATTTTATTTTCCAAAATTGAAATGGGAAGTGGTTGACCAACTTCCACTGAAGACATAAAATAACTCACCATTTTAAATAGATTAATCATGACATGTATTTGAAATATTTTCTTTTTTAGTTAAAAAGTTGTAATAACATCAAATGAAAAGGCATAATTATGTGAATCATTTGAAATACATATAAAAAATGCATATATATAGTTGCTTAACTTAAAATTTAATTTAAACATTTAATGATGGGTGAAATGGTTAATCGTGACATCCCAAGAAGTATTTTCTTTACTTTTTTTACTTAATTAAAGAAATATTTATGATATCAAATGGGAAAGGAAGAATGACACGGTTCATTTAAAATGCATATATATAATTGATAAAGATAAAATATAATTTATACAATGATTAATGGATGAAATAAAGATTCATCCATTCCAAAATTGGTTTGAAGATAAAATTATTTCTATATATTTTAGCTTGATGTCCTTTTATTGTCATCGCATAACATAGTACATATCTCACGAATTATAAAATACAAGTCATGTATAGGATTTAAGGAATGTACCATGGGTAGGCGAGGTAAACAATGGCATTAGGCCTTAGAAAAAGCTTTTTAGTGTCAAGGCAAATGAACTAGACTTAAAAACCACCTATATATTCTTTAATGAATCCTTTGTCTTAAGTTGGGATATGGGCACCGCACTATTATTTCTCACCACATATCACAGTTGGTTTTATGTTATGGATAGGGGAGGAAAACAAGGGCCTTAGTCCCTAAATTAATCTTTATCATGGTAAATTTCCATGTACAAGACCTCTAGCTAGGAATATGGGAATTTAGTATGTTTCACATAATAATAATGGGCCTCGTGGACTTTACTATGGCCAAAGAAGGACATTAAATAAAAGGGACCGCAATTAAAAATTACTAACATAAACAACTAATTCAATACTTGTTGTACTTGTTATTTGGTCATATTTTTATTCTTGAACTATAATAGTCATTTACGTTAATCATTATTAATTTGGTCACTTATTATCTAGTCATATATTTTAATCATAGACTAAATTAGTCATTTAAGTTAGTTGTTTTTAGTTTAGTCACTTATTAACTAGTCATATATTTTATCCCTAGATTAAATTAGTCGTTTAAGTTAGTCAGTTTTAGTTCGGTCACTTAAAATTGCTCAAATTTAGTAGTAATTGAGTTGAAATAATTGTGGTGACTAAATTTTTTAGTCACCTAGTCACTAATTTCATCATTTTCTACTAGTGAGATAAGCTATGAGCTATTTGAGTACCCAAACGAGAAAATAATTTCGTCCAAAATTTCCAGTAAAAATGGGATCTTTTTCGCTTACAATAATATTTGGTTTTCCATGTAGCTTTTGAATTGTTTCCATAAATGCAGTAGAAACTTTACTTGCTTTAAATGGATGAGATAATGCACAAAAGTGTGCATACTTGGTAAGTCTATCAACTACCACCATGGTGACACTCTTTCCTTCGGACTTAGGTAAACCTGTGATAAAATCCATTGAAACCTCCTCCCAACATTGACTTGGAATGGATAAAGGTTGTAGAAGACACAGGGTCTTAATTGTATCAACTTTATTTTGCTGAAAAACCAAACATTATGCCACAAAATTTTGAATATCAAATTTAAGGCCTTCCCAAAAAAATATTTCTTCACCTAGTAGCAAGTTTTTAAAAATCCTGAGTTTCCTCCTTAGGGAGAAGTGTCCAATTCCAAAATAATCTTTTGTTTTAGTTGGGAATTCTTACAAATATATAAGTGATATTTGTACCATAAGGAATCATTTTTGAAACTAAATGTATCAGTGTCCACACTTCTTCCTCATTCTTCCATTCATCCCTTACTTCGGTTATCCAATATGGTTGGATAATAGAAATGGCACAAATCAATGCTTCCACCTCTTCATCCTTTCTTGGGAGTGCATTTGCAACAACATTTAGTTGCCCTTTTTTGTATATGATTTCAAAGCCATAACCCAGCGTCTTTGTGACCCATTTTTGTTGCTATTTTGAAGATAGTCTTTGTTCCAAAAAGTATTTAAGACTATCAAGATCATTTTTTACCTTGAGGTATCTTCTCATTAGGTAAGGTTGCCATTTCTTTAGTGCATGTAGTATTTCCAACGTTTCCTTTTCATAAATAGATTTCTTTAAATACTTTACTTTGATTGGATGACTTTAAAAAGCAATGGGTCTTCCTTCTTGCATTAAAACAACACAAATTCCATTTCCTGAGGCATCACATTCCACAATAAAGGTTTTTGTGAAGTCTCGCGCAGGTAAGACAAATGCTAGGCACATTGCCTCTTTAAGATGTTCAAAGGCCTTAGTTTCTTCATGATTCCATGAAAATGCACACTACAAGGAAAATACCCTCTAGCGGATGTTTTTGAGGAACCCCACAGAAAAATACCCCATACATCCGTTTCTAGCAGAGGTTACTAGAGGAGGTTTGTGGGCGGATGTTTTCCGCTCGGTGCGCTTATCATTAAACATTGCACCGGTGCTCTTGAAACTCAAAAGCACTGGTGCGCACAAAACATTGGCACACAGGACACTTTGCACTCTGTACACACCCGCCTGGTGCGTCGTATTATTGTAGAGCACCAGTGCTTCACAACTCTTCTGCGGTGTTGCATTATAAAACACCACGCCAAAACCGAAACTGCCCGGTGCGATATTAAGAAACTGCACCGGTGCATCATAAAACAAAGTGCCAAAACATAAACTGACCAGTGCATTCATAAGAAACAAAACTTGTGCACCTATAAACCACATGCACCGGAAAAGGGTAAAATAAAGAAAAAAATTACGGCAAAAAACCCAGATTTTTCATTCTTTCAGTGCTCCTGAGCTCTCAATTACCAGTGCGCTCTACCATAGAAAGCCCAGTGCACATAAAACATTGGCACACCAGACACCGTGCATGACGTACACACCCACCCGGGGCGTCCTATTACGGTAATGTACCAGTGCTTCACAATGCTTCCGTGTCAGTGCATCATAAAACATCGCGCAAAAACATAAACATGCCAGTGTGTTCTTATCCAAGAGCACCGATGTGCCTATAAAACACACACACCGGAATAGCGTTAAATAAATAAAAAATTATGGCCAAATAACCGATGCTTTACGGCTATTCCGCACCGGTGCTTTATGAATATTCCACCCTAATGCATCATCAAAACATCGTGCCAAAACTGAAACATCTCGGTGCGGTGTTAGGGAACCGCCCTGGTGCATCATAAACAATGCGCCAAATTTGACACTGCCCGGTGTTGTTGTTAGTAAGTGTACCGGTGCACCGGAACAAGGTTAAATAAAAAAAAATTACGGCCAAAAAACTGCATTTTTCACTTTTCTTAGTGCTCTAGAGCTCTCAAGCACCAGTGCCATTTCCCCTTCTCTAAGATGCCCTGACATTGGTGCTCCCATTACACCCATTGCACGCACGGCTACTGTGCATTGGCCACCAATCTCCAGCTTGCATTTTGAAAAACGGTGGGAAAATTTTCTTTTGCAAATTCTACAGCCAATATGCCTCCTCGACGGCGAAATGTATAGGTATTTTTCTAGTTTTTCCATAATTAAGCTTTTTATCGGATTAGAATTTGAAATAACCTTAAAGATAACCATTAAAAAAGAAAAAAAAAACTTGTCACGCGGTGCGCCTGAGCCATTCGGCTCACACCGGATAGCGGTGCTGCCTGTAAAATTTATAGGTTTCACCACAACCGGTGCTAATGGTATCTGCACTGTTTCCGGGGTGGTACCAAAAGGCGCCCCACATTGTTTTAGATTAAAAATATAAAATGCGGTGCGCTCATTTAGCCAGGCGTACTATTGACCATGGGAATATCAGTGCGGTGTGTTGACGAAATTATTCGGCCTTGAGTCTATCAGCGCACCACATTCGGCATTCCAAAAGGGTCAACGGTGCGGCTGGGTAAAAGAATGCACCATCGACTATGTAATTTTCATGAAGTCGGTGCGCTGACACGACTATATGCTCCGAGGCATATATTTCAGTCAGCGCACCGCTATTCTGACATCAGATATAGTCAACGGTCCTTGAAAAAATTTCAGCTGCACTGAGGTCGGTGCGTTGTATTTCATTTGGGGCACTACCACCTGTGCACTGCAAACACAAGCTGCACTGGAACCAGTGCGTGACTATTTTTTTGGCACACCGACTGGTCTATTTTTTTTTCAAAAAAATATATATGTGTATATTCCTAAATACATGTCTGTTTTAATAAAAAAAAAATAGTTAATATGTCAATGATTCAGAGAGAGAAGGAGGAGCAATAGCAACAACAGGCGGAATAGTATGACATGATTCGCCAGTGGGAGGCATGAGAGAGGGAGAGAGATGCATACCCTCACCCTATTACAGCAGATACCCAGGGGATCCTAAGGCAGGTAGGCCTCCTCAAGTACTATGAGAAGGCCACTTCCCTAAAGACTCAGTGTGTTTTTGAGATATCTTATCCGCAGGTGGAATGCCCACCGACAAGCTTTCCTGGTTGGTCCCGACAAGTGGTACACACCCACTGAGGAGGATATTTATTTTACTACAGGACTATCGAGGAGAGGGGTGAATTTTCCCTCATTCTTAGAGGTTTCAGCAGTTTGTGTAGCACGGAGTCAGTTAGTTTACTCTCAGAGATACATTGGATCACATGTACTGCCTCCTTCAGAGTTTCAGGTACGTGGAGGTTAGTTACGTGTAGGTGCATTTGGTAGACAAGATGTGCAGTGCCTCTCACTTATCATTTCGACCATTTCGCAAAACACCAGTGATGGGAAATGCATTAATTGTTCGCTTTTATATTATGTTGATTCTTTAGTACAGGAGCCATGACTTGTCAGGTGGTCTGCCATTTTTTTGTGGCAATTTTGTACGGCCTTAGATAGATGTCCTGCTCATGCATAAGGGAGGGTCAACTTCCCTTTTGCTTCAAAGCTGTTTTGTTTATTATTTGAGAGGTTTCCAGAGATGAGGCCTAGTTTTGTTCGACAGCCTCGTAGGCCGATGTTGGAGGCCTGGATGCACATGTGGGGGCAGATGATGCCCAAGAGGGGAGATACTATGTTTCCAGCCAGGATATCACATGATGCACTAGACTTACCAGCTAGTGTTGACGATCAGCTGCATCCCTTCATTATGGTCCCAAGTCCTTATGCTGGATTAGATTGGTGAGGGTGTGCCAATATCCTCTTCACATATGATGAGTCACTAGATGATAGAGGTAATATTATTGTTTTATTTATATTTTTTCTAACATGTTCTTTAACTTTTTTTATTAAATTGTGGAATAAAATTGTCTAATTATTTTCGTGTACTTGTATATATTTTGCAGACATTGGCTCTTTTGATGGCGACGGGATGTCGGAACCACCACATGATCCAGGTGTGGATCCTGATGATGATCAGGACATGGCTTATGCCAAGGATCATGATCAAGATGAGGCCGGTGAAGAGAGACATCCTCCTGCTGGTGCACCGGTACCACCTTTTGCTAGGCGTGGTCGACCTGAGACTAGGTATAGGATAGAGTTGGGCAACCAACTCAGTGCATTAATTGTTGAGGTGGGCATCAAGCCCGCTCATTACAGATACATACAGGCCGATGATAGGCTATTATGGATGTGGAGAGGCATGACGCATGACATGTACAACTTGATGCGACATGTTGTAGGAGCTACAACAGTTGTTACGTGACTAAGGAGGACTGTTGCACGTTATAGCATAGTCGAGCCATGACACGTGATGGATAGTCTGTGAGCAGCTACTCATCATCTCATGATCATTCACCTTGCGCTGCGCGTGATGAGCATGAGGCTCCACTAGCATCATCTAGCAGTCATCATGGAGATGAGGCTGGACCATCGACCACATCTAGTCAGTAGCCTGTAGCATCCATCAGTACTAGTCATGATCATGAGCAGGCTGGACCATCGACCATCGAGGATGCACTATTGACTAATTAGGCCTCCACTACTACTACTTATATTGATTTTGTACTACCACCAACTGATTCATCCATTAGTACTAGTCATGATTATGAGCAGGCTTGACCATCGACCATTGAGGCTGCACCATTTACCGAGCAGGCCTCCACTTGTACTTCTATTGATGTTGTAGTACTACCACCAGCTGATCCATGACATTTATATTACAGTTGTATATTTTTAACATTATATATATAGTCCATGTATTTTATGTCCATGTTGCAGTTGTACTTAATTTACATGTTGGTGATCATTATGATGTGCATATTGTTAGGTCATGTTAAATATGTTCATTTAATGCTTATCTTGCAGATAGATGTGTATATGTGATAGCATGAGTTATTTGACATGAGATGTATATTTGATGTTTGTGTTATGATGATGTTAATATATAATGTTGATTTGATGTTTGAATGTGTTTTTTAGTCGAATATGATGTTTGTACGATGGTTATCATGATCGTGATGATGTTTATTAATTAATTTAATATTAAAAGACCATGATATTTATTAAATATTATGTCGTGATTGTAATTTAAATTTAAATTTTAATTGTATGTAAAATTGTAAAATTATATTTATATTTGTAATTGTAATTTTAACTGTAATTGTATGTATAACATTTAATGTAAAATTTTAATTGTAATTTTAATATTTAATTTATTGTGAAATGATTGTAATTGTAATTGTATATATGAAAAATTGTAAAATTGTAATTCTAATTCTAATTGTATGTAAAATTATAAAACTGTAATTGTAATTTTAATTGTAATTGTATGTAAATTATTTGAATAATTTTAATTGTACTTGTAAATGTAATTCTATGTAAAATTGTAAATGTAATTGTATGTAAAATTAAAATTGCAATTCTAATTCTAATTGTAATTGTGTGTAAAATATTTGTAAAATTTTAATTGTATTAATGTGAAATGATTTTATTAAAATATTTAAATTTATAAATTTTCAAATAATTGTAAAATAACAAATCTAGAATAATATGAATTTTTGTAACATAATAAAGTTTAGAAAATAATGAAAATAAATTCATGTACTTTAGAATTATCATTATTTTACTATGATCTTACATACAAAAAAAAATAACTTTATACAATCTGGTGCGCTTATCAATATAACACACATCGGTGCGTCATATTACTCTGGTGCACCAGTGCTTCACAACTCTTCCGCACCAGTCACGAATAAAAGCAAATATAAAAAGCGCAACTCTATTTTCTTTGAGTGAAAAAAAAGGTGGCAATTTGAAAAATGGGTGGCAAAATATTTTTGAAAATCTAATTTCATAAAATAATTCTTTAAATACTAAACACTTTTCATTATTTCACTATTTTTGCTAAAACTTTCAGCTAGATATTTGCGGAGGACAGAACTGGAGCAAGAGAGCACGAGGACATTGTGGAGCAGCAAAATACGTTCAAACAGAAGTATTCAGACAATCATAAACCAAACCTTTGGTGATTCAAACCCTGTATCATATAATTTCTAACCATATCGTGATTAAATTTGATTATTTTTTTTACTTTTTCTGCAGTTCTTTTACTTTTTATGCAGTTTTATCCATTTTTACCCTAAACCCTTCACTTTTTTGTTTTTTCATTTTCTTCTCCCTGTTTATGTGATTTCAGAATTAGGGTTTTTCATTTTAGATTGACATCCAACCCACGGGATGACTTGCACAGTCGAATCCCAATCCATTCGGCCATTGTGTGATTTTTTGGAAAAAAATGGTTTTTCTTTATCGGTGTGCCCTGCGTACCCTAGTGCACCGGTGCACTGTATTATACAGCGCACTGTGCAAGTACTATGTAATAAAAAAATTGAAAAAAAAAATTCGAAATCAGTGCGCCATATCTGAAATAGGGCACCTATGCTCCATTTTACTAGGATAGCATCATATGGTCTATTACACTATTTTTACGGTGTGTTTATAATACCCCATGCACCGTACGGTCTATTATACTATTTTGCGGTGCGTTTTTAACACCCCCACGCACCAGCCACGATGCGTACCTCATGAAAGGCACACCGGTGTCTTGAGATTTATTTTGTACCTGAAAAGTTGAGAGTTTATTTATAAATATATTAATGAATGATATGATACAGGTTTCATATTGATAAAGAAATGATCGAAAAGAGATCAAGTAACAAAAATACTGATAACACATCAAGAAAAGTAAAAAATGCAAGTTCTTTGTAAATTCTTTATAAAAAATATTATTATTGAACTATATGTAAGTTTAACTAATATGTATTGTTTACTATGTATCATGCAGAGCCACAAAATGACGAAGCTCGATATGATTATTTATGATATAGGACCAGAAGATCATAAAAGCTTAATGGAAAAATTGCAAATGGATGAATCAGGTGAATGAAAAAATACTATTGATCCAATATGAGTTTCTTTTTTTAATTATCATTAACAATATACTTAAAATTATTAGATAGCATGTGTCAAGCAATCTATTAATTAACATTTTTTTAATGTTCTAAAGGGACCAACAACTCAGAAAATGAATGTTGTTCTAAGAAAAGAAAAAAAATACAACATGCAAATGAAAATGAATTTCTCCTTAGCTCATCTGGAGTGGTGATGGAAGTTAACGAAAGGGGGAAAAACTTTTACAAAAGTTTGAGGGATCTAGTGGAACGAATGTATAGATGTTATTTCCACTTACAATACAAAAATCAATCCAATGATTCCAAGAACCAAATTTTATCTAAACTACAGGAAGAGTTTCCAGAGAATTGGTCAATGACACATGTCAAACTTTTAATAGCAAAAACGTACAACAACAAAAAAGAAGGAATGAAAAAATAATATTCCTTTAAATGTTTGTCTAGAATTATTTATAAATATCACTTTTGTTATATTTACTTTTCATATATCAATATAAAAATTAAATATTTTATTATCATATTACATTTTCAGGAAGATTATGAAAATCTCAAAATATGAACGAGTTGATATTAGAAATATGCCAGTAAGAATGTCCAAAAAGGTGTACAATAAGATGGTCAAAGAAATGGACAAAATTGCATCGCAGGAGGAGTCATCTCTAAGTTTGTGAGTAATTGTTACTTCCTTATAACAACTTAACTAGATTTCATTTTTGTATTTTTTAAGTTGTTTTACAAAAATCATGATTGAATGTCTTCAAACAAGTGCTAACATACAAAGAAGAACCATCAAAAGAATTAATTGAAATTGGGTTAAATATGGGTTGTGAGTATATGTTGGCATATCATAAATTAATTGTGGAATTTGTAAGCATCTATCGATCTTGTTTTACTTAGCTCCGTCTATAATTAATAGAACAAAAACATCTTTTATATTAAATATATGATTTGTTATGGGGTATAAAACTTGCAGGAAACAAAGTATGGAACTACGCCAACAAATGAAATTTTGAAAGATGGCATGGTACATGGTTTTGAAAGAATGTGTATAGTTTATGAGTCAATTTTTGATATGGTACATCATTTTTCTTTTCGATTTACATTGATGTATATTATTTAATATTGAAATTTTCATTATTCTCACCAATGTATATACACTCATTTCAGTTTATTTTTATGTTTGTAGATGGAAGGTGAAGAAGAAGTAAGCAATCAATGTCGTGAACAAAACATTCCTGAAAATAACCCAAGTCATGGAAGTAGCTCTAGAAATGACAACAGTTCAAGTGAAGAATGATGATCACTATGTTTGGATATCAAAGTAAGGCATTTTATTTTTTGAAATATATATGTCTGTGAAATCAGACATTTTGTTTAATGTAATGGACATAGTGTCCCAATTGAAATACAAAGGGATACCAATAAGTGTCCCATTTAGTATGATAAAGACCGCTTCTCCTTATAGATATATATATATAATATGTTTTAATTTATTCTATTGTGTTCTCCATTGTCGTTCTCAAATGCACTAATAAAAATTTAATTCATATGAATATTGTTATAAGATATATATGTGTCGACTTTTGATGAATAATGAATTTTGAAAAACCACAATAATTATGATATGATTTAAAAAATTAATCCAAACATCACATTAAAATGCATTAATAAAAATGTAATTAATATGAATATTGTTATAAGATGCGTCGACTTTTGATGAATAATGAATTTAAAACAATCACAATAATTGGACTATCATAGGTCGATGTTTCTAAAAAATACAACATGAAAAGCGGTGCATGTCAGTAACTGTAAATGAGTGCATTTATGTGTCTATACACATCAGTATCGTTGTACGATCTATGGGCACCGCACAAATACTGATACTAGTTATAAATATCGGTGCGTTTGTGTGATACTACGCATTGGGGCATTTACGTATCTATGAGTACCGGTGCATTTTCACGATCTATAGGCATCGCACAAATACCAATACCAATTATAAATCTCGGTGCCTTTCTATGATAGGACGCACCGATGCATTTATATAAGTATATGCACTGGTGCATTGATACGACCTGTGGGCACCGCAAAAATCCCAAGACCAATTAGAATGGCCCCGTGCGTTGTATGACCAACACTACGCTCGGTGCGATTTTACACCTAAATGTCCCAGTGCATTGGACTGAGACCACCCCGAGGCACTGTCTGCATGTACGCACCAGTGCATTAAAGCTAGAGTAGCGAACCGATGAAAAAAACATCTGTAATAACCTCTGGCCACCCATTTGTTTTAGTTGTGTTGAATTTCCGTTAAAATCTCCGCCAAAACCTCCGTAACCATAAATGGATGTTGTAGAAAATGTTTATTTTTACAATTTTGGCCAATTTTATAACACTAAAAACCTCCTTTGTAACCTTCTCTAGAGGGTATTTTCCTTGTAGTGGAATCTTTATTCAATAATATTGTTAGAGGTGTTGCTATTCTCCCATAATTCTTAACAAACTTGTGATAATACCCTGTTAACCAGAGAAATCCTCGCAACTTCTTTATGGTTGTGGGGGCTTTCCATTCCTTAATGGATTTAATTTGGTTAGGGTCTACCTTAACACCCTCCTGAGATACAATATGACCCAAATATTCGACCTCTTGTACTCCAAAGAAACATTTGCTTGTTTTTGCATATAATTGTTTCTACTACAATAGTTTGAGCACCCTGTCAACATGTTGAACATGATCCTTCCAAGACCTGTTGTAGATTAGTATATCATCAAAAAAATACTAACACAAATTTTCTAAGGAAGGGTTTGAACATGGAATTCATCAACCCTTGAAATGTATAAGGAGCATTGGTAAGGTTAAAAGGCATGACCAAAAATTCATAATGACCCTCATGAGTTCGAAATGATGTTTTTAGAATATCTTCAGTATTCATTTTAATTTAATGATATCATGAACGTAGATCCAACTTGGTAAAATAAATTGCTCCAAGTAATTCATCCATTAATTCATCAATAACGGGAATGGGAAATTTATCTTTAATAGTGAGCTTATTGAGCTCCTGTTGTAGCCGCTACAACACCACCCAAAATTTTGGGTATATTTAAAATTTCGGGTTCCCCCTCTGCTCGCCTAGGCGTTAAAGTCTTTCACCTGACCTGCAGTCAACGACATCCCGCCAACCTATCTCTAACCCCTCACGAGTTGTCTCATCACCATGACTTGATGTTGTTGCTGCAATCATGCCATATGTGGGAGGGATCATCTAGCGCACGCTCGAACATTCTTACTGCAGTCGCGCCATGTGTAATGAGATTTCCATGCATATGTTTGAACGGAAACCTTTTGTGTATTGACGAATAAAATCCTTCTCAATGTAGGTCATTAAGCATGTGTCTGAATACTTCTCTTAAACTTGTTAGTTTCATATGTTTTATCTGTGGTCACCATTATCAAAGAATAATTATGATGTCGTAATGTTCCACGCAGGTCGACCCCACGGGTGACAAACTCCTCAGTCGTGTCACGACATCAAGGGTAATAAATTGGGCTCAATGACGAGGCAAAAGTTGCAGAACAGGGGAGGATCAGGACCAAGTGATAAGTATGGTTAAAAGACGGATGGTGTGATGCACGTCGATAAAAAAAAAGAACCCTCTATGTCACTAATGCAAAGGCTTCCTTCACTAGAGGGCACCAAATGCTTAAAACGCTCCGTTTGAATATGTATAAATCCTGCATTATATCATCTAAATGTTGATGGTGTATGAAAAGGAACATATTTCGCCACTTCGACGAATCTAGCCTGAAGTATAGCCCAGTGAACATAGCCGACTCAGGAGATCTCCCTAGAGAATGACAATCTCATATGGGTGTGGCAAGTCGACGGCAGAGTTTCAAATATGGCAACGCACCTTTGAGGAAGTGTTACACAGTAATTTGTCACCGTCCTTACCATTCCCCGTCCCGCACAATGGAGGACCCATTATGTGACCTGTGAACACTGTCATGCCTTGAAAACATCATCAATGCATCCCTCTGAGTATGAGCTTCATTTCCCCTTGAGACATCTCCTTGCAAAAACCATGAAAAACAGCTCTTTTTGCATTGGCGCGGGTAGACAGTTCAGTACTCGCGCCACTCAGGGAAATCCTGTAAAGAGGTCGCGCCACTTGGCGCTCTGTCATAGAGCAGCAATCGCGCCACCCATTTTAGGGACTGTTTTTTATATATGGATGGCGGAAGTTGAGTTCAAACAAACTCAAAACCACTGCCTATCTTGAGTTGGGAGTTTTGGCTACGGGAGTTCTATGGAAGGGAAGTAGTTTTGCCACCTTCTATGGAACCTTCCTTGTTGATAGGGCCCATCCCATAATAATAGGGATCCCAACTCCCTCCTTCCCCATCTATAAAAGCTTGCTAAGATCCATGGCAAGCTAGTCTTGAAGTGCTGAAGCTTTGCATCTCCCTATTCCCAAGTGCCTTTGTGCTGTAAAGAATCCCTTCTTTCCCTTAAGGCCCATTCAAGCGAGGAGACCACTGTTACGAGACTCTGGAGAGGTTTCCCTTTCCTTGGCGAGCTTTGCGAGACGTGGACGACCGGAGACCCGTTCGAAGGAAGCTGCGACGTCAGAACTTGGTTGTAACTTCTATGCGTTTATCATTTTAATAGATGACTATGATTATGGTTCCACTCCTTTTTCCATCATGTTAATGCGAGTAATATCTTTTCTGACCGATGTTTAGTTACGTATGCCGGTTCCTATGCATGTATCTGTTCGTTTCTTCTGTGTGCAGGTGTTCATCCACGGAGATCGTGGAAGGATTGTGATCTGCCAGGGCTGAAGGACGGGGACATCTTCTTCTTTAGATCTAGCGTTGGAATTCAGGTAGGCTCTTATCCCAAGTCTTTCATTCGTAACTAGGAGCTTGCGTCATAGCATTGTTTTTTTGTTGCTAGACCCCTGCTGGGCTAGTAGGGATCGCCTCTGTCCGCAGAGGGGATTTACCTCCTCAACAGGAAGCAACATCTGTTAATATTTAGACACATACGATGGCATTATTTAGGCTGCAAGGAGTACGTGTGGAGGAATGAAAAGGCCTTAAAACCCTAGTCTTCTTTGCTTTTGAAAGTTGTCTAAACGAGACCATAAGAAACGGGGAATTTCAAATTGAACCTAAAGGATCATGTTGAAATGCATACACCTTTGGTAGCTGGGTAGAAAGGTCAATATGAATAGGGCTATAAATGTGGCTTGAGAAGTATAGTTCGACTCTCGATCTTTCAAAATGAGAAGCTTTCAAATTATGAGGAAAAGTAAATGATCAAATTAAACTACCTGGCAAGCTTTCGGTTCACCACCGCTTGCGCCTGTTACGCAGAATCTGTTGTCATTCAATAGAAGGACCAGTCAACCATTGGGGATCCTTCCAAGGTTACCAATTACTTTGGGAGGGAAAACCGTCCATATGGATGTGATGGTCGTTCCAGGCCCCTTGGATTTTCATCTGCTCGTGGGGCGCGATTACACCTATGCCATGGGAGCGCTTGTCTCCTCCCTTTTTCGTGTGGCCTGTTTTCCACATGAAGGACGGATTGTGACCATTGATCAGCTGTCGTTCTTTGGTCCCAATGTAGCATCTGGTCCGCCATCACCCCCTCCTGGTTTTTATCCACCCGTTGTATCTGCTTCACCGCAGGTCAACTATGTGGCTACATACCCCGTGCCTGTGCTCAGTGATGATGCCGTAGTGCATAATGTGCTGGGGGCATTGGGTCCTGACTTCCAGGATGTTTCCCTTCCATCAGGAGTGGAACTCTTGGAAGCGCCGCCTTCTTGTTCATTTTGATGTAAGTCGGTTAGAGCATGGTTTCCTTCCTGGGTCAAGCTCTTTAAAAAATGAAACTAGGATCTTGGAGCATAGTTCCTCCACTTGTGTCAAGCTCCTAAAAACAATGAAACAAGCTATTCGAGGATAGTTCTTTTAAGTGTGTCAACCTCGTTAAAATAATGAAACACAAGCATATTCAATTCGAGTTTTGTCAGTTTCAGCTCAAATCTCGTGTGTGTTCAATCTTCACTCCATTTTCAATCGAGTGAAGCTTGGGGGGCATGTTCCTCGATTTGAGACAACATGCTGGGGGGCATGCCCGTCTTTCTTATTATCAAGCATAGTTTGTGTTTTAAGCTTGCGTAAAAATAAAACTCGTTTCAAGCATAGTTTGCATATGTGTGTGTTCATGTGTGATTTTAAGCTTGCGTAAAAATGAAATGTGTGATTAAATGCATTGTGTGAATACATTTCGCATTGGGTCGTTTGTTATGTAACTGATACATTAGATTACATCTGTATTAGACATTTGCATGACATATAGAAAACATCATCACATATAAAGAAAGATCCATCTCAAATAGTCATATGTATATATATATATATATATATATATATATATGTGTCGAAATGTTTACACAGTGTGCATCACAAAACTCAAAAAATATACATAATTGTCTTAATACATCCTGAGACACTGTGTAGGTGTGGCTAAATCCTAGAGACTAATCGGCATGGTGCTCATGATAGCACGTCACTGCACGCACTAGCCGCCTCAGGATTCGGTGGAGCCGGTTTGGAACTCCCACCATATGGCGCTGGTACTCCATCGGTACGTCTGACAGTCGGGCATAGTCTGGGATCCCATGGACGATCCCCTCGAGGTTCTGAACCAGTGCCTCTCCTCCGGTGCCTTCCCCCTGGATCTCAGGGGCGAGTTGTGTCCTTCGGGAGATAGGAGACATCCCGGCTGGTCTCTCAGGTCCTACATCTGCATGCATATATAATTGTGTTTAGACAAGTGTGTGTTAACAAAAAAAAACATATAAACATAAAATCAAAAAGGTCTTACCCAGCTCTTCATCCCAGTGGTCTCCTTCTGGTAGCGGGAGATCTGGGTCCCCTGTAAAGTCAGTTCCCGCATAGGGCCAATCTTCCACAACGATAAGTTAGCGCCGTAACCACCTGAAGAACTCGGGCTTCTAGGACATCTGTTGCCCGCCTCCAGATCTGGGCATCATTGCTGCCCAGCGAGCCATCCTCGGCTCTCGTGGTACCGGACTCGCCACATGGGCCTCTTGGCCCTGGAAGGTTGGTATGCGTTCCAGAATGAACGATACCAAGATGGAACCATACCCAAACTGCTTCAGTTTGCCCCGTTTGCACTTTGTGAGCTGCCTTTTCATGTTGATCGTGACGGCTGTTGCCCAATCATACAGTTGGGGACCCATGCATTCTGAGGCCAGTAAGAGTTGAGTCTTTGTAGCCTCGTGCGGTGCCTGCGATCCGGCAGCCCGCGTAATGGTGTGGAGTACAACTCTCATTGCTAGATCAGGGATGGTTGAGATGTATACCTTCTTACTCCCTGTTCCTGTTTGTGCCCCACGGCACACCCGCGCCATTACTTCTTCCATCTTTTCCCCTGATGGTCTGCTCCCAGTCAGTACAGGGATTGGACCCCTGCGGGATAATCCAGTAACGAAATAAATGTCAGCAACCTCCAATTCCAGCACCTGGTCCCGTATTCTGAATACTTGGTCATTTTCATCCCAGAGGTTGATCAGATATTGGAGGAGCTCAGGCTGAGCTCGTAAGCATGGCGTGAGGAAGAACTTTTTTAAGCCACAGTCTCTCAGAGCATTCATACATGCTTGGCTTTGCATGGCCTCTTCGTCCTCATCTCCGTGTTCTCGTTCCTTCCATTCGATTGCCATTATGACGGTTTATCTGCATTCACATGGTCCAAAACCCCTTATTAGATCTTTTGTGAGCTTCAAAATTCAAGAAATTTGGCATAAATAGTAGAATTTTAGGCGGAAATTTGGGTTCCGCCACTGGCGCGACTGTTTTGCTGACAGTCGCGCCATGTGGCGCGGGCCCTTTGGTAAAAAGAGCTCAGTGGCGCGGGTCCGTGCCCGATACCCGCGCCACTTGGCCCGGCCCTAAAAATTCAAAAGTGCCCTTACAGAGCTGATTTCTAAGGGAAATTCATTAAAAAATGTATGGAAAGAAAGAGAAAAGGAGCGCCACTGACCTGTCACAGACGAGACGCTGAATGGTTGCCTGGATTGGTCGCAATCGCCGTCAGAAGATTCTGCTCCAAATGGACCACTGTTGCTCTCCACAAGGTAAATAGTAAAAAGTAATTTTATTTTTTACCATTGGACATATTTATAACTTTTTGACGTCAAATGAGCTTTAAAAGTTATTTTTTGTCAAATATTTGCATTTATTATGTCGAAAATGGATTTTACGCTTGTAGGGTATGTGCAGCGGCAGGTTTTTGCGACTTAAAAGGTGGAAACGAGTTGTATTTTATACTTTTTCGGACTCGGTAAATACACGAAAAAGTCACTCTGCAGTCATCTTTCAGCTCTTTTCTGACTCTCTAAATATGAAAAGATCGCCGAGGCCCTTGTCGTTTCGATCTCGTTAAAATGGACACGAATCGACATTCACCCAGTATAAGTTTAACCCTTTTTCGGGCTGGGCTGGATCGATTACGAAAAGGAATACCCTAGCCTATCGCGACTAGGAGGTTTTCCCGGATATTGTTTTCTACCTTTTCGGATCTGGGAAACTATTTACGAAAAGGGACCTGTGGAGTTTTCTTTTCCGATGTCTTTTCAAACTCTCTAAACATGAAAAGACGCCGAGTTCTTCCTTTGTCAGACTCGTTAAACCCTGATGACATCGGATCCAGTCGAAATGACGTTATTCGAGTCGCTCCTTCCTAGGGCTCGTTAAATGTACTAGGATGGATTCGCCCGAAAGGTGGACTTATATGACAAGCATATGGTATCCTCTTCAAGCTTGTGTAAAAATAAAGAGGTACTCACCGAAATGGTGAGGAAAAAATGGAACCATCGTCGTTGTCGTCGGCAGTATGTCGCTCTTGAACATGGCACTTGTCTGCATTTGTGTCGGGTTGGGGACATCTCATCTCGCTGCTTCACTTTGCTTCCATGGGTTTGGGTAATCTCTTTTGACCTCTCATCTGTTCACTGCCTCGTCGCCATGACCTTTGATCCGTTGATGTCAAATACTGCCGAGTCCATTGTCGTGCCATTTATATGTTCAAGAGAAGTTGGCCTCTGCAAATATCAACCTTCCTCTGTTTCTCATATGATCCTGATTCGCAACAAAACATTATGTTTCTCTGTCTCGTGTCGATGATGTGGGAATCATTATGACCCACCTTCGATCAAGGTCACTTCCTGTCGACTTCAACTCATTATCCAGGAAGTTGGTCTAGAGACTCCTGATGGTACCTTGGAGCCTGCATGCCTCAATGGCAGGTTCGTCGCATTCGACGTGAAGTTTACATCATTGACTTCCGATCGGATGATTCTGCGGGTGTTCGACGTCAACTCATTTATTCACACGCCGTAGATTGTACCTGTAGTACCTTGAGGACCATTGTCATTATTGGTGGTTTCTCTCGCGTCTGTTAACGGCTTTCATCATTGGCTGGTAATCAGACGATGTTCTTGCATGTTCGACATCGGCTCACACATTCGCATGCTAGAACTTGTACTTGTTTGGGTCGAGATGGAGCGCAAGACCCTGGATTGTGTCTGTTGTAATCCAGGCTGCGATTGTGGATTTTTATCATTATGTACATGACTCACTGATTGGATGGCTGCGACCATACCTGAGTCTATTTGTTTGATCTTAGTTGGATGGCTGCGCCCATACCCTGGATCCGGATTATAGCATACTCTGTTCGGATGGCTGCGTCCATACCATATACATCATGTACTTGAGATATCAGTTGTATCTTTCTGCGCAGGTTTTCCGACGGCGGGCCTTCGGTTGGACATGTTCTCGTAAATCATTTCACCCCTCTCTCTCTCGGGCCTCATGCTTTAGGGGGCATCTGTTACACAGTAATTTGTCACCGTCCCTACCATTCCCCGTCCCGCACAATGGAGGACCCATTATGTGACCTGTGAACACTGTCATGCTTTGAAAACATCATCAATGCATCCCTCCGAGTATGAGCTTCATTTCCCCTTGAGACATCTCCTTGCAAAATCCATGAAAAACAACTCTTTTTGCATTGGCGCGGGTAGACAGTTCAGTGCTCGCGCCAATAAGGGAAATCCTGTAAAGAGGTCGCGCCACTTGGCGCTCTGTCATAGAGCAGCAATCGCGCCACCCATTTTAGGGACTGTTTTTTAAATATGGATGGCGGAAGTTGAGTTCAAACAAACTCACAACCATTGCCTATCTTGAGTTGGGAGGTTTGGTTGCGGGAGTTCTATGGAAGGGAAGTGGTTTTGCCACCTCCCATGGAACCTTCCTTGTTGATAGGGCCAATTCCATAATAATAGGGATCCCAACTCCCTCCTTCCCCATCTATAAAAGCCTGCTCAAATCCATGGCAAGCTAGTCTTGAAGTGCTGAAGCTTTGCATCTCCCTATTCCCAAGTGCCTTTGTGTTGTAAAGAATCCCTTCTTTCCCTTAAGGCCCATTTAAGCGAGGAGACCATTGTTACGAGACTCTGGAGAGGTTCCCCTTTCCCTTGGCGAGCTTTGCGAGACGTGGACGACCGGAGACCCGTTCGAAGGAAGCTGCGACGTCAGAACTTGGTTGTAACTTCTATTCGTTTATCATTTTAATAGATGACTATGATTATGGTTCCACTCCTTTTTCCATCATGTTAATGTGAGTAATATCTTTTCTGACCAATGTTTAGTTACGTATGCTGGTTCCTATGCATGTATCTGTTCGTTTCTTCTGTGTGCAGGTGTTCATCCACGGAGATCGTGGAAGGATTGTGATCTGCCAGGGCTGAAGGACGGGGACATATTCTTCTTCAGATCTAGCGTTGGAATTCAGGTAGGCTCTTATCCCAAGTCTTTCATTCGTAACTAGGAGCTTGCGTCATAGCATTGTTTGTTTGTTGCTAGACCCCTGCTGGGCTAGTAGGTGCTGGGATCGTCTCTGTCAGCGGAGAGTACCTCCTCAACGAGGAAGCAACAAGCAACATCTGTTAATATTTAGACACATACGATGGCATTATTTAGGCTGCAAGGAGTACGTGTGGAGGAATGAAAAGGCCTTAAAACCCTAGTCTTCTTTGCTTTTGAAAGTTGTCTAAACGAGACCATAAGAAACGGGGAATTTCAAATTGAACCTAAAGGATCATGTTGAAATGCATACACCTTTGGTAGCTGGGTAGAAAGGTCAATATGAATAGGGCTATAAATGTGGCTTGAGAAGTATAGTTCGACTCTCGATCTTTCAAAATGAGAAGCTTTCAAATTATGAGGAAAAGTAAATGATCAAATTAAAACTAGGCTCGAAAGCACATGGTTTTAAAACCATAAGTTATCATGAAGAAAAACTCAATGATAACATTATAAAGGGCGCAAGGTGATGTTGTATATATTAATGCAAGGTGCAAGACCATGTAGGTTCCAAAATATATAAAATGGGAAACATTACATCGTAATTAATGGTCAAAGGTTCTTTTTAAAACATAGCACGTTGCATGGGCGCCAAGTTCGGTGGTTTCGAGCAAATACATACTTTTGGTCATCCAAAGTCGTGGTGCGGATTGCAGTATTCTTCAAACCATATAAGGTTACAAAATGGGTGCCGAGCATACATGTATGATAATCGTATTATATAGTAAGGCGTTTGGAGTAAATGTTCGATAGTTACGTTGCATTGAGCCAAAAGTAAATGTTTATACGTGGCGGTCAACGTTTCAACCTATGTTAAAACGCCTTGGGTAAATATATAATAGTCAAGTTTTATATTCAAAATGAGGAGTGGGCGCAAAGGTTCATCAAATGTTCGGTCAACTTTACGTTGAAACCCGGTGCAGAATGATATGAAGACACGTTGCATGGAGTCATTCATTCGACATGTTCATCGCGTGGAACCAAATGGAAACGTTTTATACATGGCAGTGAACGTTTCAAACTTAAACCTTTTAACGTTGATACATGGAACGCAGTGCTGCAGCCATGTTTTAGCGCTACATGGAAACGTAATATGGTACAAAGGTGCGGTGGCATGTTATAACAACTATAGTGCGATGATGATAATCTATGTTTTGAGCGCTGCGAGAATAATGTGTTGGAGGAGCGAGTGATATAAACTAAACAAAGAGAAGGCGTTACATGGCTGTTGTCGACTTACGCAAAAGCTTTGGGGAAGATATATAATATGCCATGGTCTAAAGTCGCGTTTACGTGCATAGAACCGAACGTGCAATGTTACGTTGCATAGAGCCAACGTAAACATTTATACATATACGTGGCGGTCAAACTTTCCGACTAAAGTGTGGAGCAGAGTGCTATGAGTATAGTGGCATGTTTAAATCGACAATCAGTAACCGTTTCAAAGTCGTATAGCAGGGCGGAGAAAACTATAGAAACATTACAAATGGCTCAGATATGTCTGTGGAAAGATTTTATCCAGATATTTTGGAGAGAGAAATAGAAACCATCCAGACGAGGGATCAAGTTCAACGTCCTCGTCCAGCTGTTTCCGGCCTTTCGTTTGCGTTCCAATATAGAATGGCTGTTGGTGAAGAAAGTTTCCCTAGTGCCGAGTAGCGCCTCCCCAGAATGCATTTATGATATGTAGTAACTGCCATATCAAGGTCTTTTTCTCCACGCATGACACCACGTGGACTGTCTCGTTTATGCAGTGTCTCGATGAAGGCAGGCAGCGTTTGTTGTCATCCAGCGTGAATGAGATAATAGTAATGGCAACATAATCTCGTCTAGACTACATGTGCATGGGTGCAGCTGTTTCAGCTCTGTCATTGCTGTAGGATGCACCAGGAAAGGGGAAACGCTCAATCAAACCAGCGCAGTAATAGATATGAGACGTTTTTCGGCAGTGGAAAATCCCTCGATACATCAGATGAGAAATGCTCTATTGAAAGCACAAGAGTCCCACCTTGAAAATTATGACGAAAATGCTGATTCAAGGAGGCTTAAGGTTCGATGTTAAATCAGTCCAGCAGATCAAGGTTATTAGATTTCCTTTGGAAGACTCGATTTTTTAACATCATGTGAATATAGCATAGCAATGGCGTTGGTCTACTTATAACCTGACTTGCCACCATGAAGACAAGTTGTTCGAAGGGCAAGAGAGTTTTCGGAGTGTGTTCCTTCTTACAGCTTCACTAAGGAGCAGCGAACTCACCTTATTTATCATGACAACATGCAGACTCATCAACCCCATTTCGAAGGGGCGTTCCCTCAGTAAGATCTTAGCACAAACTTTCGGACATGATGAAAGTATCATTGGAGCCCAACACAGTTTTTCATTATGGAGAACACAAGCAACATGTTGCCCAAATCAACAGTTCCATTCCATTGGGAAGAAATAGAGCATTTCCCAGCAAGCGAGAGAATTGATATACTGATGGCATATGTGTTAGTTATTCCTAGCCCCCTACTAAAATCAAAAGCTGGGAACCAGAAACGCATCACATGCAGTGGGAGATGGCACAAGCAAAAGCCCTTTGCCTCATCAATGGGTTGTCACTACAAACACTCGGATCCCAAGAGAACTTGATAAGGACCACGCTGCGACATAAAACTTGACCACACAGGGGTCCAAAGTTTTCATTTTTCTTGTGTAATTAATTGTGCCTCTTAACATTTTCATTTAAGCAATGAAGACATGTAACCTAAGATATGTGATTGCAGGTGGAGGCTATCGATGCGCACGATGAGTTGGAGTTTTCTCAGCAAGCAAGAGGACCAGTTTTCAAAGAACATGAGATGAAGGATACTGCTACAAAATCTGCAGATCTGCTTGAAGTCGCAGGTCGCAGATTTCTTCAGGTCACATATCTTTGATTTTTTTCCTTTTGAGACTGAGCGATCCAGCGACCTAGTCGCAAGGACGCAAGGTTGCACCTCTTCGATTTTTCTGCCTTTTGCGACCCTGCGACCCAGCGACTTAGTCGCAAGGTCGCAAGGTCGCATATCTTCGTTTTTCCACCTTTTGCGACCCTGCGACCCAGCGACCTAGTCGCATACCTTCGGTTTTCGGCCTTTTGCGACCCTGCGACCCAGCGACCTAGTCGCAAGGTTGTAAGGTCGCATATCTTCGTTTTTCCACCTTTTGCAACCCCGCGACCCAGCGACCTAGTCGCAAGGTCACAAGGTCGCATACCTTCGGTTTTTTCACCTTTGCGACGTCGCGACCTAGCGACCTAGTCGCAAGGTCGCAAGGTCACATTCTCTCATTTTATTACAACTTGCAACCCCGCGACCCAGTCAGGTCGCAGGTCGCAACAGCAGTTAGGTTGCAGGTCGCAAAAGGACTAGGTCGCAAGGCAGCCCAACGATCAGGAAGATGAAAGGTCCAGGAAGCCCAAAGGGCAACGTTTGTTTTATAAATACTCCTTCAAGAGCTTGTAAACAGGACTTTTGGTTTGGGGACTCGAGTAGAGTATATTGTATTACCAGAGGATTATACACTGAAACATTAATACAAGCATTTTGAAAATTCTCCTATGGGATCTGGTGTTGTCTTATGTATCAGCACCGTCGAGTATTTTATTTTCAGTTTCTGAACATCCTAAGATTAAGGGAACCGTATTTTCGATTCATATCACAGTTGCATAACAGTTTTCTGAGTATGTTAATGGTGGTTGAGTTTGTTTCACTTTCTTCGCTAATGCTGATGACTTTGTTTATCTGCGTTTGTGTTATCATTTAAACTTTGAGGAAGTGAAGGGTGTTCTCGTTGTGAGGAACTATTTCTCTTGCGGTCAGAACAGTTTGCAAGCATGACCCTAATGAAGTGTTGCTATCGACACTTCCTTCGGTCTTCATGCTTTATTATTTTCTCTTGCTACTCATAGTGCTGCATGTACATTTAATGCATCAATAATATGTCTTGTATCAATTGATTAGGTGTGTACCCACTGTTTTATAGAGTTTAAGCGAGACCCAAAGCAAAGGAGAAATCAGTGGTTGCCGGACCCACACCCCAGATGAGATCCCTATTCCAAACGGTTCAAGGTCTAATTGGGACCTTTTACCGGGGAGATCCCCTGCTGTTGGCTAGGACAGATTTCCCCGTCAATAGCTCCCTATAATCTGGAAACATGCAGCATGATCCATCCTTCTTTTGCACCAATACTACCGGAGCCAAGAAAGAACTTTGACTAGGTTGAATTATACCAGCCTCTAACATTTATGTAATCATACGTTCAATAGGGTCTGATGTTTGGAGGAACACTTCCTAGAATAAAATGAATAACATGATCATGATCACGAATAGTTGGGAGTCCTTTGAGAGTTTGAAACACATTGGAATGATTGTCCAAGAATTTTTAGAGATCTCAAGAAATAAATGATTTTGATGTTGGAACTTCTAGTGAGCATAATTGTTCAATTAAGCCTCGTTGCTATTTCTTTAGAAGATTTATCATGACATTAGAGCTTATTATTTTTCTTGACTTCTCTGCAATACCCCGTAATTCAACTTCCTTTCCTTTGGAAAAAAAATTGAAGAAAAGTTCTTGAAAATTAAAATCTATCATCCACAAAGATTGTAACCATTGTACTCCTAGTACAACATCAACACCTCCCATTGGAATGGAAAGAATTAGACTATTCAATACATATTCCCCCATGGTTAGCTTGATATCATGGCATTTTCCAGAGCAATTTATAGTTCCTCCATTTGCAACCATGTAACAACTCCACTTATATATATATATATACATATATATATCTATATATATATATATATATATATCTATATATATATATATATATTCTATTTATATCAATTCATACTTCTTTTCCACCACTTTCTTCGTTTAATTCTGTCGCATTAGTACAATAATACAAATTGTCACTAGCCATTTTTTTTTTCCTTACCTTTGTGTGATCTAATTATTTATCAATAACCTCCTTTATGCTCCTTAACGTTTTTAAGGACATTTAATTTCCTGTGATCCACCCAGGAATCATCCTTAACTTGGAATACGTACATTTACTTTAAATCTCAATGAATGTATACATTTCTAATATTATTCCATATCCTTACATTATTAGAAATTATATAATATATATATTACCTCATCCTATATATATCTTATACTTATGTACATAGTGAGTTTACCATAAAAATTGACACATGTCCTTTATACCCACTCTGCACTTTTCAACTCTTATGAAATATATATATATATATATATATATATATCAACCATTGGCACTGATCCTTTAACATAAACTAAATTTGTTTGACCTAAAGTGCTATCCTAGTTCTTCATATTTGATAATAAATACTTTTAAATGATTTCAAATACATCTATATTCTATTACATTTGTATCTCTATCACCATTTAATTTAAAACAATTCTATGCACAACCCCACATGCATATTATTGATCGAATGGATAACCTTATTCATAATGTATACGATTTGGTACTATGGTTTTAACCATTACATAACCAATGCTTTCATTTAATTTACACATGTCTATCTCCACTTACCCACTTCTTATTTCATACATAAACGTAATACCATATTGAATGGCATAACCATATTAGCAATATTAGTTGTAGGTGTAAAGTGGATGATTGATAACTAGGGTTTATGATTTTGGACATATCCATAACGTATCGTTCATTTATTTGGATGGATAATTTCTCTATGTATTAAACTCCACACTGAGAAAAACTGTAGCTCATTTAATATTTATCATTTCGATTTTCTCAATCATTAATTGTTGGTACCTCCGGCATATGAACATCACATGGGCTTGTTTATGATCTAGCCAGCTGTAGGGTTAATCTATTTTTCTTTCAACGGTGTCGATTGATTCATATTCCCTCCAAGTCAAAGGGACTATGGCTAGAGTTTATGGTTTTGTTTATGTCATTTGTTATTTGTTCAAACTTCTGCATAGAGCTATCTCCTGTGTTTTTCGTCATTTCTGTGGTTCTCATTAGTTTGAATCACTTAGAGCCGAATGCATTTCCTCCTTTGCATTATACCTGCACTCATTATATGATCAAGTAAGGTCTAGTTCGTCACGACCTTTTCTTTTCGAAGTTTTGAGATCGATATGTATTTTGTATCCCTTCACAACAATCCTTTTGGAATTTTTTTCTCCTTTAATTGGTTTATTATATAACTGTGTGTTCATACATTGAATCGTATACTTACTTTTTCTCCTTGTTACATGTTTCAGACTTGGTTAACCCTTACCTACAAAATAGAATTATGGCCAGGAAAAGGTATTTTTTTTACGACCATACAGAGGTAAGACCTCTCTATCTTCCCTACACAATTTACCAAATGGTTTCTGCATTTTGAAACTAAATAATTTTTCATTTCTCTTAATGAGAACTCTTGGTTTACTGCATGGCTATTTTGTTCAATGAATACCATGTAGTTTATGAATTTTCACTATTGTATATACGTTTAACGATTTTACTCCCTCTATGGATAAATCGTTCTTCTCTATAATTATTGTATTACGCATTTTTCATTGGATTTCTTATGGAAATTTTTATGGGTTTTGTTGCCTTAGAGGCTAGCATTTTAGCTATGGACTCATAAAAAAGAACCCCCATCCTATTACCTTTAACGTGTATACCTTTCTCCACCATCTCCTTCTTTGGCTTACTAAAGCTGTTTTGTCAACGCTATTTACGTTTTTCCGTCACTGTGTATTTATTTCTTAGTTTGTATATAATTTTTCAATTCAATCATTCTAGCAGTTTATGATAAGAGAATTACCATTCTAAGTACTTACGTACTGATACCCATTGTAATCCCCTCATAGTTTTTGATATTTAATTATATGTTTGAATTTGAATTATCTTGACAGAGAGGACGCTTGAATCCAAATTTTTAATGCATTTCCTTCTTAATTCGAAATTCTCTCCTTAGAATTTTATGGTTTTAATTTCCTTCAATTCATTATCTTATGTTTTCCATAGAGGTTTTCCGAAGTTCAACTTCGTTTAACTCCAGATCGATTTAACAGAGGTTTCTTGTATTTCTTTTGCAAATTATTTAAGCATTGCAGTTTAACAAATTTCCATCTATACTTTGTCTGTATAACAATAATTGTATAAACATTCTCAACCTACAATACCTTCTATTCAATTTATTTGTTTTTCATGGCTTCGTGAGAGGTATGAATTTTCATTTTTCTTGGGATTTAAATTGGTGAAATTTCCCATTGTTACTATGGTTTTCAGAATGCTCTGAAATTTTATTTTTCACTGTTATAAAATTTATAGAGTCCATTAAAATTAATTCTTATTAATTCTCAGAATAAATTTTTATTTTTATATTCTGATCTTGGAAAACCCTCTTTTTCCATATTCGTAGAAATTCCAAAATTGTGGCCCGATTCATAGGTAACTAATACTCAACCCTGAAATTTAATTACAAAACCCACTCTGTATTTTCAATAAATTTCAGTGTTCACCTTTCTTCAATTCTTTTCATTTTGTGAATTTAATATTTTACTGTTGTCATGTGCAGGAGTAAAGCAACTCATTCATGTTCCTTAGACAGGTATAATTTCAATTATTATTTCTTATACCTCTTGTCTATATTTTAAAAATTCTTTTGTTTATGCTTAATATTATTCGAACACATCTATATGTGTTTCTGTACAGGTAACTTCTATTTCCTGTAACTCGACTACAGTTACTTACAATTACACTCAGAATATTTGAAGACACATCTTGTCTTCTTCCAGGTCAGTCATCCAAGTATATAGATTCCAGCCATATATATAAAATGATTTTTACCTGTTTCACTACACACTCTGTAGTTGAAATTATTAGTTGCATGACTTTCATTCAAGATGTTAATAATTGTTGTAATGAATGTTTTTAACTGAAGTGTACTATGTTTTTATATTCACCTCTATAAGAGGGAGTTCATATGTTCAGAACTGTTATATAAATTTTATACATATTCTTTTCAACACATTTTTCTCTCTATATGTATAAATGAACATAGAATAGGAATTATGAAATTTAAATATGAAGTATGTTTACTTTACAGAGTTATACTTTCACTTTTATAGTTACAACTTAACTCTCAGCTGTCCATACTTCATCCCAATATATGTTGATATAATGCAATCTTATTTTATTTAGATCTATCTGTACTTTCCCTTATTGTAGTTATAATTATAATTGATCTAAAGTGTGTTCTTTATATCTGTAATAAAATTTATAACAAGGACCTAAGAACAAATTTAAACCCTTCCCTCGGGGTTTAGGTATTTTGTGCATTTTTTAAAATTTTTATTTCAGTCTATGTAACCATACATAATAATTAACTATACCTTCTATAGTTAAACTTCTGTTAAATACATATGACAAATACTTTTCTATGAACACAACAGACTATTAAAATTAATTTATAATTAAAGATATAAATATTTCAACAATAACTCATAATTTAACCACATCTGACTACATCAAAATATCATAAATATAACAGTAATCATAAGACATAATTTAATTGAATGTGCATACCAAATCTATTAAAGACTCTTTTCCACCCAACCTTGAGCTTAATCCATAGCTCCCCCCAAGCAGATACTAATTCTTCCACAGTGTAGACAACCTCTTCTCTAACTAGGAATAACTTATTTAAGCTTTCTTTCCCTCAACATGTTTCCATAACTCCATCCATTTAATTTGGGATGTTGTTTTCCCTTAGCTTAGGCTTTACTTTTGTTTTTTCCACAAAATCTCTTTAAAACTAGATTTTTCCTCTTTCTAGTTTTATTTTCACCTCTTCTTAGTAAGTTTCCACTTTACTGAGGTATTTATTAGATTATTATTTCCCATCTAATATTTTTGTTTTATTTTATTTTTCTGCAAGGATTTTTGGATAATTTTTGGAAAGCCTTAGGGTTGTATTCCACCCTCATGGATTTGAAATCTTGGTCTCCAATTTACTCTAGTTTTTTCACAATAATTAAATTTCACATTTATTTAATTCAAAAATAATATGTCCACATATATTTTTCTTTAGGTCCACTTAACCTTTAGGATTCTTAATTGTCTAATTAAAAGTAGAAAAATAGGAATATTACATATTCCCCCTCTAAACAAAACATCGTCCTCGATGTTGCAAGTATTTATGTTTACTTCTCAAACGGTGATGGATGTTTCTCTTTCATCTCATTTTCTCGCTCCCAACTAGCTTCCTCAAGTGTAAAAGGCCTCCACTACACTTTCACCCTAGCTACTGTTCTATTTCAGAGCTTGATTTTTTCCCGCTCCAGTATACAAAAGGGCTCTCAAAGAAATTCCCCTTCTATTTCCACCTGTATCATGGTCTAATCAATTACATGAGTAGGTTCATGTACATAATTTTTCAATAAGGACATATGAAAAAAATTGTGAACCTTAATATGACTAGGTAGAGCCAATATGTAAGCTACTGGCCCCACTCTTTCTAAAACTTCAAATGGTCCATAGTAGCGTGGTGCTAATTTAGCACTGCTACCAGCATATAATGTACTTTTGTGAGGCTTAATCCTCAAATAAACATGGTCTCCAACTTTGAATTCTCTATGAATTATTTTCTTGTATGCATAACTTTTTTTACGATCTTGAGTTGTTTAAATATTTTGATGAATCTTCTTCACCGTTCGTTCCATTTCCTATAGTGCATCTAGTCCAAGAATCAACTTATCCTCTGCTTGACTAAAAATGAGTGGAGTGTGGCATTTTCTGCCATAGAAAACTTCAAAGGGGCTCATCTTAATAGAAGCTTGATAACTATTATTATAAGCAAATTCTGCCAGATGCGGAAAATATTCCCACTTTGTGGGTTGGTCCATCTGATACATGTGCAACATGTCTTCTAAAATTTAATTGATTCTTTCAGTCTATCCATATGTTTGAGGATGGTAAGTGGTACTAAAATTCATCTTGGTACACATTCATCCAAATATGGTTTTCCAAAATGCTGAAGTAAATTTTGCATCTTTGTCATATATAATCATTTTTGGAATTCCATGTAATTTCACAATTTCTTTCATAAACACATTGGCCACTTGAGTTGTGCCAAAATTAGATTGCACTGGTAAAAAGTGTGATAATTTAGTGAAAGTATCTACTACCACCATTATAGAGTCATGTTGATACTTAGTTCGTGGCAATACTGTAATAAAATCTATTGAAGCCACTTCCAACTTCCATTCGGGAATAGGGAGAGGATTCAATAGTCGTGCGGGATACTGATGTTCTACTTTTACCTGCTAATATTCTAAACACCTTGCAAAATAATCAGCTACATCCTTTTTCATACCTGGACAAAAAATGTTCTTCCTCAATGCTGAAATCATTTATTGTTAACTAGGATGACCTGCATAAGGTCTCTTATGGTATTCATCTAAAATTTCATGTTTTAAAGATGTCACATTAGGAATATACAATCTTTGTTTATAATAAATTAGTCCTTTCTTGTTCATGGTATATTCTACAACTTCATTTTGTTGTAATTTCTCTTGCAATTTTACATATTGTTAATCTTTCATCAACACTTCATGAATCTCTTCTTCTACATCAAACTTTATACTACTCCCTGAATATGTCAAAATTTGTTGAGGATTCCTACTTAAAGCATCAAAAATTTTATTTTCCTTTCCTTTAATGTGTTTGATTTCCATATCAAACTCACCAAGGAAAGCTAACCATCGGGCTTGTCTGACATTTAGATCTGGATGAGTAAAGAAGTATTTCAAACTTATGTGATATGTCATTAATATGAAATTATTTCCCAACAAATAATGTCTTCACATATCTAATGCATATATAACAACAACTAGTTCTAAATCATAGACAACATCATTATGTTCATGTTTCTTCAGTTTTCTTAACTCATAAGCTATTACTAAATTTTCTTGTAGTAATACTCCTCCTAGTCCTTCTACAGAAGCATCTATACACAATACAAATTCTTTGTTTGGATCAACAATTTTCAATATAGGGGCAATAGTTAGTTTTAGTTTTAGTTACTCAAAACTACTTTGACACTTTGTTGTCCACTCAAAATTTACTCCTTTTTTCTGTAATGAAGTAATAGGATAGGCTAATGCAAAAAGTCCTTCAACAAACCTACGGTAGTATCTGAAAATACCCTTGAATGATCGTATTGCTGGTACATGTGTGGGTATAGGCCATTTCATGATTTCTTGTACTTTTTCTAGATCTACAGCTAATCCATCCTTTGAAATCACATGACTCGGATACTGAATTTTGTTTTTCTAAAATTCACATTTGTTGAGTTTCTCATATAACTGATGTTCTCTAAGTGATTTTAGTACTATCCTAAGATGTTCTTGGTGTTCTTCCTCATTTTTGGAGTACCCTAAAATGTCATCAATGAATATTAATACAAACTGGTCTAGATATATGTAGAACACTATTCATTAAACACATGAACATAGCAGGGGAATTTGTAAGTCCAAAGGGTAAGACTACAAATTCATAGTGTCCATATCTAGTTTTGAATGTTGTTTTTTTGATGTCTTCATCTTTGATTCTGAGTTGGTCATATCCTGTTCTCAAATCAATTTTAGAGAAGATAGTAGCTCCTCTTACTTGGTCAAATAGATCCCCTATCCTTGGAAGAGGATATATATTCTTAATAGTTAACTTATTTAGTTGTCTGTAATGCATACACATTCTGAATGTGCCATATTTATTTTTGACAAATACCACAGGTGCTCCCCAAGGATACGCACTTGGTTTGATGTACCTTCTGTCTAACATTCTTGCAATTTAATTTTCAATTCTAGTAGTTCAGAAATACTCATTCTATAGGGTGCCCTGGAAGCAAGTGTAGCTCCATGTACTAGTTCAATTGAAAAATCAATGTTTCTTTTAGGGGGTAGATGGGGGATTTATTCTAGGAATACATCCCTGAACTCTCTCATCACCGGCAAGTTTTCTACAGCCTCTTTTTCTATTTATTGTCCCAATTCTTTCACTTGTACAACATACAGTTGAAAACCTTTTTTGTTGTCCTTTTTAATTTTAATGCATAAATTTGTCTAACAGTTATTGGTCTAACATATATTGGTTTTGGTTTTCCTTTTACTATCACAGCTTTTCCTTCATCATCTATACAATGTACTATTTTGTCTAAGAAATTTACTATTCCTTTCTTTTTCTCCAATCAATCCATTCGTACTAATAGATCATAGGATCCTAGAAGAAAAATATTTAAATGAAATTTAGTTTCATATCCATTTAAATTTACAAAAAAATTTGGAAGTGTATGGGTCATTTTTCTCTTTGTTCCCATAGCTAACTGCACTAACCATCCATGCTGAAATTTTTCTGATTTTAGCTTACACTTTTCCACTATCTGTGGACTGACATAACTTAATTTTTCTCCTAGATCTATTAAAACTGAAACAGGTTTTTCAAAAATCATACCTTCAATTTCTATCATGGCTAATTGGTGTTTAGCCTGTCGATCTTATAATGCAGCACTAATCCTAGGAATGTTGCGAGTAATGTCATTTACTGTAGTTTTCTCTCATACTGCTTGAATGTTATGGATTGTTCTTGTATTGTGTGGTAAATCATGTATCATGTGAGGTTCTCCACCACGCCAACACTTTAATGGTTCCTTCACCTTTACAATACTTTCTCTTTTACTATTTATCTCCATTTGTTTGGACCAGTATGTGATTGTGCTAGTTGGTTTTCTCCACTTTTTTTAAACTTCTTTCTCTGCTGGCTTTTCCCAAAGTTTTTCAGGTATGTTGGTTTTGATCTTTTTATGCTTGAATCTTCTTTCCCTTTCTCTTTATTTTTCCAGTTTTTCAGCTGATCATTTCTGCCTTTATAATGTTGCTAGCATAATCTTTCTTTTTAGATAGCTTCATCCATTGTTTTTGGATTATCAAATTCAATTATTTCTTTTTAGATAGTAGGTAGGCAGTTGAAAAATTAGCATACTTTAGCCTTTTCTTCTGTGATATAAGGCACATAGCGAAGAAAGTTCGTAAATTTGATAACAAACTCATCAATTGTGAGTTTTCCTAATCTCAGATCATGAAATTCCTTTAATTTTTCATCATAATACCTCTCATTGAGGTATATAGACTTCAACTTTGCTTGAAATTCTTCCAAGGTAACAGTTTTTTCATCCAGCACATGTACCATTTTTGTTTCTTCCCACCAAAGTGTGGCTTTACCCTACAATTGGTAAATTGTTAATCTGGCTTTCAAATTACTTCTGTATTCATATACCTGGAAGTATTAGACCATGTTCAGGAGCCAAGCTTCTGCATCCTCCTCATTTTCACCATCAAAAGTTGGAGGTTTTATTTTTCAGAATTGCCATCGCAACTCCTTTTTCTTTCTAGATTTAAATGTAGATTCTTCCCCACTCTCAGACCCTTCTGAATTAGGTTCAACTTCTTTTCTCTTTATTGCATGGTCTTCACTTTCATGACTAGACCATGAGGTTAATTCCCTGATCAACCTCTCTTTCTCATTACTGGCTTGTAATAATCGTTCATTGCTAGTTCTTATCTGAACCATTTCCTGTTGCATATTCCTTAACATGTCCACAAATGAGCATTTTGATCTGGTGGGTCTCCCACACCCCCTAGATCCACGTACAAATATTCTTCGTTATTCATAACAACAATTGTATTGTTCCTGCACTTCAATCACTGTACACAAAATTTAATTAGTACACAAAATTCTTGAAAAATTTGTTTACTTATTTTTTCACAGCAACGTAATTTTTTTTTTTCTGTGTTGGGACACATAGGCCCAATGTTTTCAACATGGGCTCTGATACCATTTCTAACAACTCCACTTACTTAATTTTTTTTCTATTTTTATTAGCTCATAATTCTTTTCTCCACTTTCTTCCTTTAATTATGTCGCATTAGTACAATAATACAGATTGTCACTAGCGAAATTTATTTTTTTCCTTATCTTTGTATGATCTAATTATTTATCAGTAACGTCCTTTATACTCCTGAACGTTTTTAAGGATATTTAATTTCCTATGATCCACCCAGGAATCATCCTTAATTGGTAATACCTACATTTACTTTCAATCTCAATGAATTTATACATTTCTAATATTATTCCATATCCTTACAATATTATAAATTATATAATTTATATATAGTACCTCATCATATATATATCTTATACTTTTGTACATAGTGAATTTATCATCAACTTTAACATATGTCCTCTATACCCACTCTGCACTTATCAACTCTTATGATATATATATATATATATATATATATATATATATATATATATATATATATATATATCTTAACCATGGCACCGATCCCTTAACTTAAACTAAATATGTTTGATCTAAAGTGCTATCCTATTTCTTCATATATATATATATATATATATATATATATATATATATATATATATATATATATATATCTTAACCATGGCACCGATCCCTTAACTTAAACTAAATATGTTTGATCTAAAGTGCTATCCTATTTCTTCATATTTTATAATACATACTTTTAAATTATTTCGAATACATCTATGTTCTATTACATTTGTATCTCTATCACCATTTAATTTAAAACAATTCTATACACAAACCCACATGCATATTAATAATCGAATGGATAATCGTATTCATAATGTATATGATTTGGTACTATGGTATTAACCATTACATACCCAATGTTTTTATTTCATTTACATATATCTATCTCCACTTACTGATGGCAGGTCCTCCCTGCCAAACCCACATTAACACTCTCCAAGCTGCATATAAAAATGTCTTTCAAATTTATGCCCTAATAAATTTCAAATCTGGCAATATTTACATGCGGAAGCTTTTCTTATTTCATGGTTCAAACCATAGCAATAACTCTCAATGCATATAACATGCTCTTACAAGCGAAAACCCAATAGAACCTTACACCTGAGGGTTTCAATTATCTCAATACTTAAATATGCCAACAATCTCCATGCTCTCATGCATACAAAAATGCATCTCCATTTTATTTCTGAACTGGGCAATTTAATTTAATGCGGAAGCTTCATTATTCTACAATGACTATAAAACCATAGTCGAGCTTAACTCATGAACATTCGAATTGAATATTCGAAATCCAACCACAACTAGATCCAAACCTTTGACTTCAAATTTTGAAAATCAGAATGTATGTATCCACCACGCTTTAAATAAATCGATACATTACCAATAAAGGTTAATTGGATTTTATCATGGCCTTCTCACAATTCAAAAATCGAACCATTCAATATTTAAACTCAAATGTAATATTTGTTCGGGCCCACATATTAAATAATTAATGAACACTTACCAATGGGAAGAACACTGACCATACCTTGCGTTTAACAACCATGCAGCTTCCAACACATTCGCCCTTGGATCTTCATCTCAACCGCATCTCACGATTGTCGCATAACACAACTACACATTCCTTGACCTTCCAAAATCACACGATAAAAATGGTATTTAAATACCACTTAACGCCACGCGTCCAACACCCAATGCTATCGTGTTAGAAATTGGAAAATAGCTTACCACATTTCTGCTACGTGAAACCCACGGTTTCTTGTTTCAAAACCATTCTCACGGTTCCAATCATTTTGGTTGTGCTATTGAATCCCCATTTTATTTTCACGGTTCATTAAAACCCAGCACCTTAAATTAACTCAACTCCATTTCTTAATTAAAGGTTGTGCGCCTCCATTCTGCTTCATGACTCTGCTTCAGCGTTACTTCAATTCAACTTTGTGTATTGAGGATTAACCCAATTCAACTCTGCGCTCTCTCTATTACGGTTTTTAATTGGAGACCATACTTGTCTCTAACCTCCTTTCTCTTTCATCTATGCATGGGTTAGTTCCCATATTAGATGTCTATGGATCAAATCCACAACAAACCCCAACCATGATTTTCCAAAACTTGATCTACACGCACTGTGTATTCTCAAACAGGAACGCCCATTTCTACTTGGATGCCCTTCTTAAGATCTGATATCTTCAGATGTTGAACTCTGTGTTGAAACTCGAATTTGCTCCATGTCATTGACCCTTATAGTGGTCGATGACTGAAATCTTCCCTTTGTTTTCTCAAAGGAGTGCGCAACCCTTCATGCATTTATTTGAAAACAAAATGTCGATACTAATTACCATCGATTCTTTTATCATATACAGAGCCTCATCTCAAAGCTCTATTACAGAGTTTCTCGTATAATTATCCATAGAAACTCAAACATCCCTCACACAGAATTCAACCAAAGAATACACATATATTTTAGAACCAAATTCTTCATTCATATATACGAAATCAAATACAAAAGCCTTCACTTACAAACTTCTTGGTTTGGCCAGATCTTCAGATTCAATGGCCCTTTCAACTGCCCGTAAGCTTACAGAAACTCTGTTGTTTCAGCTCTCTCCAGCTCTATCTGCTTAATGCCTCTGAGGCTTATTTATACAAATTAATAATAAATCAATTCAGCTCCCTTAATTCTCAACTCTCAAAGTCCTAAATTTAGCCTAAATCCCTATAATTGCTGAAACTAATTCTAATTTTATTCCTAAATCTGAACTGTCTCTTCATAGTCCCAACTAATAAAATTCCCTCATGTTCTCCAATCATTTGGGAACATTTACAATTTCTCTCCATATTTAATTTAAAATCACTCAAATTATTTAATAATTACATAATCAAGTAAAAATATAAGACCCCCCTATGTCTATGAAAATACAAAGTATTTTTCGGAACCTAATGCCCCTGCATCACTTACCCACTTCGTATTTCATACATAATCGTAATACCATATTGATCGGCATAAAAATATTACAAATATTAGTCGTAGGTGTAAAGTGGATGATTGATAACTATGGTTTATGATTTTTGACATGTCCATAACATATGGTTCATTTATTTGGATGGATAATATCTCTGTGTATTAAACTCCACACCGAGAACAACTGTAACTCATTTTAATTTTTATCATTTCGATTTTCTCAATCATTAACTGTTGGTACCTCCGCCATATGAACATCACATGGGCTCGTTTACGATCTAGCCAAATGTAGGGTTGATCTACTTTTTTTTCAATGGCGTCGATTGATTCATATTCCCTCCAAGTCAAAGGGACTATGGCTAGGGTTTACGATTCAATTTTTATCATTTTTCATTTGTTCAAACTTCGACAGAGAGCTATCTCTTCTCGTTTTCTTTGTTTCTCTAGTTCTTAGTAGGGAGAACAACTCAGAGTCGAATGCATTTCCTCCTTTGCACTATACCTACACTCATTATATTATCAGGTAAGGTCTGGTTTTTCACGGCCTTTTCTTTTCAAATTTTTGAGATCGATATGTATTTTTTATCCCTTCACATCAATCGTTTTGGAATTTTTTTCTCCTTTAATTGATTCATTATATAAATGTGCGTTCATACATCGAATCGTACACTTACTTTTTCTCCTTGTTACAGGTTTCAAACTTGGTTAACACTTACCCACAAAATAGCATTACTGCTAGGCATAGGTATTCTATTACGGCCATATAGAGGTAAGAAATCTCTATCTTCGCTACACAATTTATCAAAAGGTTTTTGTGTTTTGAAACTAAATAAGTTTTTAGTCCTTTGAATGAGAACTCTCAGTTTACTGCGGGGTTATTTTGGTCAATAAATACCCTTTGGTTTATGCGTTTTTCACTATTGTATATATGTTTAACGATTTCACTCCCTTTATGCAGTAATCATTCTTCTCTGTATTTATTGTATTAAGCATTTTTCATTGGATTTCTTATGGCAATTTTTATGGGTTTTGTTACCTTAGAGGCTAGTGTTTTAGCTATGGAATCGTAACGCAGAACCCCTCTCCTCTTACCTTTAACAAGTATACCTTTCTCCACTGTCTCCTTCTTTTGCTTACTAAAGCGGTTTTTTCAATGATATTTATGTTTTTCCATCACTGTGTATTTATTTCTTGCTATGTATATAATTTTTGAATTCAATCATTCTAGGAGTTTTTGATAAGAGAATTATCATTCTAAGTACTTACGTACTTATACCCATTGTAATCCCCTCATATTTTTGGATAATTAATTATATGTTTGAATTCGACTTATCTTGACCGAGAGGACTCTTGAATCCAATTTTTTTAATGTATTTCTTTCTTAACGCGAAATACTCTCCTTAGAATTTTATGGTTTTAATTTCCTTCAAGTCATTATCTTCTATTTTCCATAGAGGTTTTCCGAAGTTTAACTTCATTTAACTCCAGATTGATTTAATAGAGGTTTCTTTTATTTATTTTGCAAATTATTTAAGAATTTCAGTTTAACAAATTTCCATCTATACTTTGTCTGGATAACAATAATTACATTCTCAGCCTACAATACCTTGGATTCAGTTTATTGTTTTTAATGGCTTCGCTAGAGGTATGAATTTTCATTTTTCTTGGGATTTAAATTAGTGAAATTACCCAATTTTACTATGGTTATCAGAATGCTCTGAAATTTTATTTTTCATTGTTATAAAATTTACGAAGTCTATTAAATTTAATTCTTATTAATTCTCAGAATAAATGTTTCTTTTTATATTTTGATCCTGGAAAAACCTATTTTTCGAGATTCGCATAAATTCCGAAATTGTGCCCTGATACCATGTACCAAGTTACATTCCTCATAATAGGTAACTAATACTTAACCCTGCAATTTAATTAGGAAACTCACTCTGTATTTTTAATAAATTTCAGTGTTCACCTTTCTCCAATTCTTTTCATTTTCCGAATTTAATATTTTATTGTTGTTTTGTGCAGGAGGAACGCAACTCATTCATGTTCCTTAAACAGGTATAATTTCAATTATTATTTCTTATACCTCTTGTATATCTTTTACAAATTGTTTTGTTTATGCTTAATATTATTCTAACACATCTATATGTGTTTCTATAGAGGTAACTTCTATTTCTTGTAATTCCACTACAATTACTTCCAATTACACTCAGAATATTTGACAACACGTCTCATCTTCTTCCAGGTCTGTCATCCAAGTATATAGATTCCATCCATCTATATAAAATGGTGTTTACTAGTTTCACTCTATACTTTGTAGTTGAAATTATTAATTAGATGAATTTCATTCAAGATGTAAATAATTGTTGTAATGAATGTTTTTAACTGAAGTATATTATGTTTTTATATTCCCCTCTATAAGAGGGAGTTCATATGTTCAGAACTATTATATAAATTTTATACATATTCTTTTCAATAAATTTTTGTCTCTATATGTATAAATTAACGTAGACTAGGAATTATGAAATTTAAATCTGAAGCATTTTTACTTTACACGGTTATACTTTCCCTTTTATAGTTAAATTTTAACTCTCAATTGTCCATACTTCATTCCAGTATATGTTGATATAATTCAATCTTATTTTATTTAGATCTCTCTATACTTTCGCTTATTGCAGTTATAATTATAATTGATCTAAAGTGTGTTCTTTATATCTGTAATAAAATCTATAGCAGGGACCTAACAACAGACTTAGAACCTTCCCTCAGCATTTAGAGATTCTGTGTGTTGGTAAAAATGTTTATTTTAGTCTATGTAACCATACATCATAATTAGCCATACGTGTTATATTTAAACTTGTGTTAAATACACATGACAAATATTTTTCTATAAACACAACAAAATATTAAAATTAATTTATAATTAAACATATAAATCTTTCAACTATAACTCATAACTTAACCACATCCGAATACATCAGAATATCATAGAGATAACATATATCATAATAAAAAATTTAATTGAATGTGAATACCAAATCTGGTAAAGACTATTTTCCTCCAAACCTTGAGCTTAATCCATAACTCCCCCCCGAGAAGAGACCAATTCTTCCACAGTGTAGACAACCTCTTTTCTAACTAGGAATAGCTTATTTAAGCTTTCTTTCTCTCAAAATATTTCCATAATTGCGTTTAGTTAATTTGGGATGTTGTTTTCCATTATCCTAGGCTTTACTTTTTTGTTTTCCACAAAATCTCTTTAAAACTAGCTTTTTCCTCTTTTTAGTTTTATTTTCACCTCTTCTCAATAAATTTCCACTTTACTGAGGTATTTATTAGATTCTTATCTCCCATCTAATATTTTTATTTTATTTTATTTTTCTGCAAATATTTTTGGAGAATTTTGGGAAAGTCTTAGGATTTTATTCCATCGTCATGGATTTGAAGTCCTGGTCTCCAATTTACTCTAGTCTCTACACAATAATTAAATTTCACATTTATTTAATTCAAAAATAATATGTCGACATATAGTTTTCCTTTAGGTCCACTTAACCTTTAGGATTCTTAACTGTCTAATTAAAGGCAGAAAAATAGGGATATTACAAACTATCACTTGAAACTCCGATGTTGGGTATAGAAATAAATTCAATTCCTTGGCTACCTTACAATGAGTAAAACTATGGGTACTACCCGAATCAATCAACACTATTACCTTTTTCTTATATATATGTCCTTCTATCTTGAGTGTTTGAGGATTGGTAATTCCTCCCAATGCATTATAGGATATGGTCGGACTCATTTCTTCTTTCTCTAGGGTTGGTTCCTCCTGTATATCCTCTTCTTTTAAATTTTATTATTTATTTTCTTCCTCCTCTTCATAATCTATGTAAAATAATTTCTTCTCATCACACTTATGAACTTTAGTGTATTTTCTATCACAACTCTAGAAAAGCCCTTTTGGTATTCTTTCTTCCAATTGTTGTGTCGTAAACCTTGTAGGTTGTGGATGTCTAAGAGTAGCAACGCTTCCATCTTTATAGATGTGAGTGGTAGGCTTCCTTGTCGCCATAATTTTACATTCAATTTCTTGCGAACCTGAATGCCTTCTCCAATGAATCAGGTTCCCAAAGGTGAAACTCATGTTATATGTTATCCTTTAAAGTCCCTATGAATACATCAATCTTGTGTTCCTCTATAATGTTAGCTACGCTTATATTCAATTTTTGGAAGTCCTCAATGTGCTCCACCATTGAACCCTTTTGTTTGAGATTTATCAATTGGATAAAGAAGGTGTTGCTCTTTGAATCCTCATAATGCACTATCATTTCCTCCATAAAAATTGACCAAGAGACCTTTTTTTTATGGGAGAAAAGCCATCGATACCATACAAATGTATTTTATTCTAAATATAAAGCTCCCATGCGTACCTTTTGTGTGTTTTTCACATTATTGAGATCAAAATATTGATTCATCTGTAGTATCCATGTTATGGGATCCTTTCCATCATACTTCCTCATATCGATCTTTGGAATATGGTGGGTCTTCAATCCAACATTAGAGTTTATGAAATCAGGATTAACATTTATTTTTTCCTCATCGTGAGTTTCCTCTACTATCTTTTTTCCATTAGGAATCATTTCTTGTATCAACTTTGTCAAACCTTCCATGTTTGTTTTTAGATAATTCTTTGTGTCTTCCATTTTTTCTTTCATGTCATCCATCATAGATTCCATGTCATTCTTCAAACCATCCATCTTAATTTCCACGCCTTTCTTAAAAACTTCCATTTCATTTTTTGTTGCTCTTTACGAGAGTGAAAGTTGTTGCATGTGCTCTTGTAATTTGTTTATATCGGGTTTCTTTTCTTCCTCTTCATGGGTCATAGTATAGCATTCTAGGGGCTTATGTTGGGGCCTTTTTTGGAAGAAGGAAAACCAGAAAAAGAGAAGACAGAAAGGGAGACAACAGAGGAAATTATGACAGCACCAGAAGCCGTCGGACAACTAAAGGCCACGACAGCAGGAAAATGTTGACTCGGGACAGTTAAATAGCATGTGGTTGGGGCCTGTTGAGGCATTTTTTTTGGACAAGACATTTTTGAATTTGCGGGAAACCTGAAGACAGGTGGCAGAGCACAATCAAGATAGAAAGGTAGATGTTGCAGTTGTGGAAAACCTGAAGGACAGTGGCAGAGTGCAAATAGATGATGGCACAGATGGTAGAGATGGGAGACAAGGAACAAGGAATAGAAATCCCAGTGATGAAAAAGAGACAGAAGGCAGTGGAGCACAAGGGAACAATTGAGCAGAAAACGGGAAAAGACTAACAGTTTCAATTGGCGGGAACAGATAAGCAGGGAAGAAATGACTCCGAGGATAGTTAGAGGCTGATAGGAGAGTAGAGAAAAGAGAGAGCTATGTGGGGCTATATGTAGTGAACTAAATTGTATTGGACTCTATGGAGTATATTTTATTTTTTTGAGTTAAGTTGATGGAATCATACTGATGATGTGTTGCGTACTATGGAGTAGTTGATGCTTGTTTATTATGGTGTATGTATGTCTATTTTAAAATTTTAATTCGATGCTCAGAATATGCATTGATGAACAATAACTTACTTCTTGAAGTTGAGATATATGAATGTCTTCTGTATGCACTTGAGGGATGAATTTCATTAGTGATATTTTCTTGCTATTAATGATCTAGTCTCTAATCCCAGTAAGGTCACGACACACCTCGGGTGAGACTCCTTTCTCTCTTTAGCAGGGTGAAAATGTCGGTGTTGTCCTAGACTACAGCGGAAGCCTTGTTGGCTCCAAGCTTGAACCTAGGTCTTTCCCAGAGACCTCCTTTTTCACCAACAAATGGTTTCATTGCTGGGACCTGAAAATTTATCTAGAAGCGAGATCATGGTATCGAGGATATATGAGAGAGAACTGCGTAGTTAGTGGTACAATCACGTAGATCATTTCATATCGCAACAAGCGGAGCTTCGGCAACAGAGAGAAAATACTATCAAGGATCAAGTCCTGTTCTCTGACTCGACGAGCGACTTGTATGAAATTTTTTGGGGAAAATTTCCCGAATAGCTCCACAACTGGTTGCGAAGACTGCAGATCAAGTCACTTCCTGAAGGATTGCATCGAGTCTATCACAGTTGGACACATACAAATCTAATAGTGATACATTTTTTAGATACAGATCTAACCCAAGCAGTATATTTTTGGTCACAAACCACCTTGGAGGGGTACATCCATGGAGGATGAGGGCTTAATGTTGTTCCAAAGCCCCGAGATGAAGACCTAAACCTCCAATACTAGGGGAAGGAGTTGAGGGAAAGATGTTATGAACCAGGAAAGAGGGGGAATATGGATATGGATGACAGAACCTCCAGTAGGTTGAGAGAGCGAAGATCACATCGGAGGGCATAGATTTTTGAAAGGTGGCGGGAAATGGCAATGCGAGAATTTGAAAAGTAGGAAAGGAGTCGATAGACTAAGGAAAAGGTGTCGCAGATGACGAAGAAAGAGAAGGTTAGGTGGGACCCAAAGGAATGGAAGGTTCCATCAAAGAAATTAGGCAAGTTTGTAGGAGCCCAACCCGAAGAGAGAAGGGAAAGAGGTCCAGTGAGGAGGACGCATGCCCCAAGGAGGATTATGATGTGGAGTTGCACATTGTGATGAAGCAACTATTCCAAGAGAGGCCAGAAACCATAAAGCAAGGTAATCCTATTCCCCAAGTTTCAAGTAGCACTATTCCTTACCTTACCCTAGTACTCTATCATCCACCTGATAAGTTCTTGATAAAGTCATGGGAGTTTAGCATGTTGTGTAGTACTAAACCCATAGTACAGATAATTACTAGATATAGTGCTAATAGTGGAATCTCTCATCCAGGAAGCAAAGGTTTTATATTAGTACCACCAACACAAGTTAAGATGTCATGATCATTCACCCGATACCCATAATTTTCTAGAAAAGGTAATGACGATGTAGAACAACGTTGGTATCTGTGTGAAGAAATTTGGAGAGCTCGACACACACTAGATGCATTCAAGTTAATTTAATTTAAAACCAAATTAAGAGAAAGAGATTTACGTTGGTTCATCAAATGGTCAAAAGTGCACCAGAACCCAACAATAGATGATGTTAAGAGGGAATTTGTTCAAGAATTCAAGCTGTCTCAGACGAATCAGCAAGGATTGTATGAGTTATGGGAAATAAAACAGCAGGAAGGAGAAACAGCTTGGTATTTGATGAGAATATTCAAAGACGCGATTAGAAATCTAAGTTACCCAATCGATCCAAATCACCAATGGGACTAGTTTATTAAAGCACTCCTACTGTTGACAAGGACACTGTTGACACAACAAAATATTCATACCCTTCAAGATGCACTGGAGCAAGCAATGAAAATAGAAGCAATAGATGGATACCCGCAGGAGTTCAGAGGGTGAGCAATGATGCAAGATCCATCCATACTGGGACTACAACATCAAATAGCCAGTTTGATGGAGAAACTAAAAGATATTTAGCTGGTACGACCCGCACGGCCCATGTATGGTGTACACATTTCTTAATGGAAGGACATGTAGTCATAGAATGTTCGAGGTTGCATGGAACCAATGTGGGGACTTCGGCGACTGGAACACAAGGGGCCCCACCGGTCAGAGGAGTTGCACATATAAATACTCAAGGGATATACCAAACACAACCCCACTTCCTAGGGTTTCTTAATCAGCAAAATCAAGTAGCAACAGAATGTTGTGAAATATACAAATGTATTGTTCATCCTCCACGACTGTGTCCAATTCTGTAAAATATTCAAATGTTCCAAACAACGTTTACTATGAGTTTGTGCCTCAACAACTCATCATACATAGAAATACAGAGCCTTGGATGCATTGTCAGAACAATTGGACAGATCGTCCTATAGAGTGAATGAGACTCCACAGGGATGAGGAGGGGGAGGAATGAGAGGTGGCAGAACTAGAGGAAGAGGATTGGTAAGGTGTTATAATTGTGATCAAGAAGATCACGTAGTAGGATAATTTCCACTACCAAGAAGACCATGGTGCTCTTAATGTAGGGTAAATACACATGCTACTAAAGACTACCCGAAGCTGATCAAGAGGTGGGAAGAGAGAACCAAGCAAAGAGGAGCTAACTTGGTTAATGCAAAGCCAAATATAGTAGAGCCTCACCCTCTACAAAGTGTAGCTATAGTGACACAAGGAGGGGAGAAAACAGGAGAGGATGCACGAGAAATAGACCCAATAAAGTTAGTCAACCCTGCATCCCCAAAGAAGGTTTTCAGCCTAGACCGATAGAAGCAGTACTTTAAAGAAGCACTAGAGAAGTTCTCACATATAGGAAGACATAAGAGTATGGAGCTTCTACAACCATCTAGTGAAGGAGAAAATATAGTCCCTATAGGGACACCTATAGAAGAGTGGTTTTGTCTGTTCCTAAAAAGTGTAAACGATGGACAGATGTCGGAACAACTAAAGAAAAATCTGGAAATGGTTATGCAAAGAGGAGTAGGACAAGGAGGGTCAAGTAACACAACTAAAATATACACAAGAAGAGTACAAATAAATAAGAGAAGGACTGGAAAATAGTTCTGTATAAAAGCTCAAGTTGAGGGATTCCAAATATGAGACACAATGCTAGATCTCGGATCAGATGTCAACATTCTACCAAGAAAGACATGGAAAGCACTAGGAAAACCGAAGCTGTCATACTCACCAATATAGCTAAGAATGGAAAATCAATACTGCTTTGTACCAATAGGGAGGCTGGAAGAAGTTGAGGTTGACGTTGCGGGAGTAAAAACCTATAAAAACTTTGAAGTAATAGATATCATGGGTGACAAGGATCCTTATCTTGCTTTGTTGGGGATAGATTTGGATTTCAAAAATTATGCATTTATCGATTTAAAGAAGGAGCTAATGATATTCGAAGATGGTGAGGTTAGAGTGGTCCAACCCTTGGATCCGTATCAAGGACCCCGATATACAGAAATTGTTGACAACAAAGAAGACGCAGAACTTCTAGATCAACTCTACCAAATTACTGCAGGAAAAAGAGAAGATTACATTAATCCTATAGCAGGAGGGATGTTAAGCTGGAGAATTGTCCAGAGTTATGATGTAGGAGTACAAGTGGCCTGGGAAGATGGCAGCAAGGAGGATGTGAAATCAACACTGTAAGATGTGCCAATGCTCATGGAGTCAACTAGATTGGTACAGAGGTAAGAGAATACCCAACTCTTTCAAATATGTAAGCTGTGAATACATTTATTACCAAAGTATAAGACAAGGTACCAATAGAGCATAGAGTCCCTCTGATGGATATAGCACTACAATCCACTTCAGCAAGGTGGTGGGCAACCCATCGCAACTCTCTCTCTTAATGGGAAGACATTGCCATAGCATTAAGAACAAGATTTCATGTGGCTTCAGGACCACAACTGGAAGAAAAGTACCAAGGAAAATCTGACCCTCTAGTACATCTAAACAATTACGAGTATAAGTGGAGAAAAGAGGAATATCCAAAATCTTTATGGGTACACAACTTCATACATTCATTGGACACCATTTCACAAGCTTGGTACCTGACAGAAGAGAAGAAGAGAGGAACAAACACTTTGGAAACAGTTGCGGAAATATTTAATCAATATTTTTATTTCAAGAGAGACACAAACCAAGTTACAGATACCCTACAAGCAATTAAAATAATATTTTTCTTCCCAGAACTTGAGGAAAATGAAGAAATATCCATATCAGAGCAGAAAGCGATAGAATCAATAGCATGAAAAATAATAGATCGGGAGATAGATGACGATGATTTAGAAAATCTTTGACATCTATCCCTTAAAGAAAATCAAGGAGAGCGGGAAATACAAGAGGAACCAACTACTTAAGGATTACACCTGTTACTCCTGAAGATAAAGAAGAGGAACATTGGAAGCGAAGAGAAGCCCAAAATTGCATCCATTAGAGACTATTGGGACACAGAAACCACAAAAGAAATATGTGAATTCTACAGGAATATGAACACCTATTCCCATCTTTAGTGGCATAACTCAAAGGAATCAGAGGAGATCTAGGGGAGGTGTGCATAATTCTTAAATCGGATGCTAGGCCAATAAAAAATAGACCTTACCGCCTGAATCCGAGAGTGAAAGAAAAGGTTAAAGTAGATATAGACAAAATGTTGAATGCAGATTTTATCTTTCTGGTTGAAGAAGAAAAGTGGGTCAGCCCAATAGTGATACAAAGTAAGAAGGAAAAATCATAAATTAGAGTATGTGTGGACTACAAAAGTATAAATAATGCATGTATTCATGATTTGTTTCCAACTCCATTTAGTGACAAAGTTCTCGACAATGTAGTAGGAAATGAAGCATACTCATTCATAGATGGCTTCTTAGGATATCATCAGGTACGCATAGCAGAAGAAGATAAAAGAAAAACTACTTTCAGAATAAAATGGGGATCATACACCTATCATGTCAATGCCTTTTGGGCTAAAGAATGCACCAGCTTTGTTTTCACGTATAGTAATAACAGCATTCAAAAATTATAATCATAAGTTCCTAGACATTAGGGGAATTTTGAGGTCTAAAATGGGCCTCCTAAGAAAGTTGTACAAAAAAAATAAACTTTATAAGAACCAATAGGATTCAAGATGATGATGTCAACCATGGGGGATGATTCACCATTTTTTAAGTAAAAGGGTAAAAATATAATAAAATAATAAAATAATAAAACTACTTTTTCAACTCATGTTTTCAACATATCTCCCAAATTTTTTACTCAAATTTCTAGTGGGAGTACTTGTGGGATGAAAAATTTAATTCCTCATACGAGTACCCATGTTACATACTTTCGATGGACCCTGCTACGCAAAAAGTGAAAAATACATAAAAAAACGTGATTACAATCACGTTTTTCATGTATTTCTCATATTTCGTGTAGAAGTACCCATCGAAAGTATGCAACATGGGTACTCCTTGGATGAGGAATTAAATTTTCCGTCCAACGAGTACTCTCGCTTGAAATTTGAGTAAAACATTTGGGAGATAAGCTGAAATTATGAGTTGAAAAAGTATTTTTTTCTTTTTCCCCTCTAAAATTTGATGATGTAATCAAATCTTATTTTATTATTTCCACTATTATTTTATAATTTCCTTAGGAGTCCCATTTTAGACCTAAAAATTCCCCTAATGAGTGTACATGGATGATTGGATGGTGTAAAGCTTACTGAAAAACCATGCAACTCTGCTAAGGATAATGTTTGACAGGTGCAGACAACTCTAGATTTCTCTGAATCTCAAAAAGTACATCTTCGTAGTATCCTTTGGAATGTTTTTGGGACATTTCATCTGTAAGAAAGGAGGGATATGTGTGGACCCCGCAAAGGTGGCAGTAATCATGAATATGGATGCATCGAAAAAAGTAACGCAGTTGAGGTCACTACTTGGACACATAGGATACTATAGGAGGTTCATTCGTAACTATGAAAAAATCACAGCGTCACCAGAAAACATGTTGTAGAAAACTAAACAATTCATATGGAATGATGAATGCACTAAGGCATTGGAAATGTTGAAGGAGAAACTAGAAAGTGTACGCACTTCGGCCCATCCGAATTGGGAAAAATAATTCCATGTCCACATCGATGCCTCAAGTATTTCCTTGGGGGTGGTACTAGCTCAGCCATGAGAAACCTTCATAGACCACCTGGTGTACTTCACAAGCAAGAAGCTATCAACGGTAGAAAGGAATTACACCACTATTACAGAGAGGGAAGCCCTTGCAATGGTATATTCTCTACAAAAATTTCACTACTATTTGTTAGGAGGGACATTCAAATTTTTCACAGATCACTCAAAACTAAAATATCTGGTAAATAAACCTCTCCTAGAGGGAAGAATCTACAGATGGCTTCTATTTTTCCAAGAATCCACTTTCGAAGTCATAGTAAAGCTGGGGAGGCTAAATGTTGGTCTCGACCATCTGTCAATATTGGAAAACGGAGAAAATGGGGGACCACTTGATGACCAGCTACTGAATGCTGATCTTTTCCATGTAGAAGCCATCCCAGATTATCTAGAACATATAGCAACATACTTGGCCGTAGGAAAATGCCCAACGGAATCCACAACAACCCAAAGAAGGCACCTAGTAGTTAAAGAAACAGAGTATCAACTCATAGTGGGATAGTTGTATAAGATGGGCTTGGATCATATCCTACGAAGATGTGTATTAGATCACAAAAGAGAAAAAATCTTGTGGTAATGTCACAGTGGAGTTGTGGGAGGCCATGTCAGCAAAAAACCCATCGCAAGGAAAATACTACAAGTAGGATTATGGTGGCCTACCGTGCACAAAGACAATAAAGAATATGTGAAGAAATGAGATGTTTGTAAAATAACATGGCGACCGTCACATCACGATGAGTTACCCCTACAACCTGTGAGGGCAATGGAGGAATTTGAAAAATGGGCAGCCGCCTTCATAGGACCGATTGCAACAATCGTGCAACACTCACAAGCAAGATATATAATCACTGCAATCGACTACCTCACAAGATGGGTAGAGACGGCACCAGTAAAGGACTACACAGTATATACAACAGCCAAATTTATCTTTGAGAACATCATTAGCAGGTTCAACTATCCGAGGATCCTAACGAGTGATCAAGGCACACATTTCATTAATACTACAATCAAATCACTGCTGGATAATTTTATGATACAACACCATAAGAGCAACCCGTACCACCCTCAGGCGAACGGAACTGTCGAAGCCTTCAAAAAAATCTTGGAGAAAGGGCTAACAAAGATATGCAACACTAACCACGATGACTGGGATGAAATAATACCAACTATGATGTGGGCATACAGGAAAACCATAAAGAGACTGCATAATTAAACCCCATTCTAATTGGTGTACAGGAAAGAGGCATTAATACTAGCCAAATTTATCATACCAAGCCTCTTAATTGCCTCAACAACACACATGATAGAGGAAGACTCCATCTCTGCACGCCGTCATGAGTTGCAGGAACTCGAAGAAGATAGGTTTATGGTAGATTTCCATGAATCAGTACAGAAACAACAACAAAAGGTCTGGCATGACCGCCACATCAAGTGAAAAACATTTACTATTGGTGGGAAAGTACTGCTCTATGATAGAAAATTCCAGAAGTTCCCAAGGAAGCTTAGAATGCACTGGATGGGGCCATATTATGTCATATAGATAAGGGACTCACGTGTGGTAAATCTAGTGCAACTAGATGGAGAGATACATCAAGGATGGGTGAATGATGCATGCCTTAAACCCTATCAGGAGTAAGAAACACAATCCTTTTATTTCAAATAACTCTCGCACCTGAGAGAATTCAGTATATTAGAGTCAATAACTCTCTCACTACTAGTATGGGTCATAGAATAGTTTATTTTTTTATCATTTCCTTCCATTAGAGTAGGAATCCTTAATAGGAATCTAGAAAGGTCGTGCAAAACAATCATCACCATGTTGCGATGTGGAGAGCAGATCGCAACCTATTGTGGTCGAGGGGAGAGTCTATAGTGTCACATATCCTAAGCGTGTCAACCATAATTCACTCATAATGAGCCACCATGACATTGTCAGTGCGTAAGATCATCCAAATTTAAGAAATATTGTCATAATTAGTAACCCCCATACCGTAATAAAGTTTCCTCATTAAGCTTTAATTATTTCCCATCACATCTACCCGATTTCTGAAGCCACCGTCAGCACTGTCAAAGTCCACCTCACCCTAGTAACTAATCACACGATTATAGCCACGGGGGGAGAAAACAAGAATTAATTAGTTATGGTGTCGCATCAACATCATTCGTGCTAGTAATCCTACTTAACCTGCATGAAGGAGGGAAATAGTAGAATGCCAAAAAATTCTGAATTATCAAAGCAAGAAACAACCATAATGGTTAGCCTGATTCCAACAACAGAAGTTCAGAACAATAGGCCAGCACCAGCAGTTCTGGTATGCAATAAAAGAAAGAAAATGACGAAGGTGACTACTTCAGTGGTCGTGCCCGAGCTTCACGAGAGAATTCAAAGGATGGAGTCACTAGTTGGAAAATATGATAACGCAACACTGATAGATATTATCTTCACAAATTCATTCCAGTTCCCAGTAATGAAAAGACAGGCTTGCATTGAAAATCATGTGAAGGAAGGAGGAGATGAAGCAGCGAGGGTGAATCCAGATTTTAGAGGCATCTAGAGGTCGACAATTCTACACCTCAGAATCCTTCTAGTGTTTGGGACATCGGGAGTGGCAATGCATTGCATAGAATTCCTAATCAGCAGAATCCAAAATGGGTCGATGTGTCTTGGGAAGGAGATCCCAATTCACGTGGAGGATATACACAGACTCACAGGTTTATCAGCTGCAGGAAGAGATGTATCATCGACCTTCCAAAACACTTCTAAGAGAGCTAAGAAGGTGGGGGACTATGACTACTACAGAAAATATGAGACAAGGAGAGGAGGAAACAGAGCCAAAATTGATCTCATCAACACCCCAGTAGTAAAATTTTCTTGCTACTTGATTACCGGTAAAACTATGAGGCATTATACCAAGGGGGAATGCACCCTTAATACCATATCGGTTGCGGAACATTGCATACAAGGGATACAATTGAATTGGTGTGTGTTCTTACTACAGGAGCTTTCTAAGGCTTCTGAGGACAATTACCAGCAAGCAACAGGATTTGTATATGGTTATATAATCATGGCTCTAGCGATGTGGAAATGGAGTCCACGAGGAGGCAGGTCGCTTGCGGATATTACCGAATACCAAAAAATGGCACTGAGGTACACACCATGGAAAATATTAGGGGACTCGAGCACCAAAGAAGTGAACGAAGAATATTTTGCAGCCTGGTACCGACAGATGATAGACATAGTTAAAAGTCATCAAAGAGTTCCAAGGGGCCTGCTAGATAGACACTTCCCTCAAATTTGGTTTGGGGTGTCTCATAACCGAACCTATGTTTGGCCAGATTATGTTGATGACAATACCTTCCATAAGAAGCCGTTGAAGTTCCAAATAATGGAGGAATTTCATAAATAATTTTCTTCATGGCTAGGAGCAGCAATGGAAATCAAAAGCGAGATCTTAGTTTATTCATTTGATGTGATGCTCCCCAAAGCATTTTCGGGAGAGACATCAATCGAAACAATGCATAGGGTGTCATAATTACAAATGTGGCCAATGTTGGACCAGCTAGACACCCAGGTGAAAGACTTCAACAAGGTAATCCGAACACTCGACACCAAATCTACTATATTTCCCTCTTTTTCTGAATTTCAGCCGTTGAATTTTTCATCTTTGTCCACCACCACCCTCATCCTAATTGCATTACCATCCACCACATTCCACTCTCACTCACATCCAACCATCACTCCACTCCGCAAAAACAAGCCAATGAAACTCCCAATCCCATCCCCTAAAGGGAAAAGAGCCTGGACCATGGGATCTGAGCAAATGATCGATCTCACAGGAGAGGACCAAGCCCAACCAATAGTCACAGGAATTTTAATTCAATAGGAGCCATAGGTCACCACTCAGACCACCTTTGCATTACCATCATTTGATCCATCATCAGTTCTTAACATACCAATTTCATCGCCACCTAATACGCATAATTCATCACCACACACATCATTCACATCCAAATATCACCCCACCCACACTCCATCCACCTGCGCGACCATCTCAGATCCAATACCACCAGGCACTATAATGAATATTGACACCGATGCAGAAGTTAACTCAAGTACAGTTGGAGTAAATGAGGTTAAATAAACCACAATGGCACAAGGCACCTTTTTAGAACTATTAATCCATGAAGGGTCGCCCATTTCCAATACAACACCCACTAAAACAGAGCTAAACCCATTCCAGCAATCCACATTATTGTTACAACAGTTCATGCCATCCACCAGTCACTACATTCCTAAATCTCAACCGTCGCAGCAAAGTCAACCCACAATCCCACATGAACACTCAGAAAGGTCTATTTCTAGTGGCCAAATGGTTAGGGAGCGACATCCAAGCCAAGAGATGAAGAGCAGTGGCGATATGCAGAACTGGGGACCCTAGAAAATTTTCAGTTTCATCCAGACAACAACATGACAAGCAGATTATGCACAATGACCTTTTACAGAAATATGAGTAACAACAACAAAAAATTATTGCACTTACTGATGAGTGTAATCAACTCTAGAACGAGAAATATGGCCTACATCAGCAGCTGAATCAGGTAATAAATATCTTCAAGGACCTATGGCTGACAAATACTGCTCTAGATAGCAGCATACCCACAGATATTTCATCATGCTCAATGATCAAGAGATCCATTCAGGTAAAAATTGCATGTACTACCCTGGACCGAGCAAATCAGGGGCTCAAGGAAGCGCTTGCAGCGAGACCAGCGCTACCATATCCTTCCACAGTGTATGCCGAGAAGGTAGCAGAAAGGCAGAACCAGATGCAGAGCATAAAGGACACATTGGGAACAACAGTCAAACAAGAATAGAATTTCCTAGAGAAACTCCATGAGTGTTCCAATTCACTGACAATGAAGGCTCAGCCTATTTCGGAACAATTGCAAAATATCTTTCATGAAATAAGGGGGACAACAGATCTGGTCAGCCACACTTAGTTATATGACTAAGTAGATGTACTCAAAACACAGATTCAGACTATCAAGCAAAGTTCAGAAGTGATGAAACAACTTCTCAGGGACCTACGAAAACCCCTGAAACAAAAGGCAGAAGCAATTCAGTGACTGGCATCTGAGGCCGAACCCAAACTCCAGGAGATGTTCAACAATTTTCCACATGTGATGGACGTGACTCAGGTTGAAAAAGTGGTCACCAAGATGGAGCTTGTGATAAAATAATGACAACAAGCAATAACTGAGTTCACAAAGCTCAGGATAGAAGCAATGAGAAAGGTTCCCGAGTTAGGGCCTTTGTTGGAAGAAGGCCAACCAGAACAAGAGAAGAGATAAATGGAGACAAAAAAGGAAATTATGACAGCACCAGAAGTTGATGGACAACCAGAGGACGTGACCGAAGGAAACGATTGACTCGGGATGAGTCAATAGCATGTGGTCGAGGCCTGTTGGGGCCTTTTCTTTGGACAAGATAATTTTGAAGTTGCGGAAACCCTAAAGATAGGTGGTGGAGTGCGATCAAGATAGACATGGAGCTGTTGCAGTTGTAGAAAACCTGAAGGAAGGTGGCGGAGCACGAACAAATGATGGCACAGATGGCAGAGACGAGATAAAAGGAACAAACAGTAGAACTCTGAGTGATGAAACAGAGACATAAGGCAGTGGAGCGCAAGGGAAAAGTTGAGCAGAAAAGGGGAAAATACTAACAGTGTCAGTCGGCAGTAATAGATAAGCAGGGAAGAAACGAGTCTTGGGATAGTTAGAGGCTGGTAGGAGAGTAGAGTGGAGAGAGAGCTCTACGGGGCTGTATGTACTGAACTGAATTGTATTGGACTCTGCGGAGTATATTTGTATTTTTTTTAGTTAAGTTAATGGAATCAGACTGATGTTGGGTTGTGTACTATGGACTAGTTGATTCTTGTTGATTATGGTGTATGTATGTCTATTTTAAAATTTTAATTTGACGCTCAGAATATGTATGGATGAAAAATAACTTGCTTCTTAAAGTTCAGATATATGAATGTCTTCTATATGCACTTGAGGGATGACTTGCGTTAGTGACTTTTTCTTGTTATTAATGATCTAGTCTCTAATCCCAGTAAGGTCATGACACACCTCGGGTGAGACTCCTTGCTCTCTTGAGTAGGGTGAAAATGTCGCCATTGTCATAGACTACAGCAGAAACCTTGTTGGCTCCAAGCCTGAACCTAGGTCTTTCCCAAAGACCTCCTTTTTCGCCAACATCTTAATGGGTGTTGAATTATTTTTATGGGGTATTTTAGAACCCAATACTGATATCTATGATTGAATATGCCCTTGGAATCACTTCAAACTGATTTTTCAAACAAGACTTATGCAATTTGAAAAAAAAAAAATACACGCCTTTTTCTTCCTTTTGAGGATCTTGATATTGAAACTGATGTATCTATGTATTTTCAAATCCCCAAGATTTTATCTTCATTCCTTTAGTAGCCCTCTAAATCTTCTTTCCAATGCCACACGTCTAAACTGATTTGGATTCTTCAAGAAAAATTTATTCCCAATCTCCGACAATGACCTAATTATAGACTGGTTCAGTAGAGCGAACGTGTACGGTGTGCCATGTGTCATTGTTTCCTCCTTCGTCTCTAAAATTGACACACAAGAAACTCCATTCCATGTAATTTCTGCTGCTTTTTACAGAATTCCAATCCGATACTCAGAGAGAGAGTTCTGAAAATTTTCCAAGGTCACCTCTTTGAGATGAAATTCGGGAGCCTGCAAAAACCCTAACTTCTACAGATCATATCTCCAAAAATATTACGAACCAAGACCTGAAATTTGTACACGAAGTTCCTCAGGATTTCTTCACAAATGCGTTATTTTTTTAGCTTCAGAACCTTCATAGAAAAAATTTATAGTGAAAATTCCATGATGACCTATTTGAAGCATTATCTCATCCATTTAAATATAGTACATTTGTAACTGAATTTATGGAAACAATTCAAAAGCTACCTGGAAACCCAAATATTATTGTAAGCAATAAAGATCCCATTTTCACTTGAAATTTTTGGACGTAATTATTTTCTTGTATGGCTACTCAATTAGGTCATAGCTCATCTTATGATCCTCAATATTATGGGAGAACTGGGATATTGAACAAATGTTTGGAAGGATATCTTTGTTTCTTTTTATCTGATAAACATGCACAATGGGTGAAGTGGTTACCTTTGGTTGAATGGTGTTATAACACTCCCTTCCATACTACAGAAAAAAGACCCCATTTATGGAACTTTATTGATATCATCCAGTATCCACCACATCATCTTTAAGAGAAATTTATAAGTTTCAAGGAGTGGAAGAACACATTGAGCATCACTTTGGTACAGAATCGAATGAAACAATAGGCAGATTAACATTGCAACAAAACAAGTTTTGATGTAGGCGAATCGGTATATTTGTGGCTAAAACCATACAAAAAAATGTCCCTCAAGAAAGAAGGATAATAAATTATCAACAAAGTATTATGGTCCTTACAAGGTGTTTCAAAATATTGGTACTATGGCATACAAATTGTAGCTTCCTGCATCTTCCCGAGTGCACCCAATTTTCCATGTTTCATGCTTAAAGAAGGTTATAGGTGGCAAGCTCCCAGTTCAAACAATATTGCAAAAACTTGATGAGAAAGGAAAAATCATATTGGAACCTGAAGTAATCATGAAAACATGAACAACTACGAAATCGATAAATTTTGGAGTATCTCATGAAGTGGAAGAACTTGTCTGCTGAAGATTCTACATGCGAGGATGAGAATTTTACACAAAAGCATTCAAAACTACTCACGCGTCATGGACAATACTCTTTTGAAGGAGAAGGGCATGGTATGTCCCTATAATACTAGTGTATCCCCTTATTTTTATTGTTAGTGTAGCCCCCTTATTTTATTGTTGTGCCCATGTAGTCCCCATATTGCTATTATCGTGCCCCATAGAAGCCCACTATTGTTATGTCGACTCTGATTATATTGTGACCCCTTAGACTCCTATATATAGAAAGGAGGTTTTTTCATTTGATTCATCCAAAAAAATTTCATTTATGCAATGTAAAGGAGGTTCCCCCCTCGAAGAGGATATTTTTTAAGTCGTTGATCTACTATTTCTATTATTTTGTGAGTTGGTTGCATAACATAGCTACAAGAAAAAATTGAATCCTAATGAGCCTCTTGCCTGGTTTATTTATACAAAAATTATCTGAGGGGAATCTCCTTTGAAAATAGGGGTGATTCCCTCCAAAATATCAAGATTTATGTATTTGGGTCCCTTAGATCTTCACATGCACTTGCGTTCCTCGGCTTCTAGTGAATTGAAGTTTTTGGCTGGGAAACTTTGATCTAAATCCGAGTTGGGGATTTAATGCAGTGGACAAGCCCACCTATATTCTCTCCAGATTTCTCCAGTCATCCCTTGCATAGTAAATATCTCCAAAAATGCTTCTTTTTCTTGCTAATTAGTCACATTAGGCCATAAAATATGACAAACATCCATTATTCTTCCTAATAAGAATATTATGGTGAAAAATACAAATTAATGTGAGAAAATAAGAGTTTTAAGGGTTGGAGAATAGCTTAATGGAGCTCAAGATATACCTACTGATGGAAACCATCAAGTGTGATACATGTTTACATGATAAGAACAGCTCATTAACGCAAATATTACCCCCTGAAACAAACCAAAACTCCACTTTACATGATAAGTGACATCTTCTGATGCCAAAAGATGACATTTTATATATGGAAAGATAAGTGTGAATGACACCTGTTATATGCGAATGATGGTGGTAGTGACACATGCCAAAGCAAAGATAATATGGAAGCGACACTAATTAAAGTGAAATTAAGAAAAATCAACAATCGTAAACATGAAAACGACACTTGAGAAGGTGAAAGTGCACAAAAGAGACGGTTGGAGAAACTCACTAAAGTAAAAGTATGATTGCAAAAAAAGGTGAGATAATTGTCATATAAAAGTGTACACTCATTGTTAAAATAGGTTCAACATCACAAAGACACTATCTTGATGGATTGTGTTGGGCCTATTCAAGTTTGCATAAAAGAATATGCTCATGAACCTATTGTAGACCGAGCATGTGTGAGAATGTGACTTTGAAACCTACAATCCAAGAAGGGAGCTCGAAGACCTAATAAATCATAAATAGACCAAGAAGTGACTACGAATAGACTGATCAAGAGATCCAAAGTAGGCTCCAAAATTAAAGTATAGGAAAAATTTTAGAGGATGTTTTTCGCAACGAAAACACTTGACAACACACTCATAGTAATCGAACTTCTCTACCTTGGAAAAATATTTTGTGCATTTTCTAGTTCCTAAGGGAGTATTGATTTTGTGTTTAGATCACTCTAGTTTGCCAACTAACCCCAGTCATAAAATATTCCCCTTTTTCCTTCCTTGGTTGAACACAATCATAATGGCAACCATATCACAGTGTTTCGAAATAAGAGAAGGGTATTGTAGTTTGTGAGATTTTTATTTTCAGAGTATTTTTTTCATCTCTAACGTTGCTCCACTTCTAGTAGTCTTGGAAAGTACCCTGACATAGTCACTACAAGAAGAAAATCATTTCTCCACTGCCATTCAGCCTCGATGCTACCCCGACAAAGTTTCTTGCTTCATTTTTGGTAACTTTTAGGGTTTGACAAATAACATTAAAATCCAAAAAAGGCTAATTTTGTGACTATTTCCAGGGTCAGTGTTGTGACACTGACACTTCATTGAAAATTTTATGCTATTTCTCTATCCGATGATGTCAAAACTAATGTAGTTGCAGGTCCTTTACCTAACTTTCATTGTGTGAAGGAAGCTTCCTCATGCCCATTTTTCCAACAATGTGCAAACCTTTGGTTGTGCACAAAACTACTGGAGCTCAGCGTTGTGCAGAGCGCAGGGATTTTAAATCTTTCAACTGTGTAGTGTGTTTGTTCTTAGTTTAGTTTGTTTGGTTCCTCTTCGAGGTTTTTCTTGTTGAGACAAAGGTTTTGTATAGCATATTATCAGCCTAGGGCACAACACTAATAGTCGATCCAATGTTAGCTCACTCATAGCAACAGCTAAAAATTGAGACTAATATTCGATCCAATGTTATCTCACTCATAGAAACAACTAAAAAGTGACACTAATAGTCGATCCAATGTTAGCTCATGCATAGCAATGACTAAAAAGTGTTCCTCCACTATTAAAGTCAATTGAAGTTATTTATCGTTGTAATATTTTACCCAATATTCTTCATTCTTATCCATGGACTCTAAAGAGATGAGATGGAACTCAAAGTGAGTTCCTCCAATATATAATTCAACCCTATTCAAAATTCATGTTGGCTCCACTACCATATTTAAATATTGTTTTTCATTTTGTTAAAATATACATTAAAAAACATGTTATAAGCCATTAAAATTCCATTTTTTTGGGGCGAGAGGATGTAATGTAAGAAATTTTATGAAAAATTTTACATGTCCGCTTAATATGTTGAATTTATAATATAAATTGGTAAACAATTACATGTAGGTTAAAATTAATATATAGCTCAAAGGAGATGTAGTGTGCGTAAAAAGTTAAAAGTAATAAAAATAATAAAATTCAAATTTACTGCATCGTAATTTTGTTTTTATTAAGAAAATTAAGAATAACTATTTCGATTAAAGAAATCATAATATACATGTTACATTAAAATATGTAAGTAGCAACAATAAGTTAGGATCCATTTGACTTTATAAAATAGAATAATGACTATGTAGCAAAACTTAAATTTAATTAATAAGCACTTAAACTTACAATATAGTAATATATTTAACCATAGATATTCACGTCCACTTTGTCATAGTTATTATCAACTTTTAAATAGGGTTTCTTACAATACCATGGGCCAATACCATGGGCCAATACCATGGCTCATCAATATAACATGCCCAATCACAATCTCTCATTTCACACTCAAAATATTTTATAAATATTTTATTTGAATTTAATTTTATAGCATATATTTATTAATTTAAAAGAAATATATTATATATATATTTAGATATATCTACACCTCTATCACATGAAAATATATAAGATATAGATAGTAGTTATAAATTAAGATCAATTTCACCATATAAATTCAAACTAACAATTGCCCATATGTTGCAAAAGAAACTCTGATAGGAAAGAGTAGTATAGAGGAAAAAGGTAAATCACGAATCTTTGTTCAGTACAAAATAACATAATAAGCTTATGATCAAACCTGTTGATCCTCTTTCGAAGCGTGTGAAGAAAGCGTTCATTATCTTCGTCTGAAACTTTGAGAAGCCTCTCCAGCAACTGCTATTGGGTCTCGAGTTCGATACCCCGACTTCGACCTGATCAAGATTGACGATTTTTTTGTCATTCACATTTGCAAGAATCACAGTTCTTAGTGGGCAGTATTTCTGTAATTGATCTCGGGCAAAACAATGCCAACACTGCAAAATTCTACCCAAGAAAACCACAAATGTTCATTTAAGCAAAGGAGGGCTAAGCTAAATAATCCAAGTGCTAGATTTAGTAAATAGAAAAGAAAATTAAATTTATCTAGATTTTTGGTTCCTTAACCAGAGTTAGCTTTAAAGCGAAGAAAATGAGGTGCCAAGGAAATGAGGTTGTTATATAGATATCAAAACCCAAAAAGAACAATGAATCAAACACCATCAAATAAGACCCATGGCCTCATCATAGCTATCATCACCATTGGAGCTTTTCGTTTATCTTTTGACACAAATTATGTTATTAAGTTATAGATTTGAGAAACAATTTCGAAGAAAAGGAAAAAAAATTCCTCAAAGGTGATGGATTTTCTAGCAATCTAGATTCCTCATAATACAAAAAAATGGAGGTCTATAGGAGAGACAAGAAACTTCCATCTCTTTAAAATTATATATGAAACTACTTCTTCAAGATATCTTCAATAGTAGACATTTTCAATAACAAATGTTAACTAACCAAATTTTCTAGCTTAGACCAAACCAAGTTAGACCAAACCTGTATAAAATAATAAAATAATAGCAATAGTGAAATAAATGCACATTTGTTTCTTCACTTGACTTACATGACATACATACTATAAACATATTATTCAACAATAATACTTAAGGTGAAATATTATTCCACTCCAATAAGTTGAACATACATAAAGAAAAACCATTTGACATTCCTTTGGCTTATAGACTTTCATTTAATTGGTTCATAAACTTACCATTTGACATTCCTTTGGCTTATAGACTTTCATTTAATTGGTTCATAAACTTTCATTTAATTGATTCATAAGTCCAATGCCTTATCATAAAATTTTCATCCACTAATAATATCCATACAAAATACATAAAGAAAGACCATTTGGCATTGCTTTGGCTTGTATAATTTCATACACTAATGGAATGGTTGATAAGTTCAATGACTTATCATAAAGTTTTCATCCACTAATAATCTCCATACAAATCTTAATTGATTGGTTCACAATTGAAAGTATCGTAAGTCTTGGAATGGGGCTTTATCCTCGGCTTTTATTCAATGATAATCACTCTCAAATCAACAATGATATTTTTCTTTTTATTTTCAAGTAGAGGAGGTGGTGGCCTTATAAACAAAGGATGGACTATGAGAGTGCCAGGTTGTGATCTTAGCAGACTTGAGATTTTAGGATAATGAAAATTTCTATACCAGTAATTATGTGAGATGAAATCACCTTTTTTATATTCTTAAAAAGAAACACCCCAACTGCATCTCACCATCATTTATGACAAAAATATCTTCGTTCTTAATTTCTAAGATGTACAATTCTAAATTTTGTAATCTTCGTGTTATTTACATTGTTTATCTTTAAGATACATACCATATACTTACTCTTCGAGTGTGGTATCTTTTCAATGGTTGCTTATGTATTCAGTTTTCTGAACTGTAATTGAATGATATTGGGATTATAGTTCCTTGTTTTATATCATTAACTATATATATATATGCTCTCTTTCTTCCACAGAGTTATGGTTCTTAAAATAATCTATTTTATTTTTTCCATAACATTATTTTGTTCTTGAAAAATTCATCACAGGCCTACACAAGGTCGGTCTTAAGACAAGTATTTAGAATTATTTCGTAAGTTTTGGTGCTAACCAACTAGGACAAGGAAACAATTTTGGTCTTTAGTGTCTTAGAAACTATAACATATTAACTATATTTAGTTTATAATTAGAGACGTTTGTACTTATTCACGATAATATTTTGGGGCACATTAAATATGTATGAATCTTGAACAAGGACTATTCCAAACAACATACTTTTGTTTACTACCTCTAACTAATAGTTCACTAGAAATAATTTATTAATTAAATTATTCATAGTGTAGTTTTATGTATATTTCAGTTATATCCTCGATAAATTTGGCCAACTACATTTTTCCTTTCACCTAAAATTAAGTATTTATACTTCTATAGTAAGAATTATCAGTCGATTCATTAAACATTTAGGTAGCTCACATTACATATTTACAGAGTATATTCATACATAAGAAATAAGATTTCCTAAGAAATATAAATATCTTTAGACTGCAAGGGAATCCACAAAAGAGAAATACCACTCCTCCCAACCAACTAGAATGGTAGGCATTACCATTTTCCGTGCTAATTTCCCTTCTAAAATAGTAATAGAATAGATAGAGACCTCACTAGGTAGTTCCATCTCAAGAATTCCCTATCTCGAAGCATCCTTCCTGTAACATACACCATTAACTTCACAGGGAAATGTAAGGAGTTAAAAAAATTTATACAAGTTAATCATCATTACATAGAATGTTTAACAGTTCACAATGTAATTTTATAAATAAGAATAGTAAACTCCTTAACCCTTAACAACCTCCATTACAGTATATTAACTTAATACTATATGATGTAACCATCCATTCATCTCATTACTCATATAGTCATCACATAATTTCCATTATGAACATCATAACAAGAAAGGAATCAACCTCATCATCTGGACACAATAATCAATCACATCATTGAACACTAATATACCCTGGAAACCTCGCAGGGTGAAAACCAGCGAACGTTTAATTTTATTATTAAATGCTCATGAGGGTGTTCAGCCCATCACTCAATGGCTTATAAGGGAGACCATCCCTTAACCATCGTTTATATAATCTTACAAGGAAATATGCAAATATCTAGCTTAAAGCCATTACAATAAATATGATACCATTTACCCTCTGGTCTTCCTATCTTCAGATCTTCAGATCTTGGTGGCATGGATGTACCTCCAATGGACCATCGTACATTGGACCTTCCTGCAACTCGCACTCATCTGCATAAACATTAATCATTTACCTGCCACCAGGACAAGCATAATATTCCTTCGTACATGTCCCCATCATTCCCTACTATGATTCCTTCAACATAAAATGCTGTCAAGATTCATAAAGTATTAATCAATGTGTAATCATTGCAAACAAGTAAAGTACCTTTTCATTCTCTCTTTAATAACACATGCCTCATATGTGCTGGTTATAATTCCTCACAATAACTAATGCTTACGTCGCCTAAGCACATTCCTGCAAGACAATGGCTACATCTCCCAAGCTTTCTTTAAAATATACTGATACATCAGTTAAGATATTTATGCATGTGATTTACATAAGTTTAATCAAAATATCTAACCCTTAAGATATTACTTTTAGTGCAAGGAACGAAAGCTAACATAATAATTGTTTCCTACATGCATGCGAATCCATACCGATTCCAAAAGACTCTCCCTAAAGGAGAGCTTACACAATGAAGCACATAACCTCCTTCACGAGTCTTTCCAAAGAAAGTCTCAATGCTAGTGAGCATGTAAACATATGTAAAAATACGTAATGAAGAATATAAATACATGTCTTATTTTCAAGATTAAACTAATAATCATATTCAATGTAGTTTTAATACTACAAGCTATCTTTCTTCATACAATAATATATATTATTGTTCAATTAAAATCTAATACATATGTTGCATGTATATGCAAGATCTTCCTCCAAAATGAATTTAACATCACGTTGATGATAATATAAAATAATCACTTAGTTTATTCATCTAAGGAATGAACTGATTAGTTCCTTTAACCATGAATTTATTAAATAACTTAACTTACCAACATCATGGTAATTTAATCATGGCTTTATTAAATAACTAATGTTTGTAAACACCATGGTAATCTACCCATGGTTTTATGAAACAATAATCTCCATCAAGCCCATGGAAAACTACCCATGGATTTATGAATACTATCCATGGATTTATTAATTCATTAACCTCTACCACTATCATGGTAACTTATTCATGGATTTATTAAATAAATTACTATTTACAACACGGTTAATGAATAGAATATTAATGTGAGAAACTTTTCTTTTCTTCTTCACTATGAAAATAATTCAAAAGTCACTCTCTTTAATCTTTTCAAGAATAGACTTGTTATCACTTCATAATTTAATGAGTACAAAAAAATCTCTTTTTAAAATAAGAGCATTCCTCTTCTATTTTCTTGCTTATGTAAATATTTTATTAAAGAGTTACCCTCTTTGAATCTATTCAAAAAAATCTCTTTTAAAAATAAGGTGCATGACTAACCCTTATTTGGGCATAAGAGCTAGATAGACTTTTTAAAATAATTAACAAACTTAACATGTAACCTTTGCAAACCCTCGCAAAGGAATTAACACATTGGACTTATCTTCTACTCCCAAGATAAATCCATTCTTATGCAAATAGTCAACAGTAAATTGGTTTATCAAATCCCAATAAACTAATGAGATATCATTTCCTTGATATAGGTAACTTATCTCAAGAAAGATCATTAGTATTCTATATATAATCTTTATTTATATCTTTTAACTCAAAAAAAAAGACTATATAATAAAAAGAGTAAGCCAAAATCACCTTTCTTGGCAATCGACTCTCATTCCAAAGGCATATATTTAAAATATAAAACATGCATCTCCTATTTTTATTGCCTCTACAAAATTATATAAATATTTATATATATAATATTTCCTTTATATCTTTCTTCTCACCAAAATATTATATAATAACAATTAACAAATATTTTAATAACTTACTATCTCAAATACCCACTTTCCATAAGCAAGCAATCATGCATTTGCTAACATGATGGTATTCAAAATGCAAAAAGAGCGATGCATAAACTATGCAAAGATTGCAAGAAAAAACTGATAAACCATACGCTAACAACCATGCCAACGTATTTTTAAGTATATGACATTGTGAATGCCATATAGTTGTAGTTTCTTAAATGCTCTTATTCAGTCGACTAATATCAAAGAAAAAAAACAATAGCAAACACTACTTCAATCACTTTACCATTCAAGATTTCAGCCACGGCTTTTACTTAACTATTTAAGTGTAATGCAAACTTGTATTGGGCAAACCACGAGACCAGAAAGAATCAGGTAAACCCACAGCAATAGTTCTGTGGTTGTCAGCGAACTAGAACATAATATACTAGTGGTTGCGTGAAGGTATTCCAAACCTTTAAGCTCCACGGCAGATGTTAGTCCAGATTTGCATGCAAAGCTTTAGTTTGAAATGGAAGAAAATCAAACTGAGAGCCGTGGTCATCCAACAGAGCATCCAAAACAATAATCAGTAATCGAACGGAGTGTTTTCAAAATCCAGCAAAATCCCCAGAGTGTCCTCAAAATAGTCTGATCAAATTAAAAAACGATTCTAAGAAAACTCTGCGGAGCACACTAAAATGCAACAGAGCATCCTTTCAAGCAAAACCTAGCCCACGCTAAATCAATTTTTCCCATGAATCAAGAATTCGTTCCAGTTTTCAAACGAATCAAGAATTCGTTCATCTTTTTTAACCGATTCTTGATTCAATTGTTTTGTAAATCATGGTAACTATTGTAATTTACATTAGCCTACGTGGGTGTTACATACTCCCCCCCTTAAGAGAACATCGTCCTCGGTGTGCTTCTCTCACTGAAATTAAACTTTATACTCATGGTATAATAATATAAACAACCCAAAGGGAGTCATTTCCCTTGGCAATGGGACACTTTCATTTCCTTAAATGTCATTATTTAAAACAATAACATTTTTATCTTTATTCATAAGCATGTATAGCGCAAAGAAAATTTCATTTTCATTTCTAATTGCTTATCCCTTATTCAATTTACAAAAGTATAGAAAAATATCTATACGAACTTACCAACCAATCACTATTGGAAGAAATTATGGCTTTTGCGCAAGATTTCTGAGAATGGTGGAACACCCATCAACACCTGTAATGTATGACTAACAATTCAATCACATTAGTCACATAGTTTTCAAAATGAAAATATTTGCAACTATCAAACAGTATTGCAATATAAAGAGATGTTTTAATCAAAGTACTTCCACCAGTACTCAGAGAGCACCAAATCTCTAGTCAATGCATCACGTGCACGTTGTCTTAGCTCCTACTAAAGACATCCAGATAGTCAATCTTTCCATATTAATTCAAAATAGCACAGCATACTAAAAGGTCTTTGTACTTATCTGGAAATTTAGTATTTCAAGCTGTGGTCCTCCCAACCATCAAGTGAGGAAATTACGTCCTCCACTTGCCCCCTAGCTCCAGAATCTGGACAGTGTCACGGGTCAACAATGGATTCTTCTGCTGTGACATCAGGATGGCCAATCCAGTCACACTCAGAAAAGCCTGGAAGAGAAATTCGGGACAGTCCGATCCAATTCTGCAATTCCAGTCATACTCAGATGTTTTTGGCTTTACAAGGGTTGCTGGAAGCTATTTTCTACTATTCCCAACCAGCTCGAGAAAATACTCCCCCTTTACCAATTTCACAGAACGCCTACTCCTCCCCGGGGATCCAGCTTATCCTTAAAGGAGTAGGTAACTGTCTTTCCAACTGTCCCCAACCACTTCCTATTCTTTGAAGCATTTTTACCATCAGCTTAGAAATATTTTCTTTCATTAATTAATTTCAACAAATTAAATAATTTTCTTTATCAGTGATGATTTAAGTTTTTCTTGCCAGATAAAAGAAAATTGAACAAATTGTCTTTAACTAGTTAATACTAGTTAACTTTAATGAAGCTGTCGCAACTTCCCCCCTGGAAGTAACATACATGTGTTGTACATTAAAACATCATACTTTAATGTTTACTGTTGCAATCCACATTGCCATGTTTGCGATGTTTTATTTTCACATATTTTCTGTTTCTATTAAGCTACCCATGCTTACTATAAGAAATAATGTTAATCCGCAAATATGTATTTCTCAAGCACATATTATCTTATGCGAACATTTCCAATTCATAATGTTCTGTTCCAATAGACTGACATACGAAGTAATTATCATAATCGCTTGTTCACAACTTTCAAATATCTTTATTCAAAATCGATTCATGCATATAACTTTCATTAGTTATTCATTCATAACTATTCAATGGTTTTAATGCATCCATGACAACTCATGCAAACACTAGTTAGTCAACTAGTCATTTAGTTAAGTTTCATAACTTGACCCATTAAGAAAATTCATTCAATTTTAATTTTAACACTCTATCATCTTAGAGTAGGACTTCCTTCATCTTTTGCATTCATGCATTAATTTCTCACACCATCACTATACACATTCATATTTTTTAAAGTAGTGCATGGTGACTTAGAAATTTTATTGCATGCAAAAACAATTACTTCTTTTCAAGCTCAAATGAAAAGTAACTATTTTTATTTCATGCTTTTATACTTTCTTTCCCAAAGAAATAAAGCATAATACACATATTAATCTCATATGCATATTCTTATGTAGAAAAAGTATATTATAATAGCATGTACCTTTTAAGAACTTTCTTAAATGGAAGCTAATCTCATGCAATGCCATGTATGTAACAATTCATTTTTTTAAAGAATCAACATGCATATTCATAGACCTCTTAAAATAAAATAACATAAAATATTTATCTTTATTTCATTTGAAGGACTTCTCTCCCTACTGCAATACTCATCCTCATCAAGAATTCACATTGCTCCTCCACAACAATGTTTTCTTGTAGCAACATCGATAAGATTTTATAGCATGATTAGATAAAACCTTAATCAATAAATAATCAATCTTTGAGTGATCTTTTAACACCTATTCATGTGCATATATGAGATGTGAATGCAATGTCACAACATGCTTTCTTCTAACGACTCTACATTAGTGTGAGTAACTAATTATCAATTCATGTCAAATAACTCCCACATTATTATGACATTTTTCACACACGTATGTGTTCAGAAATTCCTTTAATGGAAAATGACACAATATGCATTCGCTTTACTTAAACTTTAACAAAAGAACCACCGCTTTAGCTTTTTCCTTTGGAGCATGCAAATATAATAAAGCTAACACACTGGCTGTTGTTCCTATGCATACCATGCATAAAGATTGTAATCTTAATTTCCCAACAGAGTACTTAACATAATCGAGTAGGTAAATTCATGATTCCTCTTCAAGGACACATAACATAATAGGCATCCAAAACATGGTTTTCTTTTCCATAAAACTAATGGAATAAAACATAATAATACATACCTTGTTCTCGAAATATTATACCTTTATTAGCCATGTATATATTTCAAGGAAACCAAAACATTACTTTAGTTTTTGTACATGTAATTCATCTTCGTTGCCAAAGAATCTTTTCTAAAGTAGGATAAAAAAACATGTTCTCATTTCCTCATATAGACTTATGTTCTTTCCGATGATATCTAATACGACTATTGCATGAAAATAACCTTGTTCATATATGATTCTATATGCAAGTTTCTCATGCTTTTGCTTCCAATAATTTATCATAGATTGCCTCTTTTATGCATAATATCTATGCAACACTAACAAGGTTATCTTAACCTTTAATATACCTAAATCAGGAAGTTGACATAATCCATCTAGCAAGGTAATATATTCAAGAGATTATTCTCTTTAGCCTATATTTATTTTCAAGAAAGAACTTGGATTCCTTTTCACTTAACACACAAGTACGTAGTCCCTTTTAAAGAAAAACAAGCTTCCCATCTTTTCTTAAACAAGACATATATAAATACAAGCAAGTTTACTTATTTATGTTTTACTACTGCTCACACCTTTCAAGATACAAACTAGTAATCTTTGCAAGACTCACATGGGTTCTTATCAGCAATACAAGCATAGTAGTTTGGTCTTTTACCATGGTATATCTTTCTAAATGATTGTCATATTAGCAATGCTTTCTTACTTTCCAAAAGAACTAGCACAATCTTGCATATTAAGTAAAACCACATTTTACTCTATATTTGTCTTTTTTAGTTGCAAAATTCACATGCAAGAATTATTTTCAAAATATACATATTTCTCTTCCAGAAAAATTAAAATGTATATTAGTTAAATTTTCAAGCACACGCATGTTTCTTCTTTAGGAAACCAAATTCCCAACTCCTTTCAAGGAAACTTCAACACAACAATAGAAGTTTTATGTACATGGAAAATACATATCATTCTTTAAAGAAACTCTAACTCAACAGTTATTTACTTTGTAAGTAGTGTATTTTCCATAAATGCAATAACTAGTGTTTCAAGAAAAGAAAGATAATAATACCTATCTCTTGAAACTCTTTGTTCAACCTGGATTAGAGATGCGATGCCTTCCTTCACATACGCGCTTTTCATCTCAGATCCCTCAATTCCTTTTCACTAAATCCCAAAGGCACCAGTTTTTGAACCTTTAGCTTTGATACCACTTGTAACATACACCATTAACTTCACAGGGAAATGTGAGGAGTTAAAATTTTTTATACAAGTTAATCATCATTACATAGAATGTTTAACAGTTCACAATGTAATTTTATAAATAAGAATATTAAACTCCTTAACCCTTAACAACCTCCATTACAGTATATTAACTTAATACTATATGATGTAACCATCCATTCATCTCATTACTCATATAGTCATCACATAATTGCCATTATGAACATCATAACAAGAAAGGAATCAACCTCATCATCTGGACACAATAACCAATCACATCATTGAACACCAATATACCCTGGAAACCCCGTAGGGTGAAAACCAGCAAACATTTAATTTTATTATTAAACGCTCGTGAGGGTGTTCAGCCCATCACTCAATGGCTTATAAGGGAGACCATCCCTTAACCATCGTTTATATAATCTTACAAGGAAATATGCAAATATCTAGCTTAAAGCCATTACAATAAATATGATACCATTTACCCTCTGGTCTTCATATCTTCAGATTTCAGATCTTGGTGGCATGGATGTACCTCTAATGGACCATCGTACATTGAACCTTCCTGCAACTCGCACTCATCTGCATGAACATTAATCATTTACCTGCCACCAGGACAAGCATAATATTCCTTCGTACATGTCACCTTCATTCCCTGTTATGATGCCTTCAACATAAAATGATGTCAAGATTCATAAAGTATTAATCAATGTGTAATCATGACAAACAAGTAAATTACCTTGTCATTCTCTCTTTAATAACACATACCTCATATGTGTTGGTTATAAGTCATCACCATGACTAATGCTTACGTCGCATAAGCACATTCCTGCAAGACAATGGCTACATCTCCAAAGCTTTCCTTAAAATAAACTGATACATCAGTTAAGATATTTATGCATGTGATTTACATAAGTTTAATCAAAATAGCTAACCCTTAAGCTATTACTTTTAGTGCATGGAATGCAAGCTAACATAACAATTGTTTCCTCCATGCATGCGAATGCATACCGATTCCAAAATACTCTCCCTAAAGGAGTTCTTACACAATGAAGCACATAACCTCCTTCACTAGTCTTTCCAAAGAAAGTCTCAATGCTAGTGAGCATGTAAACATATGTAAAAATACGTAATGAAGAATATAAATACATGTCTTATTTTCAAGATTAAACTAACAATCATATTCAATGTAGTTTTAATACTACAAGCTATCTTTCTTCATACAAAAATATATATTATTGTTCAATTAAAAGCTAATACATATGTTGCATGTATATGTAAGATCTTCCTCAAAAAGGAATTTAACATCACGTTGATGTTAATATAAAATAATCACTTAGTTTATTCATCTAAGGAATAAACTGATTAGTTCCTTTAACCATGAATTTATTAAATAACTTAACTTACCAACATCATGGTAATTTACTCATGGATTTATTAAATAACTAATGTTTGCAAACACCATGGTAATCTACCCATGGTTTTATGAAACAATTAATCTCCATCAACCCCATGGAAAGCTACCCATGGATTTATGAATACTATCCATGGATTTATTAATTCATTAACCTCTACCACTATCATGGTAGCTATTCATGGATATATATTAATTCATTACTATTTAAAACATGGTTAATGAATATAAATCTAAGAAAACTTCTCTTTTCTTCTTCATTGTACAACAAGATATTTCAAGAGTCACTCTCTTTAATCTATTCAAGAAAAATACTTTGGACTTGTTATCACTTCGTAATTTAAATGAGTACAAAGTCTCTTTTAAAATAAGAGGATTCCTCTTCTATTTTCTTGCTTATGTAAATATTTTTATTAAAGAGTTACCCTCTTTAATCTGATCAAGAAAATCTCTTTTAAAAATAAAGTACCATAACTAACCCCTATTTGGGCATAAGAGCTTAAATAGACTTTTTTAAAATAATTAACACACATGTAACCTTTGCAAACCCTCGCTAATAATTTAATTAACGCAATGGACTTATCTTCTACTCCCAAGATAAATCCATTCTTATGCAAATAGTCAACAGTAAATTGGTTTATCAAATCCCAATAAACTAATGAGATATCATTTCCTTGATATAGGTAACTTATCTCAAGAAAGATCATTAGTATTCTATATATACTCTTTATTTATATCTTTTAACTCAAAAAAAAAAGACTATATAATAAAAAGAGTAAGCCAAAATCACCTTTCTTGGCAATCGACTCTCATTCCAAAGGCATATATTTAAAATATAAAACATGCATCTCCTATTTTTATTGCCTCTACAAAATTATATAAATATTTATATATATAATCTTTCCTTTATATCTTTCTTCTCACCAAAATATTATATAATAACACTTAACAAATATTTTAATAACTTACTATCTCAAATACCCACTTTCCATAAGCAAGCAATCATGCATTTGCTAACATGATGGTATTCAAAATGCAAAAAGAGCTATGCATAAACTATGCAAAGATTGCAAGCGAAAACTGATAAACCATACGCTAACAACCATGCCAATGTATTTATAAGTATATGACATTGTGAATGCCATATAGTTGTAGTTTCTTAAATGCTCTTATTCAGTCGACTAATATCAAAGAAAAAAAAACAATAGAAAACACTACTTCAATCACTTTACCATTCAAGATTTCAGCCATGGCTTGTACTTAACTATTTAAGTGCAATGCAAACTGGTATTGGGCAAACCACGAAACCAGAAAGAAGCAAGTAAACCCACAACAATAGTTTTGTGGTCATCAGTGAACTAGAACAGAATATACTAGTGGTTGCGTGAAGGTATTCCAAACCTTTAAGCTCCACGGCAGATGTTAGTCCAGATTTGCATGCAGAGCTTTAATTTGAAATGGAAGAAAATCCAACTGAGAGCCGTGGTCATCCAACAGAGCATCCAGAACAATAATCAATAATCGAACGGAGTGTTTTCAAAATCCAGCAAAATCCCCAGAGTGTCCTCAAAATACTCTAATCAAATAAAAAAATGATTCTAAGAAAACTCTGTGGAGCACACTAAAATGCAATAGAGCATCCTTTCAAGCAAAACCTAGCCCACACTAAATCAGTTTTTCCCATGAATCAAGAATTCGTTCCAGTTTTCAAACGAATCAAGAATTCGTTCATCTTTTTTAACCGATTCTTGATTCAACTGTTTTGTAAATCATGGTAACTATTGTAATTTACATTAGCTTACGTGGGCGTTACACTTCCTTCCTCAACAACTTCGTGTTTAAGAAAATAGAATTATTCTTTCTATTATCCCTTCTCAATGCATCAGGATTTTACTCATACCCTCTTGACTTATTTTCCCCAAAATGATTTATCTCCAGGGAAGAGGATAGGAGTAACTCTCTCTAACGATTAAACGATTAATCTCTCCGGGATGGGAATATCTCTTTGTAAGTGTCTCTTGAAACTTCCACGAACTTTCCCCATAAATTTCCTCGATAACTTTTAAATAAGACTTTAAACATTAAATTTTCCACATCCCACAGTTTAGTGAGTCATTACAGTAAAAGTAAATTATATAGTTACAAAACTACTTTGAAGGAAAATCAATATTATTATAATATTAAAAGAGGTGAGTTAGTTGAGGTTTAGGTAGACTTGGTTGAGTTTTAACTAGACTTCCAACACCAAATGATATCAAATTGGGTGCCTACTTTTTGCAAAAATATATTATTTCACAAATTGGGAACATTAAATGATGAGATATTTCATGTGATACAACAAAATCCTCATTAATACAAATGAAAATAACAGAGAATAATGACAAGAGCTATTTAAGATTTGAGTAGAATGAAAAATGAGATGTTTATATATAATGACAATAGGTATTTTAGATTTGAGTAGAATGAAGAATGAAATGTTTATATATAAGACAACCAGGAAAATACACTCAAATTTTCTTTTAATTTTATTAATTTCTTATTTTTAGAATTCTTTTACTAAAAATAAAATTTGTTGTCCACAATGATACAAGTAAGCAAACCATTCTTCATTTCAGAATTAAAGTAATACTTATAATTAGCAAGAATTTTAACTATGGATACTCATTCCACTTTATCATAAATATAATTAACCATATTATTTTATGGGCCGATATTATGGCTAATGAATACCACATGCCCAAAATTCATCTGTCATTTCATAATCATTTTTTTATTTTTTATTTTACAACATTTTGGGCCAAGAGACACTTTCCATCTCCTTATGGACAAGTTGTTGTAATGTCCACTTATATTATGTTATCTAAACATTTTGACTCAGTGAATTTAATTAATTAATTATATATATATACTTACTCTAGTAAAATTATATAAAAAATAAAATTAAACTAAAAATAATAATAATTAATCCAACTTAGATTTTCTTAACTTTAAATATATCAAGTTTCTAGAGTGAAAAATATAAACTTTTCTTCAAGTTTTGCTTTAAAAAAAGGTTTACACCTTCAAATATTTGATCCTTTCACTTAGTAAATCCACAATTAAAATGAATCTAAACTAAATATAAACATTACCAATTATTTAACAAATAATATGTAACCACCCTCTTAGTCGCTGACTAATGGTTACGCTTTATTGATTAAGGATTAATTGTGACTGTTGTTTATTTAATTAAAATATCTGAACAAAACTATTTTTTATTTTTGAATAAAAGACTTAACTTGTGAAATTTACTTATGAGTAAAAGGTTGATGGTAAAAGTAAATCTGGAGTCAGTTGAACAGAAAAACAGTTTCTACAGTTACCTAAGGAACTCTGGAATAAAGAGGGAATTCCAAAGAGAGTTGGGGGTTATGTGAGAAAAGAAAAAAAAAGGACTCTGTAAAAGCTGGAAAGATATTCCATGACAGATTAACCCTTGGGTTGGAGAATTGGACCGGACTGTCCCGAGTTCTCCCCAGAAAATCCTGTTTTTCACTGGAGTTGAAGAGTTGGACCGGACTGTCCTAAGAACTCTCCTCCAGAGTTTCGTGTTCAACAAGACCCAGGCTTGAAGCTCGGGGGAGAACTGTGGGAGGTAATTGCACAGTTCGTGGACGGGAGGTAACGAGTACCATCAGAGGGATTCAGATTCAGATGAGTAAATGCAAATAGATTCTCTTGTTTCTTGAGAAAGAATAATTTTGCCTGTTACAGTTAAGATTATCTGTATTTTTTTTTATTATTAAGTTTATTTCTTGTTAAAACGCAGTAGTGCATTACTGTCGCCTTAATTCTTTTTAAACTGAACATTCTGGTGAAATATACCAGAGGTATTCTAGAAGGCTTGGTTCTGTAAAGCGTAGATGGAAGGCAACCGAATATATATATATATATATATATATATATATATATATATATATATAATAAGGACATAACTTTTCTAACCAACCAGAAAAGAAGGTAACAAGACAATGAGGATGTCAGTGTCGACCTGTTTAGGTTAAACACCTAGGTCTTAGTAACTATTTCCCTGTGATAGTGATTCAGAAGTTAACCTATTTAACCAGAGAAGGGAAATATAAATACAGGAGGACTGTTAATCCAAATGCCTGAATAATTCGGGCTTCTAGATAAATCGCCCCCTACCTATGATAACCTCGGACAAGATGGTGGTCCGGTCACCTGTAGCACTCGTCTATAGAAAAAACAAAACAAACTAATGAAACAAGAAATTAGTTAACCCAGATTCTTCACAGGAAAAAGTTGAAAACGAGAGTTTCTGGAAAAATCTTGTAAGCAAATATAGTACTAGAAACTAGATGTAATTTCATTAACTCGCGCAACCATAGCATATAAGATTTAATAGACATTCAACATTTCATAACAGAGCGCGTGCACCCAAAGAATTTTGTTGCATTAAAAAAAGAAAATTACAGTTCAAACTTGCATGTCAAACATAGGTACCAAAATCGGAACAACTATCAGTTTAAGAAAGTCACAATTTAACTCAGAGAATTTTCTAGCCAGACAGAAGAGCAGATTACAACCCATTGTCACTAGTAATAACTATATTGCTTAAACTTTGAAACCCTATCTGAACAAATGGACCTTCTTGAGAATAGAGGCTAGAATGATAAAGTTATCCGACAGGTAGCCACACCAAGGTTACATTAAAAAATTTCTTTTAAATATCTCAAACTTCCTGAGACTGCTAACTACGCTACTGGCCCATAAAACCCTAGCCGTTCTATCAACCATTGCATGGACAGATGTTCCAGTTTGGCGGAGAGCCATGGAACCCCAAATACATCAGCGACTGGGTACCTGTGTCAAAGGCGAGGGTAAGAAGTCCTCCGTAGCCAGAACCGTGAGGAAACCTGGACATATAATGGAAAAGAGATAATACCTGAACAGAACCGAAAATGTAATTAGAAGAGTACGAGATTTCAAAGGAGTTAGCACCGCCATTCAAGGTCACAAACAGAACAATGAAAACAAACACAAAGAAACGAAGAGGAATTTACCTGTAGGTTATCGGACAGAGTAAAAATCCGGGTTTATGGAAGACCTGTCAGCATTTAGAAAAGAGAAAAACCAGTTAAACAATGAATTGAAAAAAACGGGAACCAATTCGGTGATTAAACAAATTCAGGTGCTGAAACGAGAAAGACTGAAAACGTTTCGGCAATACAAACAAACTATGCATGGATAGAGAAGACTGGAGTATAATCTTAAAACTCGATGCAGACACCAAAGAGAGATTGGTTACTTGGATTCGTAGTTGATTAAGGTTGTTGGAGGCCGTTTCGCCACCGTCCGCCATGACTTTGCCGAAGCCTGCCCAAACCCTAGTCGAGACGCTCTGGAGGCCATCCGGCAGAGAAGCACAATGAATTGGGAAATCGGTTATTGACAAGGTCATTATCGATCCCTAGAGTGTCTCCACCATCAGATTACAAACCCAATCAACGTTGTGTGATAAGCCATGTGTCCGTTGATAAAACCAAGACTGGATGTCAACCCGAGATCAAATACGAAATGACAAGTGTATAACTCTAATGGTTGTGCGCACAAGAGGGTACTTAGGTTACATTCGCAATAATGCCATACCGTAATATAAAGTGCCACGCTATAACTAAAGTGCCATCTATCATATAAAGTGTCAACTATAATAATAACCGACAAGATATGCAATTACAAAAGTATTAAATGATTGACATCCATAAGAACCAAAACCGTAGACTCATGCATGTCAGCTGGAGTTTTATGTGCGAGTGAACCATTAATGGTCAGTTTTTGATATGAGTAAAATTATTGAATTCACAGGACTTGCAATAATGATAGTGATGTCAGAAAACTAAGGTTGAGAAACACAAGCGGTTAAGTTGAAAATAATTTTTTTTATAATGAGTAAATTTGTGGTTAGGTGACTATTACAAGTGGTATCAGAGCGGCGTTACAACGTTGGGCCCTATTGGGTCAACTGACGTTACAAATTGTATGATTTCGTGCAGAGTGAGATAATTAAATGGAACGACAACCAAGACGGACACCTTCACAACAGCAACAGCGAAATGTCAGAGAGATTCAACCTCCACCAGAAGGAAACCTCGAAATGTGGGTTCAGCTGGGGATAGAGCAGCATCAGCGGTCTAACAGATTGATTGAAGAACAGCAACATCAGACTCGCATTTTGTTACACACAGTACAATAGTTACAGGAAGAGATGGAAAGAGTACGCAAGGAGAATGCAAGGATGATGCAGGATCAGGACAGGATCTTAAAGAGCCTCTCCGATAAACAAAATCAAAGGGTTGAAAAGCCCAGTGCTGACAAAGAATTCCAAGAAAGAAACGAACAACAATCAGAGGAACAAGATACAGGCCGAAGAGAAAGAAGTGTGTCACAGCGAAGTCATCCAAACATAAATTTTAATGAGGCTGAATCTGAGAACGAAACCGAACGGAAGGCAAACAAAAAGCAGAAGGTGGAGCTGCATGGAGAATTCGAAAAGATAAAGCCACCTACGTTCGATGGCGAAAAGGAGGAAGTGGCAGAAGCATGGTTGATCAATATGAACAAATATTTTCAGGTGTATGATTATGACAGTGGTCTTAAGGCATGATTAGCCATTTACCAGCTGAAGGATAAAGCCACCCTATGGTGGGAAGAAGTGAAGAATGTGCAGGGAATAGAGGATCAGGATGTGACATGGGATAAGTTCCAACAGTACTTCAAAGACAAGTACTTGAATGAGCGTTTCTATGATGAAAAGGCTCGAGAATTCCATGATTTAAGGCTAGGACAATTGACCATGGACGAGTTCATCACTAAGTTTACATCATTACTGCACTATGTACCGTACTTAGGAGATGAGAAGGCCAAGGTCCAGAGATTTCTGAGCAGTTTACCCGCCCACATGAAGGAGCGTATCGAGTTTGTTAATCCTAAGACAATGGATGAGGCCATCAGAAAGGCAAGGTTGTGTTATCAGCAAGCGAAAAACAAAGTAGACCAAGGAAAAGGGTGGCAACCAAAGAAAGAAAATAGAAACAATGTTGGTTTCAAAAGGGGCAAAACCAGTAACTTCAGAAGCTCAGCCAGGAGTTCAGTTAATAAGCAATTCGGTAGGAACCATCAGAGGATTAGATGGCCGGGGCAAGACAAGACGGTGGAAGCTTCAAATAAACCTGAGCAACCTCAAAACCAGAGGCCACCTCTGCAGTGTTGGGGCTGCGGGGCAGCACACTACTATCGGGATTGCCCACAGCGGGGTAAAGCCGAAGCAGTAACCAATTTGCAGGAGGCCTCTACTGTGGGAGATATTGCCAGAAGCATACCCAGAATTAACGCAGCATTGGAGGACCGGCAAGCTGATTTTCAACCCACCATGATAGAGTTGGAAGGTAAATTGTCATCCCAAACTGTTTCTGTTTTGGTAGATCCAGGCGCAAGTCTAAGTTATATAAGTCCTAAATTAGTGGAAATTTGTAAACTGTCAAGTCAAAAATTTAAAAAGCCCTGGTTGGTCCAGTTAGCTACAGGAGCTAAAAGAAGAGTTAATGCCAAAATATCAGATTATGCATTACAAATCGGTGGATAGCAGTTAATGGTAGATTTAAATATTCTGCCTTTGGGATCCTATGATGTATTGTTGGGTATGGATTGGTTGGAGAAACATTGGACTCTCATAGACTGTAAGGAAAAGATAGTTTACTACAGAGATTAGAATGGTAGTCGCCAAGAAATTCAGGGCATAAAGAAGCCTGTACGTCTGCGTCCAATTACTGCTTCCCAAATGGCGAAATGCATGAGAAAGGGATGCCAACTGTACGCCATACAAGTTGGACTATCTGAGTCTAAGGATAAAGCAGCTGTGCTAGAAATTATATCTGTAGTACAAGAATTTAAGGACGTATTTCCTGAAGAAATACCAGGATTACCCCCTAAAAGAGATGTTGATTTCACGATATAACTGCTACCAGGAGCGTCGCCAATTTCGCGAACTCCCTACCGTATGAGTGTGACAGAATTGACTGAGCTAAAAATGCAGCTTCAGGAATTGTTAGATAAGGGATATATATGACCCAGTGTGTCACCTTGGGGAGCACCTGTACTGTTCGTTAGGAAAAAGGATGGAACCATGCGCATGTGCATGGATTACCGACAATTAAATAAGCTGATTGTTAAGAACAGGTATCCCCTACCCCGTATTGATGACCTGTTTGACCAGGTAAGGGGAGCTACTGTGTTTTCAAAAATTGATCTACGGTCCGGTTACCACTCGATCAGAATTAAGGATGAAGATATACACAAAACTGCTTTTCGCACCAGGTATGGCCACTATGAATTCGTGGTATTACCTTTTGGGCTAACTAATGCACCAGCCACCTTTATGAGACTGATGCATAGTATTTTCCACCCTTATTTGGACAACTTCGTGTTAATCTTCATTGATGACATACTGATTTATTCTAAGAATGCAGAAGAACATGAAAAGCATTTGCGTATGGTACTGGAGATGCTAAGGAGACATCAATTGTATGCAAAATTCAGTAAATGCGATTTCTTCAAAGAAGAAATACAGTATCTTGGACATGTAATATCTAAAAAGGGTATAGTGGTAGACCCGGAGAAAATTAAAACTATCATGGAATGGAAGGTGCCACAAAATGTGGCAGATATACGGTCGTTTATGGATCTCGCTGGCTACTACCGGCGATTTATAAAAAGGTTTTCGAAGATAGCTTTTCCCATTACTTCCTTACAAAGAAAAGGGAAAATATTTAAATGGACAAAAGAATGTCAGGATAGCTTTGAAAGATTGAAGCAGTTGTTGACAACAGCACCTGTGTTAAGTGTAGCAGATCCGGATAAGGAATTCGAGGTTTGTACAGATGCATGCAAGGAAGGAGTTGGGGCTGTATTATCACAAGAAGGGAAGGTAATTGCATATGAATCCCGCAAGCTAAAAGATCATGAGCAGCGATATTCAACTTATGATTTAGAGCTGGCTGCAGTTGTGCATGCTCTCCGAGTATGGAGACATTGCTTACTTGGGAATTGGTTTGTGTTGAAGACTGATCATAGTAGTCTAACAAGCTATTTTAAACAAGCTGACCTAAATTCCCGGCAAGCGAGATGGAACGCTTTTTTGAGCGAATTTGATATTGATCTACAGCACGTAAAAGGAAATGAGAACAAAGTTACGGATGCGTTAAGCAGGAAACTGCATAACATTTATGAGTTATACGTTAACCAAATTGAAACCAGATTTTTGGAACAAATCAGAGAAGAAGCAGACAAGGATCCTGAGTATCTATACTTGTGGCAGCAGACACAAGAAACTGAAGGACAAGGTGGACAAGGGGATTATGAGATTAACCAGGACGGGTTGTTGATCTTCAAGAAAAGGATAGTCATTCCAAATAGAGTGGAATTGAAGACTAAGCTACTGGACGAATATCACAGAAGCAATTATGCGGGGCACCCAGGATATCAAAAGATGCTGACAGCTATAAGAAAGGACTACTGTTGGCCAGGCATGAGGAAGGATATAGCAAGCTATCTAACCAAGTGTCTAGAGTGTCAGCAAGTGAAAGTAGAGCATCGGCACCCAGCTGGCTTAATGCAGCCTATACCCATTCCCGAATGGAAACGGGAGGTGATCTCATTGGATTTTATCACCAGGTTACCAAAATAAAAACGAGGTAATGATTCCATAATGATAGTTGTGGATAGACTAAGTAAGTCGGCACATTTCATACCTGTCCAATCCACCTATAAGACAGTACAGATAGCAGATTTATTTATGCGTGAGATCTTCAGACTGCATGGCATTCCTAAGACCGTTATCTCGGACAGAGATGTAAAATTCACATCAACCTTTTGGAAGGCGCTGTTTACAGGGTTAGGAACTCAAGTACATTTTAGTACTGCATACCACCTGCAAACGGACATTCAGACAGAGAGAGTAAATCAAGTGCTGGAAGACATGCTGAGAATGTATGTCATGCAGCAACCAGTTAAGTGGGAGGAGTACCTACACTTGATAGAGTTTGCCTACAACAATGGTTACCAAGAATCGTTAAAGATGAGTCCATTTGAGGTGCTATATGGGCGGCAGTGCAGAACTCCCATTAATTGGAGCAGCCCAGAGAATAGACTCATGCTAGGACCAGACATGCTAGCAGAAATGGAAGCGGAGGTGAAAAGAATTCGACAGAATTTGAAAGCAGCACAGGACAGGCAGAAGGTGTACGTAGACAAAAGAAGGTCGTACCATGAGTATGAGGTTGGCGATCATGTGTATGTTCGAATTAATCCAAAGAAGAGTACACTAAGATGGGCCTCTTGTGCAAAATTGGCACCTCGATTTTGTGGTCCCTTCCAGATACTGGAGAGAGTAGGACCAGTAGCGTATCGCTTAGCCCTTCCTAGCCATATTCGGGTGCATAATGTCTTTCATGTTTCGTTATTAAAATGATATGTTCATGATCCAAGACACATAATCCATTGGCAGAACATTCAGGTAGAGGGAAAGCATAATGGTTCAAATAATATCATGAGGATAAATAATTATTTGATTAATCTAAGTCTATTGTGTGCAGGTAGAACCGGACGGAGAATTTCTGGTCGAGCCCCACAGTATAATAGACCAGAGGGAAATCATGCTACGGAAATGAGCCATCGCCCAGGTTAAAGTGCAATGGAAGCACTTTGGACCAGAGGAGGCTACCTGGGAAGACGAGAGTTTCGTCCGTGAAGCTTATCCTGAACTTTTTTCTGAATTAGAATAAGAACACCGGGGACGGTGTTCTCCTCCAAAGGGGGAAAACTGTAACCACCCTCTTAGTCGCTGACTAATGGTTACGCTTTATTGATTAAGGATTAATTGTGACTGCTATTTATTTAATTAAAATATCTGAACAAAACTATTTTTGATTTTTGAATAAAAGACTTAACTTGTAAAATTTACTTATGAGTAAAAGGTTGATGGTAAAAGTAAATCTGGAGTCAGTTGAACAGAAAAACAGTTTCTACGGTTACCTAAGGAACTTTGGAATAAAGAGGGAATTCCAAAGAGAGTTGGGGGTTCTGTGAGAAAAGAAAAAAAAGGGACTCTGTAAAAGCTGGAAAGATATTCCAAGACAGATTAACCTCTGGGTTGGAGAATTGGACCGGACTGTCCCGAGTTCTCCCCAGAAAATCCTGTTTTTCACTGGAGTTGAAGAGTTGGACCGGACTGTCCTAAGAACTCTCCTCCAGAGTTTTGTGTTCAACAAGACCCAGGCTTGAAGCTCGGGGGAGAACTGTGGGACGTAATTTCCCAGTTCGTGGACGGGAGGTAACGAGTACCATCAGAGGGATTCGGATTCAGATGAGTAAATGCAAATAGATTCTCTTGTTTCTTGAGAAAGAATAATTTTGCCTGTTACAGTTAAGATTATCTGTATTTTTTTTTATTATTAAGTTTATTTCTTGTTAAAACGCAGTAGTGCATTACTGTAGCGTTAATTCTTTTTAAACTGAATATTCTGGTGAAATATACCAGAGGTATTCTAGAAGGCTTGGTTCTGTAAAGCGTAGATAGAAGGCAACCTAATATATATATATATATATATATATATATATATATATATATATAATAAGGACATAGCTTTTCTAACCAACTAGAACAGAAGGTAACAAGACAATGAGGCTGTTAGTGTCGACCTGTTTAGGTTAAACACCTAGGTCTTAGTAACTATTTCCCTGAGATAGTGACTCAGAAGTTAACCTATTTAACCAGAGAAGGGAAATATAAATACAGGCGGGCTGTTAATCCAAATGCCTGAATAATTCGGGCTTCTGGATAAATCACCCCCTACCTATGATAACCTCAGACAAGATGGTGGTCCAGTCCTGTAGCACTCGTCTATAGAAAAAACAAAATAAACTAATGAAACAGGAAATTAGTTAACCCAGATTCTTCACAGGAAAAAGTTGAAAATGAGAGTTTCTGGAAAAATATTGTAAGCAGATACAATACTAGAAACTAGATGTAATTTCATTAACTCGTGCAACCATAGCATATAACGTTTAATAGACATTCAACATTTCATAACAGAGCGCGTGCACCCAAAGAATTCTGTTGCATTAAAAAAAGAAAATTACAGTTCGAACTTGCATGTCAAACATAGGTACCAAAATCGGAACAACTATCAGTTTAAGAAAGTCACAATTTAACTCAGAGAATTTTCTAGCCAGACAGAAGAGCAGATTACAACCCACTGTCACAAGTAATAACTATATTTCTTAAACTTTGAAACCCTGTCTGAACAAATGGAACTTCTTGAGAATAGAGGTTAGAATGATAAAGTTATCCGACAGGTAGCCGCACCAAGGTTACATTAAACAATTTCTTTTAAATATCTCAAACTTCCTGAGACTGCTAACTACGCTACTGGCCCATAAAACCCTAGCCGTTCTATCAACCATTGCATGGACAGATGTTCCAGTTTGGCAGAGAGCCATGGAACCCCAAATACATCAGCGACTGGGTACCTGTGACAAAGGCGAGGGTAAGAAGTCCTCCGTAGCCAGAACCGTGAGGAAACCTGGACGTATAATGGAAAAGAGATAATACCTGAACAGAACCGAAAATGTAATTAGAAGAGTACGAGATTTCAAAGGAGTTAGCACCGCCATTCAAGGTCACAAACAGAAAAATGAAAACAAACACAAAGAAACGAAGAGGAATTTACCTGTAGGTTATCGGACAGAGTAAAAATCCGGGTTTATGGAAGCCCTGTCGGCATTTAGAAAAGAGAAAAACCAGTTAAACAATGAATTGAAAAAACGGGAACCAGTTCGGTGATTAAACAAATTCAGGTGCTGAAACGAGAAAGACTGAAAACGTTTCGGCAATACAAACAGACTATGCATGGATAGAGAAGACTGGAGTATAATCTTAAAACTCGATGCAGACACCAAAGAGCGACTGGGTACCTAGATTTGTAGTTGATTAAGGTTGTTGGAGGTCATTTCACCACCGTCCGCCATGACTTTGCCGAAGCCTGCCCAAACCCTAGTCGAGATGCTCTGGAGGCCATCCGGCGGAGAAGCACAATGAATTGGTAAATTAGTTATTGCCAAGGTCATTATCGATCCCTAGAGTGTCTCCACCATCGGATTACAAACCCAATCAACGTTGTGTGATAAGCCATGTATCCGTTGATAAAACCAAGACTGGATGTCAGCCCGAGATCAAATACGAAATGACAAGTGTATAACTCTAATGGTTGTGTGCACAAGAGGGTACTTAGGTTACATTCGCAATAATTCCATACCGTAATATAAAGTGCCACGCTATAACAAAAGTGCCTTCTATCATATAAAGTGTCAACTATAATAATAACCGATGAGATATGCAATTACAAAAGTATTAAATGATTGAAATCCATAAGAACCAGAACCGTAGACTCATGCATGTCAGCTAGAATTTTATGTGCGAGTGAACCATTAATGGTCATTTTTTGATATGAGTAAAATTATTGAATTCACAGGACTTGCAATAATGATAGTGATGTCAGAAAACTAAGGTTGAGAAACACAAGCGGTTAAGTTAAAAATAATTTTTTTTATAATGAGTAAATTTGTGGTTAGGTGACTGTTACATAATATATAAAAAACAATTAATTTTTTTTTAAATAGCTAAATTATTTTAAATTCAAATATTAAAATATCTAAATTCTATGTATCCAACACATAAAAACAAACTCAACGGACTACTTTACTTATCCCATTAAATATACAAATCCTACATCAAAATAAAAATAAATATATGTTGTATTTATATTTTATAAATCTCATAAGTTATCTTTAACCTCATTAAAATAATTTCTTTCTAACCCAGGAGATTAAAATACTTTTTTTTTCTTATTAGTTGTACGTGGCTCTGCGCAATGAGAGCGCTAAGTTCTTTGTGCTTAGCTCCGCACAGTAATATGTTGTATTTCCATTAAATTCATGTCACAGTTTTCAATGTTGTCTTACGTTATCTAAATTTGAGTGGCCAAGTGTCTACAGCCAGTCCTCGGGAACGACGGTCAACCAATTGTCTCTACGTTGTCTTTGGTGTTGGGAGTTGTTCAAGGAATAACTAATTGTTTCTCTACCAATTGTCTCTGTTGGTGTTGGGAGTTGTTTATTTGTTCGAATTTAATAAAAGTTTTTTAGGAAATTAAGTAGTTAGAGTGTTTGAATTGCATTTTTTATGGTGGAAATGAATTTAGCACCATCAAACATTTTTAGGGCACCCAAAATACTGAAATTTAACAATTATAACTTATATTTTCAAAAATAGTTATAAGAATTTTTCATAATCTTACCTGAATTCTTTGATTATTCTGTGGATTTTTAGACTACTGCCTGGTGTTGTGTGATTATCATTACTACAACACAAATAGGGAACACAATATTTGGTTAGGATTTATGGATTCATCTAGCTGAGAGGTGGGTGTTAGGATCTATGCCTAATTATCATAGCTTATTTTTAATAGAATAGTTGAATAGTAATTTTTTGTTTCCAAAAAATTAGATAATTAGAGTGTTTGAATTACATTTTTGAAGGTGAAAATGGATTCAAAGCACAATCAAACCCTTAAAACGCCCAAAATAGTAAAGTTTAACTAATACAACCCAGATTTTCAAAAATCTTTACCTAATTTTTTTATAATCTTACCAAAATTTAGTTTTTTTAGATTACAACAATTTCCATAAGTTACTGATATCATTATCAGTTATTCTGGGCAGGTGTGTTGCTATTTGAGACCACCTGTGTGGCCAGCAATTTGTTCTTCAATATAATTGCACCCTAACATTAATCCACAACTATGAACTCCGCAATTACTTGGGTCTTTGACGTTACCTGTGTTTGGTCTCAATCTAGTCTCCTAAATTGAGCTCATTTAATTGTCAACCAGGATTTGTAAACTGCTGAAGTGAAGTGTATTGTATGTACCTAGGTGTTTGTTTCCTAATGCGTTGTGTGCAGTGTTTTGTGATGTTTTTGGTCTTTTGTGATGATTTATGATGTTTTTGGTCTTTTGGTGGTTTTATGTTCACAAGGAAAATGCCTAGAAAGCTAATGGAAATGAGTTGATGATTAAAAACAGAGTGGATCCTAATTGATGGATGACAAATGACAAATGCAATTGGAATACTAAAAACAGAATCAAATCTAAACTATGACCAATCAGAAACAAAGCTTGATAATGACTTTTAAGCAAATGATTCAAAACACAAACTAAATTTGTCAAATTCTTTCATGAAAGGCATTTGAGAGAGAGCTTGAAACATGGTCAACTAAGCATGCAAATCTTCCTAACTAAACAGTTTAAACAACTAACTTATAATGATGCAACATCTTGTCCTTGATTAGAGATTTGTTGAAGTATGTTTGGAGTAAAATATTGATATCATCATAAGATTTTCTATTCTAAAGCTAATTCCTAACTCTATTCTGCAATTCAATTGAATGTCACAAAACCTTTACTCAAGAGTTATTGATTTATTTTCAAAGTAGTCTTTTGAGGGAGAGCTATGTTTATAAAATGATGAGGAAATTGCAGATGTACTTCAGGCCTTAAAATGATGTTTGTCTTCTGTTCATATGGTTATAGATCAATTGTAGATTTTAGAACAAGAAGATGTTTGTAAATAATGAAGGTTGTTTTGTTAATCTTAACAACTGAAGTAATCTATTGTGTAGTGAATGACAACTGACTATGGAATGCAAATGCAGTGAGTTGAACTAAAGCTAAACTTAAAAGTGTCACTAATCTAAAACAATGCTGAACTACAAGTCATCATCAAACTCAAAACAAAGTAACTGAACATGAGTTAAGTGCAATTAAACTCCGGAGTATCCTAACTATGCTATCATGCATTATTCTATGAAGTTACACAATCTGTTTGTCCATCATTAGTGATATTTTGGAAGAGTTCCTTCTTTTGGAAGAGGTATTAGAACAATTCTGACTGTGTAATGGAATGCAAATGCAAGCAAAAAGACTGAAAGCGATGAAAAACTAAGATATCATATCCATATCCTACTCGTCATTATGATGTTTTGGGCAAGCGTTTAAGAGCAAGAACAGAGATGATACTTAGTGCAAACACACAACTAAATCATTCATTATCACGGTCATGTCTTGAACATCTTAATAGTTTCTTGGAAGAGTTTCTTCTTGTGGAAGAGTGATTAGAACAAGTGTAACTGTGATAGTGAACAAAAAAAACTACAACTAAATCCTACAATACTATAGCCTTTTCCCATTCATCATTATAATCTTTTGGAAGAGCTTGTTCTTGTGGAAGAGTTAGAATGAGTATAACTACAGTAGCTAATTAAAAACAACTATGAATTCAACTTCAAATCCTACAATACTATAGCTATTTCCCATTCATCATTATAATCTTTTGGAAGAGCTTCTTCTTGTGGAAGAGTTAGAATGAGTACAACTAAAGTAGCTAATTAAAACAACTACTAATTCAAATTCAAAAACGTAAAGGCAGCTAGAATACTTATCTAATTTACGCAAATAAATCCGTGCAAGAGGCAGGGGCCCTCTACCACCTGACGGAATTCAACTCCAAATTAAATCAACGCTTTCAAAACAACACTGTCTGCTCCATTAAAGATGAAATAGTTTGAACATAGCACTCTGCGTCTTCAGAAATGTAGTATAGAATCTAAGCAAAATCTAGCATAAAATCTAACATCAAATCTAACCTAGCTCTTGGTTTCCCAAGTGTTTATATAACAAATGTAAATAACAAGATTTGAAAAAATTCAGGAACACTGTTCTTCCTTATCGGAATCACATTAGGACTCTTGAAGTGGCTGCGTGAAAAGGAAAAGACATCTGGACTGAGATAGTCCTAATAGAAGTCTGCTTTCCTAAATGTGTTCCCACGTTCCAAAACCGTACCCAGAATTCGTTTCTTCCTCCATGATGAGCAACGAACCATGTAGACATGACGTGGATTATGCCCATATGCGGTTTTTCTTGAGAGGCCACTTGGAACATACTCAAACGTGAAGACAGCTGCAGAATCGCCGGTTAGCTACGGAATGTCTGCATTCTGCAGCTAGTTCCGGTCAAAATGCTTTACAATGGAAAAAATCACAAAACTTAGCAAGTCAGTCATGTAAATCATTCTAGAAGTAATTTTAACTATATTCATTGATCAATTGGGTCTAGGATGGCAATGGACAAAGGAAAATGAGGTAAAATGGAATGAAAGAAAGCACAATTTTGAGGCTCAACATACCCCCACTGCTGTCTCTTTGCATGTCCTCATGCAAATTATCCTATGAACTCAGAGGCTTCTGCAAGGACATCTAATTCTCTCCTTCTCCTTTGTGTGGAAGCTAGAGATCTTCTGGGTTTTCTGATAACAAGTTTGAACCTTAGGTTGGTGAGTGCCCTGATTAGCTTCTTGTTCTTTTTCTTCAACTTCTCATTGGTCTTTTCCACTTTGTTTATATGGAGGGATAAGGTTGAGTTCATATCTGTTTTGAGCTTGACTTGATCCTTGAGAATTTCATTCTCATTTTTGATGTGTCTATTCAGTAATTCCAACTCATACCTATCCCTTCTTAATATATCTATTTCAGACAGTGGAGGACTGGGGGTTCTCTCTCTGCTTTCTGAAGCTCTCCTCTCTAAAGTTTCCACATAGTCATAAATTTCCTGTTGAGCAGGGTCAATTTCAGGGGTTCCTTCATTAAAATCCTCTTCAACATCTTCTTCAATGGATGTTTCTTCATCTTCTATATTGATTACCCATGTTTGTTTGATTAGTGTTTTCTTCAGTTTCCCCTTTAGTCTGTGGCTTCTTCTAGGCTGAGAAGATCCCTCTCCTTTCTCCATGGCAGATTTCCTGATTACCTTTTCTTCCTTAAGCTGTCTCTTGATTTGAGTCAACTTTTCTAAAATGATTTCCTCACTGCTCTCTTGGACTATTTTGTCAATTTCAGCTTTTGAGGCCCTCCATTTCCTACTTCTCCTTGTAGGCTGTGTTTCAGGTGTGGGTTCCTTTGGCTCTTCAAAATGATTTCTTATCAAGAAATCGTCCCATGTATCATTTGTTTTAGCTAGATGGTGTTCAATCAAAATTTTGACCAAACCATGATGATATAGGGTTGTCTCTAAAAATTGAACCCTTCTTTGAACACAGGAAGCCATCTTCTTCAGACTTTGAAGCAAGAAATATGGTAGGTTTAAGTCTTCCCCCAGAAAATGCATCATTAGTCTAATGTGGTAGACATAAAATGTTCCATATCTACCCTCACATGTAATAAATTTTTGCAGAAGAAGTAGTATGTTTCTCCATTTGTTTTTCAATGCAGAACTGGGAATTCTTTTCTTAAATACAGTGACATCCATACCTGGTGATTTTAAAATTTGCTTCCAGGATTCATTGTGGAATTCTCTGTTTTTGAACCATCTCTCTCCAGTTCTGAGCAACCCTGTAGCCTTTGCAATGAAAACTTCAGTGACAGTAAATTTGACATCTCCCACTTCAACTTCAGTTCCTTGAAATGATCTTGCAAATGTTTTAGTGACTTCCTTGTGGAAGCCATTAAATTTCTCCAAAAATTGAAGCCATCCTATCTGTTGTAACATTTCTTTGCATTGAGGGTAGCCTTCTAAGTATTTTGAACCCACTGGTTCTGTTCTTACAATGAAACCCATGATTCCTTCTTCAATGTTCAAATTAACACTCTTCTACCCACAAAAATAATAGCTTTCACCTTCAAATTGAAATGACTTCAAGTTCTAAATGAAAATAGCTTCAAACTTCAGAATGACATACCTCTGATTGATAATGACAAATGTTTTCAAATTTCGGAAGGATATACCTCTGTTGACAATTGAACTTTGGACTGATATGCCTCTGTTTGACAGTGACAAATGGCTTCAAATTTCCCACACTACTATGCCTCTATTTCTCGGTGGCAAATAGTTTTAAATTCCCATACTGCTATATCTCTGTCTCTTGGTCACAAATGGCTTCAACGTCTTCACTACAATACCTCTGTCTTTTGGTAGCAAATGGTTTCAAATTCAACACTGCAATACCTCTGTCTTCTAGTGACAAAAGACTTCAAACTCCATACTTCTATACCTCTGCGTTTATAGTGATAATGCTCTATCTCTGCCCACAGTGATACTTTGTCTACCCACGGAATCAAATGGCTTCAAATTCTCACGCTGCTATGCTTCCAAATTTACCCTTCTGCTCTGCTCTTCGTTTACAATGATAATGCTCAATGCTATTCAAACTGATATCCTTTTTGCTCTACTCTCGGTGATAAGAATATCTCTGTCTACGGAATGAAATGCCGGCTACAGAATGGAGTGATGGCAGTGGTCACGGAATGAAGTAGTGGAGTGAGGTGGAGGGAATGAATTAATGATTGAAGAGACGGCGGAGATTTTTACGACGGCAAAGAGAATCATCATTGAATGATTTGGTTAAGAGACGTGAAGAATTCAAATACCTTGACCATTTTAACCGCTTAAATGATATCGGGCATGAAATTTGAAATGGGAGATTTTAATCCAAATTCTGTGGAGGGTTTATTGGTCTTGATCAATAAAATTAATTAAAACAACCTTTTCGAACAATCCATAACTAAAACTATGCTAAACTTTTATGAAATGCCATTATAATTTAAACTTGTTACCTCTGCCTTTCATTTGATTTTTTTAGTCTTTGTCTTCTTGTTCACCTTTGGAAGAGTCTTCATTATATTTCTTTGATGCTTTTGATTCATGGAGACACTGGGTCACTTTGTTGCAATTCTGATGTCTGCTGATTGATGCCTTCAGGGTTTGTAGCTGCGGAAAGACTGTCTGGCTGCAGAAAGGCTGATCAGCTGCAGAATGTTCCTGTAGAGCATTTTAATCATGAAAATGGAGTGTTTTTGGAATATGGGTGAAATGTTATATGTTATGAATGAAGATGGATGATGGATTATGATATGTATGAAGTGGATGATGAAATTGAATGGATTCAGTTTATGAAATGGAGTGAAAGAACATAAGAACTGTACTGCAATTCATGACATGTTTTATTCACTTACAGCAAGACATCAAATTTTGTATTTTGACATGAAAATGAGATGGATGGAGGATGGAATGAGATGAATGAAATGTGGAATGGAGTGAAATATTAATGATGGATGAGATGGAGTATGGATGGATAAGTGAATGGAGTGAAATGAAATGAGATGGATCATAAGCACTATGGATCTGAACTTATGATTTTTGTAACAGCTGCTTGTAAAAACAAAAATGGGAAAAGTTAGAGTGTCAGAGAGTCTCTGATTTTCACCCTATCTTTTCTGTATAAACATGCCAATCAATGATTGGTTTTGATGTTTATACCTTTATTTATTTATTTATTTATTTATTAATTTTTTTTTTTTCAAAAAGAAATGCTTCAGAAAATTTAATCAAGTTGATGAAGAAGAGATACTCTTCTTCATTAACCTCACATCATTTCTTTCTTGGAACTTCTTGACAAATTCTTCTCTTGAGAGTGGTTTGTGATATAGCTTCAATCTATGACCATTCACAAGAAAAGTGACCTCTTCTTCATCTATAGTTTTGATTTTTACTGCCCCATTATCAAAAATTCGAACAATTTCATATGGCCCAAGCCAATGTGTCTGAAATTTCCCTTGAAAATCCTTGAATTTTGAATCAAACAAGAGAGCCCAGTCTCCCTCTTTGAATTTCTTCTCCTTGATGTACTTGTCATGCCATCCAGCCCTTTGTTGTTGGACTAGACTTGTTTTCTGAACTGCATCTTGTATGATCTCATCCAATTCATTAATTTGCTCCAGTCTATGCTTTTGTGCCTCCGTTAGATCAAGTCCTAGCTGAACTGCCATCTTGAAGGTTTGAATTTGGAACTCTATGGGAAACAAAACTTGCTTTCCATAAACAAGCTCATAAGGAGTATGGCCTGTTGTGTTTCTCAATGTAGTTCTATAGGCCCACAAGGCTTCAGGAAGCCTATCTACCCAATCTCTTCTATGTAAATGAACAGTCTTTGTTAGGATTCCTTCAATGACTTTGTTGGTAGATTCCACTTGACCATTTGCTTGTGGATGATAAGGAGTTGTTTTTCTATGTCTGATTTTGTACTTCTCCATCATTTGCTCCACTAGCCTTGATGTAAATTGAGCTCCTTGATCTGTAACAATTTCCCTTGGGACACCAAAACGAGTAAAAATATCCTCAAAAATAAAATTAACTATAGATGACTCATTAGCAACAAGTAATGGTTTAGCTTCTACCCATTTAGTAACATAATCGGTGCAAACTAATATATATTTCTTTTGTCTTGATGGAGGACTAATAGGTCCTACAAAATCCAAAGCCCATTTTTCAAAAGGTTCAATGTGTACCTAAGGTTGTAATGGCATCTCACCTGAAGGAGAAGGTTTCCCTACCCTTTGGAAACTATCACACCTTTTTACATACTCCTTAGCATCTTTAAACAAGGATGGCCAATAATATCCTAAGTTAAGGATCTTATAGGCTGTCCTCTTATCTGCAAAGTGTCTGCCACAAGGTTCATCATGACATGCCTTGAGAATCTCAGGCATCTCATCTTCATGAACACACCTTCTAATGATCAAATCTGGACCTGTCTTGTACAACTCATTAGCGACCCATGAATATCTTGCACTATCATTAATGATTTTTCTTTTATCCCTTGCATTCATAATTGAAGAAAATTTTCCTGAAACTAAATAATTGGCAATATCAGCAAACCATGGAGTTTGAGTAGAGATTGCAAAAAGATATTCATCAGGAAATTGATCTTCAACCGGAGTGTCATCTTTGATATTTTGGATTCTAGATAGGAAATCAGCCACTGTGTTTTGTTTTCCAAGCCTATCTAAAATAGTAATGTTGAATTCTTGTAAGAGAAACAACCATCTTATAACTCTGCCATTAGTGATTGATTTGTTCATTAAGTATCTAATTGCAGAATGATCAGTTTGAACAAAAGTTTCATAGCCTGTTATATAGTGTCTAAATTTGTTTATGGCATGAACAACAGCTAAAAACTCTTTTTCAGTTACAGTATAGTTTAACTCTGCAGGAGTCAAATTTTTACTGGTATAATAGATGGCATAGGGAATCAAATCTTTCTACCCCAATACTGCCCCTAGAGCTGTATCGGAAGCATCTGTCGAGATATGAAAAGGTAACTTCCAGTTAGGTCCCCTTAATATAGGTGCTTTAGAAATTTTGGTTTTCAGGGTTTCAAAAGCTAACTGGCAATCAGAAGTCCATTTGAATTCACAATCTTTGGTGAGTAATTTGAAGAGTGGAGATGCTATCTTGGTAAAGTTTTCTATAAATCTCCGATAATACCCTATAAATCCTAGAAAACTTCTAACATCTCTTTGACAACTTGGAATGGATAGGTTAGAAATGACTTCAACTTTTGCCTCATCAACTCTAATCCCATCCCTTGAAATGTGGTGCCCTAAAACAATACCTTCAGTAAACATCATAAAACATTTTTCATGACTAAGTGAAAGGTTTGCTTCTTGACATCTTTTTAAGACTTTTTCCAAATTTTCTAAAGCCTCTTCAAATGTGTCCCCATAAACTGTGAAATCATCCATGTACACTTCTACACAGTCATGTATTAGATCCGAAAAAATTCCTAATACTGCCCTTTGGAATGTTGTAGGTGCATTGCATAATCCAAATGGAAATACTCGGTAGGCATAGGTACCCCAAGGATAGGTGAATGTGGTTTTGTCTTGGTCTTCAAGTGCTACTTGGATTTGATTGTAACCACTAAACCCATCTAGGAATGAAAAGTACTTTTTGCCAGCTAATGTATCTAATAATTGATCTATGAAAGGTAAAGGAAAATGGTCTTTAAGAGTAGCTTTATTCAGTTCTCGGTAGTCAACACACACCCTCCATTTTCCATTTTTCTTTAGCACAATTACCAAAGGAGAAACCCACTGACTATCTGAAATAGGATAGATGAAATTAACATTTAACAATTTTTGCAATTCTTCCTTGACAATTTCCCTAAGATTTGGATTCATCCGTCTTTGAGGCTGTCTGATTGGTTTGCAATTTTCCTCTATATAGATGTGATGAGTACAAGTCTTGGGACTTATCCCTTTCATGTCGGTGTATTCCCATGCATATGCAGAAGAATGTCTCTGTAATACTTTGACTAACTCTTCTTGTTGAGATTTTTCTAGGTTTTTGTTTATGTTCAAGGTTTTGCCTGGAAAAATTTCACTTGTAGAGCTGCCAAATTTATCCATAGAATGAAGAGACATCTGCCTAGATGAAAAAAACTCAATATTGGATCCCTCTTGAAATGATTCATGTTTGTGTTCTGGAGAGGATTCAAAGTTTTCTAGAGTATTCAGAATTTGATTATCTTCACTAATTTCTGAAATTGTGAAGAGTGGTTGTGAATTTTCTTCATCCTCTATCCATTGAGTGTCATCTAGATCTGTAATTATCCTAGCTGGAGGATATAAAGTGAATTTCTTTGTTGAAATACCATCAGAAATATACATATCACCGGACCTACAACTAATAAAAGCATCAGCTGTAGCCAACCAAGGTCTTCCTAATAAAACAGGATGGCCTCCTAGATTATTCTTAGGAGTTAGGATCATGAAATCCATAGGATACTCCCAAGAATCTAGGGACACTGGAATGTCTTCTATTACCCCATCTGGTCTGATCACAGATCTATCTGCTAATTGTAATAGTGTGGGTGTAAAGAGAATATTAGGAAGTTTCAGTTTGTCCATGATTTGTCTACTCATGATATTTATTGTTGCTCCTAAGTCAATGAGTGTGTTTTGAATTTCAATTCCATTGATGTGAATTTTGACAACTGGATTTCCTGGGTCAAGATACTTTGGAATAGCAATCTTGCCCATCATAATGTCTGCTATTTGTCCTACCAGATGAATTTTCTTGGTTTCTCTTATTCTTTTTCTTGTTGTCTTCATACTCAACTCCTTTATTGTTTTGGCTAAAATTGGGATTTCCTTGATGGCTTGCAATAATGGAATTTTAATGCAAACATTTCTCAATTCATCTAAGAAATCATAATTAGGCACCATGATCTGTTTTTCTACACCTCTATCAATTTGTAATCTTTCCGGAAAGGGAGGTATATAAGTAGATGTGGATGGTTGCTCTAATACAGGAGTTGGATTTATTGGATCTTTTTGTTTTAGTTTTTCAATGTTTTGGTCTTGAAAGGATGTGTCTTCTTCAAGACTTTTATTAACCCGTAGGGAGTCTTCCTCAGAATTATCTTGTTCTTGTATGATCACAGAAGGTTTCCTCTTCTCAAGTATCCTTCCAGACCTAAGTTGAACATCACTAAGGTCTAGAGGAGTAATTAAATAAGTTGGAAATTGTTGTCCTTCTATCATGTATGTATTCTGAGGGTTCTTATTATTGGGGTTTGATATGGGCTGAGCTGGAAATTGATTGGATTTTTGAGGGAATGGTAATGGAAGTGGTTGATTTTGATGTGGTTGGTTCTGATGATGTTGTTGAGGATTTTGTTGAAAATTTTGAGGGAAATTTTGTTGAGGATTTTGAGGATAAAAATGTGGATATGGTGGATACTGATAATATGGAGAGTATCTTCCATAGGGACTTTGTGTTCCTTGTGCCCAATATTGAGATTGATTTTGAAATTGGGACCAAGGTTACTGCCAAGAATTCCAAGGTGGAGGTTGATTATACATTTGATCATGGAATCCTTGTGTCTGAGGTCCCTGCCAAGGTCTTCTAGATACAAAATTAAGAGAATCTGTGGAATCTGTAGGAGTTTCTTCCTGAAAAACAGCCTTGAGACCAGGAAGAGAAGGAAAATTCTTGGTCTCATGTTTCTCAGAACAAATGACACAGGTTTCTATAACTTTTACATCCAAAGGACACTCTCTTAGGGCATGTTTCTTTCTGCATTTGGGACAAAAGATTGCCAAAGCATCAGATTCAGCCTTCTACTTGTTTTGTATCTTAAGGGTGTCTATTTGTTCACTAAGACTCCCTAAGATGTCAGATTTAAAATCATCAAGCATGTGTTCTATTTCTGATCTACTTACTGTCCCAGAAGCAGATTTACTTGCCCTTGCAAGATCAAGATCTCTTGGACCTTTGACAGTTTTAGATTTCCCTCTTGAAAGGTTGATACATAAATCAGATATTTCAGGTAATGTAAGTTGTGATATATCCCCTTTTCCCATTATGTTAAGGATATCCAACCATTCATCCCTAATTGTTTTCAACAAAAGAGCTTTTAAGGTGTCTTGATCTAGATTTTCCATTTTTGCCCTTTTGATGTTGTAATTAAATCTTTCCAACAAATCTTCTAAGTTTTCATCTTCTTTTTGTAACATCTTGAACACTTCTTCCTTATGATTAACCGGCATACAATAATCTAAGTATCTCTCTAGAAATGCTTGTTTCATGTCTTCCCATGTTCTAATAGAACTACTGATTAGACTCATAAACCACTTCAATGCTGCTCCCTTCAAAGTTGAAGGAAATAATTTCAGTTTTTGAGCATCTTGTAGGTAGTCATAGGTTCTACACAGCACTTCAAATTCGAATAAGAAAGTTTCAGGATCTTCAGTTTTAAGTCCATAGAAGTTTGGAAGGACAGAGGGTGAAATGATTTTCATGGTTGTATTGGTTTCTTCATCAAGTATAGGGAACCCAAAAGAGCTTCCTATTCTACCTCTTCCTCCATTTGCACCTCTACCTCCTTCTCCTCTACCTCTACCTCTTCCTCCAAATAGTGTGTTTTCTCCATTAAAAACTCCTCCTCCTCCTTCTTCTGCCATGGTTGACTCTCCTGTGGAAGTGGAAAGGTTTGTGTCCCCAACAAGAGTTTTTAGATTTTCTTCTATAGCAGGTTCAGTGGTTGAAGTGGAAGGTTTCTCTAATGGAATAGTTGACCATAGATCTTCTAGAAGTCCAGGATCAAGGGAGGATGGAAGATGGGTTTGAGTTGAAGGTGTACTAGCTCTCGATCTAGATGAAACAAGTGGTGTTCTAGAAATCAAACTTCTGCTTATAAATCTTCCCCTTGAATCTCTCTCCCTACGCATAAAATTGTTTTTGGATGCTAAGAAACAAAGGTTACCTAGTTTTCACTTCCCCGACAACGGCGCCAAAATGTTTGGTCTCAATCTAGTCTCCTAAACTGAGCTCATTTAATTGTCAACTAGGGTTGGTAAACTGCTGAAGTGAAGTGTACTGTATGTACCTAGGTGCTTGTTTCCTAATGCATTGTGTGTAGTGTTTTGTGATGTTTTTGGTCTTTTGTGATGATTTATGATGTTTTTGGTCTTTTGGTGGTTTTATGTTCACAAGGAAAATGCCTAGAAAGCAAATGGAAATGAGCTGATGATTAAAAACAGAGTGGATCCTAATTGATGGATGACAAATGAAAAATGCAATTGGAATACTAAAAACAGAATCAAATCTAGACCAATCAGAAACAAAGCTTGATAATGACTTTTAAGCAAATGATTCAAAACACAAACTAAACTTGTCAAATTCTTTCATCAAAGGCATTTGAGAGAGAGCTTGAAACATGGTCAACTAAGCATGCAAATCTTCCTAACTAAGCAGTTTAAACAACTAACTTATAATGATGCAACATCTTGTCCTTGATTAGAGATTTGTTGAAGTATGTTTGGAGTAAAACATTGATATCATCATAAGATTTTCTACTCTAAAGCTAATTCCTAACTCTATTCTGCAATTTAATTGAATGTCACAAAACCTTTACTCAAGAGTTATTGATTTCTTTTCAAAATAGTCTTTTGAGGGAGAGCTCTGTTTATGAAATGATAAGGAAATTGCAGATGTTCTTCAGGCCTTAAAATGATGTTTGTCTTCTGTTCATATGGTTATAGATCAATTGTAGATTTTAGAACAAGAAGATGTTTGTAAATAATGAAGGCTGTTTTGTTAATCTTAACAACTGAAGTAATCTATTGTGCAGTGAATGACAACTGACTATGGAATGCAAATGCAGTGAGTTGAACTAAAGCTAAACTTAAAAGTGTCACTAATCTAAAACAATGTTGAACTACAAGTCATCATCAAACTCAAATCAAAGTAACTGAATATGAGTTAAGTGCAATTAAACTCCGGAGTATCCTAACTATGCTATCATGCATTATTCTATGAAATTACACAATCTGTTTGTCCATCATTAGTGATATTTTGGAAGAGTTCCTTCTTTTGGAAGAGATCTTAGAACAATTCTGACTGTGTAATTGAATGCAAATGCAAGCAAAAAGACTGAAAGCAATGAAAAACTAAGATATCATATCCATATCCCACTCATCATTATGATATTTTGGACAAGCGTTTAAGAGTAAGAACAGAGATGATACTTAGTGCAAGCACACAACTAAATCATTCATTATCACGGTCATGTATTGAACATCTTAATAGTTTCTTGGAAGAGTTTCTTCTTGTGGAAGAGTGATTAGAACAAGTGTAACTGTGATAGTGAACAACAAAAAAAAACTACAACTAAATCCTACAATACTATAGCCATTTCTCATTCATCATTATAATCTTTTGGAAGAATTTCTTCTTGTGGAAGAGTTAGAATGAATATAACTACAGTAGCTAATTAAAAACAACTATGAATTCAACTTCAAATCCTACAATACTATATCTATTTCCCATTCATCATTATAATCTTTTGGAAGAGCTTCTTCTTGTGGAAGATTTAGAATGAGCATAACCACAGTAGCTAATTAAAACAACTACTAATTCAACTTCAAAATCGTAAAGGCAGCTAGAATACTTATCTAATTTACGCAAATAAATCCGTGCAAGAGGCAGGGGCCCTCTACCACCTGACGGAATTCAACTCCAAATTAAATCAACACTTCCAAAATAACACTGTCTGCTTCATTAAAGATGAAATAACTTGAACATAGCACTCTGCGTCTTCAGAAATGTAGCACAGAATCTAAGCAAAATCTAGCATAAAATCTAACATCAAATCTAACCTAGCTCTCGGTTTCCCAAGTGTTTATATAACAAATGTAAATAACAAGATTTGCAACAATTCAGGAACACTGTCTTTCCTTATCGGAATCACATTAGGACTCTTGAAGTGGCTGCGTGAAAAGGAAAAGACATCTAGACTGAGACAGTCCTAATAGAAGTCTTCCTTCCTAAATGTGTTCCCACGTTCCAAAACAATACCCATAATTCGTTTCTTCCTCCATGATGAGCAACGAACCATGTAGACATGACGTGGATTATGCCCATATGCGGTTTTTCTTGAGAGGCCACCTGGAACATACTCAAACGTGAAGGCAGTTGTAGAATCGCCGGTTAGCTATGGAATGTCTGCATTCTGTAGCTAGTTCAGGTCAAAATGCTTTACAATGGAAAAAATCACAAAACTTAGCAAGTCAGTCATGTAAATCATTCTAGAAGTAATTTTAACTATATTCATTGATCAATTGGGTCTAGGATGGCAATGGACAAAGGAAAATGAGGTAAAATGGAATGAAAGAAAGCACAATTTTGAGGCTCAACAACCTGTTCCCGAGGAGTGCATGCATTTCAACAATGAGATTTTCTTCTTGCGTAGAGAATGTGCCTCGCTTCACATCTGGTCTCAAGTAGTTGATCCATCGAATCCTGCAACTCTTCTCGCAATGATGGAGGCCTGCGAGAAACAAAATGATTTATCAGCTCAACAGACTGAAATCGACTTTATGTGATTGTTTTCTTTTCCAACAAACCACTGAGCAAACATTACCAGCTTACTTGGGCACTGCACTTCAGCATCCATGACCGTATTGGCACACCAATCCACACCACAAAGGTCGTCGTTGAATAACAATTCAAACTCAATCTTTAAATCGAAAAGCATGAGTCACTTGGTCAGTTGAAATCTTGATTGGAATCCTCGAAAATTCAAAGCCCAAAACAACTATGTTGACACTTTTACCGAATACCTTATTTAAATCTTTCGCACTGGGAACAATACAATGTCAAACTTCAAAAAATATTCCTCTAATCACACACTATAGTATATGCTCAATAAATTTTAAATTACACACTAGCAAAATCCATTAGCACCCTGTAAAATCACTCGCCTCATTGACTCATGGAACACGCCATTCGCTTGACAGCTTTTAATTCCTTCTAAAAAAATCTGAAAGCACTCCTAGGTGGAAACTTCGTGCACTAGGAACATCACTTTAATGATATTCTGCACAAATCATAGGCTATCAAAGGGGTATGGATTGCAATAAGGTATTAAGCCTCGACAGACGGAAGTATACTCGACCAAGCTTTGCGCAAGCACGATTCAAGTCATAGGGTACACAATATAGTATATACAATAATATTTTATTACAATTTTATCTATTTATTTTGTCATTAAGTTATTTTTTGTTGAGGATTGGCTTAAACTTAACTTGAGTGGTTATATTTAAGAGAAGACATGCTAAAAACCCCAGTCAACTAAGGGTTGGTGTGGTTGTGCAACTTTGATACAACTTGAATAGATCTTTTTTGGCTTAAAATTCAAATAGTTAGACAAGTAGATCCCTTATACCACAAACAAGATATCTCATACACCAATTTAATATCTATATTGACTGTCACTTTAAAATTAAATAATAATAATACTACTTCTTTTAATAGCTTATATCAATATAATATATTTTTTATAACTATGTTATAAATTTCATAACTTCTAATCTTGAAACTACTCTATGGAGACAGTTTCTTTCAACAGTTCTTTCACGATTGTATGAAACAAGAGTCGTTCCCCCAAAGCTCATTGTTTTATAGTTAATTTTGATTTGTAAAAAGGTTAGCTCAGTGTAATTGGCCACTTAAGGACCAACATAAGACTTTGCATATTTACTTAGATTAAATGAAACACACAATCCAAAAACATGACACTCACGAAACATATTTCTCGACTTCAATCCCCACTTTCGTATATCAATATTGACTTTGAGCAAATCGATCAAAAAAGAAATAGAGGTGTGTGGAGGCCTGTGCATTCCACACAGTGATTCCACCCACCAACGCCTTGTCCAATTGTGAGTTCTAATAGACCGCCCAATGGTGGATGGAAACAGATCTCCACCATTATTATTTAATCATGCATATATAATGCTTTAGCGCAAGCCTGACCTTACATGACATTGGTTCTACCGCGGGAAAAACACTTCCAAAAAAATATTGTGAAACTCATACTTTCTCCCTCTGCCAGTTAGTAAAAGCAAATCAATTTGAATTATTAAAAAACGAGTATGCAGCGCGGACTCTGCATAAAGGTGGTTTTGTTGGAATTTTTGAATGATTCCAAACAAACAGAGGAATGAAAATTCTCCAATTTCAACATAGAGATTCAATGTAAAATTTTGAACAAAGATGGCACAACAATAAACAAAAAAAAAACTTCTTTCATTAAGTTTAAAAGGCTATTACAAAGATGCCACAGAACTGTTGTTCTAGTATTTACAAAAAAATTACAACTGCTTCACACAGAGTGTTGAAATCTGCTCTCTGTCCTCTATTTCAATTCTGCCTTCCAACAATAAGAAAAATACACAGTCTTTCACACAAAATGTTCTCTCTATTCCTCTCTTTAATAAAGAGTCTCACACTCTCTGTTTTTTTTACAAACTCTATCACTGCCTTTGGGCTATCAAAACAATACACAATCCATTACATTTTTGCCTTTGGACCTTTTCTTATATATGACATAACAAAAAAATAAAAAAAATTATCGTATAATATATATATTATAAGCATTCTATGTTTATAATATATATATTTATAACTGAACATATATATGCATACTCTTTAAGTCTAAAAACTTAAATAAGAATACGTCACAGCATTTCAAACACACAAAAAAAAATAAACTCCATTTGACAACCTATCACATCCATTTGTGAAATGGATGCCTTGTGTGATTGGCTTACCCAATGCAATGGATGAATTACCACTTTGCGCATGCGATATGCGATATCGGCAATATCGCATCGCAAATGAAATGACGAGACTTGAAATGGTGCGGAAAGGATATGCGAAGTTGCGATGTTGCGAAGTGCGTTCTCCATTCTGTGGTTGGTGGTGTTTAATGGAAGATGGAAAAGCTTTAAATGCAGGTAGATGGAGTTTAAAAATCGGTATGGAGCTACAAAAAAGGAGCGAGGTGTCACATGGTCAAGCCAAGAAATTTAATGCGAAGCATGGCTACGGTCATTAACCAGAAAATTTAACTTGCAGAGTTTAAATTAAGATTTGAATGCGAGGTGAAGTTTAACCAAAAAAATAAAATTGTCGTTGCGTCCTTCTGTCCCTCCTCTGCGTTGTTGCAGTTGAATTTAAAAATTCAACACTCCCCCTTAAATTCAACTGTTGGGTTCTCTTGCATACCTAAACACTTTCTCAAATAATTAAAATTTTTCTGTCCCAATGGTTTTGTCAAAATGTCAGCAAACTGCTCCTCTGTTCTGCAATGTTGCAAAACAATTTCACTATTGTTCACTAGCTCTTTGATGTAGTGATATTTGGCATCAATGTGTTTCGTTCTCTTATGAAACACTGAATTCTTTGACAAAGCTATAGCTGAGCTATTATCACAACAAATTGTTGTGCATTTTACCTGTTCATGACACAAACTTCTCAACATTCTTCTCATCCAAACTGCTTGACATGCTGCTATTGTAGCTACCACATACTCTGTCTCTGTTGTAGATAAAGCCACAATTGATTGTTTCTTAGAAGCCCATGAAATGGCTCCTGATCTCATATGAAAAACATATCCAGAGGTGTTTTTCCTGTCATCTATACTTTCAGCCCAATCACTGTCAGTGTATCCAATCAATTCAGAATTTTCTGAAGTGGTGTATAAAATTCCATGTCTCTTTGTTCCTTTCACATACCTCAAAATTATTTTTGTTGTTTGTCAATGTGTCTCCTTTGGCCTTTCCATAAATCTGAAAATTAAACTTACAACATACATAATATCCGGCCTAGTTGCAGTCAAATACATAAGGCTGCCAACTATACTCTTGTACAAACTTGGATCAAAATCCTTGCTGTTGTCCTCTTTGCTTAACCCCAATCCCATCACTGTAGGAATAATTGTTGTCTTGCAATCCTGCATATTAAATCTTTCCAAAATTTTATTTACATATTTGGCTTGAGAGATAAAAATCTTATTTTCATTTTGCTTTACTTCTATTCCTAAAAAGTATTTCAGCAATCCCATATCAGTCATCTCAAATTCATCCTTCATGACTGTTTTAAAATTCTCAATGAGGTAAGCATCATTACCTGTAAATATCACATCATCAACATACAAAACAACAATCAGAATCTTACCATCTTTCTCCTTGATGTATAATGTGGGTTCTTCTTCACATTTTTCAAACCCATTTTTCAATAGATAGGCATCTATCCTATTGTACCATACTCTTGGTGCTTGTTTCAGCCCATAAAGAGTTTTCTTCAATCTGCAAAATTTGTGCTCTTGGCCTTTTTTCTCATAGCCCAGAGGTTGTTCAACATAAACCTCTTCCATCAATACTCCATTTAGGAATGTTGATTTCACATCCATTTGGTAAACTTTCCACTTGTGTTGTGCTGCTATGGACAACACTGCTTTTACTGTTTCCATTCTTGCAACTGGTGCAAATGTTTCTTCATAATCTCTTTCTTGTTGTTGCTTGTAGCCTTTGACAACAAGTCTGGCCTTGTGCCTTTGAATCTTACCTTCAGCATTGCTTTTAGTTTTATAAACTCATTTAACTCCAATGACTTCCTTACCTTTTGGGAGATTAACTAATTCCCATGTCTTATTTTTCTCTATGCCATTCATTTCTTCATCCATAGCATCTATCCATTTCTTATATTTTATAGCTTCTTCAAAATGAATAGGATCATCTACATGACAATAAAATGTAAATAAAGAGTTCATACCTTCATTTGCTGCCTCTTGCTCATAAATTTCATTCAGACTTCTGAATCTGGTTCCTCTTTCACTTGTTGAGCTTGCGCTTGTGGAAGCACTCAAATCTGCTCCTTGTAGTGTGCTTGGAGAAACACTGTTATCAATTCTCAAGGGTGTTCTTATTCTTGCTTGTGGTGTCCCTTGTTGTCCTTGTGTTGGTGGTGGTGTTACTGCTAATGAGGGATTTATTTTAGCCATCTCTTCCTCATTATCATCACAAGACAAACAAATTTTAACATTCACTGTTTTCTCAATGCTTTCATCCCAAGCTTCTTCCTCAATGAACTTATCTCTGCTTATAACAAAATTCTTGGTGGATGGCTTATACAACCTGTATGCCTTAGATTCTTCACTGTATCCAATAAATATGCACTTCTCCCCGTTACTGTCCAACTTCTTCCTCAGCTGATCTGGAATGTGTGCATAAGCCACACAACCAAAAACTCTCATGTGGGTGACAAACTGTTTTATGCCACTCCATGCTTCTTCAGGAACTCTGTTCATAACACTCTTTTTTGGGCATCTATTTAAGTTATATACTACACAATGTACAGCTTCATCCCAATACTCATTTGGAAAATGTTTTGCCTTCAGCATACTTCTTACCATGTCCATGATGGTTCTATTTTTCCTCTCAGCAACTCCATTTTTCTTTGGTTTGTACCTTGTTGTAAATTGCTTGTGTATCCCATTTTCTCTGCAAAAATGTAGAAATTATTTTGAGATATAATCTCCTCCTCTATCAATTCTTAAGACCTTGATATGTTGTCCACTTTGGTTCTCAACAAGAGCCTTAAAGTGGCAAAACTTCTCAAACACTTCACTTTTATATTTCAAGAAATAAACCCATGTTTTTCTTGTGAAATTATCAATGAAGGTCAGCATATAGTGACTGCCTGCTAATGATGGTGTTTGCATTGGTCCACACAAATCTGAATGGACAATTTCTAAGGGTTTCTTTGCCCTTATGCTCTTTCCTAATGGAAAGCTTTCTCTATGTTGTTTGCCCAAGATGCAGCCTTCAGAAAGGTTGTCTGATTTCTCAATCAATGGTAATCTCTTTACCATACCTTTCTTATGCAACAAATTCAGACCTCCAAAGTTGAGATGTCCAAATCTCAAATGCCATAACCAATTTTCATCTTTTTCTTCCTTTTGAAATGTCTCTTGTGTCACTGCTGTCATTTCAGCTCCTTTCTTTAAATGTGCTCTCATTTTGAGAGGGAACATTATGTTCCTTGTCATCTTCACTTGTGCAATGCATTGCTCGCTTGGTGGTTTATCCATGATGGTGCATACATCATCTTCAAAGAAAACATTGTACCCCTTTTGAATGAGCTGTCCAATGCTCAAGAGGTTACACTTCATACCAGGCACATAGTATATATCTGATATGGATCTTCCTTCTCCTTTCTTTGTCAAAACACTTACTCTGCCTTTTCCCATGACAGAGACCTTAATGTATGTCCCCAATTTTACTTGAGACTTTACATTTTCATCTACCATGGAAAACATGGAAATGTTTCCAGTCATATGGTTGCTACATCCTGAATCTAGAAACCATATATCTTCATTATTTTCTTCAGCGATATTGCATGCTAAAAACAACTTCTCTTAACTGATATTTTCTTTTGTAAAATTAGCACTGGGTCTATTACCCATGTCACTCTATTTCTTCCTACATTCATTGGCATAATGGCCATACTTGTTACATTAATGACATTGGACTTGGGATTTATCATACCTTTGTCCATGTGCTTGATTTTGTCCTCCTTGCTGGTTGTTGCCTTGCCTTTGGTTCTGATTTTGGTTGTTGCCCCTTCCATGAGTATTTGCAGGGCTATTTCTTCCTCCTCTATTTTGGCTTCTACCTCTTCCTTTTCCTCTGTAGTTTCATCTGTCTTGGCCTATTCCTCTTCCAAAGGACATTTGGGTCTTGAAGGCATGCTCAAAAGATGAATTTGATGTTCTACCCAATCTTTGTTCATGTGTTATCAATGATGCATGAAGTTCATCAACAGTAAACTTTGAGAGATCTTTTGTCTCTTCAATGGTTGTGACTATCACATCAAACCTTGAGGATAAGCTCCTCAACACTTTCTCCACTATTCTTCTTTCTTCTACTGTCTCTCCATGAGATCTCATTTGGGTGACCAACCTAATCAATAGATTAAAGAATGAGTCTATTGTGTTAGACTCTTTCATGCAAATGGCTTCAAAATCCCTTCTCATTAATTGAATCTTTGTTGTCTTTACCTTCTCCATACCTTGGTAGGTTGTCTGGAGGGTATTCCATGCATCGTTGGACCTCTTCGTTGCTGCTATCCTTGGGAATATACTTTCATGCACTGCTTGATAGAGATAGAAGAGGGATTTTGAGTCCTTCTTCCTATTGCTCTTCAGCAAATCCTTCTCTGTTTGTGTTAAGGCATTAAACGCTTGTTCATCTGTTGGTTTTTCTGAACCACCTGCAAATAGCTCCCATAAATCTTGAGAGGAAAACATGGCTCTCATTGTGATTGCCCAATAGTCATAGTTATTCCCATTAAACTATGGGAGTTGAGTATTTCCTATACTCGTGCTTGTGCTGGCTCCTGCCATGGCTAGCTTACTGAACTATGCTTTCTTTCTTTTTTAACTTGACTGTGTTTTTAAATAAACCTTCTCTCTGCTTAAGAGACAAACTCTGTTTTCAAAAAGACTTCTCTAGACTGCACTTTTAAATACAACAAAACTCTGTTTTGTAAATACTTGGTCTTTGCTGAGCCTTCACGCTGCTGGTCAAAAGTTGCAACAACACCTTCTTCCTTCAGCTTCTTTGACAACTTCAAAGAGCCTGGACTGGCTCTGATACCATGTTGGAATTTATAAATAATTCCAAACAAATAGAGGAATGAAAATTCCCCAACTTCAACATAGAGGTTTAGTGTAAAATTCTGAACAGAGATAGCACAACAACAAAAAAAAACTTCTTTCATTAAGCTTAAAAGGCTATTACAGAGATGCCACAGAACTGTTGTTCTGGAATTTACAAAAAAAATTACAACTGCTTCACACACAATGTTGAAATCTACTCTTTGTCCTCTATTTCAATTCTATCTTCCAGCAATAAAAAAATACACAGTCTTGCACACAAAATGCTCTCTATGTTCCTCTCTTTAATACAGAGTCTCACACTCTGTTTTTTTTTTACAAACTATATCACTGCCTTTGGGCTATCAAAACAATACATAGTCCATTGCATTTTTTCCTTTGGACCTTTTCTTATATATGACATAACAAAAAAATAAAAAAAAACTATTGTATAATATATATTATAAACATTCTATGTTTATAATATATATATTTATAACTAAACATATATATGCATACTCCTTAAGTCTAAAAACTTAAACAAGAATACGTCGCAGCATTTCAAACACAAAAAAAAATTAAACTCCACTTGACAACCTATCACATCCATTTGTGAAATAGACGACTTATGCGACCGGCTTACCCAATGTGATGGATGACTTAACACTTTGCGCATGCGATATGCGATATCGGAAATATCGCATCGCAAATGAAATAACGAGACTTGTGATGGTGCGGAAAGGATATGCGAAGTTGTGAAATTGCAATGTTGCGAAGTGCGTTCTCCATTCTGTGGTTGGTGGTGTTTAATGGTGCGGATGGTAGAGTTTTCAGTGCAGGTAGATGGAGTTTAAAAAGTGGTATGGAGCTGCAGAAAAGGAGCGAGGTGTTGCATGGTCAAGCCAAGAAATTTAATGCTTGGCTATTAACCAAAAAAATTAACTTGCAGAGTTTAAATTCAGATTTGAATGCAAGGTGAAGTTTAACCAAAAAAATAAAATTGCCATTGCATCCTTCTGTCCTTCCTCTGCGCTGTTGTAGTTGAATTTAAAAATTCAACAGGTTTCTAGTGTGCAGAGCTGTGCACTCCACACAGCATAGCAAGTATTCTAAATCGATTCGAGAAAATCATGAGTAAATATTGTGCTATGTTTAAGCAACGACACTTAGAACTCCACAAGTACGAGTAAAGATATAATCCAGAACACTACACAAAGAGGGATGGTTCTCATCGACGATTTTAATCATCATTCGAATTAACAGTGAACAATGAACTATTAATGGTTCATTTACTACATGTTCTTGTTTTCTAGGTTAAGGTGTTTTTTTTTTTTCAGAAGAAAAAAACCATTGTCTATTAATGAGAAAATAGCAGTACATATTCGAAACATAGATATATGGTTGCGTGATGAGAAATCCAAGGGGAGACTCATACACCAACATATCAAGCATGACATTATTAACCTTACATGAACAGGTTCCATGATTCTGAAAGCTAAATTGCAGCATAGAGGCCAATGATGGCATCTATTGTCAGCCAGTTTCAAACAGAAAGCATAAAAAATTGCCGGACATATCCCCAGTAAAGGAATACAGATAATGAAAAATCAATACACCATATTCCTACCAGGTCCACATTTAAAATACCCATACATGTTTAAATAAGACAGTCCAAAGCGTTAGACAAACAACAAAAAGAGAAATGAAGCCAGCTGTGTATACATCCAAAACGAAATAACATAACCAGCTGAGGATAAATCCATATAAACCCATATTATTATCAGCCTATGATCTGATAATAGCTCGCTCGCTTGTAGTCGTTACTAGAAAAAAAAAAAAGGATCATGCTCGCTTGTAATCGTCGGGGAAGAGATCGCGCTCGCTTGTAAAAATCAGCAGGATAATAAGAAAAGAAAAAACTAATACAAAAACTCCATCCAACTATGATCTTGAGTTGATCAAGGAATGGGAATGTCAGTCCCAAATCCGAACTCCACCCTTATATTGAGACACATTCATGATTCCAAAATCCATAGATAGTCCTTTCTTAGATAGACCATCAGCCCTGGTGTTTAACTCTCTGAAAATATGTGTAATAGGTGGAAAATTCATTCTAGCACATAATCGTTTAGTCCTCAACATCCACCCTTGAACAGAAGGGGCAGAGATAGAAAAGGAATCATACACCGCTCCAATGATCACCTTAGAATCCCCATAAAAGTTTGCATTTTGATACCCCAAGTTATATCCTGCTAAGAGTCCACTCCATAGAGCTAAGAGCTCCGCCAAAATGTTAGTGCCCGTGCCAACGCTCCAACAGATTTTTATGCATTCATCATGAGATATTTTAACCCAAATGCCACATCCCATCATACCGTCCTGGCATGCCCGATCAAAGAAAATAGCAGGCATAGCAATGGCATGGGGCCTAAGCCTAAAAGAGACATCTACAATTGGTGTGATAACCTCCACACGATGGGAAATCCACTTCATAATAGCAGTGTGTATAGCTTGAACTGAGAAAACACCACCTTCAAAAATAACCCTCTTGCGGGCCAGAAAAATTTCCCATGTAATAAAGTAGGGTAAAGATTGAAAAATTCCTTTAATCTTATTCCATATGTTCGCAGCTTCCATGAAGTCTTGTGGAACCCATGAAGAATTTGTGAAATGAGGAGTAAATAAATCCCAAATTTGCAAAGCCATTGGAAATAGAAAAAAGAGATGTCTTACAAATTCCTCATCATTCTTGCATAGGGAACATCGTCCAGGTCCCTGAAAACCTCTATGTTTAATCGAATCCCATGTAAGAATCTGATTCTTCCATATCATCCAACTGAATAAAAGAATCTTGGTGGGGATGGCTCGATGCCAAAACGGCTAAAAATCATTTGATAATTCATCCTTATCTCGTGATATGAGGAAAGAGTATGTTTCCTTCACCATAACAACTCCATCGATTAATATGCCACCCCATGATATTCTATCTCCCTCAATATTATAACATAGCCCAGCCGCTTTGACCTTCAACACATATGCGGCCCAAGATTCAGCATCATCATCATATATACCCAACTGAGAGGCATCTTTTAGAATCGAAGCCCCCAGCAACCAGTAGTGTATGGCCTAATTGAGGAAAAAAATACCACGCTGGGCAAGTCTATGTACCACCCGCGAATTCAAAAGAGAATCTGGGCACATACCACATATTTTTTCTTTCCCAATAATGATATTCTGTCCATTACCAAAGTGCCATATAAGTCTGTCAGCGAAGAAGTGTAAAATTTTATTGAAACCCAACCATATACTCGAAAGACACCGAGGCAGCAAAAAGCATCTGTTGTACAAGAGTAGTAAGGAATCCTTGTTTAAGTATTTAACATATATGATGTCATTCTAGATCCCCTTTCCAGAGATAGCATGCCACAGTGACTTGGCCAAGAGAGCCGAGTTGAAAGCGCGAGTGTTGAGGATACCCCATCCTCCCATCCTTTTTTGTCTACATAGGTTCTCAAATTTCATCAGATGGATTCGAGACTTCTTATCTGTACCCCCCCAAAGGAATTTTTCCAGAATTTGATTGATGTGGATTATGATTTTTTCTAGGAGATAAAAAAAGGTGACCCCTATATACCACATATTGGGCAAGAACAGCTTGAATCAAGACTAGTCTACCTCCCAAAGAGAGCCACCGGTGAGACCATTTATAAATTCTAGCCTTGAATTTTTCAACTAACCATCCCCAATCCTTTATACCATATCCACATGTTTTAATATGGAAATCCAAATAAGTCAAGCCTTCCAAGGCTCGCTTAACTTGAATACCCATAAAATTGGCAATGAAAAGAATCTCCTGTACTTCCTCATGTTCATATATAATAAAATATTTCTCTTTATTAATGCACAGTCCAGTTGCCTTTCCAAACTGAATCAGCGTATAATGGATGTAGAAGCAGTGATTCCTCATAATTTGACAAAAAATAAGGAGGTCGTCAACAAAAAGAGAGTGTGTAATACATACCTCTTTGGAAAATGAGAAACCAGATATAAAGCAAGAATTTAGCGCCATCTACATCAGCCTACTGAAACCATCCATTATGAGAATGAAAATAAGAGGAGACAGAGCACAGCCCTATCGTAACCCCTGTTGTGCCTGGAAGAATGTGGTCGGATTACCATTAATAATAACAGCATAAGACACAGAAGATATGCAAGTCATTATCCACCGAATAGATGGAACTAGTAATCCAATCTTGAAAAGGACCAATCTAATGTAAGACCAATCAACAGTGTCGTATGCCTTATATAAGTCAATTTTCATAACCGTCGCTTTTTTTTCCCGGCATATATAGAATGCATCACCTCCTGTGCCATGGCTACCGCATCGTGTATGGATCGTCCTTTTAGAAAGCCATATTGCTCCTTACATATATGTTTTGATAAAGTATCCTTCATTCTATTTGCAATGATCTTCGAACAAATCTTGTACAAAAGATTGCATAATGAAATCAACCTGAAATCAGTAAACTTCTTTATAACATAAGGTGTTCATTGTTACGTAAGATATTTATTGCATGACCATTTCAATTAGGACTGGAAAATTTGAAAATTGGTTAGCAAGTCGTTTACAAAATATTTAAAAATGAATGGAAGGGAAAATAACGGAAACCATGAATTATTCACTGCGACAACCATTTTAATATCGAAATTTTTATTTTTCAATTCCTCTTTTTGAATGTTAAAAATATCCAACTAAAAAAAACTCCATAACTCTATTACTTATCAACCTCGTTAATTGTCAATTATTATATTTCACCATTATTAATATATAATAAAATGGCCATAAGTTTTTTGTTTGAATCTGGTAAAAAAATATTCAAAAAATCAGAAAAAGGCTTTTTGAAAAGTTTTTCTATTTATTTTTTCTATCTATTTTGTTTAAAAATTTTCAATTTCATTAAAATCATAATCAAAATTTTATAAGGTTTTTGGGTGTTGAATCTATTAATGCAATAAAAAAACCAATTTAAATAACACAAATTAAAATTTCACATCAAACTTTTCAATCAAATTTTAGTCAAAAAAATCTACCAGAAACTCCAAAAATATCCAGTTAAAAACAACTCCATAACTCCATTACTTATCAACCTAGTTAATTGTCAATCATTAGATTTCACCCTTATTAATACAGAATAGAATGGCTGTCAGTTTTTTGCTTGAATCCGGTAAAAAAATATTCAAAAAATCAGGTAGTTTGAGTGTTTGAATTGCATTTTTAATAGTCGAAATAGATTCAGCACCATCAAAAACCCTTAAAACACCCAAAATACTAAAGTTTAACCAGTGTAATCCAAATTTTCAAAAATCTTTACATTTTTAATAATCGAAATTCTGTTGATTTTTTTAAGACTTGTGCATAAAAATCAAAAATACATTTAGGTATATAGAAAATACGGATTTATTTGAAAGCATAGGAACGAACTTCCCCTCCATGGTTTTATGAGGATTGTAGAAGTCCAACTCAGAAAATGTTCGTTGGTAGCCTAAACGAACTCAACACCCTGGTTGTTGCAAACCTGGTTGCCAGAAACGGCACGTTACCAGGTGTTTTGGGAAAAAACGGTGCTAGAAACGTAACGGCCGGGGAAACGCCGTTCTGTACGGTTGTTTCCGTTGTCAGCACCCAAAAACTGGTTTCTTGCAAAACGAGTTGCGAAACTGACTGTTTCTTACGACCGTTTCTCCACAGTTTCCTCTGGACTGGCCTTAACGAACTGTGAAACTGGTTGTTTCTGCCTTAACTATTGTTCAAAACTCAAGTAATCTGTTCCAAAACTACAGAGGGTTTTTTTATAGATTGTAAATTCATTAAAATGGGTTTTTTTATAAATTGTAAATTCATAAAAGCTCGAACCCTCCAGCTCTGAAACTTGAGTGATTATCTATAAACTATGTGTAGTCTGTTCTAGAGGTTTTTTAATCAATTTTAAATTCATAAGAACTGGAACGCTCTAGTTCTGAAACTGTAGTTGATCATCTATAAACTGTGCGCATGGAAAAAAAACTCCAGTTGTTATTGCGGGAAGCAATGTTTTTCAATTATTTAAGAGGCAGAGCAGAGTCTAATACCATTCACCGGATATAAGGAAAGCGCAGATTAGAGCCAATTGAGCAGCTTCATGCAGCGAGTTAGCTTCAGCGCCATCTCAATCTTAGCGATCTCAGCGTTGGCCCTTCAGCAATTTCAGCCCTCAACATCGATCTCATCTTTCAGGTGAGTCCATCAGACTAGGGATTCCTAAAAATTTGATTGGTTGTGAGGTAAATTTTGTAAAGAATTTGTTGTAAACTTTGTAAAGAATTTGTTTAAATTTCTATGAATCTGTATCTTCGCAAGTGGATTTAAAATGATCTATTGCAAAACTGGACGCTTTGCTGTAGTTTCAGTTCTTTATTTACATATAAAACAGTGATAGTTTCAATTCTTTGTCTAAAACCCACGTCCGCCCCTAGCTTCTCTAGGGCATAGCTTGCTCTTGGATGTTCTTTTCTGGTTTATTATTAGGTTTTCTATTCAAAAACATTCTTGGAATGTGACTATGCTGATCATAAACATTCCCCTGCTCTTCAAGGTCTGTTGCTCTCGGATCGTGACTATGCTCAAAACACTCCCTTGCAAGTTTGGGTTGCTCTTGAATTGTGACTGTACTCGTAAAAACTGCTTCTTCAAGGTTTGAGTTGCTCTCGGATCGTGTCCGTTTGCAGCGCTCTTGGACCCATAATTGAATACTAATGAGGACTTTTAAGGACTTTTAATTTTCTCATAGAAGCCAAAAAAAAAACAATGAAAGAAAGTATTAGCTTGCAGAAAAGATTAAAACCAAAGCCTCCGCTTGCTGAAAATCTTTCATTACACCCACATAGGTAACCCACAAATACAGAGTTCAATTAGAACATTATAGTTTATTGCACACACTATGAAATCATTACATATTTTTTCTAATCCTTCGATATCAATAGCCAACACCTAGATATCATTATGTTACCTTTTCATTCAGAGCACAATGCCCTCCAATTACATAGAAAATTCCATCCACAGCAGCACCCAAACATCCAGTTCTCCTTGTGGGCATTTCTGGAATAGGTTTCCATGAATCAGACTAAGGGATATACATAATGGCCTCCCTGGTAGCACGACTCTTTTTCATGGAGCCTCCAGCAACATAAATCCTACCAGAAATAACACAACAGGCAAACTTCATTCTAAAGCTCATCATGGGAGCCTTACGAATAAGAGATTTTGTCCATGTATCATAAGCCATCGTTTTAGTCATCACATAGCGTTAACTTATTTGGTGTAGGATAAGATTCACATGTGACGTGCAGAGAAAATCTTGAGAATCGACTCAATAATGGAAGGGAACGAAGATGGTGAACACTAAATATAGAGACTGTTTCACAAAAATAAATAGTTTATATCTGAATTTGATTGCTTAGTACTCCTTAAGTAGCAAAATTGAGCGTTTTGTCTTAAAAGAAAACCAGAGAAGAAAAGTTTCCAAGTACTTTATTAACTAGCTTATATCTAATTCTGGGTATATATGAATTCTTAGGTAAAATAATTAGGATAAATTTTAAAAAGATTTGGTGAGGTGATAGTGCAGTTTCAGATAAAAAGACTTGAAATAGCCATTCGTGAAGAAGAGTCCCATAATGGCCAGAAATGAAGAGTTTCATTTGTATCTATCAAGATTCAAAACTTGAATGTTAACAGTGAGGAGGGATTTCAAATCTGGGATACAAAAAATATGCTTTTGTTAAACTGTTTCTGTTAATGTAATAACCTTTTCCCTTGTTGAAGATTTTATAAGTAATTTTTTGATGATGACGTAGGTAATTTAATTCGGTAACTGTTTGACAATTTTTTACAAAGGGTGTATTAAACTGTTTTAACTAATAATATTATTTTATCTAGAAATAAACAATGAGAAATCTCTTAATTTAGAAACTTCCATCTGCTATAATCTTTTTTAGGCCCGTTCATCCATGTTCATATATTTAAAATAGATATTCAAACACAATCATATATTATTATTATTATTATAAATATAATTATAATATTTTTTAACTAATAATAATATAATTATTTAATTAAAAAAATAAAAACATTTCATCCCAAAATGTAAATTTAAGTAAGTATATCCTTTAATTTAGTATTTAAAATAAATTGAAATCAAATATCAAGAAGGAAATAGAGGTGGAAACTGAATAAAAAACATTGATGGCACAAACAACTTTAGTGGAAAAATCAATCAGTTTCATTACATCTGGTCAAGGCTCCTTGGCTTGATATTTTTCATTTATGAAAAAGTTTTACTTTCATGGAAAAGATAATAATTATTGAGGTTAGGTGGCTGTTTTAATTTTTCAGTTTTATTTTTGGGAGATATGTTAGTTTGTGTGATAAAAATTTAAATATTTTGAAAATTTGAGGATTAATTTTTATAACTATGAATTTATAGGGAATTTCAATATCTTGATATTGAAGTGAATAGTAAAAGTTGTTGTAATTTGATACTAAGTCTTGCTAAAAAATATTGTGGTAAATATCTGAAATTACTAATTCACCAATTACTATATAAAATAAATAAATAAATATCAAGAAAGAAAAACACAAAAAATCAATCAATTTCATTATATCTTGTCAATGGGCACTCACCCTCCATATATTTCTATTTTTATTTGATGAAAAAGGTTTTAACTTTGGGGAAAAACAAAGAAATTAACCAAAGGATGAAAACAAAATAACCAAAGAGTGTAGTTTTCCTTTCTAATAGGTTCTTGCTAAGACATGTTTGTATATGTAATGTGATTATCTACTTTGATTCTTAGGAATAAGAGGTGGATGTCGTTGGACTTAGGTAATACTAGATTGCTACACTGAACCTTATAATGGAAGATGGTTTGCGGTTTGTTGTCTTTGTCTCTAGAAGTTGTCTACTGAGGTGGAGAAATTGCTCCGACAACCAAAAGTGGCCGAAATTTGGGGATTTTTTTTATAAGAAATCTTGCAGTAGCAGTGTTTGAATGTTATCCATCAAAACTTGAATGTTATCAGTGAGGAGGGACACCAAATCTAGCATATAAAATATTCCTTTGTTAAACCTTTTTCTGCTAACGAAACAACTTTTCCCTGGACTTGTTGAAGCTTTTATAAGTAATTTCATGATGATGATGTGCGTAATTCAACTCTGTAACAGTTGACAATTTTTTACAAAGTGTGTATTAAACTGTATTAACTAAGAATATTATCTTCTCCAAAAATAAACATTGAGAAATCCCTTAACCTAGGAACTTCCATCTTCCATGACATATTTGGCAAGTTTATCCATGTTCATATATTTGAAATATCATCTTACAGTCACCAGTCTCGTGTCCTATGGAAATCGAAATTCATCACTAATTTGGACACTAACTACAGTCTATTAACCAATTACATGAAAACTCCTTGCAACCTAAATTATATTTTCTAGAGATTGCTAAATATCATCAATAAGAACTGTTGCAGTATACGAGATTTCTCTACGCATAGCTAAATGCTTTTATTACAGTATAGTGTGAAAATAAATCTCAAAATAGAGCATTACCTGTAGAATTTTGTAGATGGAAGTGCTCTTGCCTTGAAAATTCTCACAAAAAGATATGGCATTTTCTCAACCAAATCATAAGTAAGCCTCTCATTATGGCCTATATAAGAACTGCCCAAATCCTTCATGAGATATTTTGTAGTATGACTGAGGGTCGGGCCATGGTTAGTCTCTCAAAATGATGCATTGCTACTGCTAAAGCCCCGATAGGAGGGATCAACCCAACATTGTAACATTAACATGACTTGATCAAGAGGGGTATTCAGATATCATTATCATTGTAATTTTATACTGAAGGAAATCAGTAACAATGTAAAATTGAAAACTTTGATATTTGGAAATAGAAAAGCCCTTACTTTCAAGAAGAGATTTTTTTAGAAAATTGTAAATAAGAATGTATAAGAGAAATTTTTAAAGGACAAATAAATCTGGAAAATACAAATTTACAACTCCATGGGATATATGACTAACTATGTGGATAGACTAAAGACAAAAAAGACCATGTGGGTCATGATTTCATACAATATCTTTCAACCTGGATCAAAATATCACTTCCATTGTTTATTGACTTTCCTTTCCTTTTTTTAACTAGCATAATGTTGCTAGATTGTAATTGTTTTTCAAGGTTAGTCGTTGGTGTTTTAGTCTGTAAATGTAGTTATGTAAAAACTTTGGACTTGGAATGTCAAACTATGCTATGAAAATGGTGAACATATGCAGTCTCTACCATGAAAACAATTTGTAACAATTCATCTCTCATTAGTTAGTTTCTAAATGGACGACTCTCATAGTTAGTCTTTTTACTTAATGTTAGTTAGTTTATGAGTTTTAGAAAACATTGGTCATCACTTTTCCTGTTACATTAAAAAAGTGTGAAGGTTTAAAACACACGTCTTTTATTTTAAGTTGTGCATTAAAATGCAATGCATGATTTATTGTAAAATATTTGAAAATAGGTCCATAATACATGAAATGAAAATGAGATCTGAAATATGCCAAGTTAATTTAAGAAAAAACAAGAAGAGTTAATCCGCAGTGTTATTAGATTCCATTTAATGATTTGTTTTTGTTTTTTATATAGGTTTTTGATATCTCTTCAAAATTTTAGTTAATTATACTTTTCAAATTAAGTATGAGTTTATTTTTATTTTTTTAACTAATTTATTTGTATAAATTGTGCAGAATAAAATTGGAAGAAAATTTTCGTTTCTCGTTGCAATGGAAGAAAGTTCATCAGCATCACAAAGTGGACCACCCCTTTCTCAACAAAGTTCTTCCACAATGGAATCAAAAAAAATCCAAATGAAAGAATATCAAGAAGCAAAAAAAGCCTTTGAAGCAAGGCTATGGGCAGTGGTAACATGCATTCAATCTTATAGTGGAGGAGCAAGTGGAACAACTAGTTCAAAAGTTTGGTTGTGCCCTTATTGTAAAAAAAAGAAAATAGGGGATGTAGGAAGAGTTCGATGGCATTTAATTGGAATGGGGAAAAAAGCACAATCAGTTTTATGTGACAGTGTACCTAAAACAGAGAAAGCTTCTCTAATTAAGCAATTTAATGAAGTTGAAAAGTTGAGACATATTGCTGAAGGTTTCATTCAAACCAACAACAATCCTAGTGAATTGAAAATTGGTGGTCCACACTCTCATTCTCAACATCAAGTTTCTTTTCCCCACCTTCAAAACTTATGGGATGTAAAAGGGAGGGGAAATCTTGATGCATCCATCGGACGATTCTTTTTTGCAAATGGCATAGCTTTCAATGTTTGCAGGTCTCCTTAGTGGAAGGAAATGGTAAGGGGTCTAGTTAACAATGCTCCTAAAGGTTACAAGCCTCCTAGTTATGAAAAAATGAGGACAACAATGTTATATGATGAGAGGGCTCGGGTTGAAGCTAGACTTCATGACATTAAAGATATTTGGAAGGAATCTGGGGTCTCCATTGTCTCAAATGGTTGGACAGATGTCAATCACCGTCCCCTTATCAATATTTTGGTTTCTAGCCCGAAAGGAGTCATGTTCTTAAAATCCCATGATACCACAGGAAAGACAAAAGATGGTCCATATCTTATGGGTCTTCTCAAAGATGCAATAGAGGAGGTTGGAAGAGAAAATGTTGTCCACATTGTTACAGATAGTGCCTCAAACAATGTCCTTGCTGGTGGGTTGATTGAGGATGAATATCCAACAATTTTTTGGACTCCTTGTTCTGTGCACTGCATGAATTTTCTCCTAAAAGATATTAATAACATTTCATGGATTAATAAAACTATAATTGAAGCAAATATGCTACAAAACTTTATTGTTAATCATGTAGCATCCATAGCAATTTATAGGAAATATGCAAAACTTCAACTTCTTCGATGTGCCGAGACTAGATTTGCATCAGCATTCATTATGCTTCAACGCCTTATTAAAATGCATCAATCTTTGAGAGAGATGGTGGTATCAATGGATTGGCACAGGTGGAAGGGTTCGCATATTGGGGATGGCCCAAAAGTTGAGGACATTATTATTGGTCTTTCTTCTGAGGATTTTTGGAGGAGAGTGGAAGATATTGTCACCCTTATTACACCTATTGTTTCCACTCTTCGCATATTTGATAGTGATCAACCATGCTTAGGGGATGTTTTTGAGAGTATGGATCAAATGAGGGAGAAGCTTCATGACATAACAGAAGATGAAAATTCTAGGATCGACATAGACACCAGAAATGAAGTGTGGGAACTTAGTTTGACAGGGTGGAAAATGCTTCATAGCCCTCTTCATTCAATTGCATTCCTACTCAATCCTAAATGGTTTCATAAGAAATCATCTTCAAATGTCGAGGTGATGCAGAACTGGAACACTTTTATAAGTAGGTGTTACGATCGTCAGGATCGCACTACTTTACGGCTTGAGTTAGGAAAGTACTTGAGATCAGAAGACCACTTTGCAAATGAAGATTGTGCATACAACAGAGAACAACTTGGACCCATAGACTTCTGGATGCAATATGGTACAGGAACCCCCTTGCTTCATCGGTTGGCTATCCGTTTTCTTTCACAGGTATGCTCAATAACAAATACCCTTAATGTATTGATTTATTGTTTAAACAATTAAGTCTAATGTTCATTTTGTATTATTTTCCTCTTAAAATTTCAAATGACTATGACTAACATAATGTTAATTTTATTTCATAGGTGACTAGTTCCTCCGCGTGTGAAAGAAATTGGAGTGAATATGATTTTATTCATTCAACGAAGAGAAATCGCCTAGGCACAAAAATGGCACAAGATTTGGTGTTTGTACATTCAAATCTACGTTTGTTATCTCGACAACAACTAGAATACAAAACTGGACCCACGAGAATGTGGGATTATGGTGGTTCACAAGATGATGGAGATGCTGAGCTTCCACTTGAGGTGTTACAAGATAATGTTGAAGACATGCTTGATGATACCACAAAGTCTATTGACCAAAACAATGATTTTGGAATTGGCTCAAGCTCAACAACCATTCAAGAAAATGAGCTTGAAAATCTAGATTATTAGGTTTATTTTCATTTTGCATATGAACGTGACTTTAGAGATACATATATATTCAAAACTATACATTTAATTATTTATATTTCAAATTTCTTATTCTTATAAATGTTCTCTATTTTCTTAGAATTAATGATAGGCTAAATTTTTTGATCTACCAAATTCTCACTCATTTCTTAAAACTAAATCACTATTTATGAATGTTTGTTTACAATTTCACAAGGTGAAACATTGATGTTTATGTTTAATGCTTTGTTTTATATTGTTAACATATAATTATGTTTTTTTCTCTCTCCTCATTTCTTATATGTGAAACCTCTAAACACCGTTTCTTGTACCGTTCTCGTTTCTCGTTTCGTTTCCGTTTCTCGTAACATAAGTTGCAAAGCAGTTCCGGTAACCAATTCATGTGCGGAGGCATGTTGGGAGCGTGCATGAATCTAAGCCATAGTGCTTCCCAGGACTCGAACTGGAGACCTCGAACTAGATCGGGAGCATTACTCTGGGTAATGGGCGTCGGGTTTACCGTTTCGGTGGTCATAGTGATCATCAGAACTCATTATTACACGCACTACAAAACTCGAAGCAGGGGAATATCACACAGAGCAGATCCGTATCATCCATTATACATTGAAGAAGGAGAGTGGAAAATGACAACATTTGAGTGCCTGAGTTTCACAGTGGAAGACGCTCTGAAATCCATGAAGAGCACAAGCATAATCGGCAACGTACAATCATGCTCGACTCAGTCAATGATAGCAGACGAGAAATGGCGATGGAAACTTTGATGTTGGTCGTTAAGTCTCTTACAAGTTTCTCACAACACTTACAATGATCAACACACCACAATTCTCTAGCACAAGGCGTTATTCCCTTTTTATTCCCTCGGCAGTGGTCAGACTTCTCCTTTTACACTCTCCTATTGCAGTTATGCATTCTCTAAATCTCCTTTTTCTCTAAGGCATTGATGGTATTTCGAATGCTTTGAGTTGGGCCTCTGAGCTCCAATATGCATTCACATTATCACTGCGTTTGGAGCGCTTCCAAAATAACCACGAATTCTTCCATGAGGATTTTGACTTATTTTCCTCTAAAAATTTTCCTGTACCACCTCCTGAGTAGCGTTCAACGAACTCTTCTATCGACTATTTGTAGAGTGCGTTTTCCACTATAAATATTCTCAGAAATCGGAAACGTTGTATATCAAACTAAACACATGGTTAGCTGAGTTTGAACGAAGCGTATACAATTTAATTAAGTTCACAAAATACTCAAAATTATGCTAAAAATATGATAAGAGTGTGATGCTGTTTGAGCATTATATTCGTAGAACACTAGAAAATATATAGAAGTGTGTGTTGTGTGTTGAGTATTAATTTGAATTCTCGCTGATAGATTTCAAAGTTGTGTGAAGGTGGTTGCGCTGAAGAAGTTGTGCTAAAGTAGTGTGTTTGGAGGAAGTATGTGGTGAGATAAAAACTCGAATCAATTATTTAGTTGTAGTGTTGTTTTCAAGCTAATATCCTTATTTTAAATTTTTATTTTATTTTTAAAATTTTGTCTCTTTGTTTTTAAATGATTTTTTCAATTTTTTTTTTTTTTTTTTTTAAGTTTGACATGGTCATGTTCAAGAATTACATTTGAATATGGTAATTTTACCAAAGATTGAAAAATAAGCCTTCAACAATAACTAAATCAAGCATCTCAAGTAAATTAAATTTGCATCACTCAATATTGAAAGCAAAAGAACTATATATGAAAAACAATAGTCATATCCAAAGAAAAATAAAAAATATAATTAGTAGGCCCATCATCCCTAACAGAAAACTCCATCACCATATCCTCCAACTAAAACTAATAGAGAGAACCTCAAAAGTCACATATGTTTAGGAAAACACACCACGGTGAGATAGTAACCTACATGTCATATAAGCCATAACTTTTTCAACTAGATCTGAAAGTAGTTCTTTTCCACTAATTGTCTTAACAAGGAAAGGTTGGTCAAATAATTAGTAAAGCTGATAAGAAATATCCTATGACATAAGCATCAAAGGGAAGGAAACAAAACAATGAAAGAAATAAAGAAGAATCATTAACAATCATGTCTATGGGATCCCATTCATTCATTTAGGACACCTTTTGTTCTAGTGTCAAAACACACACATAAGATAAGAAATGAAATTCCTCTTTTGGAATTATTAAGGTCTAGGTAGTAGAGATAAGAAATATTTTTTTTGCATAGTTTAATTAGGGAAGAAATACTTATCTTACTATTATAGGAGTTAAATCTGGACTAGTAAGCCTTTCTAGTAAAGAAATATTTCATTTAGAAAGATTGGCATTATTGTTATGTCAATTACAAGGTGTTGGAAATATTGTCATTGATGACAAAATAGCACAAAGGAGCTGCACCACAACCAACAATGAGACAAAGGAGCAGATCAGGCAACAATGCACAAAGAAGTAGAGGCAGCAAAGAAGCAGAGGCAACAAAGGAACAAATGAAAGCTCAAGATGGTGTAATGGTTATATGAATAACCAGAAGAACAAGCTCGGGAGAGATTCACAGAAGCAGAAAAGAAGCAGAGGCAATGAAGGCAGCAGAGGGAGCAATGGAAGCAAAGAAGCAGCAAAGGCATGCAACAAGCATAAGAATCTCAGGTCGAAGTGAATAAAGAATAGAAGAACAAGCTCACGAGAGATCAACACACTTAGAAACTGAATAAAGCTCAGGAAGGATAGCGGAGATGCAGAGGAGCAGTGACAACTGAAAGAAGGAAAATCAACTAAGACAAAGAAATCATAGAAGAATTCCAAGGGAGGTGATCGAATGACAAAGATCGAATCACAGAATCAAAGTATTAAGAATTAATGGCAAAGATTAGAGCGAGCAAAAGAGATGAAGAAGAGCCGTGTGAAGGATGAGTGGATGGTCAGGATTAGATTGCAGAAGTGAAGATGAGAGTTAAACGGATAAGATTGAATCGCGAGTTCGCACATCACAAATATTAGCAGATAGTGTTAAGGTCATCGCAAGGTAATTTAAATTGTATGTGACGCGAAGTGGAGAAAGGCATGTGTCAGCACTGCGCAATATTGCAGATCGCAAGAAATAGAGGGTAACCACAAAGTAAATCTTATAAAGTGCGAAGTGCGATCAGATGAGGACCGTTAGATCTGGGGGCAGATCAACAGCGGACAGAGAATCACGAGCCCGCACATCGCAAATGTTAGAAAATAATGCTAAGGTATGTTAATTTCTTTGCGATGCGGTAAGGTTAGAAAGTTGTGATGCGGTGAAAGGGAGGAGCCACGTGTCGGAACTGTGCATTAGCGCACATCGCAGAGTTTATGTTTTTGTGCTTAAGGTTCGCACGTTAAGGTAAGTTGGATGCAATGTGATGCGATCGCATATCGCACAAGACAAGAGATATGGTTAAGTGCTAAATGTTGAAAGTTGCAGGCAAGCTCAGTGCGATGTATTGTGACTGGTCAAGTGTTGTGAGACCCGATAACACTTGTTCCGCGTTTCTGTTATATAAAGTATGCGTTGTTTGATCGCTAATGTATGTATGTGGAATAAACTAAGATATTGTAATTCGCTATGTTAAAAGGGATTTTATGTGGGCCATGCCCCACATGTCACAAAGGAAAGACCTGAATGCATGAGAAAGGACCAGGAGCTGTTGTAACATCCTGAATATAATGAGCGAGGAAATGAGAGGGTGGAAGGCAAAGAGTCATATCTGTTCATTTCATATTCCCATATGGAATGCAAACAACCATGAAGTAATCTCTATAAATGATGTTATTGTAATGTGCATAAATATTTTTAGAGTGGAAGAAGGAGCAGATAGAGAATTTGTGCAGATCCAGAGTTAATAGAAAGAAGATTTGAAGGATGGAAGGACAACACTGAAGAAGGAGTAAAACAGAGCTAATATTCAAATAAATCAGCATATGATTTTATTGTAGTGTGAGGAACTTGGTGCTTCCATATCATGTTGTAACTTGATAGATGTCCAATTGTAGGTGGTTGAAGTAGGAGCCTCCTATGGGTGGTACACAGGGGCTTCACTCAATAAACCTATAACATATCACGTGTGATCATATCATATTAAAAAATACCATTAATTTGAGTATATATTATAAAATACCTCTAAAAAACACATTATTTAACCCCCTGCCAATATAAACCCAATACACCTTCCCAATTTAAAAAACCCCTACTTTCTCTATATATTGTAGGTATCTATTTTTTCATTAACATTTTTTATACCCCTTTATATTTTCATTAACTTTGAGCTCAATTTTTTATACATGCCAATATAAAAACCCTTTACCCCCTATATATCCCCAAATATATCATGTCATTTTTTCCTCATTATATATCCCCCAATGTGAACCCACATGCTATGGTATTTCTCCCGCAGTGAAGCCCCTATGGGGTGGTAGCCTGCAGAAAATAGATGAGAGTTGGAGCTTCCTTGTACGTTGTAGCTTGCATAATTTGAGGTAGTAGCCTCCTCTAGGTTGTAGCCTACAGAAAATCAGTGGTGGGAGGGAGTTGTAGCTTGCCTTTGCATCACAACAATAATAAGATATGGTTTTCTCCCTTATGGGTTTCCACTTATATCTGTTGTCTATGTGCATGTTGATTATGTGTTGATGTTCTGAATTTAATCTGTTTAATATGTGCTTCTCACATATTAAGATTGATTTTTCATTATACATTAAGTTGATCATGAAGTGAAGGTGTAAATAAGTTTAAAATATGTTCTAAAAAGTCCATAAATGTATTAAACTGATTCACCCCCCCTGCCTCTCAGTTTAATTAAGGGTTCATCAATTGGTATCAGAGCTTGTTCCTTCTGTATCAGTTTAACATCTGGAAGGAGATCCTAGGTCCCCAAGATGGCTAGCCTAGAAGGATGCTCAACAAATAAATCCCCTTTGTTTATTGGCACAAACTATGCCTTCTAGAGAATAAGAATGAGGACGTACATAATGTCTCTAGGAATAGAAGTTTGGGTTGTTGTGGAAATAGGATATGCTCCAAAGGATACTGACACAGAGAAAGAAGCCAAACATGATTTCATAGCTAATGAAAAAGAAATGAATGCACTCTTGAGTGGTCTGTGTGAGTCAGAATTTATCAAAGTAATGCACAATAAGACAACCAAAGAAATATGGGATACATTAGAAAATATCCATGAGGGAGATAAAAGGTGAAGATGGCCAAAATGCAAGCCTATATAGCTCAGTTTGAAAATGTAAAAATGAATGAAGATGAAGATATAGCCAGTTTCTTATTAAAGGTTTCTGAAATTATGAATAACATGAAATCTCTAGGAGAAACAATTAAGGAATGTGTAATTGTACAAAAGATATTGAGATCTTTACCATCCAGGTTTAACCCTAAGGTTTCTGCCATAGAAGAAACAACAAACTGGGAAACATTGACCGTGAACCAATTTCTTGGAAACTTGACAGCCTATGAGATGATACTTCAAAAAGGGAATCCAAATGTGAGGGAGGCAGCCTTTAAGGCTGATATGTGGAGAGAAGAGAAGGAAGGTACATGCTCCTGCTCTGATGAAGAAGAGGTAAAAGTTGTCAGAAGATTGGATAAAGGTACAAGTAAGTATAAAGGTAAACTTCCATTCAAGTAATTTAACTATGGAAGAGTGGGGCACTATGCATCTAGATGTCCTCATAAGAAAATGGAGAATTAGTCAAGAGGGAAAGATAAAACCAATTTTAGAAATAGGTTGAAAGGGAACAGATTTAATCGAAGATCATTCTATGTTCAACAAGACAACAGTGCATCTGAGAGCTCAAATGAATCCCCCAATGAAGAAGGAACATTAAAATTCATTTTGATGGCCAAGGAAGAGCTTGAGGAAGATCTCCTAGAATTTGAAGACGAAGCTGAGCTAAATCTTGAGGGGGAGCTAATTAGTGCCCTAGAGGAAATAATCAGACTTAAGCTTAATAGTAAGAAACAAAAAGAGATTCTTCTAAAATATGCAAAGACAGAACCAGATTTAGAAGATCATATTAAATTGAAGGAAAATAGAGGATATTCTGAAAAGAGAAATAAAGGAGAAAAAATAGGAGCGATAAAAGCTGGAAGAGGAAGTGGAAGGCCTAAGGAAGAAATTAGAAAAGGTCCAAATTGAATTAACTATGAATATTTCTCAAATGAAAAGCTCCGGTCATTTGGACAAAATTCTTAATACTCAAAGATCTCCTCATATAAACGCTGGGATAGGCTATGAAGGAGAAACCAACAAATCCAAAGTAGAAGATAACAAGAATATCATTTTTGTAAAAGTTGTAAAGGATAATGAAGTAACAAAAAGAGAATCCTCAGAACTAGAAACCAACAAGACAATGATATATAATGAAACAATGAGAAACAAGTAGCAATCTCAAGTAATAAAGAAAGAAACGAAGAAACATTCAACAACAAAAGACTCATGCACTCCTAAGGATGAATTGAACAAATTCGGAAGGTGTCAAAGGAGGTTCCTTCCTCCTGTGAGAAGTATCACTTGCTTTTCCTGCCACAAACCTAGACATATTGTAGCATATTGTAAGACAAAGCAAATCCAATCCAACCAACAAAAGATGCAACAAACGAAAATATTACCTCAAGAAACTCTCTCTGCTAGAGATAGATACTACTTCCATGGGTATTTTTTTTATTGTAAATGGTTCGTTCATAAAGCCATGGAGTGAAGAATTTATATATAGAGACTGATGTATGGAAACTCAAGAGGAATTAAGAACAATGGTGGATTCACTTGAATACATAATCCATTCAGAAATACAATCAAATGTTTTTGTTGCCATAAAAATGGGCGCAAGTCTCACAAATGTCCTCTCAAAGACTGCAGCCCATCTCCTCAGGAAATTTACCAAACAAACAGTTGCATGCAATGGAACAAGAAGCTAAATAATTGTAATATGGTTCTAATAGCTCAAGATCAGAAAATCCAATGGTATGTGGACAGTGGGTGCTCAAAACATATGACTAGAGACTGAAGCAAGTTTATAACTTTTGATGAAAAGAAATCTAGAAATGTAACATACGACAATGATAGAGAAGGGAAAATAAAGGGAAAAGTCTCAGTCATCCTGAATAATGGAAGAGGAGAGGCTTAGGATGTACTATTTGAGGATGGTATGAAAGACAATCTGGTAAGTGTTAGCCAAATGTGTGATAAAGGCTATGAGGTCCTTTTCAGAGCCCAAGATTGTGAAGGTCTATCCCTGTAGGAAAGACCCTGATCAAAGGTGTTCGAACACAGAGTAATGTTTATATAGTAGAAGAATAGAGTGAAGCATGCCACATCAGAAAACTTGACAAATATTGTTTATGGCATAAAAGATTGGGACATATAAACTTTGACCACATCATCAAAATGAGCAAGAAGAAAGTTGTCAGAGATTCTCATGCAATAAATAAGCCTCTGAATACCATATGTAAGTCCTGCCAACTGGGCAAACAAACTTGCACATCATTCAAAGCTAAAGACCAACTATCTACAAGTGAGCCTCTTTAGCTTGTACACATAGACCTATGTGGACCTTCAAGAACTAATGCACCAGGTGGAGAATTGTATTTCATGATGATAATAGATGATTTTTCCAAATTGACATGGGTGGAATTTCTCAAATATAAATCTGAAGCGTTTGAGAAATTCAAGATATTCAAGGCATTGACATAAAATAAGACTGGATGTAAGCTAAAATGCATCAGATCAAACAGAGGAGGTGAATTCACAAATGATGATTTACAAACCTGTGCAATGAATGTGGGATAAAGAAATAGTTTACAATTGCAAGTATACCTCAACAAAATGGAGTGGCAGATAGGCAAAACAAGTCAGTACAACATATTGACAGAGCCATGATGTAAGATTAAAGTAACATTCCCCAAACCTACTAGGCATAATAAGTACACACAGTTTTTCATATTCTTAACAAAGCTCATCTTAGACCAAATAGCGACAAGACTCCATATGAATTGTGGCATGGGAAACCGGAATCAATCAAGCACTTTAGAGTCTTTGGAAACAAATGTTTCATAAAGAATAATGATGAAAAATTGGGGAAGTATGATGTAAGAGCTGATGAAGGAATATTTTTGGGATATGCATCCAAGAGTAATGGATACAGGTGCTACAACAAAAGACTGCATAAAATTGTGGAAATAATTGATGTGAGATTTGATGAAGATTTTCCAAACAGAACCAAAAGCACAAGCTATGCCAATCCTCCAGATGATAATGAAGTTGAGAATCAAGAAAATGAAGAATAGAGTCAAACAACATAAGATACTGAATTAAACTCAAAAGGACCCTCAAGACACACTCAGAAGAACTGTCCAGAAGATCAAATCATTGGAGACAAGAGTGCAGGAGTCCAAACTAGAAGAGAACTAGCTGAAGAGACTGAAGAAATGTACCTAACCATGTTGTCACAGATAGAACCAAAGAATTTCGATGAAGCCAGCAAAGACAAAAATTGGGTAAATTCTATGAATGAAGAACTAGACCAGATTGAGAAGAACAAGACCTGGGAGTTAATGCCAAGACCCAGTGGGAAAAATGTCATTGAAAAAAGTGGATATTCAAGAGTAAGATGAATTAACAAGGTCAGGTAATCACAAATAAAGGCAGACTTGTATGCAAGGGATACTCTCAAATCGAGGGACTTGATTATAATGAAACTTTTTCCCCTGTAGCAAGAATGGAAGCAATCAAAAAAAATTTGGCTTTTGCATGCTATCATGATTTCAAGGTATATAAAATGGATGTGAAGTCTGCCTTCTTGAATGGAGATCTAGAGGAAGAAGTCTACATGGAACAACCTTGAGGATTTTCCTTAACAGATAAACACGACTATGTGTGAAGATTAAAAAAATCCTTATATGGTCTCAAACAAGCTCCACATGCATGGTATTCTAGGCTGGACAAATACTTACAAAAACAAGGTTTCAATAAATGAGGAGTAGACAACAATATGTACATAAAGGCTGATGAAAATGAATTCTTAATTGTAGTAGTATATGTAGATGGCATCATGTTTGGTAGCAACAAAGATGAGTTAGCAAAAGGATTTGCATAAGAGATGAAGTCAGAATTTGAGATGTCTATGATTGGAGAGCTTACCTTCTACTTAGGACTTCAAATTATACAAAATAACACATGAATATTCATTTCACAAGAAAAATACTTAAGAGGCATGTTGAAAAGGTTCCAAATGGAAGACTGCAAACCTGTGTCAACTCCCATGATCACTGGATGCAAGCTATGTGATGATGATGGATCCGTTGATGTAGATCAAAGACTTTACATATCTATGATATGAAGTTTTCTTTACCTAATTTCCTCTAGAACAGACATTATGTTGGAGGTAGGACTTGTGGAAAGATATCAAGAAGCACCAAAACAAAATCACTTACTAGCAATCAAGAGGATATTTAGATATCTGCAAGGAACTGCACATTATGGCCTATGGTATCTGAAAGGCAAAGACTTCACATTGACAACATATACAAATGCAGATTGGGCCAGCTGTGTGGATGACAAGCAAAGCACAAGTGGAGGTGCATTTTATTTGGGAGAAATTCTGATGGCATGGTTAAGAAAGAAGCAAACATTTGTCTCCCTATTTACAACAGAAGCAGAATACATAGCAGCAGCACCTTGTTGCACACATGTAATGTGGCTGAAACGAACTCTCCAAGACATGAAGGTAAGCATCAATGAACCCTTTTCTATCAAATGTGACAATACACGTGTAATAAGTATATCAAAAAATACAGTACTTCATTCAAAAACTAAGCACATCCCAATAAAGTACCACTTCCTCAGAGAAAAAGTAGCAGATAAAATAGTAAATATGGAGTATGTACCAACAAAGGAACAAACAACAGACATATCCACAAAACCTCTTGCTAGAGAACCATTCGAATATCTAAGAGACAAACTAGGGGTTGTGTCTATAGATGATACTCTCTGATTCGATCGGAAAGAAAAAATAAAAATAAAATAAAAAAAATGATGATACACCAGCAAAGACTACCAAATAAGGAACAAAAATAATGCAGTAGATAAGTCAATATCAGACAAGAAGCATCATTCCATGGGGAGAGCAGCCCATAAAAGTTGTCACAGGAAAGCTAGAGCTATGGAGTAGTGGTATGGTACAGGTCCTCAAGATCGGAGTATCATGACAGAAGTACATCAAACGTTCAGCACATATCACCTCTATCAAGAAATAAGGGACATAAGTACAGAACATTCTATGGTGACAAGCCTTCCATGAAATCTCAATAATTTTCAAAGTGTTCTCCCAACAACTCCGGTGCGCCAGTATGGAGCACCAAGGTATAAAGTCAAAAGAAGAAGTCCTAAGCACAACTCAGAGAGAAATAGTGCAAAGATAGATACTACACTGGGAAATGTGAAACCCCTTGCAATTGATGTCAAAGGGGGGAGGAAAAGCAAGCAGAAAAGCAAGAAGAGGAAGAAAGACACTTCTCAGAATGAAAGGGGCAGAAAGTCCTGGAGGAAGTATTGGAGTATTGGCAGATGTGTTGTCATCAATGCTAAAGGGGGAGATTGTTGGAAATATTGTCATTGATAGAAAAAGAGCACAAAGGAGCAGCACCAGAACCATCAATAAGACAACGGAGCAGATCAGAGAACAATGCACAAAGAAGCATAGGCAGCAAAGAAGCAGAGGCAGCAAAGGAAGCAAATGAAAGCTTGAGATGGTGTAATGGTTATATGAATAACCAGAAGAACAATATCATGAGAGATTCATAGAAGTATCAAAGAATAAGAGGCAGTAGAGGCAGCAAAGAAGCAGAGGAAGCAGAGGCAATGAAGGCAGCAGAGACAACAAAGGAAACAGAGAAGCAACAAAGGCGTGCATCAAGCGTAAGAATCCCAAGTTTGAGTGAATAATGAATAGAAGAACAAGATCAAGAGAGATCAGTGCACTTAGAAACTGAATAAATCTTAGGAAGGATAGCTGAGATGCAAAGGAGCAGCGACAGCTGAAAGAAGGAAAACCGACTAAGGCAGAGAAATCTGAGAAGAATTCCAAGGGAGGCGATCGGACAACAAAGATCAAATCGCGGAATCAAGTATTAAGAATTAACAGTAGAGATCAAAGTGGGCAGAAGAGATGAAGAAGAGCCGCGTGAAGGATGAGCGGACAGTCAGGATTAGATCGTAGAAGTGAAGATGAGAGATGAACGGATGAGATTGAAACGCAAGTTCGCACATCACAAATATTAGAAGATACTGTTAAGGTCATCGCAAGGTAAGTTAAACTATATGCAATGCGAAGTGGAGAAGGGCACGTGTCAGCGCTGCGCAATATCGCAGATCGCAAGAAATAAAGGGTAACGACAAAGTAGATCTTATAAAGTGTGAAGTGCAATTAGATGAGGACAGTTAGATCTGGGGGCAGATCAACGACCGATGGCGAATTGCGAGCCCACACATCGCAAATGTTAGAAAATAACGCTAAGGCATGTTAATTTTTTTGCGATGCGGTAAGGTTAGAAAGTTACGATGCAGTGAAAGGGAGGAGACATGTATCAGCACTACGCATTAGCGCACATCGCAGAGTTTATGTTTTTGTGCTTAAGGTTCGCACGGTAAGGTACGTTGGATGCGATGTGACGCGATCGCATATCGCACAAGACAGGAGATATGTTTAAGTGCTAAACGTTAAAAGTTGCGAGAAAGCGCAATGCGACGTATTGTGATTGGTCAAGTGCTGTGGGACCAGATAACCCCTGTTCCTCGTTTATGTTATATAAAATATGTGTTGTTTGATTGCTAACGTATGTATTTGTAATAAACTAAGATGTTGTAATTTGTTGCGTTAAAAGGGAGTTTATATGGGCCATACCCCACAGGTCACAAAGGAAATACTTGAATGCATGACAAAGGACCAGAAGCTCGTGCAGAACAGTGTTGTGGCAGTGAGTCAAACGAAAAGGCTGAATGCGGAAGAAAAGACTCGGGTAATAAAAAGAAAAGACTGAACATAGCAAAGAAAGGCTCTAGTAAAAAAAAGGACCCAGAGCTCGTGCAGAACAGTGCAATAGCATGGGTCAAGTTGGGAAAAAAGGTCAGTTATGGAGCACAGTTGGAATATAACTGCAGAAACAGAAAAGACAAACGCACAGCAAAGCTAAGAAGCTGAAAAGGGGTGAATTGGAATATTATTGTAACTATAAATGTATAAATTATTTTTTATATTGTTTTTTATGCAAAGGAGTTTTTTAGGCAAAGCAAAACTCCAATTTAATATTTAGATGAGTATATAGTGTTGTAACATCGTGAATATGTTGAGCGAGGAAATGAGAGGGTGGAAGGCAAAGAGTCATATATGTTCATTTCATATTTCCATATGGAATGCAAATAGCCATGAAGTAATCTCTATAAAGGATGTTATTGTAATGTGCATAAAGAGTTAGAGAGTGGAAGAATAAGAAGGATAAAATAGAGAATTTGTGCAGATCCATAGCTAATAGAAAGCAGATTTGAAGGTTGGAAGGATAGTAGTGAAGAAAGAGTAAAACAGAGCTGATATTCAGGTAGATTAGCATATGATTTTTTTGTAGTGTGATTAAGTTGGTGCTTCCATATCAAGTTGTAACTTGATAGATGTCCAGTTGTAGCTAGTTGAGGTAGGAGCCTCCAGTGGGTGGTAGCCTATAGAAAATAGATGGGAGTTGGAGCTTCCTTGTAGGTTGTAGCTTGAAGAATTTGAGGTAGTAGCCTCATGTAGGTTGGAGCCTACAAAAAATCAGTGGTGAGAGGGAGTTGGAGCTTGTCTTTTCATCACAACAATAATAATATGTGGTTTTCTCCCTTATGGGTTTCCACTTATATCTGTTGTCTATGTGCATGTTGATTATGTGTTGATGTTCTGAATTTAATATGCTTAGTACTTGTTGCTCACATATTAAGATTGTTGTTTCATTATACATTAATCTGATCATGAAATGAAGGTGTAAACAAGTTTAAAAGATGTTTTAAAAAGTCCATAAATGTATTAAAGTGATTCACCACACCCCCCCCCCCGGTTTCAATTTAACTAAGGGTTTATCACAAGGGGCTCTCATGGGTGATTATAACCATGTGGAACCCTCTCCCTCTCTCAATAGATAATGCCCTTTTTGGCATTAATTAGATCATATTTTCCTTTAGAAGCATACAACTTTCATACAATTTTTAAGATGTAAACATTTATGGCTCGAGCTCTTAAATGGACAAAAAGGGATTACTAGTACTCCTTCAAATCCTCTTGGGTGATACCTTTTCAATTCAAAAACATCATTTCCAATTAATTCAACCTCACCCTTGATATGAAAATAAAGGGCGTGAGGATTACATAAGGTATCATTAGAAAGAAATGTCGAAGGATCTAATGTTAGACTAGGACATGGAAAACATAACATCAAGTAATGGAAAATTTACCAAAATATCAAAAGATGGGTCTTGGCCATACATATGATAGGCTTAATCACTTCTTGATACAAAGCTCCATATTCATAGATAGGGTCCAAATTTACTTAGAAATTTGTCTCTAGTATATGTTTGATTGCAATTTGATTAGTTTGGCATTTGAATTCTTCAAAGCTTAAGGGATTATCCCTTTAAGGTTTATCCATCCGTAGATTCTTTCCCAATATATTTTAGTTTTATTATCCTACTCATAAAAAACCTCGATGTAAACATCTCCTTCCTATATGTCGGAGAAAAAGGTTAAAAATAAAAACACAATCTCAAACGTTGTACCAAAAAAACAAGTGTTGACTCCACAATGAGGAAGTAGGAAAGGAAGGATGTCCTACAAACCATTCTACAATTAAGGATGGAAGAGGTGGATATCATCCCCTTCTACTTTACTAAGAGAAAGGCTCAAATTTTAAATTTATGAGTGAATAAATATTAAAGGAAGAATAATGAACAAAAAATTTTAGAATATTGTGGTAAAAAATGAATTATGGGAGCACCATAATTCTTTCATAAACCAAAAATGATTAAATAATAAAAATTCATATCCCATTGATTAGGATCTTGAATGGAAAAAGGGAAATTAGCCTGCAAAATGATATTCTATAAGTGATAAATTTCCACTTCAAGTCTATTTTACGAATCTTCTAGTACTAAACTCTAGTTGGAATTTCTATCAAATATTCCCAATTATGATATTAAAATAGGGAAACTTTACTTTGTAACATATATCAAGAGAATTTGAAATCAAATAGTCATCTAGTAAATAGAATCAAATAGCTATGTCTACTTATAAAATCTATCATCTCATGTGTTCAAATATTGTTGTGAATTTTTAGGCCTTATATGATTGTAGTGGTGATTAGTATGGATTCTCCTTAGATAACATTACTAAAGATTGGAAAATTTCCCCCCTTCTTCTAGGCCTCTCAAGGTCTAATGTGAGGTCGTAGCCTCTTGCAATTTATTTATATCAATATGGAAGAGGGTTTAAGAAGAAACTTGGAATGAGATAAAAGATAAGAGCATCACCTTGGAATCTAAATTATCTAAGGGATGAACTAAATGAACTAAATGAACGAACTTCAATTTTTTTTATGAAATTCTCACCGAGGAGTGGGTCTCAATACTTGTTTGAGGCATATTAAATATTTTCTCACCTCATTTATTGAATCCTCAAATGATATTTTTAACAAAAGAAATGAACAATCATTGAGTGGAACACCCCACTCCTATTATTAATGAGAAAAACTCAAATTAAACTCCCCTTGAAGCCTAAGTGGATCTTATTTCTTTATTTATGAACTCCAATCATCCTCTAGACCATAAATTATTTAATTTCCCCCTAACCTTGTAGAAAATGAATAAGAGGATAGATTCATGGGATCTTAATAGTTAATTCCATTTGAAAAGGTTACTCTCATGAAGGTTGTTCTTTTTTCAACCCCCTTTTCCTTTTGTCCTTTCTGTTGCCTTGTGAGAAATTAATAAACTAATGAGATCCTTCCATTGACACAATTTTTGGTATCAAGAGTAATACTCATTACCCAATAATAGATCAACTGATAAAAAATAAAAATTATGAAGCTTTACTTTATTGCACAAGGAAAGAACTAAACTAAGGTTTATAGAAAGAGAAATAGAATACTTTGTAATGCACCCCCATTGAAGGGTGTTCCAAGTGATTGTGAAGATGCAGGATCAATATGGGGGTGGTGGAGTTGGGTGGCATGAAGGAATATAAGTAGAGTATATTACATCAACAAATATGAGGGTGGTGGAGTAGGGTGGCGTGGAGGAAACGAGATTCTATTATAAGTAGAGTATATTGCATCAACAAAAGATAATATGGATCCATTTTTTTTCTCCTTTATTTCATCACTCTTAACTCAATGTTTAGCATAATGGTCTTCCATGTATCTTGAATATTTTCCTTTTTTATCCCTCTATTTAAAAGCTTATGAAAATCCACAAAAAAAAGTCTCTTGAGTTTCCATGTCAACTAGATAGACAACAAAAAGGCTCTTGCATACTCACATAAAACGACTCTATTTTTTTCATATAAGACATGGTCACTAAAAATTGGTACTTAAGGTAATGAAACTATGAGTTGGGGCCCTATTTTTAATTTATTAATCATCATCACCACTTAGAATATCACTAAATCAATAAAGTGCTAATGTCAAATTTAAAAAAAATATTTACTTAAAAAACGTAGCTTTGATGTGAATGTACTTCGTTAATTGTAAAACAAACATTCACTCTATATAACTACAATACAATCGCAAAATTATTACCCTAACCAAACCATTTTAAAAAAAAAACCCTATAATTAAAACATTGATTTTCAATTTCAAATTAATTCTAAACATGCGGTTCATAAATCTCAAATTCATATAGAAGAATTGATCTAATCCATAATGAAAAAGATGAACCTTCATCCGAATATCTTAACATTGAAATTAAAAACATTAAAGCCATTACTTTTAAAAAATGGTCAATACTCCACTCTAAAAATTGGGCAATTCTCCACTTTTAGTTTCAATAGTACTCATATGTATGTGTGATCATTTTTTATGTCTCTATTCGCAAGTAAATTAATTAAAGACAACTCACTTTTGATGTTTATATTCTTACATTGTTATGATTTAATTATTTTTGGGCTTTTGTTTATATGATTTATTAATCGTGTACTTATGTTTGGGTTTTTAATTCATGTGACTTACGAATCATTGAAGGTTGAACTACTTAGTAAATTTCTATTCTCGAACTCTCATGTTTGATATGGCAAATTTTACATGACCTTTGTTACGTTCCTTTTTTTCTTTCGATAGCTTTTAAAATAGCAGGTTATCATACCTGCCAAGGGTAGGTATATATCGATCGATAGTTGACCGCTTATTAGTTGCTTTTTCCATATCATGTAGTTTAACCGATGTTTTTGAGTCAATTCGCATTTTAAATTAACTAATTTGTATTTTCATGGTTTTTGATTGGACAAAATTATCCCAACTCTTATTGCAGGTTTCGATCTTTTCGAGACATAATTATCCAAGTTTTATCAAACCTCTCTATTTTTAGTCCCTGTCGTCACGACAGGGACTATTAGTAATCGTTTCTATGATGTAGCATTAGTCCAATTTATCTTTAACCTAAAGTTTTCAGCTTTGATGCTATCGTTATGTATTAAGTTAATTATTTTATTGTGATTGGTGAGTTTATTTAACTTATTAGATTGATTCAAGATTTAAAGGGTCAATAGGACGTTTTATCATTTTATTGGCCTTTTCCTAAGGCAAAAGATTATATTATGCATTCGTTGGAAGTATGTGTTTGATTTATGTTTTCTTTACGGAAGTAATGTTGACATTAATCAATAAACATTAAACGTTTGTGAATGTTTATTGGTTTAAAAATGGTTGTAATATTATACAAGGGCCTATACATAGAACACACCACATGACACGGCATACCACATGGCTGTGTGCATGCCCTGGTGTCGTGTCTAACGAAACCCAACGAAACCCAGAGCATAAGAGAAGAGCAGTATTCCTTTTTGTATGCCGTAAAACCTGCAAGTAGAACCAGATTCAATCTCGACTGGTTTTATGAGCAGTATTCCTTTTTGTATGCCAAAAAACCTGCCAAGCAGAGCCAGATTCAATCTCGACTAGTTTTATGAGCAGTATTCCTTTTTGTATGCCGAAAAACCTGTAAGCAGAGCCAGATTCAAGCTCGACTGGTTTTATGAGCAATATTCCTTTTTGTATGCCAAAAAACCTGCAAGCAGAGCCAGATTCAATCTCGACTGGATTTATGAGCAGTATTCCTTTTTGTATGCCGAAAAACCTGCAAGCAAAGCCAAATTCAATCTCGACTGGTTTTATCTCGGTACAGGAAATTTTGGCCATTTTATTGTATATTTAAGGAGTCATCGATCTAGGCATACGACAAGTAAATGTGAAATCTAAGCACAACAAATTTTCGTCATTTTATTGTATATTTTCTCTTCGGTTTTGCTCTAGGAACATGGATTATTTAATTCAAGAAACTACAGATTCATTTTGTTCCATCGACAAACTGTTTTTCGAGGTTTCCACCTTCATCTTGATGGCTTGCCATTAGTTTTAGCGAAATTTTCATTGAATTGTCATCAAATTGTGCACTGATTTGCTTTAATCGCTGGTTTCTTTTGGTCGGAGGATGCCTAGGGAAACTTGATACTTCTAGCCTTTGCTTTTGTAATAATGGGATTTTTTTTGGGTTGTTTTAATTAAATGTTGTGTTGTTGCAAATTTTAAGTTATCTGAATGATATTTTGGTATACAGTGGACTGTAATATTGTGCTTGGTGGTTTTGTTGCTATTTATTCTTACTGGGGTTTAATCGTTTTCTTTTGCATTCAGTCTCACTAGCCAATTCTCTGAACCATTTTTTGCATCAAGCGTTCTCTTCGGACCTGCTCTTATCTTCTGGACTTGATTAGGAGGAATAGGATACTATATTTGGTATTATCTCTATATTTGGTATATTCATAACGTGGGTGAAACACAATCTTGTAGCTCCTTTACCAATTGAAGCTTGGCAGTCAACTAAACCATTTCCCATCTTTTTGAGAATTAGGCTCTTGAAATATCTAAGATCCAGAGATCAAGCTTTGGTTTGACCTACCTACCTCTGATCGATGAAAACTTTTTAATTTATGGTTAATAAGAACTACTTCGACCAGGAAATTCATAACGGATGGATGCGTCTACTATTCTATTTATCTATATCGAAAAAGCTTTGTCTAAACAGTCGCGATATAGTTGGTTTTGATGTTGCATTTGCTTTGAATGGTCCGTACGGGGGAGGGACATTGTGTTTCTTGGGATAGTCTGGTGTTCTAAATCTCAGTCTCACTTTAGTTTTCATGTCGGATCGTTGAAGCTCTGATCACTCATGATCATCGTTTTGATCAATCAATCATTAGCAAGAACAATTTCAAAGATCATGTTGTAGAAGATTTTCATGTCCGATTGTTGAAGCTCTAAGCACTCATGATCATCGTTTTGATCAATCAATCATGAGCAAGAACGATTTCAAAGATCATGTTGTAGAAGAGAGAGCTATTGTTTGGAATGTGCAATTAGTATCAATGTGCGAAATAGGAATATCTATATTTAGATATATATATCTTTCCGGATAAGGAGCAACTATATTGAAATCTATTGTTTGATTAATTGTCCCCTGCCTACAAAACATTGTTTGTCCCTTCTTAACGCTTCATGTCCCTTCTTATCTCGCAATAATATAATCATAAGAACTAGCGGCTTTATCTACTGCTTAACCAACTGAATCAATAGTGGAGTCATCGACTGAATCGACAGGTGCTTCAACAGGTCCCAGAACATAAGAATCTGGGTCTCAATAGGTGTGATAGGTACCACTGTAATAATAGTGAACGCCTTTATCAATAGCTCCCAGAGTTTTCCTACTGCCCACCATGTCAAATAAATGAAATATTCACTGGCAAGCAATAACTGATTGCAGATACCAATTGCAAAAGAAGAAAGGCAATGTGTTTGGTTTAATCTTTATGTCAGGTCATGGCAGAACAATATAATCATTGTGCTACTAGACAAAATAGTACATTTTTGCATCCATGATGGTGAGAGTTCAAAGTTTAGAACACTGAAGTATTGTTGGCTTAACTTTTAATCCAAGTAGCTCTTAATCAAATACCCACCACAACGTATATGTACTTTTTTCTTGCCAGAGACTGTTTTACAGTGAGTTCTATTGTTCAAAGTAATGGGACTTTACAAGTCTGTAGATAGTTCTATACTAATATAAGAGTAGTTATCTCTTATCTCACTATGTATGTTGTTGGGCTGCAGACAGGAATTGCCAATCAGTTAATAGCCCAAAAACAGAGCATTGTGCAATAATCCCTTGCATGCTTCTGAGTTGTTAGTTCCAGTACTTTTGTTATCTAGTTAGTCTATTGTTCTGGAATAGTTCCCTTGAGAGAGCTTTGTAGTTTTGGCTAGTGCCATAATGTCCATGCCATAGGTACCACTGTAATAATAGTGAACACCCTTATCAATAGCTCCCATAGTTTTCCTACTGCCGACCATGTCTAATAAATAGAAATATTCACTGACAAGCATTGAATGATTGCAGATACCAATTGCAAAAAAGAAAAGCAATGTGTTTGGTTTCATCTTTATGTCAAGAAATCTTATTTTGTGAATCTGCAAGTCAGCATTGCGTTAGTTCAGATTGACCATATCCAAGACACCCAGTAATTGACATTGCTTCAAAGCATTAATGTTATGTGGCTTACTAGTCTAGTTAGTCTTCCCTGTAGCGTTATGGACTGATTCTTCCCTGTAGCGTTATTGTAATGTTGTTTTGTAAGACCCTCTTTTCTTGTCTCATTGTAACGCTTGGTACTTTTGGCTAGTCCCATAATGTCCATGCCATAGGTACCACTGTAATAATGGTGAACGTCCTTATCTACCGAACGTGCTCATCTACCGTAATTACTAAAAAAATTACTAAAAAATTGTTTTCTTTACTGCAATTAGCTTAAGTTCCACTATTTTTTCACCTTCTCTGTCAACTGAGCTAATTTTTTGTGCCTTCCAATGGCATAACCTTCAACATTGTTGTTCGAATCAGCAATGGGCTCACAGCATAAGTCACAAAAGACAAAGACGGGCATGGATAGGATGGATATGCTATACAAAGAGTCCAAGATCTTGAAATGGATCATATTCTTTTAAACTATTGCAGAACCCATGGACGGGTAGCAAACGGCCCAACAAACTAGAACATCTTATAGTTACCACAGGAAGAGAAAGAAAAATCATTTCTTGAAGAAGTTTTAAGCTGTTTGAATTGAAAACAAGGTTTGGGACTCTAATACATCTTATCAGTGCATTTGTAGCATATAAGCTTGTATATCAAATACATTACCTAGAAAACTTGCTACCAGGTGCATATTGAGCTTTACAGTTATATCTCTTCTAATATGTTTGTGAAGTAAGCTGCCTAAAATTGCAATCGTATAAGATCGTCGTTTTAAAACACGTTGGAAAAGCTTAGTTCAATTTGTGGAGTTTAACTCTTAAATTCAGCTTTCGTGGCTAACAGGAAACTTTCTCAACTTTGGGCATTCAGTGATAGCGTAATATTCATTTTCAGCTAGAAATTCACTTTCAGCTAGAACTAATGGAAATAGTAGAAACTCAGTATCAAGTACCAAATCATATCCATCGGCCCTCCCTCATAACCGATCGTACCTACACCCTTTCCCCCACCCTCCAACGGATGAACCAACAGGCTTTTGAACCGGAAGGTATGTTGTTGGCCTAGAAAATGTCACTACCACATGTGGGGTGTAAGATATTTTTTTAAGACAAAAGAAATTTTGTCTTAAAAAATTTAATATCAATTGAATTGTCTTATGATAAAATTTAAGACAAAAATAGTGTAAGACAAAAATAGTTCGAGACAAAACTTTATATTTAAGACAAAAATGATTTGAGACAAAAATATTTTAGACAAAAACAACTCAAGACAAAAAAAATTAAGACAAAAGTATTTTCAGACAAAACTTTATATTTAAGACAAAAACTTTAAGACAAAACTTTATATTTAAGACAAAAAAATTTATTTAAGACAAAAGCACTTTGAGACAAAAATATTTAAGACAAAACTTATATTTAAGACAATGGCGACTTAAGACAATGACAATTAAGACGAAACTCATTTAAGATAATTAGCAATTAAGACAAAATCATTAGCATTCGGAAGTTTGCATTGAAATATTCATGAGTGGATAGTGGATAATTATATCTTTTATTTTTAAAAATAGATATTCAAACCACATGAAATTTGATCATGTCATGATATTTATTTCTTTTATATTATATTTTTCTTTTTTCATTAAAACCACATTCTAAAAATATAATAAATAAATAGATAAAAAATATTATTTTTTGGTTGGCCACTCAAGGGAATTTGAACTTTGAATCTCATGTTTTAACATAATATAACTTCATAACAGAGTGATTGTCAATTGAGTTACATTCCATGAACTAAAATTGTTTATTTTTTTAAATATGTGCAAAAATTTAATCTAGCAATTGCCCCGGATGTTGCAATGGAAACACTGTAAGGCATGAAATAGAGAACAATCTTAACATATAAGAAATCATAAGAAATCATTGACTAATAAAAATTTATAAACAAAACACCATTCAAAAAAATATTCAATGAAGAAGGCTCATTAGGTACAAGGGATGAAAATTTGGCTTTCAAATAGTAAATTGGCATTTGAAATTCACCTATGAAACATCATATTATTTGAAAAATGTTATGGGCACAATAACATAAATAGATTGTTGGGGGTATAGAAATGATGCAGTTGAGTGAGTTGTTGAGGAAGAATTTCCTGATGAAGGAGAATGCAGTGGTCCTTGAGGGAGACAAGTTGTCAGCTTCATGAGTAGGGGTTGTTGTTAGCTTAAATTTTGTGAGTTGATTTTTTTTGGCATACCATAACCTTGATCTTGCTGATAATTCATCAGTTGGCTACTAATTGAATGCCTCCTCGGAGAGCTTATCTGCTAGTTGATTGAGCTCATGATAAATGTGGTTGAAGGATGACCATTCTAGCTCCTGAATGCGCGGCTAAATTTGAGACATTGGATTGAAGCCGCACATTTTACTTATAAAACTTGCATTAGCCCGGTCAACAACTATTTGAGATTCCTGTCTCTTGTAAACTCTTCAAATTACCACCAGCACTTTCCAACTAAAGAACAAAAAACAATGATGATAACTCGACCTTTAAATTGGGACCAGGAGCCTGAGTATATCTGATATAAATGAATTGAAATGAATTTATATACAAAACACAGTGAAGAGCAAGAATAATCAACATATAATTAAGGAGAAACATATTTTTTAATGTGATCACCTAGAGATTCTTTGATAATCTGAGTGGGATTTCCTGCAAAATTCCTGCAAGGTATGTTTCCAGTCAGATGTATGAAAAAACACGAGACATTATAGCTACATAACTTTATCTTGCAGGAAAAATGAATTACTTCACCCAGAAAACTTTATTATGAATACCATTTTCGTGCGGATCTCAAGATGTGAGTAAAAGTGCATTATATAAGAAAATAAAAATGTTCATGAAATTCCCATGAAAGTGAGTGCATCGATCGATTCTAAGTTTGTTGTTCCATGTTGGTCTCTCTACTGTGGAGTTGTGGGATAGTTGTATCATGTGACTAAACTATATTCAATAAATAATCTTGCACTTACCCTGATATTTGAGGAGTAGTGCATTTTTATGTGCAATTGTATGGTCTGCGATCTCCTAATTGTGAACTATCATGTATAACATATCTAATTGGATGTTAGCCAAAGTTTTCCATAGGTATAACAAACCCATTTTCACCCTCTGAGTGTTGTCTTGCCCATGATCACAGACAACTTTTGATGACAACTATAATCAGGCCACTTGCAATGCTTCTCCTAGAGTTTAAAGGAAACACCTCCTTGAAGAAAAAATAAATAAATAAAACAAGAAAAAATGTTTTAACAATTTAGTTAGAAAACAACTAACAACCCTCTTGAGGTGGAAAAGTCCAGCCCAATTGAAAGAAGCGAGAAAACTGAAGGTATTACAGAGATAAATTAGGACAATTGTGCAACTTTTTCAAGGATGCAACAAGAAATTTTTCTGTACATAATAAGAAATTATTTGCAAACGAGAAGATGCCACAGTGGGCATGCACAAGAAGAAGAACCAAAGAAATAAAATTGAATAAAGGACGCACAACCACCACTCCAAAGTCACTTCTCTAAAACACATAAAACCACAATAAATCCCACTGAAGCTTACAAATTTATCAAGCCCTAATTAACTTACTAACAAATTCAACAAGCCAACATGCTACAATTTATTGAGTCACCCCAAAATCAATTAGTAATTATTGCATGAATGCACATTTGTTTGTAATTTTATTTAAAAGGTTGAAACTCTCTCAAGAGTGTATAGAATATATCCAAGAGTTAAAAAAATCAAAATTTTGCCTACCTCCACAAGGTATCATCACACTCGGATAGGTGACAACATACAAGTCTAAATCTTCTACCTCTAAGTCTCAATGACACTTCAACATGTCAATAACATACTTGCAACAATGCTTAATGAGTTTTGTCTATTGGCTAAAGAGATGTACATTGATCCATCCAAAAATAAACATCTCAATCAATCCAACACCATAAATTGTGCTAAATAGTTCATCATGTTATTTAAAATATTACAATATGGTCTTATATTAGCTCACATATTCCTTGAATATTTGAAACCAAACTGCCTTAGCACAGTAGACCAAAAATATCTGTACTCTAAAAGACAAAAAAGACAAAAAAAGACAACAAACTAAAATAGGAACTTTAACTCTAATCCAGACACTTCATTCTTAGCAACATGATATCTAATGAAGATGATACGTGGAAAAGAAGGCTTCATATATTGTCTATCACATGTCAAACCGAGTGAACAAGTACATGCATAGAACACATAAGAAATAGGATTCATAGATCGACTTGTATTATATGTTTTCAAACCCTTCTTGTCTCCTTCAAGGGGGTTTCTTGAGGTCTTCAAAAAGACTTCCTTTTGCTAACCAAATGGATTGTTTCTTTCACACATGTATGGAAACGTACTTTCCAAATCATATTCTAATAGATTCATAAGGTGATATTATTGGTATTAACTACACCTTATTTGGAGACATCATTTTTATTGTAGGGGTTGGTACCTTTCAATTGGATGTGGTTGGTGATGTGAAGACTACTCAACCTCTAGTAAAGATTCATACTAACTCTAACAAGCTTATGGATGCTTGTTTACAAAGGGAGATGCCTCTAAACTTAACTCATTGGATTCTTTGTTTGTTCATGCTAATTATTGTTCTCAACTTTCCTTCTCCAAGGGGTTGAGACTATTTGCTTCATTTATTTTACATGGCCCAGTGAAAGAAGAAGAATGGAGATTGTCTCCACATATTTTCCATTTCGCTAAGTTACAAATAAAAGGAGTCAAATTCTATAGCCAATAGACTAATAGCCTCTTGATACACCTTTAGTGAGCTATGCATAGCTCTCACCTATCACTGTAGCTCAATGAAATGACATCTAATAGCTCTAAGACACCATTAGAAATGGAGTAGTTGTGAATTTTTTGTTAAATTATCGCCTCCAAATGTTCAATTATCATGAATTTTGGGGGAGGGGGATCTTTTGGTGTATTGAACGGGGCAAAGGGTAGCATGGATGGGTAGAATTATTGAGAGGTTCAAGCATGGTTTACTGAGATCTATAATCCTAACATTAGAGAATGAGAAGGAGGCTTAGGGCCTTATGGCATAAGGGCTAGGGGACCTATAGGTAAGGCAATGAGAGAAATTGATAGGGGAAACCCCAATAGTTTTGACAATGGGATTAGGGGCCACATTATCACAACCCATATGCACTTAACCCCTAACCACTAAAATACCTATCCTTTTAACCCCAAAGCCACAATCCCTTAACCCCTACACCCATAACTCATAACAAATTAACCCCTTGATCCCTTAAACCCAAAGCCACTAACCCCTAACCTCTAACTTAGAATCCTTGAACCCCATAAACCCTAATCCCATATCCTCTTAAACCTTGACCCTTAACCCATAACCCCTAACCCCTAAACTCATTAACCCCTAACCCCTTAACTCGTTGACACCTAAATACCATAACCCTTAGGCACTTAACCCCTAAATCCCCTGACCTGTAATCCATTTATGGTTAATCTTTAACCCATGAATCCCTTAACCACTAATCCATTAACCTCTAACCCTTAAACCCCCTAACCTCTAAATCCCATAATCCCTAACCCTTTACCCTTTACCCTTAACCCCTTGCTCCTAAACCCTTAAACCCCTTAACTCCTAGAACCCCTTATCCTTTCTCCCAAACCACAGGTGCTCCAACACTAATATTCTTGGGCATATTATGCTTTTTCCTACTAACCGCTCCAAATACAACCTCTAAGAACTAGTAGGGTCCAAGGAAAAGAGCTACAAGTTCCCCAAATCTGATCTACATTTTATGGACAATCACACTTCACCCAAATGTCCTCCACATATTTTCTTGGTGTATTGGAGTTTGAAAAATACATAGGATGCCACAAGTAATCCTAATCATAAGAATCAACTTTCATAATGACTAGGAGGCCTTAAAAATCAAACAACATCTTAACTTATGCCTAAAATTACTAAAATTTCCTATCCCAAATATGATATTAGAAATTCTACAAAATTATAGGGAAACAAGGAAACCAACTTCCTCTTCTATAATCTCTAAGGCCTTCTAGAGGAAAAATACAAATTTTGAAATAAATTGTTGAAATTATGCTCTTGCATCAATAGCTACCAATGTATCCTTGTAGGCCACCCCCTTTAACAATAGAAATACCAATGTCCTTTACCTAGAAGGAAATCCTTACATAATTATCTCTTAGATCCCCTTAACCCATTGCAATGATGGTCTTTGATGCCTACCTAGTTACAAGCACATTTTGAAGCAATTTAGCATATTCCTGGTTGAGGATTTCGATAAGTATGTGATTTTGTTGACATCTTGTGACTGTCCCGTATGTGAATATATAAAACCATTTTTTTTGTACCTATTTAAGGACCATCAGGTGTGTGCGCTCGCATGGATGGAACGCTAACTACATGTTGTATATATTGTAATGTAAATGAATAATCTCTTTTGGAAAAGGCTCCACTCATGATGCCATTTCACAAATGCTTGCACTCACCAATTGTGGTCGGATTTTAAGGTGCCATGTTCTCGTAAGGGTAAACCTACCTGTCCATCTCTTTAAATGCACACAACACACATGTTGGCTTGATCTTGTGCTTGTTGTGGGGAAAATGTTGTTGCATTGGGTTGACCCTGATTTGAAAGGTAGATTTATAAAGGTTCTGCACAGTACGTATATAAAAAATATGTCGGGTTACCCATAAATTTCCTGAGAGAAACTCCCCAACACAATAAGTAGAATACTTTTTGCAGCCAAAGAGATTAACTGTTGCTAGTTCTTTTTCAAAACTAGTACAAACTATAAACAATCCAAAATGCCTCATTTTTGGGCTATCAATATAGTATCCATTTAAATAGACACAAGCATAGGTTAGTAACAGATACCTAACACAATCTCAATGAAATACTGTGAGTAGAGAGAGCCATGGTTATATATCTGGTTTAGTTGAAAATGGATTGATATATTCCTCAATGTGGACTGCCAGCTTGTTTTCCACTTCTTCAATCAGGTCATGGTTGTCTTAGATGCCCTTGTGACAGTCTTAAACTACTAACTCCAATGCCATCAACTTTATCCCAGTGACCTCCATTTCTTTGTTCAGTTCTTTCAGGTCCTTCTTGTTTCTGATTTCTCTCTTCCAGTTTATAAACACATCCAAAAAAACATTGACGGACCTCTTGCTTTAATGCAATGGATACAACATAAATAATTCTCCATGGACAAAAATTCTCTGGGTCCTGCAATGGCTACAATGTAAATAATTCTCCAATGGCTACAACGTAAATGCTCCCTTGTGTTTCCCTGACAGTCCCTAACACTTCCTAGCACATGTTGGCACACCCTAGCACCTGGCACATCTTGGATGCATGCCACCCTGATACTATAACATGACTTAGCACTGCCTATCATACCATGTTACTCCCTCCTCGAGACACCTAGAACTCGCTAACACTCCCTGTCACACGCTCTTATTCATTCATTTATCCATTTTGACCTAGTGCTCTGTTATGTTTTCCTGACACTCCCTAACACTCCTTAGCACACATTGGCACACCTTGGCACTTGGAACATCTTTATATGCTTCCCTAGCACTTTAACATTCCTTGGCACTTCCTAGAATACCGTGTAACTCCCTTGTTAGCACACCTGGAACAGGCTGATACTTCATTTCCATGCATTTGAAACTAGTGCTCCCTTGTGTTTCCCTGAAACTTGGCCCTCACACTCCCTAGCATGTGTTCATGCCACACCCTGGCACCTGGCACATCTTGGAATGCCTATCATGCCTTGGAACTGCCTAGCATGTGTTAGTACTTGTAGGCATTCCCTGCCACACCTTGGTAATCCTTAGCTTTCATGCCGTCATAAATAGCCTTACATTTTTTGGGACTTGGGAACCCAACCAAGTCATTGGAAAATCAATGTTGTGCCCAACCTAAAGTTTCCCTTTGTCTGAAACTACTTTTTTCAACCCTTTATGTAACCTTAGGCTTACCTCCTACAAGTCTTATTTTGTCCTTCTCCTAACACACTTTATCCTTGAGACACTTGGAATTCGTTGACACTACTTGGCACACACTCTTATTTGTTCATTTCCATGAATTTTGACTTAGTTATCCCTTGCGATGCCCTGGCACTCCCTAATACTCCTCAACATCCATTGACACTTTTTGGCATGTGTTAGCATGCCTTGTCAATCCTTGGCATGCTATCATTTCAAGAATTTGACCTAAAGGAGATGCATTCACTAACCTAAAGGAGTCAATGACCTAAAGGAGATGCATTCACTAATAGAGGTAGATTGTGGTGTTGTAGATGCATGCTTTCAGAGGGAGAAACAAGGCAGGAAGTTCTCAGAATAAAGAAGTGATAGGCTTGCAGAGCATTGTGGGAAAGAACAAGTCTTTAAAGAAGGTTCCAAAAAATAAAGTAGGGAAACCTTCTATTTTAGAGGGGAGCAACTGCAACAACAGAGAACATGGTAATGTTAGAGACAGATCCAGGTGGACGAGTTTCTTCCAAGAACACCTTCCTTGCTAAGAGGGAGTGTAGAAAATGTTAGCAAGAAAGGGTTATTTGATTTGTTCCTTAATCAATGGAACCAAAATGAGTTTCTCCTTGAGCATGCAAAATTTCATATGAGTTAGGAGCTGATTCCTAAAAAGTGGGACGAGATCCTAAAATGTAGGGAAAAATCCTAAAAGTTAGGAGTGAAAGAAGCAACTGACTAGTGTTTTTTTCCATAGGAGAAATTGTAGCTTCTATTAATATGAAATAAAAGTTACATGTTGTATATGTAGATAGCATATTCATATCAAAAATAAAGTTGTATCATGATAGCAAAAATAAATACATCTGATAAATGTCTGAATAGATACATATTGTGTATGGCAACAATATTAACATAATAGTTTGTGTTCAAAAAATGATATAAGTATCCAAAAATTAATCAAGAAATGCCTATGTTGTGATTTTCACCCCATCCTTTGATCAAGATCGAAAAGACAATGAAAATATTGATAAAATGCATGATCGTTCTGCTTCTGTATCTCCATATGGTCTCCCAGTAGGTGCGTCGCCTCCTTGGATAGGAGGTCAGAAATCGCGTTCCATTCCCTGTAAATATGTTGACATGAGATGAAATCAAAATGTGTTTTGAGTTGAAGTACTACATCCAATATGCTCTAGAGTGTGTGCACATGACAGGATGTGTGTAAGTTGAACCAGTCAATGATAATTTTGGAATCACCAAAGATCTGAAGATTATAGCAGTTTTTAGTAATGGAAAATTATAGAAGAACAAGTAGGCAGGAAAGTTCAGCAAAATTATTAGTGCCACGCCCAAGACCGATCTTTACTTTGAAGAAATGAAGAGGAGTTAAATGTAGAAGGAATCCACCGCCACAACCATATAGTTGTGCATAGCCATCAAAATATGCCTAGGGTAGACAGTGATCAATATGTTAAGGGGTGATAGTCTGGGGAGGGGGAGGTAGGGGGTCATCTTGAATCATATCATTGATGGAGATAATATGGGCAGCAGATGAGGTCCAATTGAGCGGGGAGTTGTGGAATATGGCCTAATTGCGGGCAATCCAGATGCTCCAACAAACTAATAAGGGAAGATTACGAAGCTTGTGGGGAATAGAAGATAGCCACCAAGTCTCCCATGGTGTGGATACAATCGGTCCCTCTCAACGGAGATGGAGTTTGAGGGAGGTGATGATGAGATGCCAAAGTTGATGAATGGATGGACAGTTGAGGAATAGGTGCACGGTGTCTTTAGCGGCAACAACGCAGAGGATACATCTGTTGGGTCCAATTTCTGAGCGGAATTAGAGATTAGCCCCCGTAGGAATTTTATTCGACAGTATGCACCACATGAGAAGCCTAGCTTTAACATGACCTTTTAATTTCCAGAGAGTATGCCACCAAGGGAGAAGAGTTGGATTCCGATGAGGGTTGTAGATGTGTAGGTACCCTTCTTTTGGAGTGTATTTGTCTTGTTTAGAGATGGCCCATATGAGTTCATCCTCACGGTCTATGATTCTAACATGAGATACTTTTAAGGCATCCAGATATGTAGTCCAGGGTGCCTCCCATTGAGGATGAAGGTTTAAATCCAAATGACTCAACCAACCTTGGGTAAATATGGTAGATCAGTCCTTGTCAGCAATTTGATTCAGTGTGTGAATACCAGCTCGGTTGAGAGTGTCGATGAGAACAGACAGGAGGATGTGAGCATTTCTGCATCTCGACCAAGGATCCCATCCCATGCACGCCATCGAACCTAAACCGATCTTCCAGGCCAGGCCATTACTAATGTGATTGATGGAACACATAATAGCTCTCCAGATCATTAAGCAATTGGATTTGTGTGTAGGGAGTTGTCGAAGCCATTCAATAGTGTTGTAGGGGTGGATGTATTTGAGAGTGACAACCTTGGTCCAAAGATTATTGCTAGTGAGAATATGCCACCCAAGGTTAGCAGCAAGTGCCTAAGAAAAAATCAGAAGATATTTGATGCCCCATCCTCCCCATCTCTCAGGTAAGGCAATACACGTCCATTTGGACCAAGCAAATGTGTGACCTTCTTTAGCCCCAATCCAAAGAAATTTGTGGCATACCTTTTGGATCCTGTATAGAATGCCTTTTGGTATCGAAGCCAAGGACATCCAATAGACCAGAATGGCCTCCAAAATGGACTTGATAAGTACCAGCCTGCCCGACTTGGAGAGCCAACGGTGGCACCAATTTTTTGGTATCTTTTTAATCTTGGTAATTAACCAGTTCCAATCAACAATTTTATTTTAAAAGGTTTAAGATAGAAACCCAATTATTTCAGGCCGTCTTCAAATCTGGTGAGAATAAAAGGGAATCTCTATTGCACAAAGTGGACCTCGTGTGGGGAGCAGTCATGACAAGTCATAGTGGATTTGCAGTTGTTGCATTGCATTCCTGTAGAAGTACATAAGAGTAATAGGATTGATGTTACCACTGTGGAGTCACCTAAAGATCCATTGAGAAAAAGAATTATGTCTTCAAAAAAAAGTAGGTGTGTGAGGATACAATCCTCCGCAATTCGAATGCATTTCAGTCTACCTCTGTCCCTTTCATCAATAACACATTTGCTGAGGCCTTCCAATATTAGTAGGAAAAGAAGGGGGGATAGTGGACATACCTGACGGAGACCCCGTTCCGCATGAAAGAAGTCTGTAGCAGCACCATTCATGAGGATACTATATGAAACAGAGGTGATGCAACATATGATCTAATTGATAACCTGAATGGGGAACCAAGATGAGTAAGGAGCATGCGGATGTAGAGCCAACTAGCTTGATCAAATACTTTCGCAAGATAAATCTTGAGGATCAGTCCTTTGATCTACTTGGTGTGCAAGGAGTGTAGGCCTTCCTGAGCAATGTGGATGGCATCATGAATCTGTATGTTCTCAAGAAATGCAAATTGTTTAGGAGAGATAAATTCAAATAAAATAGGTTTGAGCCGATTAGCAAGTATTTTAAACATAATCTTGTAGGTGCAATTACACAAAGAGATGGGGTGGAAATCCTTAAAAGATGAGGGGTGATCCGATTTGGGGATGAGGGCACTGAAAGTGGAGTTGAAAGCCTTATATATGCAACCAAATTAAGAGACGCCTCCCGAACCAATCCACTATCTGTATGAGCCAATATTAAGAAGGATATCCTCCTTAATGAGGAAACGATCAAGCCTAAACTCAATGGAGGAGGGCGCAGTGGAGGAGGGGTGACGAATAAACTCAGGTGGGGGGATGTAGAAACGGCCAAAGGGCCGGCAAGGGGATGGGATTGCAGAGTCGAGTGGATTGGAGGTGGGGGGAGGGGGTAAATGGGTGGTCGATAGGGGGGGCCAGTGGGGAGGGTGGACAGCATGGAGAAAGGAGGCGAGGGGAACAGAGAGGATGTCTGGGTGAAAGTGAAAAAATGAGAAACAACCGAGAGGGGGAGGGTCTAAGAGAGAAAGGCAAGCGTAGAAGGGGAAGGAGGGCAGAGTTCCGAGGAGGAGATGAGATCGAGGTCAGTCACAAACAAGATAGAAAGGGAGTTAGGGGTGAGTTCAGGGACCAGGAAGGAGTCGAGGCCAGGGAAAGAGTGAAAGGGGGCAGATGCAGAGGGTGAGGACCAGGGGTCAGCAAATAATGAAAAAGGATAAGATGTCGGGTGTGTGCCATGAATACTAGAAGAGAAGCGTCGGGATAATTCCTAGATGTCCACCGAGGCATATGGGTCCTCTGAGTAGTCAACTAACTCTTCGTCCTGGGCCCTTTCCATTGATAACCCCAATGAAAACCGTGCAAACCGACAGATAACCAATCATCAGTTAGTGATCAAAATCTGCAGAGGGGGCAGACGGCAGTGAAAAAAGAGCAGGTGTAAAGAAAACAGAAATGGGGTGCAACTGTCGGAGAGTGTGCAGAAGTAGTCATGCGAAACAACAAACCCCTAAGACTTCCGTGAGCAACAGTAATGAATGTGGGCCACAGGGAGAGCTCCAAACAGATGGAGCAGAGAGTAAAGATTTGCTCAATGGTCACGGGGGCGGGCTGCTACCCTGCCATGAACACCAAGCAGCCCGAACCCTAGTTCTGCCATCACCGCCACCTGTTCAGCTCCGCCTCCTACAACCTTCTTTTTCGATAATCATATCTTCTTACATAAGTCTACTTAACCATTTGAACTGACTAGTGTTAATTAGTGGAAGAACGAGTTTATTTTCTTCTAGTGCAAGTTATTTTGGCTAATGTACGAGTTGATTGAGTTAGGCTCCTAAAGTATAGGAAGGAAGAGTTAGCACAATCAATGAGCTTTTGTTAACTAGTCAATGAGTAGTTCTACTTTCCTAAAATAGATCTTGCTAGTAATATCCTAATTGAGGTTCTTATAAGGAGTAATGAAAGCACAATTTGATCATTGTCTTGTGAGCACGAGTTGGTAATACAAGATAATAGAGCTCACAGGTTTATGGGAAGGTTGTACATGGTTGTGCGTGGAGTTTGAGAGAGGAGAGTGTGCAAGAGAAGCTTGTGCACAAATTGGTAGAGGGCAACAAATATTAGCAATCTTGAAAGGGTTTCATGTTTAGAACAAGTAGGGAAGACAAGTGTGTTTTCTAATTGAAAAAATTATTTTGTAAGAGATTTATTGCTCAATTTTTTTTCTTCAATAAAATTCTCAAGAAAGCAGAGGGTTTTCCTAGTTGGGTTCCCTAAAAAAATGTGTTTTTAATTGTGTGATTGTTGTTATTTCTGTCTATTCCGCTCCGAATTTGAAGTACATAAATTATGAGTTTTAGTGAAAAGAAACTAGTTTTCAGTTTTCAGATTATTCACTATAGTAGTTGAAAAATTTCAAGGAAATTCTACATTTGACATCATCTTTTCATTTTTCTAGTTCAAGTGGATGCTCCATGCAAAAAATACTTCATTTTACTCGATCTAAGTACATGAGATGGTTATTTAGCTCTTCTTCTCTTAGATCATAATATTCTTCATGACAATGTTAAGGGGAAATCATATTATCTTATACCCTAGAGGAATGTGGTATATCTACCTCTTCTTGCTTTGTGTCTCTTAACAACACATGTGAAGACATTCTAAACTATGATTAACTTTTAATATGGTATTTTGAGCTCTAAGTGAAGTTCTCCAAAAAATTATGGGGTACCTACAACTACTTGAGTTTATTGATATCATTATTCACAGATTTGAGGATATTTATCACCCATCTTAAGGGTTAATGGATGTTTCCCTTATGTGAAGACCTCATGTCCCCTTTTCCTCCTTATGTCAACATACTTGATTGCATTAGGGAGGTATTATATATTTTTTATTGATGCCTTTAGGCTTCTAGAAAGATCAAATATATTAAAGTGCCAACCTTTTTTTTTGAGTGAAAATAGATTTTACAATAACACTTGATAAATAGAAAGTTAAAATAAATCTAAAATAATTAATTAATAATAATAATATTTTTATTATCCTCAAAACACTAATTAAATACAAAATTAAAATAAATCTAAAATAAATAATTAATAATAATAAGTACGTCTATTATCCTCACATTCAATTTTTGTTGTTGTTTAATTAGCTATTATTCATATTTAAGTTAAAAATTGTACCTAGTTTATTTTTTAATGTTATTTATTTTAATAAAAGTTTTTTTTAACAAATTGCAGTTTAGCCTTACAACTAATATTTTATAATTTTTAATATTATTTATTTTAATAAAAATTTCCCTCCATCATTTTGCTTTGCGCGGCTGAGAAAATTTTACTTTCCACATCTTTCATTTCATCACTTTCTTCTCTTTCCTCCCATTGAAAATCTATTCCTGCTTTTAGTGCTATTACTTTAGTTTCAACCCTTTCCTGAAAAGTTGTCCTCTATCATTTTTCTTTGCGCTGTTGAGCAATTTTTCTCTTCCTCATCTTGCATTGCATCATTTTCATCTCTTTCCTTCCACTGAAAATATATTCTTGCTGTTACTTGAATCAGTTTCATCCATTTCCTGCAACCGAAGATCTATTCCTGCTGTTACTTGCATCAGTTTCATCCCTTTTCTGCCAATGAAGATTTATTCCTGTTGTTACTGGAGTATCAGATTGCTCTATATGGTTTCTAACCCTATTAACTTTCTAGAGAAAAACATATTCCTCTGTTCACCTGGATTCCTGCTCGTAGGTGATTGTCCATAGATCTCATTTGCCTTCAATACGACAAAATCTTCTTCGGGTTTTCTTCACTGGTAAGATTATTAGCTGGGATTTTGTTATTTTGTACATGCATAGGTTATAAAAATGTTGTTTCTTGGCTTACAATGTTTAAAATCTTCATTGAGTACTTTCCAAGGTGAAGGCTCTGGCTAATATTTAGGCTATAAATTGCAGTTATGAGTAGCTTATGTTCAACTTCCCCAGGGCCAAACCATATTTTTTATCATTGTGCATTCATTTGGTAAACAAAAAATATCATTTCGCATTCATTTGGTAAACAAAACTATCATTTCACATTCATTTGGTTAACATTAGGTCTCAATTTTCTTTCGAAGCTTCTCTATTACGTCAGGGGAAAGCTTTTGGTCTGTTCCAGATTACTTAAAATAACCATATGGAGGATCACTGAAGATGAATCGAACGCCCAAGTATTGCAATGACTGCCACCTATGCCATTTTTCAAGCCCTGTTTGTTCCAAGTTCAATTGTAAAGGATCTAGAAATCTTTGAGGAATCTGAAGAATCATGATCAATGGCACTGAGATCCCCATCCTCCATTACATAGCCAAGACAGGATGGCTTGTAAGAAATTTCTATTTTAACCCCCAGTCCATTAATAACATCATTGTGCTTTCCTAAAGCTGAACGTGTTTTCACTGCTTGTTTAAATGGGTTCTCCAGTTTTTGCAAGACAACATGTAAATGGGCCTCCCTAACACCCTGAATATCTAAAGATGATAACAAAGCATCAAATGCCTCAGCAGTGTCAATGGCCTTCCAGATGCCATCCTCATGAGACTCAAAAAAAAAAAAATCTACCAGATCCAGGATCATTCCCTGAAGAACATGTTACAAATTACCAATAGCGACTATGTCTGCGATCTTGGCCTAGCGGAATTGTCCTATAAACATATAACCCTTCTGCCTTTAGTCCTATAGAAGCTTTTAATTGCGCACGTTATTTTTTCAATCGTGTATCCAGTTTGTTGTGCAATGGAATTGTCCTGGATAAATGAGTTTTCTTGCAATGGAAGACATTTTTCGACTGCTGCATTAGAGTTTGCTGATGCTGAAAAATGGTTTGGAACTGAGATCAGGTCTGTTGATGCCTCACATTTGGGTTGAGAGAAAACAGATGTCTCAGTTCCCTTGATATCCATTCCAACAAAATGGCTCTGCCCACCCTCAAATGCGGGATTAACATTAGTTCCTTCAAACTTTATTCCCCCAAGAGCTTGAGCTCTATAAAGTTATTCTTCTCTTAGCCATCTTCTATCACTTTCTGCCTCTGCCCACATTTGGTGCTTCAAAGCATTTGCAGCTTCTAGTTGTTCCTCAAGCACAACACGAATGGTATTGCCTTCATTTGCAGCACCAATTAAAAAAACAAGAGCATTTAAATGCTCTTCAACACTCAGATCGGAATATTCCCCTTCCATCAAGTGAAATACTATTATGGTTTGCTCCAAGCCCATTAGAAGTAGCTTGTGCCACATCTTCAATGTCTTTAACACTTGTTTTCAAGAGATTGATATGAATCTCTCCAAGTAATCTCTGTTCATAATCATGAGAGGCTTGAACAAACTCATCAAGAGTGAATGGCCAAAGACCAAGAACATCTACAAAGGTAACTATAAATCTCCAAACCATCAATAAATTTCCAAAATTCTGCTCAGAATCTGTCCAGGGACGAACAACAAATGGTCTCTTCATTTTAACTGAAGTCGCTGGAAATTTTCCCAATGTATCTTTGAATGATTCAAGTTTTTGGAATGTCTCACTATCAAGCATAAATATTGAGGAGAGGCCCTTAGCTGATGCAGCTGCCTCCATAAGCTCTAGTCGCTTATCATCAATGAGCTCCATAAACTCTCTTTCCCTGATCATCAATGTTATTCATCTGACCTGAATGATTTAGACCCTTCCCTCCTAACACACTTCTTGTAGTCACTCCATCAAGAGTCTGCTCATATTTCAGCTTTAGTGCTTGGAAAGTACCCACACAATCTAACTTTTCTAATTGATCAGAAAATTTATTGATCAAGTATTCAACCATAAATTTAATATTTTCCTTACAGATATATTCTATAAGTTCAAGAACTGTTGAATTAAGAATCGATTTCCACTAGCAGTAAAAGCCTGAATTACCGGTTCAAAAAGGTTCTGATTTAGAATGTGGCGATTAAGATAAGCATCATTTCGATATAGTATTGTTCTTAGAAATCGAACAGCAGCAACAACAAGATATTTCTCTTTTCTCCGAGTTAAGCATAAAACCTTCTCTATACCATCATAATCCACCAAAGCAATGGACCCATCCCTGAAAGATGAAAAACAAGCACTTCCATTCACAACAACAACATGTCCCTATTCATTGGGTACACGTCCTATACGAGTAGATGCAGTATCCTCTTCGTCATCACTGTCGTCATTGAAGTAATTTTCCTCTTCATCTTTATTTCTTGAGGGGGTTTGGGTGGAGGCTCTAAAGGTTACTCCCTTGAATTTTTTCTATATCAGAGACAGAAAGAAATAGAGCAAGGAGACAAGTGAAAAGTATGATAGTCTCTGCATGAGAAAATCATAACCGAGCCTTCTCCACAACTGCTGAAATATTAGGATCATTTGAATTAAATTCTAGGGGCTTTGGAAAACATTTTGGAGCAGACTAGAATAGTGCACCTCCACCTATTTTTGCGTTCTTAGAGAATGTGTAAGTACGTTGCTTCACCTGATTTGGAAAAGCGTCCTCAAACTTCCTTCTTGCCTAAGATACATAATATTCAAATGTTTCACATCTCTTTGATACCAAACACGCAACAACTAGCTCCAAAAGTTCTTGAGATTGAGCATCTCCAGCTGACTTCATTGCCGCTTTATATTCTTGTTGTTTCATTCTCTACACAGCAATCTGATCGCTTGAAGTTGAAGTTACCCCAATAGAAAGTTCTAGCAAACAACTTGACCTCTTTGTGGGAGATGTTTGTGAATTTGATTTCCCTGTAGAGGTTTTCAAGTCCTTCGAATCTGAGGCAGTCGTACACTTTGAAGAACAAAGGTTTGCTGCTTATTCTATGATAGATAGAGGAAGAACAATCTATACTCAGCATAACAATGTGATTGTAACCATGCATGTGCTTTTTGCTTTCAAATAATTCAGCCTAGAATGCCATTTGGTTAAACTGGGTACCATGGAAGAATATGGAACTCCTAACATTGATATTGAGGAAGGGTACATTACCATTACTCATAATGGTAGGAAAAACATGCTGCCATACCCAAAGAAATCTAGTTCCTTTTATCATATTAGCTAACTGCATTATTCTCACAGCATAGATTTTACTTGCAAGGCTTGGGGACTAAGGGCTACAGACCTCAGTCAAAGGGTGGTTTATGGAGTCATAACTCCAGAAACTGCAGAATATGAAGAACTAATTAATATGTGGGACTATGATGGTGTATTTGGGATTGCGTTGAACCTTTTCTATGTGCAAGCAACTATTGGACATCCTCTCACAGTTTATAGCAAGGATGGTCAGGTGCCTTCGTGTCACTTAAAACTCCACTGGTTAGTTTTTTGTAAATAGTCAGGTTAGAACTTATGGAAAGTATTTCAAAATCCAAATTCACAAATAAGCAACGATATAGGAGTGTGGGTTTATTTTTCCAAAACAAGTTAGAACCCTTTGAGAAAATTTAAAAAGTTTAACGCACTAGTAGAGAAAATATTAGGAAAGTATAATTTATGTCTCAAGTTAGATAATAGAAGAGAATATTTCCTTAAGAATTTTGATAAAATTTTCATGTAGGAAGGAAGTAATCACCAAGAGACTATTCCATATGCTCCATGGAAAAGTGGTGTGGATTATATATATGACTCACACAATCGTGGAATGTGTGAGAAGCAAGCTCAACACGTATATGTTGGATAATGGATTATGGGTAGAGAGTCAAGACTACTAACTATTGGTACAATTTCTTATATTATTAATAGGTCAATCACAGATATTCTAGATGGATTCATTCTAGAGAAAACTTTTGGGGTAGTAAGCTAGTTGATTACTCTCATTTACATACATTTGGTTGTGATGCATTTTCCCATATGACTAAACAAAAAAGTAGAAATTTAACCCAAAATCAAGGAAATTTGTTTTCGGAAATATAATAAAAGACTATAAATAGTGAGATCCTACTCACCATAAAGTAATTGTTAGTTGGGGTTATTTTTTTAAGGACATACAATAAAAACTTCAGATTGTACCTATTGAACTAGAAATGAACTAAGATGAAATGAAAATAAGTGTCTTGACGCATCTACTTAGCATGTGAAGTAGCAAGTTCAATAGCCACAACTTAATCATCAACATGTCCTAATATGCATCTAGTGGGGTATCCTTCTTTTTATTCTAGTTCTCTTTCGCTTTGGTAATTGATGATGGTTAACCGAGATAATTTGAGGATGTAGAGAAATGGATGAAATTCATCAACAAGGAAGTGAAAGTTGTTCACAAGAATGAAATGTGGGAACTTGTGAATCTCCTACCTAAAAGAAGGTCATTGGTAACAAGTGGAAGTACAAAGTAAATGAGAATATTAATGGAATTGTAAAACTATAAGGCATGCTTGATGGAAAAAGATTATGTGCAAAGGTTAGCAATAGACTTTAGTGAAATTTACTTAGTGGAAAAAGGTTGTGTGTAGAAGTTAGGAATAAACTTTAATGAATTTTCCTCTCCAATTGTGATGTTGATTATTGTAGATTTTTGAAATGCACTGGCAGCAACAGAGGATTTAGAGCTAAAGCATATTGCTATAAACATTACTTTCTTGCATAGCTATCTCAAGCATGATGTCTGTGTGGAAGGTTCTCTATGAATTGAGATGGATGTCAAGGATGTGTTAATAAAATTTTAGACCTTCATGAAAAGCGAATATTTTAGTAGGCGTGAAGTGGACCATTGTGGATACTATAATAGGTTTAATAATGGAATTTCTATTATGATTTTATCGAGTGTTGATAATATATTGGTTGCAATCCTCAACATCGAGAAAATATTTGATCTTAAGGCTCAGTTGGGGTGGGAAATTTGAAATGAATGACTTAGGAGCAAGAAACCAAATTCTATGGAGATGATAAAAATGAATAAAACATGTAGAAATCTATGGTTATGGAAAAAGTTATATACTAAAAGGATTCTATGATGCTTCAATATGAAAATGCAAAACTAGTCAATACCACACTTCCTATACACTTCAAATTGGCTTCCAAATAATGCCTTAAGATAGAAGAAAAGAATAAAAACATCTATACTTACCTTTTTACTAATTAATAGGGAGCCTCATCTTCACCATGGTGAACATTAGAATAAATATTTCCCACTTATTGGGAGTTCTAAGTAGGTACATGGCTAATCCTTTTAAGGAACATTAGACTATAGTGTAGAGGGTACTCAAATACTTGGGAACCTTAGATGCATTTATTTACCATAAATTTACATATTTGTAAATTAAAGGTATTTTTGAATCTAATTTTGGTGGAGAAAGAGATAGACTAAAGTCTAATACAAGATATAATTTCACTCATGTTGGTGGAGTTATAAGTTGCATATCTAAGTTGTAGCAATTGGTGGCTTTATCAACCAATAAAGTAGAACATGCGGCGTCAATTAGGGTTAACAAAGAGGCAATTTAGATAGTGTGACTATGGAGCTACTTCAAGATAATGCAAGAAAAAATCACATTGCTTTGTAATAGTCAAAGAGCCATTAACTTGTGAGAATCCAACATTTGGCAATCATACTAACCATGTTGATATTAAATACCATTTTATAATAAAATTATTGCAAATATACTTGAATTTATTATGGTACTATTTTATGTCAATACCTATTTTTACATTTGGTTATAACACTACTACTGAAAAGGGGTATGCATAATCTTCACATCATTTCTTTTGATAGGATGGTGGATATCTAGCTTCATCATGTGGGTATATGAAATGATTCCACATGTTGTTTTGTTCATTAGTGACAACTCCCATTTATTTCATAGCATATTTGATGATTGCATATTGGTTGTGACTCTTCCACTAATATCAACACTTTTTTTCATTGCTATCAAAGGCTCTAAAAAGGTAGAAGTGATAGAAAATTCTGATCCCCTTTCTGAAAATTAGTTAACTGATAAAATATTGTTCCCCCAAAAACATAACTCTGGTACCCTCACAAGTTATGGTAGTTCAATATTTATAAGCAGCTTGACTTTTTCATGGTTGAATTATCTATTGGCAACTGGGCAGAAGTATGCCATTAATGTTTAGGATATGGCTATGCTTAGAACTCAAGATAGAGCCGAAAGCATTGTTGTTCTTCTCCAATCAAAGTTGCAATCAAGCTGATGTTTTTTTGTATCTGCTATATATGGTCCTTCTGGAAGAAATTTAGCCTCACTGTTATTTTATATTTTTCAAAATCATCTGTGATGTATGTGGGTTCCCTTCTAATATATAGCTTCATATATGTAGCCACAAACAAAGAGGCTCTGTGGTATAATGGAATGGCACTTAACCCTCGTTATGTTTTGGCTTGTATAGGGTACTTAACCCAGTTCTGACCATGCCAACTTCAGAGCCAAGGAGACAGAGAGTTCTGGTTACTGGATGCATTCTTTATGCTGAGGTCAGTTACTTTTATCCGAGTTATGAATATCTTAAAATGTTCATCTAAAATGTAATGAGAAAGAAAAAGGGGGTATATACAAACTTGTAACCATATTAACTAAAGTCTAAATCTGTATTAATGTTGGTGTTATTGTGTGTTGGCATTTTTAGCTAGTTGGGCCTATAATTATGAATGGAATATTTAACTATGGCCCCGGCCTTGCCTGCAGCGGCTGATATGCTATGGCTAGTATGTTAGCTTCTCCTTTGAATTTTGTAGCTTCTTGTTCAGAAAAACCTATTTTTTGCTGTGCTCTGGGTTCTCTTATCTATTCGAACTTGCAACCAGCCTTTGGCAGGCTGTTGCTTTTTAGTTTTATCTAACATGCATGGAGGGTTTCATACAAGGTTTCTTTGATATATAAGGGCAATGCCTGTATTTCTAAGTATTCTTGGCAGTTCCTTCATTATTTTTTTGGGGGAGTTATCTATTTTGCAGGGTCTTAAGTAGATTAAAATTAAAATCGAGAAATGTGTTTTTCGATATTGTAATGTAAAATTGGGAAGTATGCGGTAATAGAATGCCACATGACTTCTATGGTAATACTATTTGTTCCTTTACTCATTCTCTGAAATGACAGTAAAGTTGATAATTTGTATAATATTGTTTTGTTGGGAATTTCGTGTCTAAGGTGCTGTGTATTCCCTATATTTTTGTTCCTGTCGGTGCCTCTGTTTTTCGCATCTGCATATGCGAGGGGTGAACAAAGGGGTGATCGTGCGATTTTTAACAGTCAAGTTCTCAATCACACAATTGATTGAGAATATCAATCAATGGCTTCTAGGTTGGAACCTTAATATCCATACCATTTTATGAAATTGCATTTCTTTATATTTACGGAGGCTGTCAATATAAATAATAATCTGCTTTTAAAGTCACAGCATGAGCCGAACAATCACTCAATTTGTGGTGATGGGTGTTGTATGAGCCCCTTCTTTTTGTGAGAAAGAACCTCCTCTGTGTAGTGAGAAAGAACCTCGTCTGTGGAGTGAGAGAGAACCTCATCTGTGCAGTGATTTTATTCAATTGGTAGTGATTGCTGGTGTATGAGACCCCTTCTTTCTGTTATAGAGAACCTGTGACTGCTAGTGTATGAGACCCCTTCTTTCTGTTACAGAGAACCTACGACTGCTGGTGTATGGGACTCCTCCTTTCTGTGACAGAGAACTTGTGACAGCTGGTGTATGGGACCCCTTCTTTCTGTGACAGAGAACCTTCTGTGTAGTGAGAAATAACCTAAAACCTTACTAAAGTCTAGAGAGGTGTAAGTACTGAACACTTTCGGAATTCTCTGGATTTGAAACTGTGATGTTTTAGGAGGACACATGTTCCAAAACATTTGAGTAGTTGTAATTGCAACAATAGACAATGAATATTTTTCCTGTTCACTAATAAAAGTGTCTCTATCTCTTCTTATATTCAATGAAGATTTTGCCTCTGTTAAATAAGGTGTTTGCCTCTTCTTATTGTTATTGTTTTGAAGAACATGCCCTGAGGCTATAAAGCGAGGTGATAAAACCAAATTTGACTAGGTCTTGCCCCCAGTCTCATCCCTTTCCTTTGAGGGTGGGGTAAGCACTGAAGTGAGCAAGTCAAATTTGCCTAGGTTTTGCACCCAGCTCCATTCCTTTCGTTTGAAAATCATGTCATATGTTTGTGACTGGGGAAGGAGATTGGAACCCTGGTGGGCAGCCCGTGAATATTTGGGTTTCATTAGAGAACCAATGCTCCATATATTAAGGATAGAGAACCAAGTCCCCCCAGAAGCTGCTTTTTTACCTGTAGGTAAATAATTTGGCATTTTCGTCGCTTTCAGCATTCACTTTTGGGATTTATCTGCTAGCATGATCTCTTGATGACAAGAATGTCACATTTGAAATTCATATAATTACAAGGGTGTTTAAACTTCATACATATCGAAGCATGAAACTTTTGGAAGTCAATATTTGCTTCCAACATTCACTTCTGAGATTTGTTTACCCTTGCTCTTGCGTGATCTCTTGATCGCAAGAATGTTACATTTGAAATTCATATTTAAAATTATTAGAAAGGTGTCTAAAAATTATTTGTATCGAAGCATGCCACTTTTGGAAGTCAAACTTTCTTTGTGAATGCAATATCATTTTTCTCCCAGGAAGGAGGATTCAGACCTCCGAATTTAGTAGTTGTATAGTTGTATAAGTAAAACTTAAACGAGTCTACTGATTGGTCAACCAAAAGCAACTTGCATGACTTCTAAAATTTCAGACCATTAGGTTAATTGATATATACTGGGTATGTGCAGAATTAAAGATGTGTCTGTAGAAATATCCTGCTAGAGCTAGATTTGATGTGTATGTGGAAATATCCTGCCAGACCTGGATATGATGTATATGTATTTCCTCTGTGATAGGTAGTCTTCGTATGCCCTATTGTTCCCTTTTACCTTTTAAGTTGAACTATATGCATGTGTGTTTGGGTTATGTATGTGTGCACATTTTAATATTAGTGAAGTCCAAGTAAAACATTTTCATAGCAATAGGTTCGCAAAAATATAGGACAATGAGAGGATTGATAGTGTTCCAAAAATAGCTTTGACAGTGGTGATTTTTAATTCATTTTTAAGTTTGGTTAGGTATATATATGTATAAAACTACACTTGTAAACTCAATAACGTTTAATGTCTTCATTATGCTCTGTGTTGTACTGTTGCTATCAAGTAACTTTTTCTCTAGCTCGGAAAAATGATTTTTTGAGGAAAAAAAATGTGTCTCTGGACTTTCAAAGCACTCCAGCTCACTTGACAACTTGCTGATTCTCTGCCCATGTTCATTAATCATAGAGTCAAGTAATTGTAACTCCATTTTTAGCTGCTCAAGTTCTACTACTTTTTCATCCAAATATTGTTTCAAATTTTCTCGTTGTTGAGCTAACCCTTTTCCTTTTTTCACTGCCATAGTCAGTTTCTCCCTTATTACTGATGATCTCTCTTCTTCCTCCTCAAAATGTACCTGTAAAGCATCCTTTTGTTTTTTCACTGTCTCTAGCTCCTAGCCATTATTCTATTTTTTTGTATATGACTTTCTATCTCTGCTCTATGTGATGCCACTGATAAACATACTTCTTCTTTCTTTTTAGTCATTTCCTCTTGTTCTGTATTTTTTTCAATCATTGCAGCCTAGAGACCTTGAAGCTCCATCATCTTTTCATTACCACTTTCCTTGAGCTTTTCAGCTTCTTCAAATAAATCATTTAGATTTGCTATGAGTTTCCTAATACATCCTTCAAGATACTCCCCATTATTGCAGAATAAAGATAACTCTTGAATATCTTGATCTTTCAATGTTTCAATAACCATATCCAATAGTCTCTGCATACATTCTTCTGTAATTAAACTCCTATCAGCAATGTTTGATTCCACAACAGACTCACTCAGAGGTTGATCAACAATATCATCACATAAACTCTCTTTCCGGGATGCTTCTTGAAATGGTTGCTCGTTTAGAGATTCAAATTTAGAATTAAGCTCCTGGAGGCTTTTCACATATTCCTGTTTTTCATGGTTTACTTTCAAGAGACTTTCCTCTAGGCTTTCTACTCTCTTTTTCAAGTCCTCTAGTTCAAAGGCAGATAAGTCAACAATTCTTTGAGCATTCTCAATTGCATGCTTAAAATGAGCTGCATCCTGTTGGACCTGAGTTGGTGATCTCCTGAGCCATTCAATCTAAAATTCTAGATCAGCTGATCACATAGATGTTGGCATATCAACATTCTCAAGGATTTGTTCTCATCTTTGAATAAGATGGTTCCTTTCCAACAAAGACTTCTCCAGTATATCTGACTGCTCAACTACACTACGGTATTTATTTTGTAGTTCCTCATACTCTTCTTTTAGATCTTGAAGATGACTCTTCCGAGTTTTGTCATCATCCACACTTGTTTCAAACATATTGTTATTTACTCCAAGAGATGATTTTTGCAAACCACTCAACTTTATCAATTATTTCTTTGGAGTGGATTGCCTCTAGCAAATTCATCTCCCCAAAGACATTTTCTATTTTCTGAAGAAGTGAATCCTTGTTAGAAACGGATTCTCAAAAAGCACTTGCAGAATTCTGAATATCTTCTAGCTCTAATTCCAGTACTTTAACACGCTTAGAAGCTTTCATTTCAATTTCAAGCAATGTATCATTTTTCTTCTTCAATTCGTGCAAACACTTTTATAGCTCATTAGACTTGTCCACTAATGATTGTCTTAGTGTATTGTGTTCCTCAACCAATCCTTTTCCTTTAGCGATGGCCAGACTAAGCTTTTCTCTGACTGATGACAATTTTATTTCTCTCTGCTCAAGATCAGTTCTCATTTTGTTGTTATCCATGCTCATTTCTTTAATATTTTCATCAAATTTATATAAACGGTCCTCCAGTTCCCTAACTTCTTCTTCATGCTAAGTTTTAATTAAATTCATTGCATTTAATTCTTCATTTAACTGGTATACTTCCTTTTATTTGTAACTAAAGACTTCTCTGAGGAACACATCCAAAAAAAGTGTAGGTTATTTTTCCAACAAGTTTCCATAATTAGAAGCAAGCTCAAGTAAGCATTTATGAACCAGGTTCACTTGTGAAAAAGCTACCTTGTACTTCTCAATAAGCAAAAGGAGGCTTGTCTCTAGATAAGACATTCTCTCCAAGCAAGGAATAGCTGCCAAAGTCTCATCTTGAATGACTTCCTCAATGGCAGCTATTAACTTCTCTATGGTAGTGTCAAACTGGTGTTTCAAGTTAGAATGGAATTCTGAAGAGGCTTTCATTAATGTTTCATTTTCTGAAAGAGATTTCCTAAGGGCATATATCTCCAAATGTAAGGAATCTCTTTCATTTTCATTTTGAGCTGCTTGAAAAGCCATTTCAGCGCATTTTTCATTAAGTATTGTGCACTTACCACTAATTTATTCAAGTTGTGCACATTTCTGAGATAGCTCAACAGACTTAACATTCATATCTTGAATATCTTGGTCCTTTGAAAAAAAAACAGACTCAAGTTATCTTATAGTGGGTTCAAACTGCGACCTTTCATCCAATGCTTTCTGCAATTGTTTCATGAACTTGCTATAGTCAGTAACTAGGATGTCCAACACCACAAAAGATTGCATGTTTTGTTCTCCAACTTCACTAGGCTCTGCATCCCGCAGAAAATCAAATAGCTCTTCACTATTCTCAGTCATCCTCTTGCTGCTGGACCAAATTTCTAAACTGATCATGGGTAATAGCAAGTTGTTGTATAGCTGAATCTCTCTCCTCCTGCATCAAAGAAACTCCTTATTTTTTCAAATGAATTTTTCATTTCTGAAATCTCTAAACTATGGAATTCAAATATTGCCTGCAAGATTGCACATTCTGCAAGAGATTTTACTGTAATACTCATAGCAGTTGCAAGCTGCAAATCAATATTTGAGATTTCTGATTCATTAATAGATTTAGATGGTTGAATGGTTTCCTCAATGTTTTTTCCCCTATGAACTATTGAATTTTGGCAATCAGTTTTGTGAACACCTAATGATGTTTCTTGGTCAATATACTCTCCATGCAATGGTTCAGTTTGACTCTGTAGCAGCCGATATGCCGTGGCATGTAGAACGTAGACTTGTCGGGAAAATCTCCCCCGAGACGATGCAAGTGGTGGCGTTTGGACCAAAGTTTGAAAATAAGAAGGTGAAGCAATAAAGTACCACAAAGGGCATGTACTGGCCTTAACAATGGTTGTACGGAATAGCATAAGCATCACCTGCTCCACAAGCATCTACAGGAACACAAGGCGAAGGAGGTATGTACATAAATTCACCTTTTACTGCAATGTAGGAGCCATGTGCACCATCTGTGACAGATATAAGGGGAGAATAATAACTTATATGTTTTGCAGCTAACACTGGACTTTTGCTTGAACTAAAACCACACAAATCCCTTGCTTCGTTACTATTTGCAAACACAATATCAGCATGCTCAACTATAATATCCCTGCACAAAATAACATCATGGGCACGATGTTACAAAATGAAAGCAAATAGTAAGGAACTGAAACATTTTTTTTTCCTTTGACGCTTCTTCCCATTTGATAACAAAAAGAAACCATTCTCAACTCTCTATATGGAACTGGGTCACCAATTCCCCATCCAACTAACTTTGCCTTTGTTACTGGAACATCCACGGCATTGTTTCTTGAAATAATGCAAATAAAGTAGTGAACATCAGGTAAGGAGAATCCTTTCAAAGTTCTAAAACAAACACACTCACTTTGCTTTTGTGAATAAAAATATACTTAGCTTAAGTCCTACATATAATTTCGTTTCTAGAGTTTATGTTCTCTATTTTACCAAAGAGAAAGCACATCATCAAAATCTTCTGAATATGATTCATAACAAAATTTCTTATGGTGCCTTCTTATACATGACACATCACTTGCAGTAATTGCAAAGAGCACATCATTTTTGTGTGCAGCCTCACTTGCCTGGGAAATAACATCTATTTTCTGAGGGAACTCCCATAAGTAACCCTCCACTACCAAAATTTTTGATTTGGAAATCAAATCAGATAAAGATGAATCGAAATTTATGATGGAAGACATGCCCTGCAAACAAAGGGGCATGTAGCTTTACCATTAATTATTAAAACTGCTAAAACTCTACACAGTTTACCAAGGGCATTGTCTGAGCTTCAAAATGAGCTCATCAGACGAGTTAACAGCTGAGCTTGAGTGATAAAGAAAAAATCAAGAGAATGTTCATATTTCCAATCAAATTTCCAAATCAAGTCAAGAGCTGAAGTGTTGAAAATGGTAACTGGTATGAAAGCATTGCTCTTTGGGCATCTGGTGTGGTAAGGACGACCACAGTTCCTGTGGTTCCATCCTTGACAGGCATCGACGGATTGGTATGATTACATTGGACTCACGTCACACTCAACATATGGATCAAAATCAAAAGTAATTTCCCATTTTTTTACTTCATATGATGAGTTAAAAAAATTCTTTTCACACATATAAAGCATTTTGATTCTTTTGTCACTTTAGTTCTTTTCTTGAAAACATATCTAGATATTATATTGAATTCAGGTCCAGAAGAAGACTAATAAGAGAGTGATTTATGGACTTTAAACCTTTTATAATCTATATCTTTTTTCTTTGAAGAGAATTGACATGCACATATTTGGTTTTTAAGAGAACTCTTAGCAGCGTTCTTATAGCATCCAAAGCGGTAAGTTTCATAAATAATCACAAATAGTAGGAATGAAATAAAATTGTTTCTTGAGATTCTTCTTATTCTTAATAAGTTGTGCAATCATTCCTAAGATGGTAATAATATGTTGGTGCAGAGCAGCTAAGGAAAGTGATTCAGTAGATATATTATGTGATACGAGAGGAATGGTAGAGATTTGTAAACTAAGATCAAAGAGTCATGCTTTTAATTGTGTGACCAGGTTAGGTCATGATTTTAACTGCATGACCTAAAACTCTCATTGGTATGTATTTTTTTATCACCTAGTCTCACTTTATTTTAACATTCATCAAGTTTTGAAAAACTTCCTTTTCCTTGATGCTTTATTTTGTAGGTCTGAAAATGAGATACCGAACACATCTTAGTGCTGCCACTTATTTGTGTGCAACCATGAGAAAATAGTCTCTTTCACAGTGCAGACACACTAATTGTTGCTACTTATTTTTGTACAAGCATGAGAAGATAGTCTATTTTAGTGTCATTCTTGTTTACAGTTTGACTACATTTTGCAAAATTGCTTCTATGCCTATCACCTCTACCTTTACTTCTACCTCTAGCTCTATTCCTCTTCGCTTCATGTATTTATTTAGAAAATACTATTGTTCTATGTGATTATTCTTTCAGTAATAGTTACAATATTTAGGCTTGTTGGTTTGAGAATGACCTTCATAATCTTGTGCATTACTCTTGAATTTCTATGTCCAGTTATTGTACTACCCATACCTCTTGCCTTGCAATGAATTCTTTATTCTCTGGTGAACTCTCTATTATGTCTCTCACCTTTAACCTTCTTCAATCTTTGTTCTTATTCTAGGAGCGATCATATGGTTCTTCAAGTGATAGTACACCAATTTTGAAAGGGGTACATAATAGGGTTGAAAATTTTGATACATGCTTGGAAGAATTTAATAAAATTGTTAAAAATTCTTTATCTTCCATTAAATCTTGCTATCCCAGTAAGCAGAGCTCAGAGAACTCATACATAAATCTTGATATCCCAGTAGCTGTTGCACTTATCATGTGCGGCGTACTACCTGCCAGACAACCTACAACTATGTTGAAGAACTTGTGTAGCGTTTCCTGTGAACCTCCATTTTCTGTATCTTCCAAGCAGTGGCCAATTTTGACCAGCAAATCATAAGCCCAAGACCTTGTTTTTTTATTCGACTCTTTTACAGCCAGAATGATTTCACTAAGGAAACAAGCAATGCCCCCCTTTTTTCTCTCTTCACCAGTCATTAAAATATGAATGATTAAATACTGCAAGTAATCAAGTCGGTGTTGCTTGGCAAAAAAATGGTAGGACGACATGCCTGTGACCATATGTTCAAATATCTCATCCAAATTATTTGCCAAAAAATCCTCGCGGTCCTTCAGAATGCCTACCAACACCTTATATGCCTTCTTCTCAACTAGCCCTTCAACATCCTGCAGAGCCGGATTTGTAGCAGCAAAAATCATATTCACAGCTTCAACGTCTAGACCCTGCAAAAGTGATACTGTCAGATCTAAGAGTTGGGCCCTTGTTGATGTTGTTGTCTGTTCATTATTTGAACCATCAACTTCCATAGAAGATTTTCTTGCATGCCAAGATTTAGTTTCTTCTTGTGTTACTTTGAGAAGCTTTTGCATAGCACTGATAAAAAGATGTTTGACTACTTCCTTGTCAGCAACAGAAGCTACGTCTACAATAGTAGGCTGCAGATATCCACGCTTGTCTTGGTGAGATGACATGAATATAGTAAATAAAGTTGAAATAAATCCGGGAGAAATTTTCCTCAAACTCTTCATATTCTCTGATGCAACTTTTGAGTTGTTGCGAGACTTGGCTTGTTGCTCAGCCAGACTGATTTCCAAGCCCTCAACCTGTTCTAAACTACTCAAGCTATGGAGAGCTTCTTCCTGTGCTTTTTTGTTCTGCTGAATAAGTATCTTCAAGCTTGAACAAATTATACCACGTAAATCTAGCTCTTTAAGAAGTGATGCACACAATCTCTTTGCAATATCCAGAAAGTTTTGAGATGTGTCTGTTGGGTAGTTGCAAAACAAAGGAAGCAGTGACCATAGAGCGTGAACACAGGGTTGTGTATTACGTGAAGCTACTGGGCGTCCTTCCACTTCAAGCGTCATATATTTCTCATGCAGTCTGTCCATCCTCTACTTCTTGCATATATTGATGAAGGAAATATTTAACTATACTTACTCCCTCTTACAAGCCCAAACTTGTCTTTGCAAAGTATCCATCCGGTAACCTGCTTATTAGATTTATCCATTCCGACATGCCATAAAACAGGAATGTCTTATATCATATCATATAAAGTGAAGCATTGGATGCTTGGTATCTTATTCTCCAATATACAACAAATATGTGCTAAAATAGCTTCATACTTGAGCCATGTTCACTGTTTATTGTGCTTCAATGATGTCCTAGTGCAATATATATATATATATGTGTGTGTGTGTGTGTGTGTGTGTGTGGCACTAATATGTGCTCTTAATGAACAACTATCTAATATATAAGGCTTAATCGACTTGAGAGTCTCTGTATCAAGGTATACACCAATTTTACCGAACATAGTCTATATTTGGATCAACAGCTACTCCATATTGCCAGAATTTTTTAGGAATAAAGCTAGATCTAAAATAAAAGATTAACTCCCTTTTTCAGTGGTAGCATTCATCATCAAAACATTACAGCTCCCTCTGAATCCTTACTATAGGTGATCATCAAGAATTTGACAATCTGCACTCCCATCTTTGAGATGAGACTTTATCATGTTGTAAGAAGGTGATGTGACAAGAATTTTTTTCTGAAGGTGAAATAGTGAAACCTTCCTTATTGACAACTGCTCTATAGATATCCACTATAGACTGTCAGGATAATGACAATGGGCTTTTGCAGATAGATCTGAGCCAATACTTGGGATGCCATTTAATACAACAACTACAATCTTCATTGCTGAAAGGAGTGTCACTATACTTTAATCTACCGAGCAATGATTATAAAGAAGATGCCTATGAAACTGATACTTATTAAAAAAAACATGCTTACAGCCAGCAAAGCTTTATATTGCTATCAAACCAATTATACAGCCAACAAAACTTTATATTGTTAACTGTTACTACTAAAACTTCTTTTTACCAATTAGGATGGTATGCTTCCAAGTTCTTCAAGTACAAGTATCTTATTGGAGTTGACAATTCAAAATATTATCAGGTCACTTTCTTTTTCTTCTTGTCTTAACACAATATTGCGGATATATCCTGAAGAACTTAAGGCTAGTTGGCAATGGACTTACTTTTCAAGTCATTGAAATATATCAATGCTATCGATAGAGACTTGTAAAAATGTGAACTTCTTGTGTATGAATTTGTCAACAATAGTCCTTGTGGATTTTGGTTTAGACTTTCTAGTAGCATGGGGATATATTCCTATTGTTTATGCCTACCAAGCACGATAATCTGAGTTTCTGATTTTCTTTCCCCCAAATCTAAGCATTTCTCTGACACAATTTCTTTTCTATGCAAAATATTGTGTTTTTTATACAACTCTAGGTATCGCAAGGCTTCCTGAAACAAGGATATGGCTCCTTTAATGAAGGAGGGAATTGATACACTTTTGATGTACCTTTACAGAGTTATTGGACTTACAGAAGAAATGAAGCAAGTTGCATCCTCTGAAAATAGTTGTGCTGTGGTATGTAACTTTCATTGTAATGTATTATGATGCTTTAATACGTAATATTTTTTCAGGTAAAACTATATATTCATTTGCACATTGTCAACAGAGGTCAATGTATGTTATTTTGCATTATAGTTCCATAATCCAACTTAGTGACTAGATGTCTCAAGATCATGTGTCCTTTGCATACATTGTAATAGAGTGGGGTTCTAGAATTTAGAAACCATGCATGCTTCAAAGGAATGGATACTATTATAAGAAGGCTGCAAGAAGGATGGCCCTGTGGCTTGAATGGACAGTGCATGAGAAACTAGAAGTTTTGCTAGAAGAGTCTGGGCATTTACAAACACTTTCATTCTTGTATGCAAGTAAAGGATTATAACAACGAGCATTGGACATATGGAGAATCATAGCACAAATAAATTTGAAAATACCTTTGCAAGGGTCTCCTGTTATGCGGAAAAGAGGAAAGGAGTCAATTGGTATGACACATGATTGGCTGGCAACTGTTGTAGAGGAAACACAATCTCTAGAAGGATCATTTGATCACAAGCTTGTCTTGGAACATTTGACTTGGGTTTGTCATATAATCCCAATCACCTTTATTATAATTCATTGGAATTTGGTTAGCTTTGTTGCCTTCTGTGTCTATACTTGTGGTTATGTATTGAGATTATTTGGGCTTGCTGTCAGTTTTTTTCACTTCTGAGAATGCTTTTTTTTTGTTTTGCTCTAATTATGTGTTGAACATTTTTTTAAAATCAATGCTTATTATACAATTTCAAGGACTGTACCAATTAGACTTGCGAATATTTGTTTGGATTTATCTATCGCTTAATGTATGGATAAATGAGTCTATCATCAGTAATTGCAAATTAAATTTTTGTGATTTCAAAGTCGCCTTGAGTTACTATGTTATATGGTTATTAGTGTTGTCTAGATCTCTCCAATGATGAAACCTAGGTTGGACTTCCCTTATGTGTTCTGCTTGATGTAATTCATTAGAATCTGGTTGGCTTCATTGCCTTCTGTGTCTATACTTGTGGTTTTGTATTGAGATTGTTTGGGCTTGCTGTCAGTGTTTTTTACTTCTGAGAATGCTTTGGTTTTGTTTTGCTCTAATTATGTGTTGAACATTTTTTTAAAATCAATGCTTATTATACAATTTCAAGGACTGTCATAACTCCTCACATAATTCTTTAAAGGGTGCTAGCTCATTGGAAGAGCACCTGCCATGCAGGAGGTTGGTGGTTCGATTCCACTGCACCCTAACATGAATTATTCAATGATTTTGTAGATTTTTTTTAATTAAATATTTTTATTATGATTTATTTCAATGGTGAGATATTTTTCTGGAGTCATTGTTTTATATTGTCTCTAAAAAGACAATAGATAGGATTAAAGAAATTTTCTGCATAAAGACAATATGTCTTTAATTCCAACTATTGTCTTTGGAGAGACAAAAATGAAATTGTCTCAAGTTAAGACAATTTACCTAAAAATTGTCTTAAAACCCCCCTTTGTGTTGTAGTGCAACTATTGTCTCCGAAGAGACAAAAATGAAATTGTCTCTGGAGAGACAAAAATGCTTGTGTTATATATTGTCTTTATAGAGACAATATTTTAAGAAAATTTAATTTTAAGACGATTTAATTTGAGACACCCGCTTAAAGACAATATTTAAGACAATAAACAATTTTTCTTTTGTCTCAAATTAAGACAATTTACCAAAAAATTGTCTTAAAACCCCCCTTTATGTTGTAGTGTGTTACTACTGGTAGATATGCTTCTTGATCTTTATAGACAGGATATGGATGTGGCAGAGATGCTGGTGGTGTTATTATTTGATTTGCTCATGTATAGTAACACTTAGCCCTTTATGATCCACTTCAACGAGTCGATTAAGTTGTAAACGTATAACTTCACGATGCTTGTAATGAGAGGATGCAATTAGAGCCTTTGGCACCGGCAATATAGCTTATTTTTCTTTTTGGTTTTGGTTTTAATGTTTATGTCAAACATTTACTTACAAAGTTCTAGTTTTACTAAATTTTTGGTTTTCCTGTTGGTTTCAAGCATTTACTTACATAACAATAGGGACTAACTGTGATGCAGCCTCCCTTCTTTCAAAAAGAATTGATGTATGATGTAAATTTTTTATTTTTCTAGTTTCTTCGTACATAATTTTTCAAGATTTCTCAATACATCCTAAGTTTTATCAAGCCTATCTATTTCTTCAAATAGGATTATCCAAAGTTTTTATGGTTCTCACTACAAATTATTAAATATTTCAAAGTTTAGTTTTAAACAAAATTTTATATTTTATTTTACTAGACCTTGTCCATTGTGGCTCTTGGCATGTTAGCCATTTGCCATGCTTCTTCCGCCATTTACCATAGAAATTAATAAATTTTATATTTTATTTTACTAGACCATGTCCATTGTGGCTCTTGTCATTTTTTCCATCTGCCATGCTTCTTACCTCATTTGCCATGGTAAGGACATTACCATAACAAAAAAAAATATTCAAGTTTCTCCATTTCTTTGTCATTTCCCATTTCTTTTCTTTGAATCTTCGCCATTTCCAATTTCAGTGCTCTCCTTATCTCCTTCGCCCAGTTTTTTGAAGCAACATTGCCAGCTGAATAAGTTGAAGGGTGAACCATATCCTCTTGTTTTCCGAGTACATTGAATTTTCATAAAGTAGCATCTCTAGATACATTTAAGAAGGGTCATCAATGAAATATATTGTTCACACAGAAATGTTGACAAGTACAGAACAATGAAGAGAAGAGAAGAGAAATGTAGACAAGTACAGAACAATGAAGACAAGGAATGAAATAAAATATAAAAATGAAGACAATTGAAGAAAAAAAAACCTATCTCATGCTCTTGAAAGTTGAAGGTAATTCGTGCACCTTATATTGTTCTACATAATCCATCCCCAGGTACAAGTTCTTCCCTTCTCCCACTTCAACCAAAGAAAATAATTGATCTCTTAATAATTGATCTCTTCCATTTGTCGGGCCTCCTATTTCAAATAGTCCCCAAAATATCCTTGTTGACCTGAAATATCCTTATGGTTCAATATGTCCCCTTGGATGACCCAGAGGTCAAAATGTTCATACTACATAACTAGTGTTCCATGTATGTCTTAGCCTTTCTTCCATGTATGCCTTAGCCTTAATTCTTACAGTTCTATGTTTTCATTATAGGGCTAATTTGCTTTGCACACAAGGAAAAATTATCTTTTAAAGCTATTATTGATGGGCTATAGAGTTCCGTAACTAATGACCCAAAAGGAAAATTGGGTAGATAATTTGATGTTGCTCCTTTGATAAATACTACTCGAAAAATATTGATGTCCACCAATCAAGGAGGGGGAAATGAACATTCGTTGTTCCCCAAAATTTCAAAATTGTATGTTAGAACAATCTGTGGGAAACAAAAAATTCCGTGGGAAACAAAACAAAACAAACAAAAAAAAAAATTATGGGGAGGGTTCTGGGTGTTGAATAGATTGCCTAACACACTACCTAACAATCGCCAGGAATGTCACGTTCATGAACAAGGAAAATTATGTAATGTGTGAGGCAATACAAAAATTTTGTAAAGAGAAACAGGCGTACCAAGCATCCAAAAATGCAAAGTACCAGAGTAATTTCAACATCCAACCAGAAATTCAATACAAGAAATGTCAAGATCCAACCATAAATTCAATACAAAAAATTTCATGCACAAAGAGCAATGCTAATTTCCGAGCATCAAATCACTACCCAAACATTCTTGCCAACCATAAAATTAGGTAAGATATACCTTCTTTTTCTTTTTTTTCTATATTGTTACCATTAATGCAAATAGAGGATTGTGGATCTATAGTAGATTGTTTCTATGGATTTAGAGGGCATTGTGATGTGCATCACCCAACGGTTTTACTTCAACTTAATAGCCTTTGGAAGCTTCTCCTATGGCATAGAGCTTGAGTCTTTTTTCTCTAAGTCCACATCAATATCTTCACCGTGTGATTTCCTTGCTGGAAGGCCTCGTTGCGCTTTTCTTACAGTATTTGGAAGTTGTGAGAAGAGATGGAGGGCTTGGAACGAGCATGAATGGACACTAAAGCTGGCCCATGATAAACAACATAAACATGCACATAGCCAGATGTAAAACATGCACATATATTATATTAATAATTTGTAAAGTAAGGTTATCATAACCCTCAGGTAGGGCATAATTAATAAGGCGAGAGGACCGCGTTTATAATGTGAATAAAATATTGACATTCTATTTCTGTTAGACTACATTCCAGCTGAATTGAATAGATGTTTCTTACATAGGCCATATTTTTGTATCCAAATTCTAGTATGTCTTTGTTTCATGCACATCCATTACATTTCAATGTTAGATTTCACCATTATTTCAGTGATGTGCCTATGAAACCATTTAGCAACTACTGAATACATTGTTATCACCTTTCCCTATTTGAAAGTATGTGTTGTTAATAATATAGCGATAACTCTATAAATACGTTCGAGGATTACATTTTTCATTGTATTAAGTCACAAATTTCACATTATGGAAAGCTTGGCTACTTCTCTCTTTTAAAAGAGAGAACATGCCGCGATTAAAATTAGATTCGAATTTCCAGTTGTTCTTGTTGTAAGCCATAATAACTTTTTATTCCACTTTTATTTCTCGATATTTCAAATTCGACTTCCTATCTATGTATTCGGCAGCAAAACTTATACCTATTTTTTCGGCAGGTATTCTACTGCAGTGCAGCCTTGTTTTAAAATATGGAAATTAGATTCGAATTTCCAGTTGTTCTTGTTGTAAGCCAATAATAACTTTTTCTTCCACTTTTATTTCCTCGATATTTCAAATTCGACTTCCTATGTATGTATTCGGCAGCAAAATTTATACGTATTTTTTCGGCAGGTATTCTGCTGCAGTGTAGCCTTGTTTTAAAATATGGAAATGATCGTTATGGTAGTGAAAAGGGGTTAATGGTACAAGAGATATTATAAATCTAAAATATTAAGTTAATATAATGATGCAAGAATGGTTACTCGAGTGAGAAGGGGTTATGATAGGATAAATAATACGTTGAGAAGCAAAGTGAGTGGTGAAATGGTAAGTTAATATAAAAATCGTTGTTCGTGGAGGGAGAAGGGGCTATGATATGATAAATAATAATAAAAATTAAAATATTAACAAAAAGACATTGAAATGGTTGTTATTGGAATGAGAAGGGGCTATGATATGGCAAATAATAAGTTAAGTGAGTGGTGAGAAGGCATCTATACATGTGGCATGACAAGTGTTTTATTTGATTAATTTTGTCTTTGGTGGTTTTTGGTTCTTAAGAAAATAGTTTGAAAGAAAAAAAGTTGAAACGATAAGAGTTAAATTTCATGTATATTAAATGTATATTTATCTTTTTATAAAGTATATACGTTATTTTTGGATAGGATTTTGGCAAGGTATTTGGTAGGGTTTGGTTTTTATGTTAGGGTTTATATATATATATAAGGTTTTATATGTGTTTTTATTTTAATTCAATTTAATGAATATGTTGTAATTTTTAATATCATTATTGATTTATATAAAACAAATTGAGTTTATGAAATAACAGTAAAGAAATTGAAGCAAATGTGTAAGATGAATTATTTTCACTTTGAATTGATAAACAAAACTCTATCTTTTTTTTTTCTATTGAAAAGTCAACAAGAAATGTGTGTCTAATTTAATTTTTCCTTAATTAAATTAGACAATAAATTGTAATCTTATCTCATAATCACATGTAATAGTTAACTCAGTGTGATAAACTGAGTTAGCTCATGAAATTTGAGTTGAGGGTGGTTGGTGAGGCATGCAGAGTGATTCTCTCTGTTTTTGAGTCCAAGTTGTTGTTAGTGCATTAGTTTGATGCATGAGAAATCAGTTAACTCAATTAATTGAGTTAAAATAAGTTTAACTAGTTGTATCTAATTGTTACACTAGTGAGAGGTCAAGTGAATTAAATCGGATTTCATTCACATGCAGTGATCTGTCAAGTAACTGATGATTTACTATTAATAGTTGCATGCATGTAAGTTCTGATGAAGACCCAGTTGAGACAGAGGCTAAAGGGATGTTAAATATTAGTTGTATTATTAGCAAACTTCCCGCATGTAGTAATACACCCATAGGATTGCGCATGAGCATTGTGCAGTTTTGGAAGGCTGAAATTCCTAAAGAATAGGGATTGCATTCCACATGAATTACGCAAGCAAGGTAGGATGAGCAGAGACAGAAAATTGGCTAAGTGTTAGTCGATTTTGTCCAAATCAGTGTGAGAGAGTTGTGAGAGTGCAGCAGACTATTGTGAGATGAGTGCATTGTAATTGTTCATGATTCCTTGGTTGAATATACAATAGAAGATAGAGGGGTTTTTAGCAGCAAGATTTTCATAGGAAAAATATATGTTTTGTGGATTGATTTGCTTCTTTCTTTTAATTGGTGTGATTGTGCAATCATTTTATTTTCCACAATTAATTTGTAGGAGAATTTATTATCTTTCTTTAGCATATCGCATGATCAGATTGAATCCATTGGTATACATATTATTTGTATAATTTCTATATGGTATCGGAGCGCCAAAAATCACTGTAGTGGAGAAGAAATTGAGTTTGTGTTGAACAGTATTCAAACTTGCAGATACTTTCATTGGTGCGACAAGCGGATCAAGATGGATTTCAATGGATTAAGATTCGAATATGAATTCGAGGGTAGTTATAATTATATTGCGTGGAAAGACAAAATGGAGGCAGTTCTAGAGGACAACGGGTTGAAAGAATTAATTGATAATAATATTCCCAAGCCCGCAGAAGTAGATGTCGCTCTTCTTAATGCTTGGAAAAAAAGGGTTGCAAAGGCAAGGAGGATCTTATTAAAGGGAGTTCGAGATCACATTGTCTCGAGTCTCTATGGAAAAGCGATTCCATATGAAATATGGAAGGATTTGATAGATTTGTTTCAGAGTAGTAGTGACCAAAGAAAATTGGCGCTGAACGACAAGCTTAGGAAAATCAAAATGGAGAAAGGTGACACTATTCTGAAATATTTAACCAAGTTCATCCAATGTCGGGATGAGATTGGGAGTGTCGGAATTACTGTATCGGATGATGACTTGGTGAGCCTAGCTCTTCTAGGCCTTCCCAAGAGTTGGCATAATCATCAAGAATCTATCAATGGGAGGGAGAAGCTACCATATTGGGAATGACTTTGGTCGGATTTGGTACAAGAAGAATTCAGGTGGAATATTAGGGATGGATCCTCATCCAAGGCAGATGATGATGAAAATTGCACCTTGGCCAGTAAGGCAAAGAAGGAGAAGGGAAAGAAATCCTATTCCAAATTTGATACCGGAAAAGAAGGCAAGAAGCGTGACACGTCTAGAGTGAAATGTTTTCACTGTCTCGAGCATGGACATTATGCCACTAATTGTCCACAGAAGAAGAAAAACAACAAGAAGGCTTTAGTATCTGCAGTGGGTGAGGCTTTGGCTTCGCAATTTGAGTTGGACTTCTCACTCATTGCATGCATGGTGTCTAGTGTGATGGGATCAATGTGGTACTTGGATAGTAGTGCATCTTTCCACATGGAGAGAGACAAAGAACTTTTTAGTAGCTTGGAAGAGAAGGATCTCCAGATGCATATCGAAATGGGTGATGACGGGAGGTATAACACTACCAGGATTGGTACAGCTACTTTCCATAGATAGTCAAGTAAACCCTTCTTATTAAAAGATGTCATGTATGTACCATGCTTGAAAAATAATTTAGTTTTAGTTTCTATGTTGGAGGATAGAAGATATAATGTGGTTTTCACTGAAGGGAAATCATTCCTTCATCACAAATCCATAGGACAAGTTATGAATATTGGGATTTGAGTGAAGAATATCTGCAAACTTGATGTAGATGGTTGTGCAACATTGATGGGTAAAGCAGACAAAGTGGTGAGTCGGGATGAGGGTGAGTTATGGCACAAGAGATTGGGCCATCTACACCATGTTGCTTTGAAGGTCATGCAGAAGATTTCTATGGGGCTTCCAAAGGGTACTCTTGCGCAGAAAGACACATACAAGGGTTGTACCATGGGGAAGTATGCAAAGGCCACTTTTCACACGAAGGAGAATCGAGTAGCAGAAATCCTTGAGCGAGTTCACTTAGATGTGTGTGGACTATTATGTACAGCTTCTACAACAAAGAACAGGTATTATGTGATTTTTGTTGATACTTTTTCTAGAAAGTGTTGGATCTACTTCATGCAGATGAAAGATTAGACGTTCTAAAAATTTTGTGAGTTCAAAGCACTGATTGAGAAAGATACAGGGAAGCATGTGAAGGTTGTTAGGAGTGAAAATGGTGGTGATTACATCTCTAATGAATTCAAGAACCTATGTGCCAAAGAAGGAATTTGGAGAGAGTTGATTGCATCTCATAACCCACAACATAATGGGGTTGCAGAAAGAGAGAACAGAACAATTGTGGGTGTGGCACGAGCAATGTTACGTGATCAAGGCCTATTTTTGCATTTGTGGGAAGATGCATGCAACACAATGGTATTTTTGCAGAACCGTAGTCCTCATCAGATTCTTGGCATGAGTACACCAGAGGAGGAATTTTCTGGTAAGAAACTTGATGTTTCATATTTTAAAATTTTTGGCTCATCTGTCTATTTCCATGTGACCAAAGATTCTAGAAAGAATCTAGAGCCAAAACTGAGATTGGGATATTTGTGGGGGTACACTGATACTACCCACAACTATCGAGTGTATTTTCCAAACAACATGATGACTGTTGTGAGATGGGATGTAAAACTTGATGAGGAGAAATCCATGAGATTGTCCCTTAAGAGGGAGCTTGATTTGCATGTAGATGAAGAAATCTTGGTTCCAAAGGATGAACCTCAAGATGTGGAGCAACCACATGTGGAGGATCATGGAGTGGAAGAAACTACTCATGTAGAGCCATCCACCAGACATGGTAGGAGCCGCACCACAGAAGCTGACATATTGAGACTTAATGTGGCAGAACATGTAGGAGCACCTACATCACTACGCAGACAGAGACAGTCTCCAGAAAGGTTTAGTGGATACATGGCTCTTATGATCAAGTGTATTGTGACAGAACCATCCTCTTTTGAGGAAGCAGTGCAGCAACCAACTTGGCTTGATGCCATGGTTGAGGAGTATGACTGCATCGTTAGGAACAGTGCATGGGAAGTTGTCCCAAGGCCAGTCGAAAAATCAGTGGTTGGATCTAGATGGATCTATAAGGGGAAGCAAGAAGCATATGGGAGTGTGGAGAAGTACAAGGCTAGATTTGTAGCCATGTGATTCTCACAAGTTGAGGGGATTGACTATGAGGATAATTTTGCACCGGTTGCAAGGTACTCATCGATTAGATCTATCCTTTCACTCTCAGCGCAGATGGGGTGGAAGATACATTAGATGGATGTGAAAACTACATTTCTCAATGGAGTTATTGAGGAATAAGTGTATATTGAGCAGCCATAAGGTTTTGAGATCTTTCACAGTGAATCGCATGTGTGCAGGCTCAAGAGAGCATTGTATGGGTTGAGGAAAGCACCTCATTCTTGGTACACCAGTATTGACAACTATTTCACGGGGTTGGGCTTCACGAAGAGTGAAGCGGATGCGAACTTGTACCAAATTTTGGTTGATGGTAAGCTTTTGATTATCATACTTTATGTTGATGATCTTATTTTAATAGGTGATGAGAAGCTCATAAATTCTTGAAAAGAGGATCTTGCAAGAGAGTTTGAGATGAAGGAAATGGGACTCCTTCACTATTTCCTTGGTTTGGAGATATGACAGTGGGATGGGGAGCTATTTGTTTCTCAAGGCAAGTATGCCAAAGAGATTCTAAGGAAGTTCCACATGGAGAGATGTAAACCCATGGAGACTCATCTTGCATGAAATTGGAGGAAGGAGGATGCTACTTCAGGTGAGGTAGTGGAAACTACTATTTACAAGTAGCTTGTGGGTTCACTCATGTACTTAGTGAACACACGACCATACATATGCTGCGTAGTTAACCAATTTAGTCAAGCTATGGTTAAGTTGACCAAGCACTTTTGGAAGGTGGTGAAGCATGTCTTGAGATCCCTCAGGGGCACTACAGAGTATAGATTATGGTACAGATATACAAAGGGAGTGAAGCTTCAAGGCTTCACTAATGTTGATTGGGCAGGAAGTCCATCATACAGAAATAGCACATCAGGAGGGATCTTTAGCATAGGATCGACAACAGTTTCTTGGTACAGGAGGAAGCAGATATCAATTTCACTCATTTCAGGTAAGGCAGAGTACATTGCAGCCAATCAGGCTACATGTGAATCCATCTGGATGAGGAAGATACTTGTTGGTTTTTTTGGTCATTAGATGGATCCGATGGTGATACATTGTGATAAATGGAGTTGCATAAAACTCTCGGTTAATCGAGTATTCCATGATAGGTCCAATCATATTGACATCTGGTACCACCATCTCATAGATTTTGTTCAGAGACACATTATGTTACTTCAGTACATTCCAACGGAGGATCAAGATGCGGATATTATGACGAAGGTGTTCACTAAGAGAAAATTTGAATACCACAGAGGCAATATCAAGGTCGTTGATAATCCCTTTCTTGTTGAGAGGGAGTGTTGAAAAGTCAACAAGAAATCTGTGTCTAATTTAATTTTCACTTAATTAAATTGGACAATAAATTGTAAAATTATCCCATTATCACTTGTAATAGTTAACTGTGTGTGATAAACTTAGTTAGCTCATAAAATTTGAGTTGAGGGTGGTTGGTGAGACATGTAGAGTGATTTTATTTGTTATTGAGACCAAGTTGTAGTTAGTGAGTTATTTTAATGAATGAGAAATCAGTTAACCGAGTTAATTGAGTTAAAATTAGTTTAACTAGTTGTAACTGATTGTTGCACTAGTGAGAGGTCAAGTGAATTAAATCAGATTTAATTCAAATGTAGTGATCTGTTAAGTAACTGATGATTTAATATTAATAGTTGCATGCATGTCAGTTGTGATGAAGACCCAGTTGAGACAGAGGTTAAGGGGATGTTAATTATCATTTGTATTATTTACAAATCCCCTGCATGCAGTAATACACCTATAGGATTTCCCATGAGCATTTCACAGTTTTGGAAGGCTAAAATTCCCAAAGAATAGGGATTTGATTCCACATGAATTGTGTAAGCAAGGCAGGCTGAGTAGAGGCAGTAAATTAGCTAAGTGTTGGTTGATTTTGTTCAAATCAGTGTGAGATAATTGTGAGAGTGCAATAGATTCTTGTGAGAAGAGTGCATTGTAATTGTTTCATGATTCCTTGGTTGAATATAAAATAGAAGATAGAGGGATTTTGAGTAGCAAGCTTTCCCCAGGAAAAATATCTGTGTTATGGATCGATTTTCTTCTTTCTTTTACTTGGTATGATTGTGCAATCTTTTTATTTTCCGCATTTAATTTGTAGAAGGATTCAATATCTTTCTTTAGCATATCGCATGATCGGATTGAATCCATTGGTATACATATTGTTTGTATAATTTCTACATTTTCAAATGATATTTGGTAGAGAAGTTGATGAACCTATTAATAATTCATTTATAATGAAAGATTAATTTCAAAACTATTAGAATTTTATGTTGAAAGGTTAGCTATAACTTTATTTATGTGATGAAGGCTTTTACGCTTTTCTATTTGAGCTAAAAAAAATGTAGAGATATCATTTTTAAAAAGGGATAGTCCTTTATGAATTCAAGTAGAATGTACCTAAATCACTGATTATTTGACTTCAAGCTCAAAGATAAAATCCTTAAAATGATTCATATGTAGTTTAAGCTCCAACATCTTCCCCTTATTTTATGGGATTATTAATCTCTAATATATGTCAAAAGCGTCTTGGAATTATTTGTTGATAAACATGAGATGAAGATACTTTAATTTTCCGTATATGAATGTGTATTGATGTGAAGCTAGAGAAAATTTTCCTAGAAGATTTTCAACTAGAACTAACAATTTTTTTAGGAACTAGACTATGAACAACTACCCTTTAAATATAATAATTTCCATGAATATGGACATATTTTTGTCAATGATTGTAAAATAAAATATTAACTCATGATAATTAACTAGTGAAATAATCAATTAGATGATAATTAACTCATGCATGCATGAAATTCGAGTTACCCAGTGGAGATTGGATTTCAATGGCAGTTTACTATGAGTTGTATAATTATCCAAGTTGTACAGGTGGTGCATGTAGTTAGAAAAGAGTCTATATGGATTGTGCAACTCTGGATGGGGATTTTTCTAATTAATAGGGGGATATTTCCTTGCGAAACAGTGCAAGGAAATAGGAGCTTTAAAAGTATTAAAATTGGCTAAGTGTTGGCGAGAGTCAGTCTGTGAGGCAGTGAAATAGATTATACTTGTGCATAGGTTGCTCAAGATTGAGAAATCATTGCATTTCTTCTCTATTTTCTGACTAATGCAATACAAAAAGGAATGGGTTTTGAGAAGTTTGTTTCCCTAGATATATCCTTGTGTATGTGTGTTAATTAATGATGCATGTTTTTTATATAGCTCCACAATCGTGAATTGCTTTTCACAGCTGTGTAGTGTAGATTTGAGTCTTATGTTTTAGGCATTATATGAGAATTATTGAATCTAAAATTAATTTCTACATGGTATCAGAGCCAAATTCACAATAGAGAAGAGAATTATAAGTTGCCTTTTCAGGAGGTTCAAATTTCAAGATCAGTGTTGCAGCCTTCTTACAAGACTAAGAAGATGAATTCCACCGGACTCTCGCCAGAGTATGACTTGGAGGGAACCAATTTTTTTGTGGCATGGAAGATCCATATGGAGGCAGTATTAGATGACAACGAGCTACTATATTACATCAAATTAGATGTAGTAAGCCCCCCAACATCTGATGTCGAAGATCTCACTCAATGGAATAAGGATGTGGCTAAATCGAGGAGGATCATATTGGAGGTAGTTCGAGATAATATTTTCTTGAATATCCATAGGAGAGAAACTCCATTCACAATTTGGAAAACACTCATAGACGTTTTTTAGAACAATAGTGACAACAAGAAGTTGTCACTCAAGGACAAGATTTGAAGCATCATAATGCAAAAGTTTGAATCAATTCCACAGTACCTGAGCAAGTTTAAAAAGTGTTGTGATGAACTTGACAGGGTTGGTGTGACTGTCGCTGAAGAGGATTTGGTAGCTCTAGCTATATCGGGTCTTCCTAAGAGCTGGCATAATTATCAAGATTCCATGAATGGTAGAGAAAAACTACCAAGTTGGGATAAGTTATGGTTCGATCTCATGTCGAAGGAGATCAGGTGGAGCATCAGAGACGAAACTTCATCCAAGGTTGAGGATGGAGAACCATGCTTTGGCTAGAAAGGAAAGGAAAGGGAAAGGAAATAAATCCCATTCCAAAGCAGAATCTGGACAGGTGGGCAAAAATAAATATTTGTCGAAGATCAAAGTTCTTTCACTGTCATAAGTTAGGACACTATTCCATGAAGTGTCCACATAAGGAGGTCAGTAATAATCCCTCAGGAGGAGCAGTAGGTGAAGCTCTAGCTTCAGAAGTTGAGTTGGATTTCACGCTCATTACATGCATGGTGAAATTGGTGATGGGTAGTGTGTGGTATCTAGATAGTGGAGCCTCATTCTATATGATGAGCAACAAATAATTTTTAGTGACTAGGAGGAGAAGGGCCTCTAGATGTACATCGTTGTGGGAGATGATGGAAGGTATAACACGACTGATATCAATACAGTTACTTTTCAGAGGGAGTCTAGTTCCCCTCCCAAATTAAAATATTTCATGTATGTTATGGGTCTCAAGAATAATTTAGTTTCAGTTGCTATGTTGGAAGACCATGGCTATAATGTGATATTTAGGAAAGGGAAGACTTACCTTAAACACATCACCATAGGACAAGTGAAGTGGATCAGTGTTTGGGTGAAGAGCCTCTACAAATTGGATGTAGAAAACTATGCAACATTGAGCACAAAAGCAAAGGAGGTGCAGAGTTGAGACATCAGTGAATTATGGCATGGGAGACTTGGCCATTTGCACCATGGAGCATTGAAGATTTTGCAACAAATCTCTGCAAGACTTACTAAGGGTGAACTTGAGCAATGAGATACATGAAAATGGTGTACACTGCGGAAGTACACCAAAGACACCTTCCATGATGAGGACAATAGAGCATAAGAAGTCCTCCAAAGAGTTCACTTAGATGTGTGTGAACCTTTCTTGACAGTATCCATGACCAAGCACAAGTATTATGCTATATTTGTATATGATTTACTACGTAAGTGCTGGATTTTATTCATGTAGAAGAAAGATTAGAAATTCTCCAAATTTGTTGAATTTAAAGCACTATTTGAGAAAGAAATTGGCAATAACGGTGAATAATATGTGTTGAAAGTGTTTAATAAATTATGTGCAAAGAAAGGCATTAGATGGGAGTTAATAGAACACCATAGCCCACAGTAGAATGGGGTGTCTAAGGGGAAGAAAACAAGTATTGTGGGAGCTACATGAGTGATTTTGCATGATTAGGGCCTACCGTTGCACTTGTTGGCCGAAGCATGCAACACAACAATATATGTGTAGAACAAGATTCCTCATTGGATTCTCAGGATGAGTATACCATAAGAAGATTTTTCATAGAAGAAACCAAATTTGTCACACTTCAGGGTCTTTGGTTCACCAATTTACTGTCATGTTTCCAAGGATGCAAGGAAAAACATAGAGCTGACAGAGTTGGGCATATTTTTTGGGTACACTGGTACACCTCATAACTATCGAGTGTACCTTCCATCTCACACGATGATAATTTTTGTCGAGATGTGAAGTTAGATGAAGAGAAGGCCATGAGATGTTCCCTTGAGAGGGAGCTTTAGTTGCATGCAGATGAGGATATTTTGGCTCCAAAGGAAGAACCTTAGTATCTTGTGGAGTAGCCACAAGGAGAAGAGCAGAGAGTGGAAGCAACCAATCATGCAAATAAATCCAGAGAATGAAGGACGTGCACAATGGAAGCTAAGAGATTATTGCATGATGCTAGAGAGAATGTGGGAGCACCCACATCATAACACAGGTAGAGGAGGTCACCAAATCAGTACACTGATTTCATCACTCTGATGAGTGAGCTAGCTAAGACAGAACCATCCTCATTCAAGGAAAAAGTGAAACAGCTAGTATGGGTTGATGCCATGGTAGAGGAATATGATTCCATAGTCAGAAACAGTGTTTTGGAAGTGTTCCCAGTACTAGAGAACAAGTTAATGGTTGGTTCGATGTGGATCTATAAGGTGAAGAAAGTAGAAGACAAAATCATAAAGAAACACAAGGTTAGATTTGTGGCCAAGGGGTTATCTTAGGTGGAGGGAATTGATTACGAGTAGACCTTTTCTCTAGTAGCAAGGTACTCTTCAATCAGATCAATTCTAGCACTTACAATGCAAATGTGATGGAAGATCCATCAGATGGATGTGAGTACAACATTCCTCAATGGAGTGATTAAGGAGGAGGTGTACATTGAACAACCAGAATGATTTGAGACCTTCGAGAGAGGGTCTCATGTGTGCAGAATCAAGAAAGAATTATATGGATTGAAACAAGCACCCCATGCTTGGTACACTAGGATCGACAACTATGTCACTAGGTTGGGCTTCACCAAAAGTGAAACAGATGCAAACCTTCACCATATTGTTGTTGGAGGTAAATTGTTGATTATAGCATTATATGTCGATGATTTGATTTTAACTCATGATGAGAAGTTGATAAAATCTTTCAAAGAGGATCTTGCAAGAGAATTCAAGATGAAGGACATGGGACTCATGCATTATTTCCTCAGTTTGGAAGTATGGAAAGGATATGGGGAACTGTTTGTCTCTCAGGGAAAATATGTCAACGAGATACTGAAGAAGTTCCACATGGAGTGTAGCAAACCCATGGACAATCCTCTATTAGGAATTTGGAGGAAAGGGGATGCTACATCAGGTGAGGAAATGGAGGCCATTATTTACAAGCAACTTGTGGTTCACTTATGTATTTGGAGAACACACAACCAAACATGTGTTATGTAATTAACCAGCTTAGTCAAGCAATGGTTAAGCCAACCAAACTATATTGGAAGGCGACCAAACATGTGTTGGTATACCTCATATGCACTACTTAGTATTGTATTTGGTATAGAAGGATAGAGGGGATGAAGCTGCAAGGCTTTACAAATGCAGATTGGGAGGGTAGTACATCAGATCAGAAGATCACTTGAGGAGGAGTCTTTAGTATTGGGTCAACAACAATTTTTTGGTACAAAAAGAGGCGGAGATCAGTTGCAGTCAGTTCACAGAAGCATAGTACATGGTTTCCAGTCAAGAAGCTTGTGAAGCTATCTAGATGAGGAAGATTCTTGTTGGGTTACTTGGTCAAACGATAGATCCCACTATGATTCACCATGACAATTAGAGTTGTACCAAAATATCTGAGAATTAAGGTTCTTATGATCGATCCAAGCATATTGACATCCGGTACCACCATCTACGAGATTGTGTGCAGAGGAAGACCATGTTGTTGGAATACATTCCTACAAAGGAACAAGATGCAAATATTTTGAAAATGGCTTTTTCAAGAGGAAAATTCGAGTTCCATAGAGGCAAGATTGAGGTATCTAATAATCTCTTTCTTGCTAAGAGGGAGTGTTGAAAATGGCAACAGGAAAATTGTGATTTAAATTTCCCTTGAATTAAATTAGGATAAAATAGAAATTCCACATCAAAACACAACTAGAATGAGTTAACTAAGTTGTTATCACTCAATTAACTTAGTTAATTCGAGTTGTGGGATTAACTTGAGTTGTGTACAACGATTCCTAAATTTTAGGAGTCTAGGTTGAGTTTAATTTCAGTTGTAACAATTTAATTCAGTTAAATTGAGTTAAGGCCAGTTAAACTAGTTCTAACTATTGGAGGAACTATTAGGAGCTCTAGCAGTGGGGTGCAAATTTAGTTTTCAACTAGTTAAGTGATCAATCAACTAATAATTAACTCATGCATGCATGAAATTCGTAGTTGATATTTGAGTTTAAGAGCAATGTACTATCATTTGTATAATCATCTAAGTTGTACAGGTGGTGCATGCAGTCAGAGAAGGGCATATAGGGATTGCTTAGTTCTGGATAGGGATTTCTCTAATTAATAGGGGTCTAATTCTTTGAGAAACAATGCAAGAAAATAGGAGTTTGGCAAGTAGGAAAATTGACTAAGTGTTGGCCAAAGTAAGTATGTGAGGTAGTGAGATAGATTATAGTTGTGCAAAGGTTGTTCAGTCTTAAGCAAACAATGTATTTCTCCTCTACTCTGACTAATGCAATACAAATAGGAAGGGGTTTTGAGCAATTGTTTTCCACTAGATATATCCTCATGTATGTGTGTTAATTGATGATTCATGCTTTTGATATACCTTCTCAATCGTGAATTTCTTTCTACAGATGAATAGAGTAGATTAGATTTGAGTCTTATGTTTTAAAACATTACATGAGCATTTAATTTACTTAACATAATATAAACATCATAATTCATAAACTTAATATCTAAAACAAATAGAGTAACATAAAATAATCCATATTAATTAAAATATTGTATTGAATATATGATGATGAAATAATGTCATGCCATGGTATTCTTATATTATGGGCTAGTCATAATGGCTAATGAGAGATGTATTTTACATAGCATGTATCTTTTCACTTGTTATTATCACTATTATTCACTAATATTTATATAGTTATGTTCATTGCACCATGTACCATTTTTAATTTACTAATATTTATATACTTATGTTCATTGCACCATGTACTATTTTTAATTCTTTATTCTCATTTAAAAAAAATTCTTTATTTTGGTTTGTAATACCTTCTCATGACTTTCATTCTTGAAATGGTTTGTTCATTGGTCATGGTTAAGGACATGATATAATATGATGTTATAAGCATTGAATGTACTTGTTCATTTGTGAAATGGTTTGACCATATTAATTTGATCTTTCGTAGATCTATGTGTAAACTACTTTTGTAATCTGAGAAAATTGGTAAGATTATGCACTTAAACTTCTCCTTCATATAATAGGATATTCGTCTTTTCTTTCCATATTCATAATATCTTTGAATTACATTTGGTAATATATATTCCTTTCTAACTGATTAATACAAACAACATAAGTACAATTTTTTTTTTATCAATTAAAAAATCTTTGAACTTCTAAATGCGTGAAAAGACAATTAGCTAGATGTGATCAATTTTGTGTACTGTAGTGGCATAAAGAGTAATGGTGCACAAATCTTGCACTTTTGAGCAAACATCTGGATGTGAATTTGCTAACGGTTTGTTGACAATTATAATTTCTTCACAGATAGTAAGTTCTTTTAATAGTGCCTCTGAATCTGTGTACTTGTTAAATATTTTTATTTTTGGTAAATTCAGCAGAAAAAAATTAAATAACTTAATGCATTCAAATTTGAAGTATAATATTTGTCCAATTTCTCCATTTCTACTCACAATGCCATATACAATCTTTTGATTGTTTGCCATAAGAGGTGTGGCCCGGGATCATATAATGATTTTATTTAACAAGTATTCCCTAGCCTTGGTTGAAGTGGATCTTCATTATTCATGGTGAACACTGCAACATTAGTGAGCGGATAAAGGAAAGCGATTACACAAAATGATTTGTGAATTATTTATTTCGAATGAAGTCTCTTTGCAGAGCACAGACCGTCTCATGATTCGATCTCTTCATTGGCTTCTGTCCTTCATCTGATCTCGAGATAATACGACTGCTTTTTCTTTGTCGCTGCTCTACAATGTAATAAATATTTATCCAGTATGATAGTGAAATATATATGTATGTGTGGTGATAAGTTATCGTATGAGGTTAGGGTGGGAATCATTCAGGGAAAATAAACAATCCATTTGATGTTAGGCTAAGGTTAGATGTTAGGGTAAATTTAGAGTAGGAATTATTTATAGGAAAATAAATATCTATGGAAAAATAAATTATTTTAGGAATTTTTAAATTCTAATTAAGTTTTATACTATTTTGATAATAATTTTTTATTTATAGGCTAATTATTTTTTCATTTAACATTATAATTTTTTTAATTAAATTAATATTAGATTATATATTATTAATTTTTTTTGTAGTTGGAAACTAAGATTAATAGTAAAAGTTAATGCTTTTTATTTTAAATGTTTATATATTAATTAATTAGATACATACAAAAATATCTATTGATCAAGAATTTATTATGCAATATATTATGTCACAATACTCACAAATACTAAGTAAAATAAAAAACCCACAAATTAACTAAAACCATAAAAAAAAATATTGATACTTGATAATTAAATCCTCAACACTAACTAATTACTCATATTCTTCCCCACCTAATAATAAAATCATTTAACTTTATATCTATTTCTAATTTTAAATTTAAACTCTATCTCATAAATAATAATTTATATATATATATAAATTAATAACTCAATTAAATAGTAAAAAGTTGATTTCAAACACTACCACTATACATATATACCTATGACTTAGCATGTCCTCCATAAACTCCATAGATCACATTACGAGGATTTGAACTTTTAATCTATTAATTTTCACCATACAAAATATCCCAACTTCCCTTTCAAAATTATTTAAAATATTCATATTAAATTAACCTAAACACGAGCAGACAAAATTAAAGTTGAAGATTTAATTTAATATACTTAAAGGTAAGTTAACTTGTCACTGCATAAAAAGGTGTACCATATAATACTAGAAATTGCCCCAAAAGGTGCAAAAGGAGGCCGATAGGATAGTTAGATTGTGATAATTTGAAAGAAAGACAAAAAAATAGTTAAAATATCTAGAGTGCATAAATGTTCATATTCCATATCCTATCTGCCAAACAGTTTTTGTAAAGGATATAAAAAGATTATTGACAAAGTTTCATAAGCACAATTTTTGATAATCTATTATCATCAATAAGACCATGGTAATCCATTATCATCAATAAAAATAAGGATAGCTTTTATATCAGCTAAACAAACAATAATTTATTCTTCTAGTTTCCACATCTTTGAGATATATGGATTGTTATGGTAGTAATGTAATGAATGAAACAATACTAAAATAATGCAGCAACATCAGTAATTTTGTGACATTAAGAAGGAAATCACATTGACATTGTGCATACCTTTTCAATCAATATAAGTAGTATTTTTCCAAAAAGATAGAGCCTTTCGATCAACATGAGCATTATTTTCCCTAAAAGATAGAGGAAAAAGAAAAGCAGAAAAACTATTACCATTATTTAAAATAAATAAATAAATGAATTGTAAAGATAAGATATAGAAGAGAAAAAAATTGTTTAGCAAATCTAGGAAAACTGAAAAACAACTTACATTTATTTAAAATAAATAAATAAATAAATGAATTGTAAAGGTTTGTAGCAGGACTTTGAATGCAAAAATTAATTCAAAATTTTACTTTAAATATGATGGAACTAACAATGTTCTTGAAATACACCAGGAACTCATTGATTTTGGTAGAAACCAGAACCAACTTTCTCTATGTAAACTTTGAGCAATTGTAAAATTTTACAGCTCGAGCAAGAACAATTCAAAATTTTACAAAATAGAAGTAGCTTGAATTTCTTTTTTCTTGAAATACAAGAAAAGAAGTAGCTAGTTGAATTTAGTGGTAATTTCCATGCAAGTTTTGAAAAGAACGAGTGCATGAAGGAAAGCTTCAGATATCATAAAAATAACAAAACACTGTGAGTAATATCCATGTCATTGGCCTAAAATATTTAGGATTATGATTTTTTTTTTCAAAAGTGAAAAAATAGCTGATTAACAAGAAGAGAAAATACATTGCTTCGCAGGAAGGAAGGATTGACTGATAAAGATCAAGTAATTTTTAATTAGTCATATCAAAAATTACCAAAAAATCGCTTGATTCGCTTGTCTGAAATGGACCCTGCAACATCAGTGGCAAAGGCTTCAGGAATCTTGGCCTCAGAGCAGCTTGGCTCCATTGTGGAGTTTATTCCCTGCATAATAGAAGTAAAACTCTCATAAAAATTATATATATTTGGATACTTTTGGTACATATTTACTCTTTTTGCTTACCTAAATGATTGGTTGCAAAATGAAGCTCTATGCCATCCTATGAAAGCTGGAAAGGGCATCCCATTACCCCTGCATTATTACTTCACAAACAACCAAACCAACCCATTAGCACTATCTCAATGTGACAGAAATCCCAAAATTGCAATTTTTCATCTTAGAGCTCAGAAAAATGCATATATCAATAGCTACTCCAAGCAAGCCTAGAAATTGACAGGCATGTTTTTGTAAATTTTGGCATAAAAAAAAAAAAATTGAAAACAAAATAGGTGATCCATTCGAAGGTGTTTTCTTTGATGTGCACTTCGAAAAATTGTGGGTCAAAAATACATATAGACCAAGAAATGGATAAATATCTCAAGACAATTCCATGCAGGTATAAATTTAAGTACTTGTAGAGTTTAAAATTAAATTTATTGTAAAATTTCAGCGTGACTCCGAGCCTCACTTCTTGTTATATATATATATATATATATTTCAAACACTGAGAAAATTACATGGATATAGGTTGATTCAATGACTTGAAGGAGGCTGAAAATTTTCGCACAGAATTAAATGAGTCAAAATCACCATATCCTGAAGAAAATTTTGGTGTTCTTAATCAACAGATTTAATTTTTTGACAGGAAAAATTTATGATTCAATATGTGAAACTTAACTTATAAAACCTGCATACCAGTCTCTGTGATGTATATGGGAGGGTTGTTATAGCGATGCTTTGTGTAACTTATCACGTCCCTTATTCCAGCCGGATAATGCTCAAACCCTCCTGCAAATAGAATATAGTGATGTATATAAATTTGAATTCCATTCAAATTGTTGTGGAGTACTTCACTAATCAATGAAGAAAAAAATCTCCAGTTGCTTACTGCTGATCCAATGTAAACTCTGTTTACTTCATCTGAAACACCAACACCCATGCAGAAAATAAATTTCTTAATAACAGTTAGCATAGATGAATCTCGGACTACTGATTATTGATTAATGAAGCTTACATGTAACAATAGCACGGGCATCCAGAATGTAGTCTGTATTTACAGGATTTGGTGGATTGGGATTGTCTATTGTAAAGTCTGTTGAATAGTAGTTAAAGCCAACAAAGTCGAAGGAGCCTTTCAGTTCTTTTGACTCTTCAATGGTGAACTGTGGTCGCCGTGGTCCAACTAAAATTCTCACAGAATCAGGGTACTTCCCTAATGTCAATGGATCCAAAAACTTGCAATTAGTTATATGAAATTTTAATATTATCTTCCCGTTTCGCGATGCTAAACTTATCCTGATTACATATTCAGTGGATATTTCAGAAATTTACAAACAAGCATTCACTGCTGTCCAACAGATTTTAAAATATTATGAGCAAAGATGACCATGAAATAATCTATAATAAAATGAAAAATGGTTTAGTTTGGTAATAGGGATAGGGGACAAAGTTTTGATTTTAAAATATTAGATAAATGTTTTTAGGATTAATTATATTATTAGGATTTGATCAATGTTTAGAATCTTAATGTGGTCTACAAATAATTAGTATTTCAATAAATCCTAAGTATAGATTTAAAATATAGATGTCTAAATCTCCATATAAAAATGATCATAAGATCAACTTCCTTTCCGACATCATCATGCTTCACATACCATCCTATTATGAAGTCAATTGCTCTCTGGGTAGCCTGTTGATCCAACAATGATTTTGTGAATGGCACCATCTAGCTCACCATAAGTGACATGCCTATGGAAACTTTCTGCGTTCCCTAAATTTCATTTTCCAGCATTTAGTTAAGAGATGTATGACCCTGTATTCAATTTCGGTGTTCTGATTGAAAAAAAAATATTGAACTTACCTTGTACTTCGTCCTATATAATTTTACAGCAGCGTTATGTGCAAGAAGCATATTGTGGGCTACAATGTAGGGCTCTGTTGCAGAATTTCCGACTGTGCAATTTCCAAATCCAGGGGAATAGCGCCCTGGCGCGTGAAGCTCCACATCGTAGGCTAAATAATAGGTGGTGAACGGTTCGTTTATAGTTATCCAGTATTTAACATGGTCTCCGAAAGATCGAAAGCATTCTTCTACAAATATGCCAAAGTCCTCCCTGGCAAAAAAAATATCAGAATTAGGATTTATCTTGACCTATTTTTCTGTATTTGAAGCATGAAAGAGAATGATGGTGATGAATCTTACACGACACTTTTGCTACGAAATCCTTCATACTCATCTTCCAGAGTTTGCAGCATGTCCCAGTGAAACAGAGTCACAAAAGGCTCTATACCTGCATGAAAAATCAGATTCATGTGTAGAAAAGCCACATACATGTGACTCTCTGTGGAAGGCAACTAAATAATTTGTATTTTTAGATACCATTCTTGAGCAACTCATTGATAAGATTATTGTAATGCGCAATTCCCTCTTCATTGACTCCACCGTGTCTTGGAGAGCCCTCTGAAAATTTATAAAAAAAATGGAAATGAGAGAATCATGGAATCCAACGGTTACTTAAAATCCATTGTAGATTTATTTATAAAGATGTCACTGTTCCTTAATTAAACTTACTGGGAAATATGCGTGGCCATGAAATAGAAAAATGATAGAAATCCATGCCCATGTATTTGAGAAGCTGAACATCTTCCTGCATGCACATTACAAATAAATTAATTCCACCAACGCTAAAAAGAACTTTCAATTCTTCATATCATTATAATCTGTACCTTATAGAGGTGGTATTGATATATTGCAATATCCCCATTCTTTCCATCGGCAATTTTGCATGCACTAACATTCAAGAGCACCAAATAAATTCACATAAGAGATACCACTTAATTAAATTAACCAGCTCTTTATATTAATGATTTTTCTACATGTAGTATGCCCCAGTGAAACCTGGAATGTCGGAGAATGTATCCCAAATGCTGGGTCCTTTCCCACCTTCATGGGCAGCTCCTTCCACCTGTAACATAATTATAAATTTGTCAAGTCAACAAAACAAACTATTAGGAGAGCGCTCCATGATATAATCATTGAATCTAGTTGCATGGATCAGTGATGAAAGCTGAACCTGATAAGCAGATGAGCCAGATCTGAATTTGAAACCCTTTAGAAAGCTGCTTCTACCTATATTTGCAGAAACTCCTACAAAAATCAGAGGATAAACTGAAAGCAAAAAGATCCATAATAGCCTCAGTCCATCCATTGTTTCCATCATAGAAATTGTTGTCTTTGAGATCTCAAAGTGAAATGGTCAACCTGTAATAATGGCAGTGAGGCCAGTGGCATCAATTTCTTGAGTGACATCCTCGGTTGTAGACGAAGAAGTGAAGCCAGAAGAACCTGGCTTTCTGAACCAACCCCATATCGAAGGCATTGATTCTTTATTTGGTTATTTAGTTAACAACAATTGATACTGAGAGGAAGACATAATTATAACAAATTTTCGGCAGAAGAAGAAGAAATTGTAGTGGAAGGAAAGTACATATCGATAAATAGATAGAAATTGTAGTTTGAGCTCATGGGGACCTCCTCATGATAATGCTGTAATGGGGCTCAGAATCCCCATTGCTCAAAACAAAGAGTGCCCTTAATAGAACAACTATATATTGGGAATGAACCTAGCCACTTGAAGGTGCCTGAGAGATTTGAACCCCCGACAACCCAATACGCCTAAGATATATGAACTCTCAACAACCCATTGAAACTCATTTTGCACAGTCTTGAAACAGAATAGCACAGCAATGAAAACTACTTCCACCAATTCATAGAAAAGTTCTAATGTCCACCATTTAAATAAAATGAGCACACAATTCTCACATTTTGAAAGAAAAAAAAAATGTATTAGTTCACAACAAAACCAGCATGCTAAAAAACCAGTACACTCCAATAGCATCTAACCTCAGCTTTTCTTGCCAATGTCAGAGAACAAACTAGGTCCCTTCACCATTGTTGCGAGTCCACAACCTGTTTACAAAACCTGCATTAAAATGTTTTAAACGGCAGAAAAGCCCAAGAAAATATTTTACTAACGGCAACAGAACAGAAGAATAAGAAAAGGTATCACCGTTGAAAAATTTCCAAGACTCATAACCGAAGCAATTTCATTGACCCTAAAATATCCATGAAATTGTAGCAGAAAGAGTTCTACAATGTTGGGGATTGATAAATCTACATTACATCAAGATAGACAAAAGGAATTTTTACCTAACTTGATCGTTAGGTGTTCGAGACGAGACAGTGGGCGGAGAATGGCAGAGACGGAATGAAGAGCATAAACCCCAAAAACCCAAGCATATTCTGATTCGAAGCTGAAATCTTGACAGTTGATTTTAACAAACTCAGATCCGTGGCGCAGCTCAAACCGGAGAAAACAACGATGAATTCGGGATGGGCGGTTTTGAGTATAGTTGTGATTTGAGCACGCCAAAGCGAGTCTGCGGGGACAAAGAGTGGAGGCGGCCGGATAACAATAATTGGTTTTTGCTAACAGATCGGAAACCAGGAACAGGTGTCAAGGGAACAGGTGTCAGTCGAAGATTCAAAGTGTTGGCAATCAAAAACTGCTCAAAAAATGCATCTCTTTCCTAAGAGAAGGCCTATTCAAAGTGTTGGCGATCAAAAACTGCTCAAAAACTGCATCTCTTTCCTAAGAGAAGGCCTAGGGCCTTCTCTTAGGAAAGAGATGCAGTTTTTGAGCAGTTTTTGATCGCCAACACTTTGAATCTTTGACTGTGTAAGATAATGGAAGTAATTTGTTTTTTCCATAATTGTCTTTATTTAAATCCGGTGAAACTGTCTGTGTTGAAATTTCACTATCGAATTATTGAAATTGTAAAAAGTTTGACTGTAGAAAAGTAATCGATATGTTTGAAAATTCTCATTATAATTCAATTATGTAAGTTATTCATTTGGCATATGTAATTTCATCAAATAAAATAAAATGTGCTTGAAATTCCTCATTATAATGTAATGAAGTTCGTTCTTTATTTTGAGATAGGTAATCAAATTCAGTTAAATTGATTTTATTTTATTATTATTATTATTATTATTTTAAATTAGATTTTTATTATTTTCATGGTTATCTTTTATAATAATTTTAAAGAATTTTATATATTAATTTTAAAAGTAAAATGATAATTTAAGATTTTAAGAAAATTGAAGAGAAGATCTATTTTGTAAAAAGAAAAACATCAAAGAAACTTATAAAGAAGAAAATCTCATATAAAAAGAAGAATCATACAACATTAGAGTAATTTTTTAATATTTAAAGCTATAAAAAAATGTGTAGTAGATTAGGCTAATGGCATGTGACAACCTCACTCATGGTTTTCTCATAAAATGCATTGTGAATATTTTTACAAATATGTGAAATTTAAAAAGAGGATTGAGTTAAAAGGACAACGATTCCAGAGGTGGGGAGGAAGATTGCTTCCTTGAAATGTAGAGTTTTTCTTGTGCAAAAAAATTGAATTATTGGATAACCATTAAAAGTTGTCTGGTGCATGAATTAATGAATTGGTTCTTAATTTAAATGGGTTGCAAGAGAATGTACAAAGCCCATGTTGCTTGAAAAACAACAACAAGGGAGGAAGATTGCTTGCTTGAAATGTAGAGTTTTTCTTGTGCAAAAAAATTGAATTATTGGATAACCATTAAAAGTTGTTTGGTGCATGAATTAATGAATTGGTTCTTAATTTAAATGGGTTGCAAGAGAATGTACAAAGCCCATGTTGCTTGAAAAACAACAACAAGGGAAAGGGACAGAAAATAAAAGAAGGAATTGTACAAGGAAAGAAAAGGAGGACAGGGCAGTAAATGCGAGCAAAAGAAAAGAGGTCAGAGGAGGAAAAATAAGGGTATTCAAACTCATGTTGAGGGCAAAAGGAAGGCACAAATGGGAACAACAAAAAACAAAGAACTCTGGTTTGATCCACAACTTACACAAAACCGAAGAGAAGATAAAAGAGTAGAAGGGGATCAGTCCTTAGACTCCCTGGAGGCTCTGGGTTGAGTTCCTAGTTTCTAGAGCATTGTAACGACTTGGGGTCTCTGGAGGATGTGGTTTTAGATAGGATCCCTTGAGCCTTGTAACAACTTGGAGTCCCTGGAGGTTGTGAGTTGAGATCAGATCCCTGGAGCCCTATAACAGCTTGGGTCCCTAGAGGTTGTGGGCTGAGACAAAGTCTCTAGAGCCCTGTAACAACTTGGGTTCTTGGAGGTTATGGGTTGGGATGTAATCTCTGGAGCCCCGAAACAACTTGGGTTCCTTTAAGGTTTTGGGTTGAGATATCAGGCTTTGGAGCCTTGGAAAACTTGGGAAGTGGCTAATCCTTAAGTAGCATCAAAGAAAGATGTGATTGAAGACTTCTGGTTATTTACCTACTGTTATAATGGATTCTAGAATTGGTGGAAGGAAGTGAATCACTGTGTGAACACTTCGATAAAGGTAGAACTTTTGGATTCCTTGTGTTGATGAAGATGGAAGTAGTCAACTGGTAGGATTGAGGAAGAGGCCATTTGGGATTCCCTGTTTCAATTGGCAGCTGGTGACGGATTCCCTTAAGCAAGCACCCCCCTCAGACTCTGGAATCTGGCTCGAGGGTGAAAATTGCAAGTAAATATGGCTGCATTTGTCTATGGTTGGGTGGAGATTCCATGTCCTAGACTCAGTTGCCCTGCAAGTCTAAAAGATAAGTGGTTTTTTTACTTGTTTACATTTTTTTGAATTTATGATGAATTTCTAGTTGAAATGGGTTGGATTCTCTTGGGACTGTATTTTTGTTATTAATATGATGGAAATGTGCATGCAAATCCGTGCAAATATGGTATTTATAGTTATGGAAACTACTCACTAACCTTTGTACATATGGCATCACTAAAATGAGCATGTTGCTAATAATAGTGCACAAATGTATATGCTTATTTACATTAGAATGAGGTATTGTGTTAAATTGATTTGTTATTGTGATTCATGACAACTAACATACAACATAAAGAAAAGTTCTATATACCTTGGTTAGATTGGGTTATATCCTTGTGTTGAACCCCCAACACATACACCAAGATCCATTGGGATTGACAATAACATTTAAATAAATAACACAGAAACATCATGCCGTGCTATAGGCCGTAGAAGTTTCCATAAGAAGTTGGAATGAAACTGATAATCTTGGGCACTGATACCCTTTTTTATTAATATGAAATTATTACATATGATATCATCTCCCTAATAGGGTTTGCAATTGTCAACAAGAATTTATTTTCCTAGATTACAAGTTGTTATGCCACACAAATAATGTTGTATTGACATTTGGGGGTTTCTTTCCCCTTCGGGCTAGTCAATCACCACACACTTTACCTATATGGCCTCTCATCCATGTATCAAATGTGGCCTAGTTGTCTTTCGCTAGTGTCAGGGCATAACTAGTTCAGCCCTGGAAGGTTCTGCATGATGCCATAGAGATGTTAGCAGTGTTGACATGGATTCTGACACTCTCGATGTGTGGTAGGTGATGTGCATACCTTTTAGGGGTCCACACCAAACCCATGGTAGGTAAGGTTTGCTAGAGCGCCTACGCCAACATACATATAATTCATTTTTCAAGAATGTGAAATTCAAATGGGCCAGAAACTCCTTGGAGTTGGATTGTCTTAAGATCGGGAGGGGTAGCACCATATGGTGCCTTAATAAACCATCTATGTTAGCATCGAGTACTAGCGTTTATTAAGAGGTCTGTAGAACCTCTTAGACACAACCATGATTGAAATAAGTAGCTCAGGGAAATCATTGTAGGGTCGAGACTTAATCTTATGATGGTCGTAAAGGTACCAGCCTAATGCATTGCACAAGGCAGGATTGAGATCCCTTAGTTGAGCCACGATGGAGGTCGAGTGCTATTTCGGTGCGGCACAAAGGGGAGCACCATAAACTTATAGCACAGTCTCACTAAACCTTATCCTTAACTAGGTAAAACCACAGTCAACACCTGATTTCCTTTAACCCAATTAGATGATGTTTCCGTGACATAGCCCAAAGGTAAAAACTCGAGAAGGTTTACCCCGAAGGATTGTGTTGCATGATGATGGGATCGAATAATATGATGTCAGTCGGGGTTACCTAACTAACACATTATCCCAATGGTCATGCTATTGGTTAGAGGTGGACCTCCTTGTTGCATCATCCAATAGCATTGAATCCAGAGGTTGTGGGTGAATGCAAAGAGAAAGTTCCAGGAAAGCATGAGTGAGATGACATGGTAGAGTCACCATGTGCACCAATCGAAATGGGGAGCTTGATAGGCAGATCCTGCACTATAGTAGTGTGTTATTGGTTGGTAGTTGGCCCACCTATCAAGTTATCCCAACGGGTTCACCCTAGAACATACACAAGCAGTGGCGTATTGGAACTATAAGGTTCAAAGAGAATTAGGACAGTAAGGCATACAACTTGGAAGTAGAGGAGAGTTTCCATTAGTAAGGAGTGGAACCTCTTGGCTAATTCACAAATAGTGAATCGTGGAGGTGAGACCCACCCGACCATGTAGGCTAGTAGGTATCAGCTGAAAAGATTAAGTTGAGCAGTTAATTTCAAGCTTCATGAGGAGACTTGTAGGATGATGTAAGTCATACCATGCTAGTGGAGAATGTATCCAATTGGTTGAGAAGGGATCCCATCTTGCCAGGTCAGCCCTACACTATGACCCAAGAGAAATAAAGAGGTGTATAAAAATAGGCATGAGGGTGAAGTGAGTGGGCTGACATGGGATAACATGTAGTGGAAAAAAGAGTGTAAAGGTAGAACAATGGGAGAGGAGGCCATACAATCCCACCTATAAGTAATCCAAACGAGAGGCCTCAACAATAACTAAAGTGCGGACTTTGGAAAGCACTGGAAAAGGTTAAGCGGGGTGTCGTGTCCAACATGAGCCACCTTAAAGGCATGACGGTTCTATGATTGGCGGCATGAGGTTGAAACAAAGAAGGGAGGTCGCTGCATTATACCAAAGTCTGATAAACTTATATATATATATATATGTGTGTGTGTGTGTGTGTGTGTGTATATGTATATGTATATGTATATGTATATGTACACACACACACACACACACACACACACACAGATATATATATATATATATATATATATATATATATATATATATATATATATATATAGACATACATTTACTTACATACATACATATATGTGTGTGTGTGTGTGTGGATAAGGCATGCAAAGCGAAAGTTCTAGTTGTGAGGCTCTGAGAATGAGTTAGGATGCCTCTCTAAAGCTTAGTTGCCAAAAAAAAAAAAATTGTGCTACTCCATTCCTCTAACAATATTTGAGGGGTTTGGTATGTTACATGGCACCCTTAGCTTTTTAATGCATCACACACTTAGGATCTAAGTTAATATGTTGGCCAAGGGGCCTTTTCATACTTAGTCTGTGGGAATGTTGGTAGAAGAAGGTGATCGAGCTAGTGTAGTGAACTATAGATAAATTATTTATCAAAATTTATCGATGCAAGTTGTATACCTCACTGAAAAAAATATTCAAGCACCTCTAGTCATCACAAGCCATGGAAATTTTGAAGGAGCCATCTGGGTCCTAAAAACACAATAGAACCATGCTTTGATATCATAATATGGTGAATATCTGAATACAAACTGTCCCTTGTTAGTTGGTGCTAAAGAACATATATGATAGGTACAAGGCACCCAAGTAATATTGTTATCTATTTTAACGCAAATTTGACAAGATCAAACTCTAAATTACACTAGAGGAAATCTCATATTGCAAAGCTCATAGAGTCTGGTAAACCTATGAGGTTTGATGAATACATCCCTGAAGTGAATCTATAAATTGAAGTAGTAATGAAGCTTTACGGAAAGTGATTTTATGTGCTCTAAAAATATGAAATGAAGGTAGGCTTTGGACTTCTTGGTCTAAGTTATATGGTTTACCTATCACTTGGAAAGTTCTAGAAAAGCCACATGAAATTTTGTTTGGATATAAGGCTTACTATGTAATGAAATCCCTATATGAATTTATAATGTGTTAATGTTCACTTTATGTGTAAAGAGAACTATCCCACAATCATAAGTGGAAATGAATTACTTAATGGATAATGATATATAAGGAGGTAAACTCCATTGTAATAAATTCACAAACTATTCATTGATAATAACATACGGTTTTATTATGAGTTCTTACTTTGAGCTTAGTTATGTGGGTCAACCTTATTTAGGCTTTCCTCATTTAGTGATCTAGCTTATTTTGTAGTATTATTTCTGAGTAAGGAAAAGTATAGGAGTTTGAAGCCATATTAAGGGTATTTGGCCTTTGAAAGACAATATTTTCAATATTATGACTTCAACCGTGGAGAGACATATCAAGAGTTTGAGGCCTTTGAAATACAAGGACCTTACCAGTCTTGTGACTTTTGTAGTTTAGGTGCCAAGGAATATATATGAGCATGAAGACCTAGGGATTGTTATCAATAGAGATGGATTAATGGATCGCCTACATGGAACATCAAAGTCCCTAAATGTTTGGGTCATTTGAAGGTTTGATCAATTCAAATTATTTTGGAGCATATTAAGTCTATTATTTCTCACATTGACACCCATATTTTCCAGTATACAAGAATTGGTTTCTCACCCTGAGATTATTATTATAGGTCATTTGAGGGTGACTTCCTCTCCCCCATATTCCAAAATTGTCTCAATTATCTTTAGAATCATGGTATTCAAGAGTTATCATGCATTTCAGGAAAATAATAGGCTAGTTGATGCTTTATCAAACTATGCCACAAAAGGAAAATATAGGGTATATTTATTAACTATCAATTAAACCATAACCAATGCCCTAATGGGAAAGATTAAAATTGAAAGTCACCATCATTGAAATAGGTGGTCATCACTCTTGACATCAATTTTGTCAATTCAACATGTCTTTGTGCACACCTCTTGCTTTGATTTATCACTTTCCTTTTTTTAATGTATCTCCTCTTATCACTTTGTGCTCATGTAATATTACTCTCCTCAACATGAAGAAAACCATGTAGATCTCACAAAATTCTTGAAGTGAAACTTAAATGTGACAATGTCGTAGGAATCTGAGTCATTAGATTTTAGCAGAGCTCTATATTTATAATGGAATAGGAAGAATTATGTTCAATTGCAACACTTCCATGTATGATTTTGTATTAGTTTCACTTGCAAGTATCACCCAAAACTCCTAACCATTATGTGTGGCTTCTCTTTCACCTATAAGTTCCTCCCCCACTTGGTAGTGTGTTTCACAACTCCTTCTAAATGGATCTATGTGAATTTCATAAACTTAGATGAAGTATCTCTCAATGGGAGGATATCCTTGATGAAATCCAATTATAAATTTAACAAGAACATATATAAGTTGACAAGATTCAAGTTCAAATAGAAATAGTTATGAGTATCCTCATCTAGTAGAGACATGTTTTGAATAAAATTGAGGGAGAATTTGTAACATTCCCTTCCACCACCTAGACTAAAATAGCTTAGTGGAAGGTGTTACTTTCATTTAACCTGACCTGCATGGTCTCATTATGGAAATGGGGTTATTAAATTTCTTCTTCTCTAAATCTTGCATAATTAAATTTTGAATAGAAAACTATACTCAACATTATGAGTGCTTTTTGACACAACCTAACTGGTCAACCAATCATGATTTGTCAACATGATAGGAACGACCAAGATAATACCGAACCTGTCGACTTAGAAAAAGTATAAAACTTAAGAAAAACAATCAACATAGAAAGACTAGATAGGATTAGTTGAAAACGACTGAATCAATCAACTCGCCATGACTAGACAAGATCAATCAAAACAATCCAACCAATTGAATTACCTCGATGAGACAATATTATTCGAAAAAATCCAATCATTCGACTTACCTTCACTAAAAAAGGTCATTCGAAATGATTCAATAAGTTAACTTACCTTGATTAACAAGACCCCAATCTAGACAAAAAATACTTAATGCTGCTAGCCAATCGAAATATTCATCTAAGCCGATAAAAATGAATATATACCATACTCTTCAAGGACCTCCACCATACAAAGAAAACTTTACACATAAGTAACAATCAATCCACTACCTCATTGATCAGTAAACCTTAGCTGAATTTGGTGCCCAAAAAACCCATGTCCTCCTGTAATGGCCCCACTTTGGCTACTTGAATGTTCATAATGGAAATTAGAAACTTTCTAGATACATGCAAGGCACAAATTTTCGACTCAATTAGAGCCTCAACCGATCATATAATTCAAGTACTCTTTGGTTGACTTAGAGTGAATCCACACTGGTCTCCCCTCACAATCGAATTCATACTTAGCCTTTTTCCATGAAATGTCCAACAGTGTAACAACCATCCCCTAGACTAGACGTCGACCTAGCCTTCTCATTTCCTATATTAATAGCTGATGGAATTCACACATTGTAACAACTTAGTTTATCACATTACACATTCACACGAGATCATGTGAATATGTCTGCACTTCATAAACATATTAGCTAAAAAAGGGCCTTTAGGCCCCTTATAACCATGAGGATTATATATATATATATATATATATATATATATATATATATATATATATATATATATATATATATATACGAAAATGAATAATGTATTCCTCCATTTACAATACTAGCACATCTATATATCAGACATAAATGATGTTCATATTTTCAATGCATCAGGAATACAATTAAGTAAATTATTGTATTATATTAGAATGAATGGAAACTAAGAGTTGGAATTCAAGTCTCCACCCAACCACAGGCCTATTGTACTGCAAAATTTCTTGCAATAGACCACCCCCCAAGCCAGATTCAAAGTGTGAGGAGGTAATTTATCAAGATTTTTTTCATTGAAATTTAATCAACTAGATAAAGTAAAATTTCATTCTCAAGTGATTTATTAACAACCCCAACAATAATATCACAGGAACTCTCAAATCAGTGAGACAACAACTACAAGGGTTTCATAAATGCACAAAGAGTCTCAACTTAGTTCTAGAGAAGGACCATAAGCACAATGGGAGGTTGATCAAATTGATTAGATGTTGCAAGAGTCAAGAGCCGAATGTCTAGGTGGTTTATCAACATATTGAGTAAGCACACAATTGGTTTATCAACCCTAAGGAAAGAACTTGGTGGTTTATCAACTCCTTTCAACAAGCACTTAGGTGTCTTAGTTTAAAAGTAGGCTATCAACCCAAGAATTTTGTAGTGGTTTATCAACCCCAAGGAAAGCCACTTCTTAGGTTCTTTATAGTGTGAAATCTCTTACGTGTTTATCATATCAGTAATAAATTGATTATCTATTGATTGCCTAAAATAAACAATACGAAGGTCATGTTGTCAAGGCCCCAACTAAGCCTTTATCCATTTGGAGTGGTGATTTCGACTGGTTCAAATGGGTCTAGTTACCCTCACTCTCCCTATTGACTTGAATTTTTTTAATTACTTATCAAAAAGAAGAAAAATATTAGATTTAAACTATTTAAGCTAGCTTGCAAGAAATAAATCCTTAAGTTGACATAAGGGCTCATCCAATACGCCAATAGGGTTTCTCCTATGTAAGTAGACTTCTAAAAATGAGAATTAATTGTAAATATAAATCTAAAAGCATGCCTACTTACTAATGTGGAAAAACAATCCAAACTACTCTAACTCGATACGTAGGAGATAGCTCCCAGATACCAAGTGCAAGGATTTAAATATGATGGGGATTTAACATGATTTTAATGATGAATATCTAATTGTTGAAATAGTTCTAACATCTAATATCATAAGTGCAAGAAATATATATTTTTTTAGATCAAAACAAACAAAGATGAGCCATTAAAACTTGGAAATAGTTCACACAATTTCTGTGAGAATTAAATCGTTTTATAATGAAAAACTTATGATTAAATACTTACTTATAAATTTGAATAAATGCAAAATATAATCAAAAAATTAATGGCATAACCATGTAATCCAAGATCAAATAGCTAATCAAATATACAACAATTCACATATATGAAAATAGTGCTACAACATGAATTATTGGTACAAATCTACCATAAAAGAATAAAATTATATTTTCAAACAATAGTATTTGAAATACAATGATAAGCCTCAATATCGTGCTTTACTTTCACAAATATTTTATCCAACAATCCTCCTAATACTTTCATCTCGACCAATAGAAAATAGAGTAGCAAGAGAGCTAGATTTACCTCTTCAACAAATTTTTAATTCTAAAAGGAAAATACCAAAACTCATATTTGAATATTCCTCTCAACCTACAACCAAAAATCCTCCACACAGAAGTGTTATGAGTCTCCTATTTTCATAGAAAAGGAACCCTTTCTCTATTCTCTAAATTCTTATTTATAATTACAAATCAAATCATCAAAAGGAAACATGTTACAAGAAGTTTTGTTCCATGATCTTAGAGCTGGAAAACTCCATTTTGTTCCTTTTTGTTCCAATCTAATTGCTCTAGGACTCTTAGCTGCGTCTCCTTGAAAAAAACTCTTTTCCAAAAACCAATAAAACTGAAAATTAAAACAAATTAAATTTGCACAGAAAACCAAAATACCAAACTGTCAAAACAAATTCCTAAACTAAAATCAAAACTAATAACATAAATAAAATAAGATATATGATTATAATTCTCCCTGTGGATATTTCTTTGTAAAATCATTATAATCTTAAATGAAGTTGCAATAGCAAGAAGCTTTGGGAAAATGAAAATTATCCAAAACAAATTCAAAAAATTAAAAATTTGGAGTTGTATCTTCTAATAATTTTTTGATTTAATTAATGACCAAATATGAAAAAAAAACTAATTCCAAATCTTTTTCCTAAAAGATATCTTTCAAACAAGTCTTTATTGTCTCATTTGACTAAATAAAACTCAAGATATCACTCACTAAAGTATGGATTCCAAAATTCATTGTTTACTTAAGAACGCAATGTTCACAATTTTTTATTAAAGCTTTATTTTAAAAATTAAATTAAAAAATTAAAATAAAGAAAAAAATATAATAAAAGACTTAACTATAATAAAAAACAAATAAAAATAAATAAATATTAAAATAATCAAAAGAGCGGGGCACGCGTTTAATGGTTTTAATGCATATGAATAAAAATGGAGAGGAGTGTGTACGTATATGTATGTGAAGGATATGAGAGTTAATGTGGAGGGGTCGGTGGAGGCTCGTGAGTAGAATGGGGTCCCTCCCTCACTCCGAAGCTTTGCAATCACCCCATTATTTAATAATGCATATGCCCTCTCCTCGCACTGCTCATTAAATGCAATGCCATGTCACCTCTTGAGTTCATTTCCGAGTGATTTTGTTAGTGACCAAAAAAAATGGTGTTGTCTTTAGTGTAATTTTTGAAAGCTTTTACAGTAACTTTTTATGGTGTAATTTCTCTAAATTTCAGCAGGAATTTATTGAAAAGAGAAGTTTGATTGCTAACTTTGCACAATCGAAGTGCCCTAAAATTTTTTGAAGGTGTTGAATCCATATATAAAGTCAAAAAACCAGTTTAAATAACAAAAGCCAAGATTTTACTTCAAAAATTTTCACCCTTGAAACTTCAAAAAATCCCACTAAAGACAACTCCAAATAAAATCTCCAGGAATGAACCTATAGAATGATGTCATATTTATTTTTATTTTTTTTGTATTTTAATATGATATAATAAATATATTATTTATTTATAAAATATTTTTTTATAGATAGTTTTTTTATTATGTGTGTAATATATATGAAATAATTTTTTTATTGTAATCTTGTAAAATAATTTCAAAAAAAAAAATGATTTCCTTAAAATTTTAGAATGTATAAATAAATTCAACATCTTAAAAAATCTGGCACAATCTCTTGAACTCAAGTTAGAATAGAATCTTTTGAAAATTAGAATAAACACATATATATATTCCTTGAATGCCATGTTTTTTAATAATTATTAAATTAATAAAAAATAAATTAATAACTGAACAAATAATTAAAAACACTATTTACAAATTAAATAGATTTATAATTAATTTGATTAGTTAAATTAAATAAATAAACTATTTTTTCTTAAATTAATTTAAGTAAAAAAAGGTACAATTAATTTAATTAACTAAAATTAATTAATTAAATCCATTAAATAAGTTATATTTAAATATTCTGAATTAATTAAATTTTTACAAATTATAAAATAAAGTTAAACACATATTTATGCCCAAATAATGAAATTGACCAAACTTCGACCAAGGATATTTTATGAACCGTAAGTTAGAATGAGATGAAGCTTGAACCATTAGAAATCTCGAAGCAAGATGAAAGCAATGAAGCATATAAGCAAAATTTCACAATATAAGCAAAATTAAAGCATATAAGAAGTGATATTAACAAAATACATATAAAGGGCCCCACAATTTTTGTGAAAGTTATGAGGAGGTGTTATGGTCACAATAATATCACAACTCCATTAAGCTCTCTCTATTAAAAAAACACACAACATATTTCCATGTTCTAATAAACAACACAGAGGCGCAACAGAGGCCTCAACTAAAACACTGGGAATCCATCCCATGAACAAAAAACTTAGATTATAAGATAAATTGATTCTTCCAAGCAAACCACAACAATTTCCAGCATCCGTTCCACATCTTGTACTCTGGTTCTATAGAATGAAAAAATTCCTCCTCTAACCACCACTTGATTTTTCTCTTGACTTCCTTTTTGACATGTTATCCTTGTTAGCACGAGCTACGAGAACAAGTATGCATACTCGTCCTCCACTCAGGAGGCCCATCTCCTTCATTTAATTATTGCACAATAGTGTCATTATACCAACATGGATAAGGTGATGGAATAAGTGCAAGGATTGGGTTTACAAGAAACTCCTCTTGTAAACTTTGGAATCTGTGTCCCATCTCAACGAGTCAATATGTTACAATTCCACATAATTTACTTGAATTATAATTCATAATGATATTTGCATGAGGGTTAGCTACATTGGCTATCATAATCCTCATCGCCTTAGAGGAACACAGTCCTCGATGTTCAATACTTGAACACAGAATTTACAATAACTTTATATACACAACTCTTTACATTGATTTACATTTACATTCACAACTACTTAGCCTGAAAATAAAAGTGGGTATGATACCCTCATTTGTTCAAGTATACCCCATGTGGCTTTTTTTGATCCAAAGTGCCTCCACTACATGCATAATGGCTATGGCTGGAACTCTCCATCAAATTCCTCATGTATCACAGACCAATAAACAACATGATAAACATAATATACATACTTTTTAAGAAAAGAAATATGGAAGACATCATGCATTTTCATTTTGGGTGGAAATTCCAATCTATAGGCCAATGGCCCCACTCTCTATAGAATTTGAAATAGTCCACAAAATATTGATGCCAACTTAGCAAAATACCTAATTCTTAATGAACTTTTCTTTGGCTCTAATTCAGAGGTAGACATGATCTCTCACTTTAAATTCCTTTTGCACTTTATACTAGTCTACATAAATATTTTTCCTATCTTGATCTATCTTTAAATGTTGTTTGATGTCAATGGTTTCCTATTCCATCTCCTTCAACATATATGGCCTAATGTGCACCTTGTTCACTTGATCATTTGAAACAATAGGAGTATTACATTTCCTATCATAAGTAGCCTCAAATGGGCTCATCTTTTGCGATTCTTGGTGTCCATTTTTATAAGAAAACTCCACCAGTGGAATACACTCTTCCCATTTCCTTGGTTGGTGCATGACATACATCTTGAGCATGTCTTCAAGTACTATGTTCACCATTTCCATCTACCCATTTTTTGGTGGATGGTACACTATACTAAAATCCAATTCTATCCCTAGGCCAACAAATAATTCTTTCCAAATTTTAGAGGTGAATTTTGCATCCCTATCTGAGATAATTTTCTTAGGTACTCCATATTGTAACATAATTGTCTCATTTATGAAGAATCGATCGACATCACTCATTTTATAAGTATATTTGATAGCCAAAAAGTGAGCTTCCTTTCTCAAATTTTCCACCATGGAAATCACTTCCCATTTCCATTAGGAAATGGGGATTGGTTGTAACATTCCAGCTAGATGTATGCATTCAACCATTACTTGTTGGCAGTCCAAGCATATTGCAATATACTCAGCCACATCCTTCTTCATGCATGTCCAATAGTATGAATTATTTATGGATGTTATCATTTGTTGATAACCAAGATGAATATAATATGGTCTTGTATGGAATTCATCCAATATGAGCTTCTTCAAGTCACCCTCACAAGGCACATACCATCTTGCTCTGAACTTTAGCAGTCCATCATATTTTATATGAAAATTCTTTCTCAACAAAACTTTTGGTTCTTGTTATAAGCATTCCTTTTTTTCTTTATAGTGTTCATCTTGTTCCTCAACCTATTCATTATTTTCTTTCATGTTGATTCCATAATAAATCATGAATGTAACTAATCAACTTGTATCCTCTGACTAAGTGCATCAACTACCTTGTTCTCTTTTCCCTTGATGTATTTGATTTCAAAATAAAATTTTCTAATCAATGTCAACCAACTTGCTTTCCTGGCATTCAACTTTGGTTTATCACACACATACTTCAACTCTCCATGATCTATCATTAATATGAATTATTCTAGGAAAATAATTTTTACACATATTCAATGTGTGTACTATTGCTGCCAATTTTACATCATGAGTCACATAGTTTTTCTCATACTTGTTCAAATTTCTAGATTCATAGCATAACACATGTCCTTCTTGCATGAGGACTCCACAAAGAGCTTCCTTGCAAAAATCATGGCACACCATGATATCTTTGTCTAGGTCTGTTATCCTTGTCTATGGGTGAGTAAGTGTTTCATATGCCCAAAATTTTTAGTGCATTTAATTATCCATCAAAATTTAACTCCTTTCCTTTGCAATGCGGTGATTAGATAAAAAAAATTAGAAAAGTTCTTAATTAATATATGTTGGGAAAAATATTGAGAAGGGGGGGGGGGGGGGAATCAGTATTTTAAAACTCTCTTAAACCTTTCAATTTCTTATTCCAATTTCTGTACGCTACTGTCATTAAGTAAACCCGCATATGTACGCTATTGTGTTGAATACAACTAGCTTATATCCAGTTAAATATCTTTTCACTTAATTCATCATCTATTTATCTTGAACCAATGCATTAGTACTTCATTAGACATTAATTAAACAATAATTATGAGCTATAAGAACATAAAAAACCATCACACATAAGCATCACATAAAAACACATGAACAACAAGATTTTTATGTGGAAACCCAATGTGGGAGAAAAAAATCAATGGTGTCGTCTCTGCCTTCATATTTTATTATAAATAAAACATCTTACAATCTTGTCCTAGCACAGAATCATACCAGCACATAGACATACACCTGCAGAAGGATACAACCTTCTCTCATTCTCCATCACCAACTGGAAGGGAGCTCCAGCCGCCTGATACCGTTTAATAACACCCACAGGAAGGGAGCTCCTACCTCCTAATCAGATTTACTAGCTACCACTGGAAGCAATAATCGTTTCCCTTACTAAAGGCTCCAACCCTCGGCACCTTTGTGGACCGTGTTTCATAATATTTCATATTGGATCCGCCTGATCCAAAACATCAAACATGTAGGCCACTTTTCATCATATTTTCATACTGGACCCATTACCATCATTTAAGCCCAATACCAAATAATAATACTGAAACCAAAAACTTCATTAAATCACTGAACCAATTGATACCTTTGATCATAATACCATACCACATATTGTTCACCATAAAAACTAGATCATGTCAATGCAAACCTTCATTAAGCACATGTAAGAATATATACGCTACTGTTCTAAAGCATACCCACGTATATACATGCTTTCCCTTAAGATGACATGTGTACAAATATCAGAATACAGACAACTAAATATGAATCACTGTCATACTAAAATATTCATTTGAACACATACTGACCCCATCATAGACCTTTGAACCACATACAAATCATCACATAGTAGCATCATTACTATTCAACATTTCATTCTACAATTAGTTCAACCCAACCAACACTGTCAAACACAAATTATCATGAAAGACTTCGTCAACATACAACAACAAACATACCAAAACAGATCAACCATTATCAACAACTCATAGTGCAAAACCCTAGCAGATATATGTGACTCTTAAAAAAAACTTTCACATATGTATGTGTATTTCATACTTGACCCCTACGTATAGATTTTTCCATATTGCACAATATATACCCAACTACCCAGAAGCAGATCTGCATATGTACACAATCTTTTTGAAGAAAACTTACATACAGTTCTGTAATTACTGAGTCATACCTTCTCTGCACAACACAACATTTGTCAAATCAAAAGCTCGACATACACTGTAACAAAAACATATCATATTCTCTCAAACCATAAACAAATTATTCAATGTGCAGTTATTTCAGATCTATTAGATTTGATTCATCTTCATACTCCCTGGTGCACACTTACTTCAGATCAAATCATTCACCAATAACCCATTACATGCACCCTAAAAACTTTGATCTGCATCTTTTAATATAACTTAGGCCTTAGCTAATACCTTGGGTCAAGTCCTTAGTAGTGTTGATGGTATTCTTTGACGGGATAAAATATATGTTGTCGCGCTCATTACTATGGGACAATACCATGGTAAAGACTCCTAGTATTTAAAATACCATGGTGTAGAAACTGTACGTGATTTTTCTTCACCATGCCCGCGTATTTACGCAGCTTTTGTTTATAGGACCCACATATACTTCCCAAACATCATCTTTTATTATTCCTCTATCTTTGATCTGATGTTCCTTTTCCCAATATCTTTGCCACATTTGTAATGGCATGAATACTCATCCTTCTACCCTCATGTTGAAATCTTTATCAAGTAGGTTTCCATCCCCCTTTGGACTTGATGGAAACCACTTTGGTGTTTGGTTACCATCACCTGTAAATACATGTAAACACATATTTAGATATACCAAGCTTCTCTCCCAAGTCACCAAGCATTCTCAAAACACCAAGATTCTCCCCCCCTTTGACATCAAGGGTAAAGTGATGACTAATGTTGAATGAAGTCTTCTCTCCCCCTATGTAGAGAGAATTACTGTAGGGATGATATGTTGAATATGAACATTGTACACTAATCATGCTCCCTCTGAGCGCATACTAAGAAGATTACAAATAAGTACATGAATTTATGACTTAATCGTATATGACCTCACCTATCACCAATGATTCATTTTTACATCAATCACCCAACATAGTGGGGTTACAACATTACATAAAATTCCCAAACTAATTGGATTACATAAATAATTGACTTGACCCCAAGAGTTCAAACATGACTTAGTAATGAATACATCATGGGTCTTTACATGACCTTTACATCAAGAGACAAATATTCCATTTATAACCAAAACCAAAGACCTCAGTAGTGAGGTAGCAAGGCCAAGATAGTATTCAACAACCATCATATACCATATAGGATCTATACCTTAAGCATTTGAAAACATGACCACGAACATCATCAAGAAGTTATGTAATATCATCAACCTGTGACCAAGTATGCAACATAAACAGCATAAGTTTGTTCTGTAGATATCTGTTAAATTCACTTGACCTCATCAAAATCAACTTGTTCTTTCCATTTATAGTAAGACCCTCAATCCAAAGACATAAACAACAATATATGAATCAACATATGTGAGAACCAAGAATATCATCATAAATTAATATAGGGAAATGTAGCATCATTCTTCAACATCATCAATATGTGACTAAATATGCCACGTCTCTAAGTATCACCCAACAGATGTAGTACTAGTATATCAATAACCATGTCCTCATGAAAACTAGAACAACATCATTCTCTTGGCCCATTATCTTTATGCAAGCATAATTATCACACCAAATACCATTTCACCAATATGCAACTCAAGTAATCATCCATAAGATCCTTTTCTACAATTTATTGATATCTCATGACATAGAGATGACAATATGTATGAACTTATCATCATCACCAACCATAGCATGAGATTGTATAATCAACCTCTGTTCATCTCCTTGATCTTATATTATCAATACCAACATGATTTTTCCATACATGAGAAGAGCTATGATCCTTAAGCAACATATAATATGTACCATATACATGCATCATAAAGAGGATCTTCTATCATCACAAATCTGATCAACAACATCATAACAACTATGTTTCTCAATCATCATACATAATTTCACCATAATCAACCCATGTATTAGTGACACAATTACAACAACATAGTATGATCAACTCACTAAGTGTTACTAAAAATTCTGCAACATATGTGTCTACAACAACATCACCAATATACTAATCATGAACACCATTATGCAACAAGGAATGCTAAAGAAATCATAATTCCAACAATGCACTAATAGAACCATAGAAAGTGCTACCCCTCAACCTGTGCCAACTATTCATTGTCAGATCTTATCACATCCAACTCATCTATTAGTAAATCCATAAAATAACCAAAACAACAATGTCATATTTCAGCAATGGATAGACCATCATAAGGAAATATATTCTCTAAGTAGTATATGAGCATCAGCAAATTGTAACCAATTGACATCAAAAAAAGAAAGCCAAATAAGAGCTAACTGAAACATATCAAAACTTCTCCATGAAATTTTCCTATTGTTTCTTCATCATAGGGAAACATGCATGATTATCTAGACCAGAACTCGCGTATGTACATGACTGTCCATCATGAGATCCACATACATAAAGTAATATGATGAATTTTCATAACCATAGCTCCTGCTTAGCCTGTGTTGTATGTTCTTGCTTCACTATTACTACATCAGATGCACTTTCAGTTAAAAAACCATGAGAATCATCATCAAGATAACATATGTATTGCTCGTCCTAAGATCATACATCACTGATCTTAAGGACCTGATAAGCATCTTCTGCTCTCATGAGGTCATGTACCTCACATTACTTATGAAATCAATGTTAGAAATATTCATTAAATAATATTGGACTGCAATGGGCACCATTTTATTTTACTTTAAATTTGAAGAAGAGGAACTATCCTGCTCATGCCTATGAGATTTCATTTCTTTAGACATGTATAATTTTTTTTTATTTCTATATCCTCTTGATATCACTTTTCCAATTTCTTCATCTAAAATCTTGCATTTAGTTGATGTAAACACAATTACATTTCCTTTACCCACCATTTTACCTACTCTTAAAATATTTTTCTTTAGCCCTTTAACTAATAAAGTATCCACTGCTCTTCTATGTTTATTAATTATGGCTCTACCTTTTCCCAAAACTTTTTTCGGAGCACTATTTCCAAGAATAACCTTACCATCTTGGTTTTTTCTAAGAGACTCCATCTTACTCTTATCTCCAATCATGTAATGCTAACATCCACTATCTATGTACCATTCATTTTCATCTTCAAATGATTAGAGAGCAAGACCCAACCTTATTTGTTATTTTTCTTTCTACTCATTAAGAGGAATGTTTATGGATCCGTATTATTTAGGCCTTTTGACATCAATATTCTTATATGATTGCTTACCATGTTGTATGTGGCGATTCATTAATTTTTTCTCACATTCTTTTGCTACACGCCCAAAATTTTTACATGCATAACATCTATATGAACATAAAAGGGAGCAAAAGAATCATAATATCTCAGTTTCATATTCCCTCTATTGAAATCAATAGCTTTGTGACCAAATTTGTTGCAATTAAAACAATATCCCTTGAAGAAACTCGAGTACCTGGGAGTTGATGTACTTCTTGTGAGATGACTCATTGCTTTAATCGATATGCTTCTGCAATTGGCTATAACATATCCATAATTATGACATTCAACATTATTGATCATAGGAGAGAATTTATTAGCACTTCAATAGTTAGGAGAAAATGATTTCCTTTGAAGATTCAATTTCCTTGGTTGTTGATCATGTTGACTTCTTATCTCCTTGTTGAGTATTTCAGGTTTTCCAATGTTACCTTTCAGATTCCTTTCACTGTCTTGTAAACTAGATTCTCCTTCAACAGTTTCATGAAAACCAAGACCAGATTTAATGGCGGGAGACCTTTGACTGCTAAGAATATTATCCAAAATATTAGTACTATATTGAAATCTCAATTTTTTATCCTTTTCTTCTAATTAACCTTTTAGAATGTTTATCCGAACCTCCATTCTTTGATAATCTTCCTTTTCTATATACTTCTTATTCATACCTTCTTCAAACTTTCTTCCTTCTTCCACTTGCTCTTTTAATTTGATAATTTCTTCCTTCAACCCATTCTCTTGTTATTAAATGCTTAAACTAGTTCTTCATTTCAATTGTGTGATTTTTCAAGGTATGCTCTTAAAGAGACGATCTCAACTTCACAATATTTTTTAGATTCTAGAACAAAATTTACTGATTTAATATGATCCTTGTTATCTGCCTGCAACTTATCTTTAAGATTAACAATATTCTTCAAAGAAAGATTGATTTTTGACCTAAGATAAAAAAAATAAAAAATAAAAAAATAAAATAAAATAAAATTATACAAAATTATACAAATTTGTCTTCTTCTGAATCAATAACTCCATGTGACATAAAAAGGTTGTTTTGTCATGATGTTCATTTTTTGACATATTTTTAGATACAATGTTACCTTGAAGTTCTCCTAATGAGAACCCTTCCTTTGGGTTTTCTTCATGGATTTCCTGTATATTATCTGTTGGAGCAGGGTCCCTTAGGACTGCATTTTGGAGTAATTAATAGTATTTTTTTTAGTTTTGAGTCGAGCGTGCTAAGAAATGCACAATCAAGGGGATTTGGGGTGGGTCAAAGTCCCTTCATGAGTTGTAATGGGCTAAAGGGTAAATCTAGGAGTTTCAAACCATGGTTTGTGGACCTTAGTATGAGTGCAGGCTGAGATATAAATAGAAGTGTAGATCAAGTCGGATAAGAAAGTTTTTGGATAAGTTATTATGTATTTTTGATGAATGATTAAGCTTTGACACGGATATGTGTAAGCGCTTGTGTCTGAAAGGCTCCTATTGGTTGTGTGCATGGAGACCTTAGTCCAGCTGTGTGCGGACCCCGTTGGCTATGTGCGCAGGTGGATCTGAAGGATTGTAAGGGTTTTCAAGAATTCTTGATGAATAAAGAATTGTTTGGGTAACACTGAGTACTACATGCATATGTAATCTATTTATGTGATCTGTTTCTGCATATCATTTCTATTCGTGTTTATGAGTTATATTATCTATGATTGGATGGCTTGAGTACCTAATTTACTATTGACACGAATGCTAATTGCATAGTTCTAGTTTTGTAAGGGTGGAATATCACATTGTTATAATTGATAAAGTGGTTGTGGACCTTATTTTTGTGCGTGCGGGTAGGATTAAACGATGATAATTACTCTAGGGTTTCTGGTGCGCAAGTCAATATGTGTGTTAAAGAAGATATAAAGGTGCCTACTTCATTTAATTCTCTCGCAGGGTGTGGAAACCTAGTTCTAACACCCCCCCATACTGCTTCGGGTGACACTTTAGCCTGTTCAAGGAGGTCATTTCCGAAAGGGCCAGTATTAAGAGGTTTGTTGGTTACGTGCTAACTCTAAACCTGGGTTAAGACCCCTCAAGCCAACAAATGGTTCCATTTCCGGGACCAGGATCATTTTCAGAGAGATTAGGTGATGTGGCAGCCAACAAAAACTGAACTAGAAGTTTGGTTTGAACAAAAGATATACAAATTATCCATCAAGGAGAATAGAAGTAAGAATTTATCTACTGAAGAGTGGTAATAGAAGTATATTTTCACAGAGGTCTAGGAAATCTTCTTTGTGACCTTTGCACATGAATTACAAGAGTGGTTGTTAAGGTTAGATGAGTTTCAAATGTGTTGGAAGGACGAAAAGATCACTCAGTGGACACCTGAGTTGATCCCACAGTTAGAGTAGACCAATAACTCCATCACCCACACTGTAGATCATTGGGTTGGTAACATTTTGGGTGGGTTTGTGACAAATTTGCAGTAGATCAGTTTATGTCATATTCTGAAGCTGAAAGGAGCTTCTTCAAAGGACTGAGAGGTAAGTTCATACACTCTCTTCCTTTTTTGATTAAGATGCGATTGTGTGAAAGGGGTATTACGTGCAGTCACACTGAGTGAATGACCCCAAACAAAGTTGAAATCACTATGCACATCAGAAAGTAATTTCAGGTTAACAAGAGAGGAGACAGATCTGTATACATACATCTAAGAAGCCCACCTAATATTGATACAGAGAGTGGTGAGGATACACGTGCCAGAGGTAGCCCTGCAACCACCCCACAGTTGAACTCGCACAAGGGTAAGTCATCTCCTACTCCACCACCACCTCCACCACCAGGGGGCGATATGGTTGCACATATGAAGCTACCCACCTTCAAGGGTGTGGGCGATGAAGACATGGAGAGATTCTGGTTTGTTGCATATGCAGTATGGACTGCGCAAAATTTCAATACTGATGTTATCAAAAGGGCGCAGCTAGCCATGGTGTTTGAAGGTCATGCGTAGGACTAGTTTATGGGATATTTGGCTTAGAATGTTGATCATACTATCGATGAGATCAAGAAATATTTGAAGCAGCAGTTCAGAAAACCAATGTCCTACTCACAATGTGTAACAGAGCTGAAAGAAATCTGACAAGAAGCAAACTAATCTGTCTGGGAGGCAAATTAGCGATTGAAGCACACTATCAGCGATGGAGGATTTGTCTATGATGATAAGAAGCATAAAGAATTAATTATTTCCATGCTACTGCCACTCCTATGTGGCCTTATGAATCAATATAAAATTGATTCTCAAGCGGAGGCCCTTGGAGTTGCTATGAAACTGGAAGCCGCACCCAGAACTGATGACCAATTTGGGACACTACAAATCCAAAATCCATTAGAATAGATGCACTTGGAGATTCAGAACCTACGCAGAGACAGAGGGAAAGAATTCAGTGCAGATGTATGGTGTATAAGTTATAAGGGTTCTAATCACACAAAATATCAGTGTACCTTGCTTCAAGATTCCATGCAAGCGGGAGGACCAAATCCATTATGACCCAGGGATGCTACAGGATGGAGTGTTACACCTACGCTGTGGTGCCCTGACTATTAAGTGATTAGACGACATGACAAAAACCATTGCCCTCAATTAGGAAGTTATGTACTCGAACTGAAGCAACAATGGTGTAGGTTTTTCTCTTTGGTTGGCCATGATGAGCATCACTACCGTACCTTTGATATGATGATAGACAATGAAAACCTTTATAGAGTGCAGGCCAACCCATATTCACAAGCATCCCCCTCTAGGCGTGGTGGATCTATAGACAGAGGAAGGGGAGGAGGAAGAGGTGGTGATGCAGGTTGTGGAAGAGGACAACTAATTTTCTATAACTATGGAGACGTTATACACTATGCACGTGATTGTCCGAACCCTGCATGAATGTATTGCAGGTATTGTAGACAATTTGATCATGTTATTGAAGATTGTCTTGTTTTTATATCTAGAATGTAGGAGAAGCAACAACAGATACCTATGCAGAATATCCAAGTGGTGCTACTACTCAATAAGATGAGGGAAAGAAGGTTGATCCAGAGCCATGGATCATAAAAGCTTCTGAAAAGAAGGAAGGGCTAAACCTGCAGAAAGAGAAGGAGAATTTCGTAGAAGCTAGAAAGGATTTTGCTACTGCAGGTGCGTCCATGTCCAAGTCAATCACATAAGCGAACATTGATGATGAAGTCAAACCTTTCCTGTAAGGCTGCTTCAAGCTATTGCAGAACCAGAAAGCAGTAGACAACCTTCAGGCTCTGATAGATAGTTGCATGGATAAGGATTTGCCTCGAACTAAGAGTAAGGTTGTAAACGATATCTACAAGAATAAGAAGAGGATCGGTTGAGAGATGCACATGACCATGAAAATAGGGGAGTATGAGATGGATCAGGTCATTTTAGACTTGGGATATGATGAAAATGTTCTACCTAAGTAGACTTGACAGAAGATGGGTGAACCAAAGCTGGAATGGTCCACCATTTAGCTACGCATGGCTAATCAGCAGAAAATAATTCCACAAGGGAGACTCCCACATGTTCAGGTAGACATTGTTGGAGTAAAGGTACGCACAGAATTTGAAGTAATACAAATTGTGGATGATGCAGAATCCTACACTGTGCTGCTAGGACTGGATTGGGCCATCGATATGGGATGCATCATCAACTTGAAGCACAGGAGCATGATCTTTGAAAACAATGGTACTCGGGTTATAATACCTTTGGATCTAGTGGAAGGGGAGAGATATATAGAACCACTGCGTGAAGGAGATGATGTCGACCATATCTACAAGTTGACTGCATGAGATGAGGATTGGATCAACCGAACTACTGATGAGATGTTGAATTGGGAAAAGGATAGCTCATGTTTCTCATATTCGGATGGAGAAATGGAGAACTGGCACAACTGTCTGCATGATTTGTCTGCGTTGCGCTACCTTAGAGTCACTAAAAATTTTTGATGCATCTCTTCAGAGGTACAATAATTGCCATATTTTTATGGTTCTAGCAGTGTTGTATTATTTTTGGAAAATATGGAACAAGGTGTCCCAGAAGAGAAAAGGTTATAGGCACTTGATCTCACTATGTGCACAACCACAACACGTTGGTGGGATATGCGCAAAAGGAAATTTGAAGATTGGGAAGAATGAAACATAATGATGTGGTTGCACTTTGAGAAACCCACTTCCCCACCAACTCAAATTTTTGGTGGCTGAGGTGATTCACACAAACACTTGGCTACATTGATGGGGGTTTGGGATAAGAAGCCCAGGGTCAAATGGGTTCACATGTTTGTCCATACGTTGGGATCAATCCCTACTGCATGGTATTTGGAGATGGAGCTACGCTGAGGGACCCTTAATTGGGTTACAATGAGTGAAATTTTTCTATTAACCTTCGATATGGCTGGTGGATCAGAGGGGTTGGACGAAGCCCTACAGGATATAGAAGCAATTGCCTTTGATGATTCCCATCCTATGATAGAATGTGTTGTGCTAGCATGGGAAGCCTAGATGTAGGATATTGTCAACTGTAGGAATATGTCAGTGGAAGATAACAAGAAAGATCCAAGAAATATCAATATTCCAGAATCTGAGGGGGAGCGCGCAGTTGCAAGGCCCTTATTAGGAATGGTGGATGTAGCTAAGCCTCTGAAACTAAAGGAAGTCAACATTGGGATGGAGTAACGACCCAGGTTGGCCAAAATATGAGATTATTGGGATGATGACACAGTGGGAGAGGTTGCGGAGTTGCTGACAGAATATCAGGACCTATTTCCCATAAATTTTTCTGAGCTTAAAGGAATTGTAGGAGATTTGGGAGTTATGAAGATCACGTTGAATCAAGATGCGCACCCCGTCAAGTAGTGGCCTTATTGGTTAAATCCAAAATATAAGCCAAAAGTGAAGGAATAATTAGAGAAAATGGTTGTTGTAGGAATCATTGAGCTCATGGAGAAGTCTAATTGGGTGAGCCCGATGGTTTTTCAGGAAAAGAAGACTAAGGGAGAAATAAGGATATGTGTGGACCTACGCAAACTGAATGATGCATGTGTACATGAACCCTTCCCTCCTGCATTTTTAGATAAAATTTTGGACAATATGGGAGGACAAGAGGCCTACTCTTTCATTGATGGATTTTAAGGGTATCATCATATTAGGATTGCGCCAGAAGACCGAAGTAAGACCACTTTTGAAACAGAATGGGGATCATTCCAATACACAGTCATCCCTTTTTGATTGAAGAATGCACCTGTTATTTTCTTGCGTGTAGTAGTTGTATTCAAGGAATTCATGCACAAGTTTCTGGAGGTGTACTTTGATGATTGGATTGTGTTTGGACTGGTAAAGAAACATGTGTCCAACCTACGCATGATGCTCAACACTTGCAAGAAGCATCATATCTGTCTTAACTTGAAGAAGTGTATATTTTGTGTTCCTTTTGGAATCTTGTTGGGAAATATTGCTTTTCAGCAAGGATTGATGTTAGATCCAGCCGAGATTGAAATTATTTTCAACTTGGAGGTCCCTACTAATGAGGAACAGCTGCGCTCTATTCTAGGGAACACAGGATATTATAGAAAATTCATTTAGGGCTATGCAATGATTACTGTGCCTATGAAGAAATTGCTGAAGAAAGATGTGTCATTTTTCTGGGATGAGGAATTTCAAAAGAGATTTGAGTTGTTGAAGGAAAATATGGTTATTGCACATATTTTAATATTCCCTCACTGGTCCAAGGTTTTCCATGTGCACGTTGATGCACCCGACATTGCACTTGCAGCTGTCTTACCACAGCTAGGCTTATGAGATATTGATCACCCTGTTGCCTTTGCAAGTAGGAAGCTCTCCAGTGTAGAGTGCAACTACTCAACCACATAGAGGGAAGGATTGGATATGGTCTATGCTTTGCAGAAATATATGCATTATCTGCTAGGGGGGCACTTCAAGATGTTCACTGACCACTCTGCTTTGAAGTCTCTGGTAAATAAGCATGTGTTGGCGAGGAATATTTGTAGATGGTTGTTGCTATTTCAGGAATATGATTTTGAAATCATTTTTAAGCCTGGTAGACTGAACGTTGGACCTGATCATTTATCACACATTGAGAATAGGGAGGAACCAACCAGTCTAGAGGAAGGACTGCCTGATGCACATCTCTTTGCTATTAAAGTGGTTGATGAACACTTTGCAGATATCATTCACTTCTTGACTACTAGCAGTGTGCCTGTTGAATACTCGGTGCAACAAAAGAAGGAGTTGGTTTTGCGCGCAACTAATTTTACATTGATTGCTAGTCAACTCTACAAGTTGGAAGTAGATGAAGTATTAAAAATGCATGTTTTGCAACATGAAAGAAAAGACATCTGGGCTAAAGCTCATGAGGGAGTGGCAGGAGGCCACAATGTAGGGAAAGATATTGCGCAGAAGGTAATGCGTGCTGGGTTATGGTGGCCCACAATGCACAACGATGCACATGCATAATGTCTAGCTTGTGATGCATGCCAACGAACCAGGAAGCCATCGCGTAGAGATGAAATGCCATTGTAGCCACAGATGGCCATGCAAGCTTTTGAGAAATGGGCCATAGAATTTTTTGGGCCTATCAATCTTCCCGGGAAGAAGACTGGCATGCGCTACATCGTCACTGCTTAAAATTATGTACCCAGATGGGAAGAAGCTAAGCCAGCAAAATATTGTACTATTTTATTGGTTGCCACAAGATAGTGATGAGTTTATTTTTGAAAATATCTTGACTATTTTTGGTTGCCACAAGATAGTGATGAGTGATTGGGGTAGGCACTTTGTTAATGATACCATTAAAGCTCTTACAGAGGAATTCCATATACATCACAAGAAGAGTACTCCCTATCACCCTTAGGAAAATGGTGTAGTGGAGGCCTTTAACAAAATCTTGGAGAAGGCACTCATAAAGATCTGTAATGCAAACCGAAATGATTGGGACATGCACATCCCTTCTGTTTTATGGGATTATAGAAATACGTGCAAGAATTTGACTGGTAAAACACCATTCAGGATGGTTTATGGACAAGAAGCAATCATTCCAATGGAATATATTCTCTCAATCCTGTGCATCACATCATTCACTAATATGGCTGAACCAGACATCATGGAGGAATGTCTATCACAATTGGTTTCATTAGAGGAGGATCGATTTATTGTTAAGTTCCATCAGCAAGTGAAGAAGGCACGTGAAAAGACAAGGTGACCAAGGGAAGGGAAAGGTGACCAAGGGATCATCATCTAAGCCATAGAAATCCCCTAGAAAAGTTATTTTCTCGTGTCAGATAACAAAGGACAAGTCCCCGATGGGTGACCCGTCAAAAAGACCTATATCATCAATAGAGGAGGTTGTGCTCTTTTTTGAGCCCATTTCGTGGCTCCCAAAGTATGTGAGGCTGCGCAGACCCTTTGTGAATGTGCTAAAGGATTTGGACACAGTGCACAATTACCTGCAAATTCCCTTCATCCCAGAAGCAGTGATGTTGGAGGGGGATGTTTTTGGAAAGATCCCTACAGTAAAGTTTGATGATCATGATCTAGCAAATGAAAAGATATTCCCAAAGCTAGCACCCAAGTTTTATCTAGAGTATGTTGTATATGTTGGAGTTGTTAAAGTAGAGCCGATGCGTTGGGCGCGGGGGTTGAGTAATGTTGGAATTCTCAATCTGTTGAGGATTCCTCTCTTTGGCAGGTACCCCATCACAGATGTCTGCGTGCGGAAAATTTTGTTGCTAGTACATGATGGGTGCCTATGGATCCAGAATTTTATTCCTATATATGTCGGGTTGATCCATTGGATCATCAGCCTGCCAAAGAAGGGGCCCAGTCCTATGGCCAATTATGGAAAAATCCGGGAACTGAAGGTAGCTGCCAAGGTAAAAAAGGATTACAAGGTGGGGTGGATTCCAGGGGCTTCATGGTGCAGCAGATCAATGACCCAGTGGTGCGCCTTGGAAATTTGGCACTAGGCTGCAAAATGATGCACAAATGCAGGCCTAAGGTGGTACCTACGGATGTCATCGCACTCGCAGGGTAGTGTGAGAAAGGCATCAGCTACAACTGGTCACAATTCCTCCGTAATGAGTTCCTGGAAAATGTGCGTGAGGTGCAGGAGGAAGGAAATAATTTCTGCTATTCGTGGATTCTCTTACTCATTACTCTGGTTGTGTGGGAGACGCTAGCATATGCAGTCCTTGCAGATGTGGAGCCTGGTATATTCGAAGGGGCGTGCTACGCCAACCTATGGGAGTCCACAGACCCGAAGGGAGTGATGGAGAATAAGATATTTTGGACCTTATTCAAGGGAGCATTAGCTACAACTATCGACTTGCACCCCTAGTTTTCCCCAGCCACATACAAAAAATACAAATCCATTATAGACTTCAAGGTGTCAATGCACAACTTTCATATTCATGCATGCAGAGATCACGTATGGTAAAACCTACCTTATATGGTGACAGAGGCTGAATCGACCAGGTCATTGTGAGATGGACTGAAGGATGGAAGACTAGGCTAGGCTCTACCATGCTTATCACAACCTCCACGTCTGGCAAAGAGACAACAACAGAGATTGCCAAGGGAAAAGAAGAAGAAAAGGAAGCCGAGAAAGAAGCAGATAAAGAGTCAGAAAAGGAACCTGAGGAGGATCCTAAGGTGGATCTCGGAGGCAGATATGGCTTAGATGGTATAGAAGTCGAGTCCCCCATAGGTACCAAGCACAGCGTTAAAAACCCCAAGGGTGCACGAAAGAAGAAAAAGGGTTCGAAGGTAGGAGGCATAGAGGACGCCACCCTTACAGAGGATGACCTTGATAAGATATTAGATGTAATCACATCTGCCTCCGAGGATAGGTGGACTGTGCTCGAGGAGAATTAGAAGGCTGCAACATAGCCTATGTAGACTGGATTATAGGTATTACATCTCAATATCGATAGCATTCAAGAGAGCGTGGCTCAAGTAAGGCCGGTTCAAGTTACTGAGAGCACAAGTATGATCATCAGCACGACATATAGCATGATCTTCCCCTTCCTTTGAGCATTGGTTATAATGGAACAAACTGCATTGCATGCATAGGTTCAAACCTTCTCAGAGGTTGGTATTGAATTATCAATGCTCCCCAGTGGAAAGCTACACGTTATCTAGACAATCATTAAATATGAGCTGCAATGAAGAGAGGCATGCATGATCCAGCAACTCACTGAGGAAAAGCATAAGGTCAAAGTAAAACCACAGAAGTCTTTCTAGGCTCAGATAGCACAACAAGCATAGATGTCACAATGGGTAGAGTTAGAGAATTCAATTGATCGTCTATGTGGTGACCTGCCAGAGTTTGTTATCCCTGCATATTTTGCGCCCCAAGACAAGATTGAAATTTTAGTGGCTGCACTAAAGGCCTCCTGTTCCTAAGTACAGGCAGTCAAAGCAGTTTTCAAGTAGCAGATCATGGAGTTTCAAGCAAAGCCTCAGCCAGAAACTCTTCCGAAAGTGCAAGCACAACGCGCTGCCTTAGTTTAAGGAAGCTTCATCAAGCATGGTAGCAAAAGTCACCAAGGGTACTAAACCCTTGGACGCAGAAATGGGCTTGTGGACTTCAGTACAAACCAACCTACATGTGAAGAAAATATCACAGGAACTACGCACCAAGGAGTAGGCGTTCGATGAGCTTTAGGAGGCGCTACCTACATTTGTGCCTCCTCAATGAATGTCACGATTGCAAATGAGCCAGGTGTTGCGCGGTGAGGTTGAAGACCTACAGAGGAAGAAACACATCTTGACCACCCAGATTAAGTCATGGGTAGATGAAGAGATGAAGATATCACATGATTGAGATCCTTTTGTCAAGAACCTAAGCCATACTTACCAGAGTATCAGTCTCGCAGCAGAGGGGCTTACCTCTCAAAAGTTGGTGGATACAGCTCATAGTGTTGTTGATCAATGCACATGCATACTTGTGCCCTTCACTACCGCCATCGAGGAGCTTAAGACGAAGATGAAGACCCCAGTACCTCTGTGACTCGCGACAAGTCATAAAATTGTATTAGGGGACTATTAGAGTAGGGTCCCTTAGGACCGCATTTTTGGAGTAATTAATAGTAATTTTTGTAGTTTTGAGTTGTGCGCACTAAGAAATGTACAGTCAAGGGGCTTTGGGGTGAGTCAAAGTCCCTTCATGAGTTGTAATGGGATAAAGGGTAAATATAGGAGTCTCAAACCATGGTTTTTGGACCTTAGTATGAATGCAGACTAAGATATAAATAGAAGTCTAGATCGAGTCAGATATGACAATTTTTTGGATAAGTTATGATGTGTGTTTGATGAATGATTGAGCTCTGAAGTGGATCTGTGTCTGAAAGGCTCTTGTTGGCTGTGTGCGTGGAGACCTTAGTTCGGCTATGTGCGGACCCCACTGGCTGTGTGCATAGGTGGATCTGAAGGATTGTAAGGGTTTTTGAGAACTGTTGATGAATAAATATTTGTTTGGGTAACTTTGAGTACTGAATGCATTTGTAATCTATTTCCACGTATGATTTCTATTCGTTTTTATGAGTTATATTATCTGTGATTTGATCAGTTGTGTACCTACTTTACTGTTGACACGAATTTTAATTGCATAGATCTAGTTCTGTCAGGGTGGAATATCACATTTTTAGAACTGTTAAAGTGATTATGGACCTTCTGTCTATGCATGCACGCAAAATTAAATGGTGATAACTACCCTAGGATTTCTAGTTATGGTTTCTGGTGCACAAGTCATTCTATGTGTTAAATCAGATCTAAAGGTGCATGCTTCATTTAATTCTCTCTCAGGGTGTGGAAACCTAGTTCCAGCACCCCCATACTGCTTCGGGTTATACTTTGGCCTGCACAAGCAAGTAATTTCCGAAAGGGACAATAGTAAGAGGTTTTTGCTGTTTGATGAGATTCAACAAGATGATGAGCTTAGTGAAAATTAAGCACCTTCAATAAGTGGGGCCCGCAGCCTATTTTTAGGTGTATGTATATTTTTAGACACGGTGAGCATATTCTATAAGTTGCAGGATGATATTTGTAGATGATTGATCAAGTTGGAAAAATATATGAGATTATGTTCTTAGAAGATTGTGCGAAGTTTATTTATAGATCGCTAATCTAAAAATAGATGCATGTCAATTATTATTAGCCCTTAATAATAATCCGACAATAAATATCAACTTATTCTCTTGGAGCACTTCATTTCAGTGAATAGATTTGGAAAATTAGTGGGCTGAAGGAATTACGCAATTCCTAGGGTGGTTGGTGACTCATGCATGGAGGACTCAGTTATAACTGAAGTGGTAGAGTTGTGACACAGTTGGAAGAGTAGTTATGGGAGTTGTTATTTAGTTTAACTTAGTTAAGCGAGTTAAACTCAGTTGTGCTAGTTGTTTCTAGTTCTAACTGAAGATACACTAGTGAGAGTTTAGTGAATTAATAATTTAATTAATTCACAACTAGAGACTCACTTTCAACTGAAAAAATACAACAGCTAACTACTTGCATGTAAGTTCTAGTGGAGACTCGGTGGAGAGATAGGTGAAAGGGTGAGATGGACTATCTGTTGTGACTATAGTGATACATTCAATGCATCTGACACACATTGGAGATGCCAATGAGGATTGCGCAGTGAAGGAAAGGTCAATTCGAATTCATTCACGAGTCTCATTCAATAGGGATTGTGCAGTGGAGGCAGGCTATCAGGAGGCAAGAAATTGGTGCATAGATATGAAAATTTCTGCATGATAGTGTGTAATGATTGTTGATTGTACTGAGAGCTTGATGTACTAAGATTTGTATAAGATTATTACATGATCCATTGATATACATAATATATGATAGTTGGTGTTTTTATCTTTAAGCTTTCCCGTTAAACAACTGTGTTTATGTGTGATTGATTTTGCTTCATATGTGTTTTGCAATTGGCGATTTAATTTCCGCAAAGAATTAAGTGGAAGGATTTTGTATTTAACATAAGTTAATTTGTTAGATCAGGGGAGTCCAATAATATACATGCATATTGTATAATTTATACATGGTATCAGATTAGTTTTAATCACTGAATTTTGCAATATTGAAGTGGTGTTGAGTTTTGTGCTGGTGGACAATTCAAATTTGCTGCAGAAATTTCTTGGTGTGACAGTTGAGTATTCATTGAAATGGCTTTCAATGGGTTGCAGTTGGAGTATGCCCTTGAGGGTAGCTCTAACTACATAGCTTGGAAGGACAGGATGGAGGCGGTGCTTGAAGATAATGTTCGGAAGGAGTTCATCGATAACGATGTTCCTAAGCCTACTTATAGTGATGCTGCATTACTTGACGCGTGGAAAAAGAAGGTAGAGAAGACAAGAAGAATTATGTTGGAAGGTGTAAAGGACCATATTGTGTCAATCCTTCACGGGAAAGCCACTCCATTTGCAATGTGGAAGGCTTTGATAGATCTTTTCCAAAGAAGCAGCGGCCATAGGAAGTGGGTGCTGAAAGATAAGCTCAGAAAAATTAAAATGGAGAAGGGTGACAATATTCCAAAATATCTTACGAAGTTTGTCCAATGTAGGGATGAGCTTGGGAGTGTGGGAATCACAGTTGTGGATAATGACTTGGTGAGCTTGGCTCTCCTTGGGCTATCGAAGAGTTGGTACAGTTATCAGAGCTCTGCTAATGGACGGGAGAAACTGCTAGATTGGGAGCGACTTTGGTCGGATCTAGTGCAGGAGGAGATAAGAAGAAGTGCCAGGGATCGCTCTTCATCAAAGAATGATGATGAAGATAATTGCACTTTGGCTACAATAGCAAGGAAAGGGAAGTGGAAGAAATCCCATACAAAATCCAAGGCTAAAGGCAAGAATCTGGATTTGTCCAAGGTGAAGTGTTTTCACTATCACGAACATGGGCATCTCACCACTAACTGCCCACAGAAAAAGAAGAACAAGAAGGTTACTGGAGCTACAGTAGGTGAGGCCATTTCCTTGCAATTTGAACTTGATTTCTCTTTGACCGCATGCTTTGTTTCAAGCGCAATGGGATTAGTGTGGTATCTTGACAGTGGTGCTTCCTTCCACGTGACGGAAGACAAGGGGTTGTTTAGTAATTTGGAGGAGAAATATCTCCAAATGAATATAGAGATGGGCAACGATGGTAGATACAGTGTAATTGGAATTGGAACCATTACCTTTGAGAGGGAGTTAGGTAAACCATTTCTGTTGAAAGATGTTATGCATGTTCCAGGTCTGAAGAAGAACTTGGTCTCAATCGCGATGTTGGAGGACAGAGGTTATGACGTTGTTTTCAGCGAGGGAAAATCTTTCCTGCGACATAAAACAACGGGTCAAACCAAGAGGATAGGGATTGGAGTTAAGAATATCTACAAGCTGGAGGTAGATGGTTGTGCTGCAATGATGGGCAAAGAAGAAGAAGTGGTGAGCTAGGATGAGGGCAAATTATGGCACAGGAGATTGGGCCATCTTCACCATGGCGCCTTGAAGATTTTGCAGCAGATTTCTACTAGACTTCCCAAGGGTACTATTACACATTCAGATCAGTGCAAGGTATGTAATATGGGTAATTTTGTGAAGACCAACTTTCATGAGAAGGAGAACCGTGCTTCGGTGATCCTGGAGAGAATCCACACAGACGTCTTTGGACCTTTCTCGATTGCTTCAACAACAAAACACAGGTATTATGTTATATTTTTTGATGACTATTCTTGTAGATGTCGGATCTTATTCATGTAGAAGAAGAGTAAAACATTTTCAAAGTTCTGTGAGTTTAAAGCATTGGTGGAGAAGGAGTCGAGGAAGCAAGTGAAGGCTCTGCAGAGCGATAATGGTGGTGAATATATCTTGAACAAATTCAAAGACTTCTGTAGCAAAGAAGGAATTCGAAGAGAACTCATAGCGCCTCATAACCCACAGTAAAATTGGGTTGCGGAGAGGAAGAACAAAATGATCATGGGTATTTCACGAGCTATGCTTCATGACCAGGGCCTACCAATGCACTTGTGGGCGGAAGCATGCAACACTGCGGTTTATGTGCAAAACCATTGTCCTCATAGAGTACTTGGCATGAGTACACCTGAAGAAGCTTTTACTGGTAAGAAGCTTGATATTTCTCATTTAAATATTTTTGGCTCATTTGTTTACATTCCTGTGACAGGATGCCAGGAAGAAGCTGGAGCCGACTGCAGAAGTTGGGATATTTTTGGGGTACACAGAAACACCCCATAATTATCATGTGTATTTTCCAAACAGTCGGATGACTGTGGTTCGACAGGATATAAAATTCAATGAGGATAAAGCCATGAATTTGTCGCTTGAGATGGCGCTACACTTGCATGCAGAGGAGGAATTTCTTGTTTCCAAAGATGAGCCTCAAGATGTAGATCAGCCACAGGAGGAGGATCAGGGAGTGGAGGAGTCCACTCACACAGATCCAAACATCAGAACATGTGGAAGGCGTACCATAGAAGCTGAGAGGCTAAATCTTGATGCGACACATAATGTAGGAGTCCTACATCACAGCGTAGACAGAGACAGTCACCTGATCGATTAACTTGATACATGGCTCTCATGAGCAACTGTTTCATGACAGAGCCATCTTCCTTTGAGGAAGTAATGCAGGAGCCCACATGGGTAGATCCCATGGTGGAGGAGTATGACTCCATTGTCAGAAACAATGCTTAGGAGATTGTTCCAAGGCCGGTTGGTAAATCAGTGGTAGGTTCAAGATGGATCTACAAGGTAAAGAAAGTTATTGATGGGAGCGTCGAGAAGTATAAGGCAAGATTTGTTGCCCTAGGATTATCATATATCGAGGGGATTGATTATGAAGAAACATTTTCACCTGTCGCACGGTATTCTTCCATAAGGACCATCCTTTCTCTCTTAGCACAGATGGGTTGGCACATTCATCAGATGGATGTGAAGACTGTGTTCCTTAATGGGATCATTGAGGAAGAAGTGTACATTGAGCAACCTGAAAGATTTGATATCTTCAGCAGCGAGTCGCATGTGTGCAAACTCAAAATAGCATTGTATGGGCTGAAGAAAGCACCTGATGCTTGGTATACATGGATCGATGGCTATTTCACTGGACTTGGCTTCACCAAGAGTGAGGAAGATGCAAACCTATACAAAATTGTGGTGGAGGGTAAGCTTTTAATCATTGTTCTTTATGTTGATGATTTAATACTGACAGGTGATGAGAAGTTGATACACTCATGCAAGGAAGATCTTGCAAATGAGTTTGAGATGAAGGATTTGGGCCTCCTTCTTTATTTCCTTGGATTGGAAATATGGCAGCGAGAAGGTGAACTATTTGTGTCTCAAGGCAAGTATGCTCAGGAGATACTTGGTAAGTTTCACATGTAGGACTGCAAGCCCGTGGATACTGCTCTTCTAGGAAATTGGAGGAAAGAGGATGCTACATCGTAAAAGGTAGTGGATGCTACTGTCTATCAATAGTTGGTGGGTTTGCTCATGTATTTAGTTAATACAAGACCAGACATATGCTATGCGGTGAACCAGCTTATTCAAGCGATGGTTAAGCCTACAAAGCTCTTTTGGAAGGAAGGAAAGCATGTCTCGAGATATCTCAGGGGCACATCTGAGTATGGCTTATGGTACAGACAGATGCATGAGGTGAAGTTGCATGGCTTCACGGATGCAGATTGGGTAGGCAGCACAAAAGGACAGATAGAGCACATCAGGAGGGGTTTTCAGTATCAGATCTACAATAGTTTATTGATACAACAGGAAACAAAGATCCATGGCACTCAATTCAGCGGAAGCAGAATACATGGCAGCAAGTCAAGCTGCATGTGAGGCTATCTAGATGAGGAAGATCTTGGTTGGTTTGTTCGGTTCTCATTTAGATCCTACAATGATACATTGTGATAATCAGAGTTCCATTAAACTCTCTATTAATCATGTGTTTCATGATAGATCTAAGAATATAGATATTTGGTATCATCATATCAGAGATTGTGTGGAGCAAAAGATCATGTTGCTTCAGTACATTCCTACGGAATATCAGGATGCAGATATTCTGATGAAGGTGCTCACCAGGAGAAAATTAGAATACCATATAGGCAGGATTGGGGTGAAGGATAATCCCTATCTTGTTGAAAGGGAGTGTTGAGATTCAACAAGATGATGAGCTTAGTGAAAATTAAGCACCTTCACTAAGTGGGGCTCGTAGGCTATTTTTAGGTGTATGTCTATTTTTAGACATGGTGAGCATATTCTATAAGTTGCAGGATGCTATTTGTAGATGGTTGATCAAGTTGGAAAAAGAGATGAGATTCTATTTTTAGAAGATTGGGCAAAGTCTATTTTAGATCGCTAATCTAAAAATAGATGCATGTCGATTATTATTAGCCCTTAATAATAATCCAACAATAAATATCAACATTCTCTTGGAGCACTTTATTTAAGTGAATAGATTTAGAAAATTAGTGGGATGAAGGAATTACAGAATTCCTAGGGTGGTTGATGACTCATGCATGGAGTACTCAGTTAGAACTGAAGTGGCAGAGTTGTGACAGAGTTGGAAGAGTAGTTATGGGAGTTGTTATTTAGTTTAACTTAGTTAAGTGAGTTAAACTCAGTTGTGCTAGTTGTATCTAGTTCTAACTAAAGATACACTAGTGAGATTTTAGTGAATTAATTATTTAATTAATTCACAATTAGAGACTCACATGCAATTGAACAAATACAATAGTTAAATACTTGCATGTCAGTTCCAGTGGAGACCCAATGGAGAGATAGGTGAAAGGGTGAGATGGACTATCTATTGTGACTATAGTGATGCATTCAATGCATCCGACACACATTGGAGATGCCAATGAGGATTGTGCAGTGAAGGAAAGGCCAATTCGAATTCATTCAGGGGTCTTCTTCAACAAGGATTGCGCAGTGGAGGTGGGCTGTCAAAAGGCAAGAAATTGGTGCATAGATATGAAAATTTCTGCATGACAGTGTGTAATGATTGTTGATTGTACTGAGAGCTTGATGTACTAAGCTTTGTATGAGATTATTACATGATCCACTCGTATACATAATATATGATAGTTAGGGTTTTTAGCTTTAAGCTTTCCCGTTAAACAACTGTGTTTATGTGCGATTGATTTTGCTTCATATGTGTTTTGCAATTGGCGATTTAATTTCCACAAAGAATTAAGTGGAAGGATTATGTATTTAACATAAGTTAATTTGTTAGATCAGGGGAGTCCAGTAATATACATGCATATTGTATAATTTCTACATTGGTTACATGCTAACTCTGAACCTAGGTCAGGACCCCTCAAGCCAACATTATCTCACACTTGCTTTGCAGTTGTATAATGCATAGCCCTATTTAATGTTGAATCATGTATGCTATTAATGATGTCACTCAATGCATTACAATTATTTTATGCTTCCTCGTCTGTTGAAGGAATTTTGGTGTAGCCATTGAATACTAGTTACCAAACATCAAGGTTCATTAGATTAGGCTTCATATTTTCTTTCCATTCTTTATAATTATCATTTCTTAGCATAGGAACACCTTCCTTGTCCTTTGTTTTTTACTTTCCTTGTTCCTTTGCTTCTAGGGCCATTATTTTTTAATCTATTTTCTATATAGAATTCTTAATTTATATTTTACCGATGATTGCAAGTTAAGTTGATTCATTTTCATCTTCAATATCATCATTATTACATACACAAGGAAATGTACCAAAATTATAAAAAAATCCAATCCCTGATAATTCTTGGTTACTATCTTCTTCGTTCTTGATCAATAGAAAGTGGGTTGCTCCCAAAAGTGAACATTTGTTGACATTTGTAGCTTTCCTTGCATCTGATGTAACGTGATAGGTTTCTGACTCCTTCCTTCGAGCTATCTTCTTCTTTCCCATCATCATTGATCCACTACAAGAGGTTAAGACTCAACTGAAGTGACCTTATTTGATACCAATTTTTGGGAAAACTACTGAGAGGGGGAGGGGGGGGGGGGGGTGTGAATCAATATTTTAAAACTCTCTTAAATATTTCAATTTATTATTCCAATTAATTTACGTTGTTTTCATTAAGTAAACCCACGTATGTATGCTACTGTGTTGAATACAACTAGCATATATTTAGTTAAATACATTTTCATTTAATTCATCACATGTTTATCTTGAACCATCACATAAGTACTTCATTAGACGTTAATTAAACAATAAATATGAATAGTAAGAACATAATAGACCATCACACATGTACACCAAACTTTTTAGGTGGAAACCCAATGTGGGAGAAAACCATTGTTCCTGTCATCTCTATCTTCATATTTTATTATAAAGAAAAAATCTTACTATCTTGTACTAGCATAGACTCATACTAGTACATAGGAGCCCACCTGTAGAAGGCTACAACCTTCTCTCATTCTCCATCACCCAATGGAAGGGATCTCTAACCCCCTAGTCTCATTTACCGATAGCCACCAAAAGGGATCCCCTACCCCCTGATCAGATTTACCAATTATCACTGGAAGGAATCCTCGACTCCCTTACTTAAGGCTCCAACCATCAACACCTCTATGGACCACGTTTCATAATATTTCATACTAGATCCACCTGATCCAAAATATCAAAACTGTAGGCCAATTTTTGTCATATTTTTAGACTGGACCCACTACCATCATTTGAGCCCAATACCAAATAACAATATTGAAACCAAAAACTACATTAGATCACCGAACTAACTGATACCTTTCATCAGAATACCAGACCACATATTGTTTGTCACAGAAACCAGATCATGTCACTGCAAACCCTGATTAAGAACATGTCAGAATATATACGTTATTGTTTTGAAGCATACCCACATATATACACACTTTCCCTTAGGATGACCCACATACATATCTCAAAATACTGACAACTAAATATGAATCATTCTCATACGAAAATATTCACTCAACACATACTGCCATTATCAAAAATATATGATGACGTATAGATCATCACATAGTAACATATATTGAACATTTCATTCCACAATTAGTTCAACCCAACTAGCCTTGTAAAATAAATATTATCATGAAATACTTCATTGGCATACAAAAACAAACATACGGAAGCAAATTGACGATTATCATCAGCGCATATTGAAAAACCCTAGCAGATATATATCACTCTTATGAATAACTTCCACGTATATACATGTCTTTCATACTTTACCCCCACATACAGATCTGTCCATAGGTATAATATATACGTGACTACCCATAAGAAGATCCGCGTATATACGCAATATTTCTAAAGAGAACGTGTGTGCATATCTATAATTACTGATTCATAACGTTGCTGCACAACACAACATTTGTCAAACCCAAAATCGACATACACTGTTATAGACACATATCATTACATCATCATCACATATATATCAAACCATAAATATATTATTCAATGTGTATTCATTTCATATCTATTATATTTGATCCATCTTCATACTCCCTAGTGCACACTTATCTCAAATCAAACCATTCATCAATAACCCATTACTTGCTCCCCAAACACTTTGATCTGCATTTACTTATATAGCTTCGGCCTTAGCCAATACCTTGGGTCAAACCATTAGTAGAATTTATGGTATTATTTGACAAGATCAAACATCCATTGTTGCGCTCATTACTACGGTCCAATACCATGGTAAATACCCCTGGTATTTAGAATACCATTGTGTGAAAATTGTACATGACTTTCTTCACCATACCTGTGTATGTACGTAGATTTTGTTTACAGAACCTGCATATACTTCCCAAAAATCATCTTTATCATTCCTCCATCTCTAATATAATTTCCCTTTTTCCAATCTCTTTGTCACATCTGTACTAGCTTGGATACTCATCTTGCTACCCTCATGTTGACATCTTTATCAAGTAGGCTTCCATCAAGGACAACACATTTTTCATAATTCCAAAAATATCTTGTAGTATTCTTCCAACCCCTTGAATGATATGACCAACTACATTCCATGGATTTTTCCATTCCATAATTTCCTAAACCTTCTCTAAGTTAACAACCACTCCCTCCTTTGAGACTATATATCCCAAGTACTAAATTTGGGACTAAAAGAACTCACACTTGTTGATATATGCATAAATATTATGATCTCTTAACAACTGTAGCATTGATGCTAGATGCTCTTTGTGCTCCTTTCTCAATTTTGAAGAGACCAATATATCATCAATGAAAATTAGCAAAAAATTGTCTAGGTAAGGATTGAGCACATTGTTCAGTAAACACATGAAAGTAGCCAGAGAATTTGTAAGCCCAAAAGGCACAACCACGAATTCATAGTTCTTATACCTATTCCTAAATTCTATTTTTTGAATATCTTGATCCTTGATGTGTACTTGGTGATACCCATATATTAAATCAATTTTAGAACCACTGCTCCCCTCAGCTAGTCAAATAAATCATAAATCTCTGGCAAGGGGTATCTATTATTTATGGTGGATTTATTGAGTTTCTTGTAATATTTGCACATTCTCAATGTTCCATCTTTCTTTCTAATGGCCAAAACTGGTGCTCCCTAATGCGATACACTTAGGCTGAAATAAATTTTGTTTAAAAGTTTTTTTAGATGTATCTTTAGCTCTATCAACTTCAGAGTGCTCACTCGGTAAGGAGCTTTGGATGTTGGCGTTGTCCCAGAAAAATTATGTGGATGAATATACTTCTCTATGTGGTGGAAGTCTAGGCATTTCCTCATGAAAAACATTTTCAAATTGTTTGAAAATTGGGTTCTTTATTAAGCTATTACTATTCCCTTTAGGATCGCTGACTATTTAGAGAGAAAACAATATACACCCTTTTTTACTACATCATTTTAATTGCAAATTTGTTACTAACCTGACTGATATTTGTTTAGAATTTCCTTACAGCACCATATTTTCACCATCCTCATTGAGGCACTCAATTAACTTACCAAAGTAGTTTTTTTTCTATGCCTAGCCAACCATTCCATCTTGATGAGTACGTCATTAGAAGCCAACAATGAAAAATTTAAATTCACTGTCATGGGAATCCAACTTAGCATGCCTAGGCATGCTCTTACCATGTTATCCACCCATCTCTTTTTCCGTGTGGCCAACTGAACTAGCCATGATTCCTTGTGTTCTTCTTTTTGTAATGCACATTTCTCAAATACTGACAAAATCACATGACTAAATTTTGAACCAAGGTCTATTAAAATTGAAATAATATGATCATTGAGCATACCTTTCATTTCAATAATTGATTCATGATGATAAAATAGATATCATCCACTACAACATATATTTTGGGCATGTTTCGTTCCATATCCCTTACTCTTTCTACCTCTTGTATGTTATATATCCTTGGAGTGTTCCTCTGTAAAACTTTTATTGCATGCTCATAGACTAACATTTTCCCTAGCTTATGTTCATAAAATTATTTTTCCTTATTATCATAGTATCTCTATAATAAGTACTTTTCTCTGAATTACCTTTGAAATATTATCCAAGACAAATCTTCCTCTTTAAAATCTTTGAAATTCTTTAAATTTTCCCACCAAATATCAACCTTTCCTTTTCAATTGAAGATGGCCACCCTTGCCTTCATATTGTAAGAAAAATTATGGAATCTCAAATATTTCTTTATCCCAATAAGCCTTGCTTATGCATACTTGGCCTTCTTTACCTATCCATCGAATGTAGGAGGCTTATCCTTAAATTCCTTTGAAATAAGGTATTTTCCTTCCCTTCTTCTTTGATGATGTCTTCTTGTAGCAACACCCGACATCTGCTCATAACTTCCTATCCTTATTTATAGAATACTCAATGGGGTACTCTCAGTGCATCTTCACTTGACTGTCTATGCTTCTTCTTGGATCTACTACCCTATGCAAAATCAATATTTACCTCATGTTTCCATAGTCTTGATGAGCTTTTCCTATACTTATAGATAACACCCAACTCATGTTGCTTCTATCTCTACAAATATGATAGGATTTGCAATATGAATATATTCATTTCATTTTGTTTCTCTTGAGCTCTCAAATTTTATTCATTGTCATCCTTAAAACTCCTTAGCTCAACCCTTAATCTTCCCAATGTATCCATCCAATCAAGATATTATTTCTATCATATCTTCTTAATTGACTCATTTTCATGCCCATGTTGTGATCTGTTAATATTTTTTGCACTATTTTGTTGCTCATTCCTTGTCTTTTGGTGTCTTCTATGTGTTTTCCTACACACATAATTGTTAGACAACCCAAAATATAAATACATAACTTCCATATTCGCCTTGAGTTATTAATTTATTTTGTCGATAAAAGCCATTTAAACCATCATAATGTAGGTGAGCATGTATATTAGAAAATAATAATCTTATCAAGGTCTACACTTAGATACAATGTGCAATATGTAGCCAAATTTTATAGAGCATACAATAATTAATCAAATTTATTACCACACTATGTAATAGAGCATCTAGATTTTATCCCCATAGGTATGGTGTTGAAACTTTAACTCTAATACCACTATGTAACATTCCCTTCCACCACATAGACTAAACCATATTAGTGGAAGGTGTTACTTTAATTTAACCTTACCTCCATGGTACCATTATCGAAACAAGGTTATAAAATTTCTTCTTCTCCAAATCTTTTTGAATTAACTTTGGAATACGCCACCATACTCAATTAGTCGAGTGTTTTTTGACACAACTTAAATGGTTGACTAATCACAATCAATCAATTTGAAATGACCATCAAAGATAATCCCCAACCCACCAACTTAGCACAAATAACCAACTTACCACAAATAATTGACATAGCACAACTAGAAAGTATCAATAAAAAATTACCCAACCAATCAACTCACCATGAATAGACAAGATCAGCCAAAACAACCCAAGTAGTTGAGGCCATCGTATTGAGCTAGTTGAGTACTCTTTGAAAAAACCCATCTATTCTAATAATCATGCTTAGTCAACATGATATGATTAACCAAGATAATCACCAACAAATTTACTTAGCACAACTACCCAACTTACTACAAAGAGTAAACATAATATGATTAGAAAATATTAGTAAAAAATGACCCAACTATTTGACTCACCATGATTAGAAAAGATCAACTAAAATTACCCAACCAATCAAATTACCTCGACTAGACAAGATCATTCGAAACAACCCACCCAATCGACTAAAAAATACTATTCGAAATGATTCAATGAGTCATCTTACTTCGACTAACAAGACCCTAACCTAGGCCGACAAAGGCTTAAGGTTACTAGCAGGTCAAAATCTTCATTTGGGCCAACAACAATCAATATATCACGTATTCTTTAAGGCCCTCTACTTTACATAGATAATTTTATATGCATAAGTAATAATCAAGCCACTACCTCATCAGTCGGTAACCATTTGATGAATCAGGTGCCCAAATAACCTAGTTCCTCTCGCAACGACCCCATTTTGGCTACTTGAATGCAAATTGTGGAAATTTCACACCTTTATAACCATGCATAAGGCACAACTCATCAACTCAACTCGAACTGCGAGAGACCATATAATTTGAGTAAGCCACAGTTGCCTTCGCCCACCATCAAATTTTTATGCAACCTTTTTCCACTAGACATCCAATAATGTAATGACCACCCTCTAGACTAGACGTCGACCTGGCCTTCGTGTTGGTTAGATTACTAGCCGATGGAATTCACACATTGCAACAACCTAGTTGACCACATTCCATGGTCACATGGGAGCATACGAATAAATCTATGCTTCATGAATGTATTAACTTAACAAAAAGGCCTTTGAGCACCTTATAACCATGATAATTATGTATATATAAAGCATCTCATCATAGATATATAACAATAATGTATTCCTCCATTTATAGGACTAGCACATGTATATATCACACAACAACAATGTTCATCTTTTTAATGCATCAAGTATAGAAGTAAGAAAATTAACTTATTATCTTCTAATGTATGGCAACTAAGAGCGAGACTTCAACTCTCCACCAAACTGTAGGCCAACTTCACTGAAATATTTCAGACCCAAACCCTAATTCACATTATATGGAAATGAAAAACAGAGAAAATTTTAAGGATAGTAATTTATCTTAAAGTTTAGAAATCTTGGCAAATATTAATAGTCCCTAATATGAAAATTGTAAAAGGCTTGGCAATAATTTTGTAAAAATATTCATATTTCTGATTATTTTGTATAGTATGTATAAAATTTTGGCTATTTATAAGGTAAAGTATTCTTATACTATAATATTTGGGTGAATCATACTCTAAAAAATTGGAAATTCATGATTTTTTTTTTTTGAAAAGGTATTGAAAATTAGCCCCCCTGCGAATATTAGCCCCTAAAATTTTCCATGATGAAAAATATTATTGTCATTCAATGAACTCTAGAAAATAAGGGGAGAGATTATTTTTTCTTTTCAAAATGAAACAAATCAACCTCACACACTCCCAATAATCACTCTTTTGAAATTCACTAAGTATATAACAAAAAAAACAAAAAAATACAAGAAAATCACTCAAAAAGAGCTAAAAGAATATACGAACCAGGAGAAGAAAATAATCAAAATATCAAAAATTTAAATTTAAAACCAAATATCTCTCAAAATCAATCAAAAGAGAGTTGATAAACAACAAGAACAAGTGAAGAAAGGTATTAGGGATGCAGTTCAATGAATATAAAAGCAAGCATAAATAGTGATCTATTGTGGACAAAAACCTAACCCTAATCCAAGGTAGCCACTCAAAAGGAATGGAAACAAAAAGAATTCTTCGAATTAGATACATTGAGTAGATAAAAAATACTTAACCAAGCCTTTTAGGTGCAATTTTCACACCCACAAACAACAAGAAATAAAAGTGCCACTAAAAGAAAGCAAGCTCAAACAAAAATCATGAATGAAAACCATAAAATGGGAAAATTGGTTAAAGACACCTAAATAAAAATGTCCTAATGTAAATATAAAATATACATAAACTGATACACTTAGTAAGAATATAGATCCATCATATCAAAGAAATATCTTGAGGGAAAGCCCTTCAAAACAAGTAAAAACAACCTTAAGGAAAAACCTTTAAAACTGGAAGACAAGAAGAACTGATTCAACTCAATAGCTCCAAACCAAATATAAGAAATATCTAAATTATAGAACCAAAAAAATTATATATACGAAAAAATAAAAACAAGATATGAGAGAGATCCCTCAAAAATCAAGCAAAGCAACTTGAAGGAAAAATCTAAAATTGGAAAACAAATTAGAAAATAAGTTGATTTTCCAATCAACCATATATTCCTTATTTAAACTCCATTTTAGGTGATTTTTTAAAATGATTTTGGGTGAAATTTTGGGAAGAATCCATACCTGTGGTTGCTTGACTCAAAATATGTATAGGAAAGTACATACTTTGATTTGAAACCCATGATAAGGTATTTCCTCGATTTACAAAAGAAAAAATACAGAAAGAAAGAGATATTTGGATCTAATTTAAGGCCATGTATATTCATATATTCATATATAAGGCTAAAAAGCACCCAAACAAGGACAAAAAGCAGTAGAGAACATGAATTAATCAAGAAAAAACCAAAAAAAACAAGCAGAAGAAGAGATTTGCAAAACTAGGGTTGACTCCCCAGTGGAGTTACCATTTCTATTGTAGTTAGATTTACCTAACCACAAGGAGGTATTTCTATGTGATCCTTTCCTAAGGATCACTAGACATGAAAGTGTGTAAAATGGTGATATTATTAATAAATGAAAGCCCTTTTCATTCGTCATATTCACGAACACCAATCCAAACAAGTGAAGCAAAGAGGCATACATGAACCCACACAAGTTGGTGATGAGTATTGTATCTAAAGTTGTACATAGAGAAGCCAACTCTACATGAATATATTACTCCAAGAAATCACAATCCAAAATACCTACACACATACAAAACCAAACAAATAAAAATTACATTATAGAGAGGGAATATCAACTTAAACAGAATGAAAATATCACTATGATAACCATATCATCATTAAAACATTCAACATGTGGAAGGGAAATCATATGATTATATTATAATAAAATGAAGTAAATAAAAAATATAACTCCGAGTCACATGAGTAGCCTCTCCTTTAGTTTTGAAGCCTAGTCTCCTTGATCCTTCCACAACAATAGATCTCGAATTCTAAATCTCCAATTATAGCTCAATCTAGTCCCTTTCCTCTAGATAAGGCGAGATTATATAGGTTCATTATGTCCCCTGGGAGAATGTATCTCGACATATAGGGGCTTTATAAATTATGGAAATTCTACAATAATAGACCCAGAGCCAACTCATACACAAGTAGGTCAAGTTGATCTCCTTTGGAATGAAAAAATATAGAACCTTTTTGTCAATTATGATTTTTTTCTCAATTATGAGATAATTATTATTTCATAATTATGAAATTGTGACGTAATAGTTATGAGAAATTACTCAACCTTTTAATATTTAATAACTACAACATAAATAAATAAAAAGGTGAAAGGGGATGCATTCTAGTCAACAACTGAGGTAAGTTTAACTTGGGTTTATCTCATTATGGTGGAGTGGAAAATAGGGTTATAAGAATATGTTCTTCAAAAATTTGATCAAGAGAGGTTATAGTTTTAGTCATAGGTAATTTTTGGTCAATTTACTAAGAAATAAAAGTCAATGGAGTGGTTGAGATCTGACAAAATGAATATTTGATTCATCATTGTGCAATCGTCTAGATGAGGAATTCAACAAATTAAAGCTAGAATACTTCTCAACAAATATTACATTTCTCTTGATAATTATTTATCATTTGATAAGATCAAATAGTAAATATGATTTATTTTCTTTATAATATCCCTTTGTGACTTCCCCTGGTTATTACCCCCCTCATTGTAAATTTTGTAACCATTTTATTTTCATGAACTCCCAATTGGTCATTAATGGTGCTTTCCATGATTTTGTTAACTTTGGAGTGCTTCAAGAGGAGACATGGTGAAAATTTCCTAAGGTAAGTATTCCATAATGTTAAAATAATTGTGTGTGGCTCATATTTTTGGGCTATGAGAGGATATTTAAAGTCCACCCTTAGAAGGGTTAAGCATTATGTGAATACTGGAATTCTCTAGAGAGGCCCATCAAACTAGGTAGAGTTTGTTGGATCCTTATTGGAAGGACCACTCTTAATATATTTGTAATCATGATCTCAAGTGGATATATACATAATTTTCAACCATATAAGTGTTTTCATTAGAAGATGCATCTTGTTGTGAAGGATAACTTACATTTCCCTTTTGTAAAGGGGTAGGAGTTTGTGAAAACCATTTATTGTTGTTTTGGAGGGTATGTATTTTTCATAACCAAAGGTTGTCGAGGAGCATTATGCTAGTTAAAATATTGATTAATATCATGCATTTTAGGGAACTAGTGAGTCATATGGTATTCACCTTGAATATTGTAGGGGTAATTCATCTTCTTCCCTTATGACTCCCCTAGAAGTGTTGTTCTTTTGGGTTTAAGAAGCTCTTTGTACATTAAAAGTATTTCTCTATTTACCCTTCTTTATTTTCCCTCTAAGATGTTGAGAGTTCTTCGGTTGCATGGAATCCAAAAAATTCACCTTAGAGGTATGCGCAAGACTTGAGGAATTTCAGAGTAGTGAGCACAATAGCTGGTTGGGTGGATACAATCATTAGTTGACCCAATTGCATAACTAGGTATCACATAGATTCATTCAAAATGGAACTAGCTATGAAATCATCTTATGTTCCAATTATTAGTATGGGCGGATTAGATGACAGCCATATATAATTTTCAATGAGGTCATATAATATTATTTATTTAGAATAGATCAATTTTAGGTTTTGAGCACAAAATATGGTTTGTTATTCAATAAATACTCCTAGCATAGAAATAATTAGCTATACGAGGTAATAAATACTTGGTAAACCTTTCATCCACAATTTTATCTAGAATTTAATCTCATGTGATATTTTAGAGTCATATCCACTCATACATGTGATTCTATTTATGAGTGCAATTACCATAAGGTCATAAAAATATCAATGTTAGTTTCATATATAATTGGCAACTAAAGGTGAATTATAAAATAGCTTACCAAAGATACAAAGTCATAGAAAAAAGCCATATTAAATCCAATATAGTAATTAGAAACATCCCTCATGAGGACACATTGGAAGATTCATAGATAGATGTTATCATTGATTAGAGAGTTGGATGAACACTAGAGATGATAGGTGGTCACATTTGTGGTTGGATTTTCTCCCAAATTGTTTTCAATTTTTTGGATATCAACAAGTAGCTTCTCAAGAACGGTAGGATAGTTAGGGTCATGGGGAATTGGGTAATTTTTCCACTTATCTATATTTATTAAATATAACATTTCCAAAAAAGAAAACTGGGAATTTCTAGTAAATAGGTGGAAACACTTGTCTACTATATACTAAAGGGTCCACCCATATTGTAGTTGGTAGAAGGATATGGTATTCCAAAAGGATTGTGGGCATCATAGTAACTAGCTCGAGAGCTGTTGGTACTCATAAAAGTATTATTTCCCATGATGGGGGCATCCCCTGAGACAAAGGTCTCAAAATTTTGAATGGCATGGTCATTCCCAAGAACTTGCTTCCAATAATGCTAGAAAATCTCTATAAATTTTGGCTTTATGGCATAATCTATCTCCTTCATGACTGGAAACACAACTCCCATCTCCTCTTCTCCAAGAGTAAGATCAACTAGATTTCCATTGTGAAACATCTTCACTCCATGAGGTACACAAGGGGAATGGGAAATTACTACATTTTTCTCCAATTTTGCCCACTTTACTCTTCCTTGACAACCATTTTTAGTGCAGGTTTTGCTGATTGAGATTTTGGCACTGATGCTTTTGGTGGAAATTCCCAAATATTATCTGTTATATCAGGTCAAGAATGATAATAGAAAATAAAATATAGTCACATTGAAAAAAGAGAGGAAACATCATTGATGTATTGTGAGGAAAGGCATTGCACTATTGGATGTTACAATTGTGGAATGGATAAAATAACACCTAACTTTGAAAATCATGTTGAATTGGAAAAGGAAAAATATACAATTCTCATTTATGGAAGTTTGAACCTTATTGTTTCTTGATGTGAAAATACAAATTGTTGAATACCAATTGTTATTTTATTGTATTGCATGTTGTGAAGGAGACAATACATACTAATTCAATTATTGAGTTCAAACCAAACACATAAGATAATCCACGACAACCGCATATTGTTTCTAGGCTCATAGATATAGACCCTTTCTAGAATTTGCAATTATTCAGTTCAATTGAAATCACACATTTTCAAATCACACGAGGACAGTTTGTAGTCATTATTTTTCCCAATCTAATACTAATAATTTTAGATTCCTTTTTGTATATTTTATTATCTATGAAGTGGGTATATCTTGAATAAAAAATATCTCTTATTTTAATTTGAGTTGCGAATATTTAATTCCATTTTCAAGTTTATTTCAGACTTCAGTTATAACTAAGCTCTTCCAAGTTATTCTTGAGCCCAAGTCACATGAATTTGATAATGATCTATAAAATTTTTGAGAATGATGTAAATAGATCTCATATACTTACTTGACTTGAGTATGACTAATGATAATGCACCTTTTAGTAATTACATTAATACCCTAGTCCTTTAGTCTAGATATATTATATGAGTACTGATATTATTTCATGTACATATATACTATTGACTATAATTATTAGATTCTTGGTGGGTTATTTATAAATGAATAATTTATTGGGCAAGGCATCCCCATTCACTTGTAATTTCATGGTTTAAAAATAGCATGCATACAAAAGGACACAATTGATTATGTTGTGTGTTATTTTTGAGATTATAGTAAATCTTGAAGATGATGAAATTGGGAATAACCGTTATGTATTCTCATTTCAATTTACTGAATTTTTGTATTTTTCTCTTTTGTTTTGTATTTGACTTATATATAGCTAGAAACATAGTTCTTAATCTTTTGTATTCTTTAACAATGTTTCAAGTTGTTGAACTAGTTCATCCTTGATTTTTTCTCCAGATGTTGGAGTTGACACTTTCACTGTCAATGCTACTCTTTCCTACGCTACTACCTTATGGCATTTCCTTTGCAAAATTTGGTGCAATTTCTAGTTTAATATTTAATACAATGGTACGATGTATGTATTAGCATAATTGCATTAATAAATGTAGTTTATGTACTTTTATTGACATCATTTTCATATGTTGATTAGTATATAAAAGGTGGAAAATGGGGTTGATTGACGTATATCAACCACATTTACTAATGTGGTTGTGCTAGTTGACAACCCATAGGTGGGGTGGGTTTGTTGACCATTGTTAAAAATGGTTGAGAAGGGTTGACGAGTTTGATCATGGTTTATGAGGTTGATGAAAGTTGAATATGGTTTGTTGAGGCTAATTGAGTTTGACCACGGTCAACTATTAATGCAACAATATATTAATGTTACATTGATTTAACAATGTTACATTAATTTTACACTAATAATGACCATGGTCGACCAATGTTAGCCATGGTTGACAATGGTTCATGTTACATTAATGTTACTAATATGGTTGCATTAATTGTTGAAGCGGGTTGACAAGGTTGACCATGGTTGAAAATGGTAGATCATTATTGTTTAAGGTAGTCCATAGTTGACCTATTTTGAGCATGATTGATAATTATTACCATGGTCGACAAGGGATTAATAGAAAATATTATGGTGGACCATTGTTACATGTTTACAATAATGACCATGGTTGACCATTGTTAAACATGGTTGATCATGGTTGATGTTACATTAATGTTAATGCTAAGTAACATTAATGTTACAAAATTGTTTAATTTAATGGTTGATGGGATTTACCATTGTTGATGAGGTTGACCATGGTTAAAGAGGGTTGACAACCATTGTTTGTCAAGGTAGACCATGGCTGACAATGATTACCATGATTGACCTCGTTTGAACATGATTAACAATGATTTCCATGTTTGACATCAATTGACCATGATTGACCTTAGTCAACCATGATTGGAAATAATTTCCATGGTCAGCGAGGGGTTAAGGGGAAGATTATGGTGAGCCTTGGTTTACCATGGGTGAGAAATTTGACCGAGGATGAAGAGTGTTGAGTATGAATGAACATGATTTCCTGTGTTTAACCATGGTCAATCATAGATATTACAATGTATTTATGTTACATTAATCTAACAATGTGAAATTGATGATGTTAGTTGTTACATTATTACATTAATGTTGACCATAGTTTACCTATGTCAACAATGGTTGACAATGATTGATGTGACATTAATGTTAATATTAATATTAGATTAATTTTTAAAAATTACATAATCAGCCACAATAAATAGTAAGGCAATGTTGTTGTTTAAAATACTTCAATGTTACAAAAAAATGATTGACCATATCCACAACAATGTTGTTTGTCTCAGTTACATTAATGCTACAAAATAGTTGACCATGGTCAACCACAATTACAAAAATAGTTGATTATACTTTACCATGGTAGACCATGGTCCAACACATTTATAAAAATCGTTTGACTATATTTGACCTTAGTTGACTAGGGTTTTTGTTGGTGTCCGGATATGAACATAATTCAAACCTTTCTCCACATAAATTATCAACCAGAGGGCGTTATTGATTTCAAGACTAATGGCAAAGTATATGCAAATACAAGTACATGACTTGTTGTAGATCACAGGTTTAATTCCACAAGACACAGACCATTGTAACAACAATTAAATAAACTGCAGAAATTAAAGGGCATTCACGACAATTAAGAATAAACTGTAACAGCAGTAAAGAAATCACTCTAAAACACAACACTGCAAGAAAGAAGGAAAGAACAACACCTGATCAAAAGAGTGGGCCCAACTCTCTGATCAGGGTTGTGGCATCTCACGAATTACAGGAGAAACAACAAGCTGTTGTACATTCAATTAATGATAGAAATATTGATTACAAGATCTGTATCTCAAAGGGCTTAACCATCTATGCCTTCTCCTCTGCGTTCTCCCCTGCGTTATGATTTGTGCCCCTTTAAATATGCAAAAAATCAAAGGGGAAATAAATTGATTACAAAATATCAATAACCAATATCAGATCTGAAAGACCTTTTCATCATGATTCAGCTGGCACAAGTTGAATCTGGCAATTATAATTGGGGCAATTTTGGAAAATGGCCACAACGGAAAACCTGTAAATCTGTCCTTCTAAGAAGCCTTTGTTTCTCTCAATCAAGACTGAATTTTGGAAAAAATTTCATCGTAAAACTAATTTGGTCTGTTTTGCACAAAACCCATGTTTCCTATTTTCAGGATTTTTCTCCATTTGCCGGAAGCGTTCAACGCAAAACTATCTCTTGTTATTTCAGCGAATTTCTGAGTTAGAATATTTAATTAACAGTTGAAGATCAAATCTGCAATCTGGAAGATATCTTGGAGGCAAAAATAGTGAGTTATGTTATAATGAATTCATTAATAAACCATCATTGGAAAAATCATGCATAATAATCATTAATTTATTAAAATAAAGGAGAACAAATATTATTTATCCAAAAGAGCATAAATAATTATGAAATGGAATTATATAATAAATTATGATAAATAATGTGATAAAAGAACATTAGAAATGGATAAAATGAATGTTAAGAAGTGATAATAATAATACAAATTAGAGGCCCAACATCTCCCCCAAACTGTACATGTTGCATGTCCTCATGTAGCCCAATGCCTTAGTATTAACCAAGTTGTAATACAATAATCAAAATGCTCACCTCAGTGATGATATTGATGGGAGAGAAGGTTTCTTCCTCAAATTCTTCCTTAAAATAATTTTCATGTATACTTTCAACTGTATGTATATGAAGTTGCAACAAAGTATGATACAAGTAAATACAAACTTCATTACAAACCAGATTTTGTTGAAATTTTGTAAGAATATTTATACTATATCAAGGCTTCTCCAATCTGAAAATCAAATCAATGCAACGAATGGATTTCAATATATAAGCAAAATGGTTTTAGGTAATAATGCATGTTTTTTTTTGGAATTAACAAGTTGGTTTATCTTGAAAATTTCTGGGTTTAATAATACATCTTTGTTGTCCAAATATTAGAAGAATCTAGTTTATAGTTTTAAGGATATACACAAATCAATTTTAGGATTGTATACCTTAAATGAGGAATAAATGAGAAATCATTCATCATGCATAGCAACCCTTCCCCCAAACTGAATAATTAGCATGCCCTCATGCTAGACTAGAAAACAAATTGGGGTGGTTTCTACAATCATGTCTGAAATCTTTGTTTGGTGTATAACAACATGGAATAAGGGAGATTTTGAGAATGAATAATTCGAGATCAATGGATGATAAAGAATATTAATGGCATGTTCATGATAATGAAAGTAACACTCCCCCAAACTGAAAGATTTTGTCTCTGAAAAATGGGAAGTGGTAAAGAAAGAGAAATAATGGTTGAAAAAGATGAGTGAATAATGCTTAATGGTTTTTCATGACATTTTCCTAAAATTTTAATAAATCAAAACCTTATGCTATTTTACCTTAAGTTTTACCTCCATAAAAAAAAATGTGGAATGACATGTATGGATTGACATTTCTTGAAGCTTATGTAGGTTGAGTTGATGCTGAAAGTAATGCGGAAGGTGGAAACCATGCACGCTGAAAAAAGTAATCATAAAGTGTAGCATTGTTTCCTTCCCCCAAACTGATTAGTTTCTCTGTCATCTATAAAAAATATCTCATGAGTATCCTTAATCAGTAATTCATCACCTCAATTACCTCGTTACATATAAAAATGACATAATCATATTGTGAATGACATGGAATAATAATGGATAAGAAGGGAAAATATGCATTCCCTATACCTATAAACTTTGGTTGTTATGAGCACAGAAATTAAAAGAATTAGTTATCTCAATCTTTGCTTCTCAAGGTCTGTTCAATTACATGGGATTCAAAATCAGAATCAAGCCTCTTAGTTTAAGATATGAATAAATGGTTATTGATTGGGCAAGAAACTATCTTTGGTTAAATGTATGATACTTGTAGAATAAATGAATTATAGATTAGATGATACAAAATGTCAAATATCAAATATCCTAAAAGTTTCATCCCTGACATGTAAAGTAAATATCTATAACTCAATAATAGATATAAACCATAACCACCATCATCAAAGAGCTGATTAAATATTACCCCATGAACCATGGGTTCTGGAAAACTTTGTATATGTAACAGTCAGATTCATCAGAAATTAGCTTTGAGAAAACAAGATAACCAAGTAGATTATAGTATTAAATTAAATTCTATACCATAGGCATAGCCACTGCTGCCAGTAGGCATCCATAGCCTTGACAGGGATTCCTTTTTAACCCATTGAGATGCTAGTGTCCCATCTATTAGAAATAATTACATAGTTGCAAAAATCATTTTCAATTTACTTAGATGCCAACTGAAGATCATTGTTCTGGCATGGTAACCAGTTAATAACAATGCCATTCACATGAGCTAACAAAAGTGAAAAATTCGGATCGTGATGAGACCTATTGTCCTTCAGACTTATGATCGAAGGCCATTACCGTGGCTTGGTGACCAGCAGTGGTAATGTCACTTTATTAGGACATATGATCATGGTAGTTCGGCTCATGATGAGACCTCCTATCCTTCAGTTGACCATTTATGTTTTAAAATTCAACTATAGTTTTTTTTTTAATCAATAAATATTACTTAATAGATGGGGTGGCAGGTCAGCTCCTTAAGAGCTAGGGATGGCGTAAAAAGTTGTGTAGTAACTATTTTCAACTTTGATAGTTTTGCTTCTCAAAAAATAATAACCTTCAAATGACTGTTGATAAATATATTTTTCACTGTTGATATTGGGGTTGAGGAACAACTCATTAGATAATGGCAGAAATATTTAAATACAATTCTACGGTCATCATCATAAATTTTACAAGATCAGGGACTTGACTTATTAGAAAAGTTGAAAGTTGACATGATGAAATCATCTTTGCATAATTATTCCTTAAAAATAATATTATGTTTATAGATAAAAAAAAGATAAATTGACTACCCAATCATTATGTCAAAGAGGGCCTAGACCATTAAAAGTATTTCCCATTCATAGAAGAGAAAAACAAATCAGAAAGACATACATATGTTGAATTCAATGTGAAAATTGGCCAACAATAATAGTTGTAACTGAGGTAACAACAACCATGACTTAGGTAATAATAGGGAAAGGGGAGAAAGAATTATGTTAGGAGGGTGACATGAAAGAGGATTAGTCACTTTACAAAATAATGTGGAATTAAGAGTGAATCATTCATAACAAGACTTACCATAATAGTCATCCTTTAAATATGAGACCTCCCCCCAAATAAAGTATGTATGCCATCAGTGATAGTTGATCATGTCATAAGTAAAATACCAAATAAATCCATGGAGTCAGTCGAGGACGTACCTGGCGACTTACCTTGGCAGAGTAAAAACATTGGAGGAGTAACAACACCAAGTAATTAGAAAAATATCACCATGGAGTAACATCACTGGAGGAGTAACAACATTAGAGGAGGAACAACACCGGATACTTCGAAAATTTTAGAAGGAGTAACAACATCCAACACTTAGAAAAATTTTCTGGAGTAACAGCAGTGACGGATTCACAGCACCGACGGAGTAATAGCAGTGACAAATTCATAGCACTGACGGAGTAGAGGCAGTGACAGATTCACAGCACCGACAGAGTAACAACATCCAGAGTAACAGCGGTGCGAGTAACAACAGTGCGAGTAACAGCATCCGGAGTAAAAACAGTGTGAGTAACAACATCCGGAGTAATAGCTGTGCGGGTAACAACATCCAGAGTAACAACAGTGCGAGCATCCGGAGTAATAGCAGTGCGAGTCACAACATCCGGAGTAACATCAGTGTGAGTAATAGCATCCGAAATAAACAGCATCCAGAGTAATAGCAGTGCGAGTAACAGCAGTGCGAGTAATAGCATTCAGAGTAACAGCATCCAGAGTAACAGCAGTGCGAGTAACAACATCTGGAGTAACATCATCACAGAGTAACAACACCACGGAGTAGCAGCATCCAAGGAGTAACAGCATCTTGAGTAGCAACATCCGGAGTAACATCGACCAAGGAGTAACAGCATCAAGGAGTAACATCATCCTGAGTAGCAGCATCTGGAGTAACAACAACCAAGGAGTAACAACATTACAAAGTAGCAGCATCCAAGGAGTAACAGCATCACGATTAGTAGCATCCAAGGAGTAACAGCATCACGAGTAGTAGCATCCAAGGAATAATAGCATCACGAGTAGAAACATCTGGAGTAACAACATCACAAGTAGCATTATACAAGGAGTAGCAGCATCACGAGTAGTAGCATCCAGAGTAACAGCATCACGAGTAGCAGCATCCAAGGAGTAACAACATCACGAGTAGCAGCACTTAAGGAGTGAAAACATCATGAGTAGCAGCATCCAGAGTAACATCATCATGGAGTAGCAGCATCCAAGGAGTAACAACATCGTGAAACTTAAGAACTTGCTACTTTTATTTTGAAAACAAGACAAAGAAAATGTGACTTTGAAGTAAACAATACCTGAAGCATAAAAAAATCAGAAAATAAATGACTCTTTATTGAAAACCAATAAAAAAATCTTATGTTACAATGGTCATGATTTTTGTTGCAGCAATGTTGTTTGTGAATGGTGAATAAATTGAAAAATTTTATTTTATTTATTTATTTATTTTATTTTATTTTTATTTATTTATTTATTTATTTTTATTTTTTCCGGAAATGACTTGGATCTTCAAATAGAAATAAATTCTCCATTTCTCATGTTATAAATCCATTAATTGATGAAAAATATTCATTTTTTTTCTCCGTGTGAGGAAACTTCTTTGAAAATATTTCATTATCATTGTCTTCAAAAATCACTTGTTCATAAATTGACCTCATTTACTCTCCTAGGACCTGCAAAAAAACGAGTGTCTACCTACAATAAAACATGAAATCATGGAAGAAAAGAGGTGATCAGGATCTCACAATCCAACACATATGTAAAAAAAATAACAAGTAGCTACTCTGCAAAACAAATCGATAGAAAAATAAAACAAAATTTATTTGTCACTTGCAGGAGAGCAGTGGTCAACCATACTAACCAACAGTGTTTCAATGATAACTTCTTTGATTTTCATCCAATTTGAGTGATTCCAAAGCCAAATGAAATTGAATATAGAGATATGTCTCCAATAGAAACGGGTTTTAAAAATTCCATGTAATTATATGTTAAATTTTCTTAGAACAACCTGCATAATAGAGTCATTTTTTATTTTCCAGCTTAGACCAATAGTTGATATTTCAAGAATAACTTTTTCATTTGATAACGGATTGAACCGATTCAAATTGGAGATTAAATTAGATTCATTTATGTATCTCCAATAGAAACAAGTTTTTAAGGCAAGGATAATTGATGGGTCAAATATGCTAGTGAACAGCCGAGAAAATAGAGTTTCAAGAGTGTTGATTTACGATAAGCAGTCATAATTTTGCTCATAACTTCCTCATACGATATCAAAATAAAGTGAATCAAATTGCGTTTTAAACTAGATTCATAGGGGAATATACCATAGAAACAATTTTACAAAATCTAGTCATTTACGGGTCCAAAAATGGACTGTCCCAACTCTGTTCCTTAGCTGTCTACTAGACATCTTGTCATTGTTTTGGTCATAACTTTTTCATTTCAACTCAAAATAAAGTGATTCAAATTGATTTAGAAGTTAGGCATGAAGGGATACGTATGATAGAAACAAGTCTTTAAAATATGCCCATTTGGTCCCTCAAAACATGACTGTACCGATTGTTTTTCCAAAATTTTCATCAAGCCTGCAAGCCATAAGATATGATAATTAATGAATTTTTCCAAGAAGGTGATCAAGATGAATATGAGTGTTTGTAGATATTTTATTTTCAATATAACTCATCTACATACATAAATGAATTTGAATATTGATCACCAATTTTAATTTTCACAATGTATTGCAACAAAAACAATTATTTTTACATATAAAGAAATTTTTTTATTTATGTCTTTATTCATTCTATATTCTACACTACACTACATTACCTTGAAAACTAAAATATACTTACAAATAAGAGTACCTCCAATGAAGCCATTTTCGAAATAAGGCTTCAAGTATGCACATACCCATAATTGAGAGATGTATGTTAATAAATACACGGGTATGAGAGATCAACTTCCCTGTTAAGGATGGTGCCAAGAGTTGCTGAAGTGTGGAGTGATGTTGTAAGAAAACAATAGAGTGAAACCAACCTTCAATATAGTCTTCATTTCTCATATTTGTAACATCGTGAAGTTCCTTAACTGAGTTCCAGATTATGTTGATGCTTTCTTTCTTGACTCCATCCTCTGCCATTTTGTTTAGATCTCTATTGTGAAGAGGGTTCATCAAAGTAATAGCAATCGCTCAGGACCCGGAGCAAGATAGATAGCTTCCTCCCCGAGACGAGAGAGTAGATTCAAACAGACAATAAAAAGAAAAAGAAAAAGAAAAATTTAGGACTTGAAGCAGAGTAACCACATACCCTCCTCAGGAAGAGAAGTTGGCCCAAAGAAAAATAAATAAGAGCGAAAAACTGGAAATTACGCCCAGGACTTAGGATAGGGTTACAAGATACCCTCCCCAAGACGAGGGATTAAGTTTAATAAAAAAACATAACAAATCAGAAATAAAAACAACATGCTATGCTCAAGACTTGGAGCAAGGTAATAAATGCCTTCCCCAAGACGAGAGACCAATTCTACAGAAAAACAATAAAAAACAGAAAAGAAAAACATAAAGCAATTACGCCCAGGACTTGAATCAGGGCAATAAATCCCCTCCCCAAGACGAGAGATTGACCCTGAGATCTGTTGCAGATCCTGTTCTTGCACCTGTTAGCCTTCCCCGACAACGGCGCCAAAATGTTGGTGTCCGGATATAAACATAATTCAAACCTTTCTCCACATAACTTATCAACCCGAGGGCATTAGTTATTTCAAGACTAACGGAAAAGTATATGCAGATACAAGTACATGACCTGTTGTAGATCACAGGTTTAATTCCACAACACATAGACCATTGTAACAATAATTAAATAAACTGCAGAAATTAAAGGGCATTCACAGAAATTAAGAATAAACTGTAACAACAGTAAATAAATCACACTAAAACGCAACACTACAAGAAAAGGGAAAGCAATAAAATGATTACAAAAATATCAATAACCAATATTAGATCTGAAAGATCTTTCGATCATGATTCGGCTGGCACAAGTTGAATCTGGCAATTATAATTGGGGCAATTTTGGAAAACGGCCACAACAGAAAATCTGCAAATATGTCCTTTGCAGAACCATGTGTTTCTCTCAATCAAGACCGAATTTTGGAAAATTTCTCATTGTAAAACTAATTTGGGCCATTCTGCACAAAACCCATGTTTCGGATTTTCAGGATTCTTCTCCATTTTCCAGAAACATTCAACGGAAAACTATCTCTTGTTATTCTAGCAAATTTCTGAATTGGAATATTTAATTAACAGCTGAAGATCAAATCTGCAATTTGCAAGAGACCTTGGAGGCAAAAATAGTGAGTTATGTTATAACAAATTCATTAATAAACCATCATTGGCAAAATCATGCATAATAATCATTAATTTATTAAAATAAAGGAGAACAAATATTATTTATCCAAAAGAGCATAAATAATTATGAAATGGAATTATATAATAAATTATGATAAATAATGTGATAAAAGAACATTAGAAATGGATAAAATGAATGTTAAGAAGTGATAATAATAATACAAATTAGAGGCCCAACAGTTTCCTATGTTGTTTATGGTGTATGATGGTTGACTATTGTTAACTAAGGTTGATCGTGGTTGACTCTGATTAACTATGGTCAACACATAGTTAAGAAAGGTTGTTTAAGGTTGACCCTTGTTGAATATGGATGACAATGTTTGGTGATGGCTAAAGAGGATCAACCCCGGTCAATGATGGCTAAATATGGTTGATAAGGTTGATGAGGATTGGCCATGGTTGACCAAGACTTAATGAGGATTAACCATAGGTGATCATGGAAGCTCATTGGTGACAAGGATTGGCAATAATCAATTAATTTTAACCATGGTTGACCATTTTTTAGTTGGTTGACTATGGTTGAATTTCTTGTTCATGTTTAAACATGGTCAACTTGCTGGACTATAGATAATCTTGTACGAACATCGATGATTATGGTTGAGTATGGATAAACATGGTTGATCACGGTTGGAAATATTTAATTTAGAGGAATATGGTTGACCATGTTGACTATGCTTAATAAAGTGGTTGACTATGTTGGCTATGCTTAATAATGGTTTAATATGTTTGATTATGGTCAACTATGGTTGAATATGATCGACTAAGGTTGATTGGGGATGACTATGAGTAAAAAATGTTGAATATCAATGACTATAGTTGACTAATTTTGGAAATGGTTGACTATTTAAACATTTACTATAATGCTTAATGACAAAGTTTTACCATGTATGACTATGTTGCCACATTATAACATTGTTATTTGTTCAATACATTGTGTCATAGTTTTTCTATATGTTACATTGTGTTGTTGATTTCAGTTCATCATATTGTTATGTTTAATTTTTGTTTGTTACACTACGATGTTGATTTTAGTTCAACATATTATTATGTTAATTTTTTGTTTGTCAAATTGCAACATAGCTTATTTTTTTTCCATAGCATGATATTAATTATTTTATTCGTCATATTGCAATATTGAGCTTTGTTCATCACAATGTGATGTGTTTTTCTTGTTCAACACATGCAATGTAAATCTTATCGTGAAACTTATTAAATATGATATCTTATTTGTAATAACCATGTTGCAAATACTTTATTGATTCTTGTCTACTTTTAAATAATTGAGTTAGAGACACTAGCCATGGTACCAAGGCTAAAATTAAACATTGTGAATGATATATGTAAATAATTATGTACAATTACTAATAAAATATTGTTTTTATTTGGAAATACTATGGAACCAACATGTGAGTAGTCAGGATACTTTGTTGTCAAGTAATTGTTAAGTGGTTGGAGTCCTAGGTAGTGGACAAGTTAAGGTGACAAATGTCACAGTTATAACTTCCATGATTCCCCAAGATTCGAGGATGAATAAAAACCACCAAAGAGACAACATAGTTGAAGATAAATGTTATGTTGGGTGGAGAGGATACTTCTAGCACAGTTAGAGAGAAATGTAGGGCTAGAGAAAAAAGGAAGAGACTTCTGAAAAATCCCAAGTATAGAAATTAAAACATACATTAAGAGGAAAAATGTTGCTAAAGTATGTGTGGGGAAGGACAAATAATCTCCTCAGATATTGATAATTTATTGTCAAAAAAAATCTTGACACCCAAGGGAATTATTGTGTTGCAGTTCAGTAGTTGGGAGGAATGTGTTTGTTCCTACAATATTTCAAAGTATTCCTATTACTTAGATAAGTAAATCAATCATGTATGCATGAAACTTGTGATAGTAAAATATGAACGGATATCTATATGTGTTCATACCAAATAACATGCAAAATTTGAGTATATGTTGATTCTAATAGGAATTCGTTTTTTATAAATGTGATCATATCAGTAATAGTGAAAGATAGGAATGCTACATGTTTTTTATTTCCTATAAAGTATTTTATATTCTTAAAAAAAGAACCAAGTTGGTTTATTATTTTTTGTAAGTCATTGTGGAGGGATGACCTCCTCATCAATTCTTCAGGTACAATCGATATCCATTGACATGAAAAGAAAATTACAATATCTTAGAGTTTTTCTCAGGAGCTTCTTACACAACTCTTTATATATGTAATTTGTAACTACCCATGCACAAAATTAATAGAGTAAGATTCATAGGCTTAACATTGGCCTTTCTCTATACACATTCTTGGCTAAGAAATAATGTGAAAAGAGAAATATAATTAAAATGTTCATAGAGATTATATGTACATGTACAAATAAAATATATTCAGAACTTTCTTCACATTATAATAAATACATACATAATTAAGGGTTTAGAACCCTAAGAAAATGAAAAGTAGTCTAATAGTTTGAATATCTCTGAAACTATTTTGTTAATCATACTCTGCATCCAAAGCAAATAAACTATTTAAGAGTTAAAATATTAAGTTAAGGGAGATGAACTCTTCAATGAATACATCATTCGGGGAGGAGTATACAAAATCTAGACAACTAAAGTTGTGAAGTAGTCGTTATGGTTGATAACAGATGACTTCTTTTCTCATATCGTAGGTGATGACAATAATCTTTGGCTGAAAACAATTTTCACCAAGTTAAATGTTTATTTTCACAAAGTTTAAAATGAAAAAGCGGTAAATGTGTTAAGCTAGTTACGTGGAAAGGGGTGCTCCTATGTCTGGGTATACATCTTTTAGGGTATCAATATTTCTGGAGATATAGCTCCATTAATTTTATATGTTAATTCTTGGATTTAGGCAAGTACAAAATCAAAGAGTTGACATATATTTCCCCAATGCATTAATAGAGCCATAGCTCCATAAATATTGGTTTCCCATAAAGTGTGTGCTCCCACTTATTGAAATTAAATTATCCTTCGTCGTCATGACAAGTGACTTGTGTGGCCAAGATTGACTAAAATTATATTATTCTTCATCCTCTAATAATAGGTGACATATTTTATGGATGTGTTTGCTCCCACTTATTGATATTAAATTATCCTTTGTCATCATGATGGTCACATGTGTGACCAATATTTAATGAAAATTAGATTATTATTCCTCCCTTAATAATAGGTGTATGTGTAGCCATATTTATTGAGATTATGTTCTTCCTTGTGTGTTTTAAATAAAAGGTGTGATTGAAGCTTTTAATTTCTTTGATGTGTCAAGTTGAAATCAAAGCTTTTAACTTGCTTTCATTTTAAAATGTAATGTTGTAATAAAAAATCTAACCCTATTTGGATTTAGTAGAATTTTTATTATAATTATTATTGTAAGTAACTAGGTGGTAATTTTGCTGCGAAGAATCAATGAAGACAACTTCTCTGATGTAGCGGTGTGTTCAAGTATATATATAAACATTATATATAATAATAATAATAATTAGAATAAGGGTGCTCAAATCCATTTTTGTGGAATTTATAAATTGGTTGAGCTTCATTTGGCTTTTTGTTTGAAGTTGCGAAGCCTGGCCATTGTTTGAGCTGTGGATCTATCGATCAGGGATTGGTGGAGATACTGGTAGTGCTCGTGAAGTAAGAAGATGGGAAATGTTGGAAATTGGGATTTTTTTTCAAGATGGCTAATCCCCTTGTAGAGACATACCTTCATGAGGCCAATAAATAGGATGGTTCCAATTATGTTAATTGGAAATTCAAGTTTAAGACACCGCTGGAAGGCTATGGCACTTAGACCATCACAAAGGGAGAATAATTAAAACTTGTTGCAGGTGTGACATCTGCATCAATTCAATACTAGGAGAAGCAGGAGGCCAAAGAAAATGTATTACTAAGAATGTATGTTAAAGATAATATAATCCCTCATATTCGTGCCTGCAATACATGTAGTGAAACCTGGAATGCACTAAAGGATTATATGAAACCAAAAATACAAATCGAGTCCTCTTTTTGAAAAGTAAGCTCTTGTATATTGAAATGGAAGAAATTGAATTTTTCAGTGCCTTTGTTTAATAATTAATTATTTAAAATATAAGTTCAGAGATATAGGAGAATGAGTACCTAGTACTGATATGGTAACAAATACGTTAAATGGAATGTCAGAGGACTATCATATGTTTATTACAGGTCTTGCAACAAGGGAGAAAACACTAAATTTTGAGGAATTGATAGGTATTATGGTGTAGGAAGAAGAGAGGCGCAATAATTTGAAGCCTCAAAATATAGTCTTGGAACTTATAGTGAAGAAAAAATTCTTCAAAGGGAAACAAGGAGGAGGAAGTAAAGGTTGAAGTCTATCTCAAAAAATGCCATTTCAAGGTATGACATCTGTCATAGATAATTATTAAATAAAATGTTTTTACTGTGGTAGAAGTGGGCATTTTTCTAGAGACTTTTATAACAAGAAAAGTGATGAATCTAGGCATAAACATAGAAGACATTCAAGAGATTTTGCAGGAAAATCCCTGAATTCTGATCTCAAAAATCTTAAGTTGTTTGTGTTTAATTCCACAATGGCTACTCAAACGGATGATGCTAATACATGGTTTTGGAATTTGGAGCTTCGAGTCATATGACATGTAACAAGAGTTAGTATGAGAATTTCAAGGAGATATGAAATGGTGCTAATATCTATCTTGGAGATGATCTCCCACATCAGATCAAGGGATGTGGGGATATTCATGTAACGTTGTGAAATGGATATTTTAGGCACATTCATAATGGTATGTATGTGTCTGGGATCAATAAAAATCAATCCTTGTGTTTACAATTAAATATCAGAATCTTAATGCTGAATTCTTCAAAACACATTTCATAGTCAAATATTTGTTGGAACACTTCAAACCTATTGCTTCAGAAGTAAAATTTGGAGGCCTATACAAGCTTGGTGTTACCAGCAAAAGTCATCAAGCACTAACTTCTACAACTATGCCAACAAAAATTATTTGGCATCAAAAGTATGGTCACGTCAATTATCATGATTTATTGTTAAAGCAAAAACAAAGAATGGTTGAAGGACTCCATGTGTTAAAGAATGAATATGCTACTTGTGAAGGTTGTGCATTAGGAAAAATTCACAAAGATGAACTCCCTTTTAATTCTGATAGGTGTGCATTTTAATGTTTGTGGACCCATGCCGACTAGATCCCTAGGAGGTTCCTATTATTTTATGTTGTTTATTAATGATTGCATAAGGTATAGTTGTGTGTACTTCCTTGGGAAAAAGGGTGATGTTTTTGAGTATTTCAAAGAATTCAAAAACATGGGAGAGAAGCAAATAAGGAAGTTCATAAAGATCATGTATTCATATCAAGGGGGAGAGTGCATATTGGGGAACTTCACCAAGTATTACAAGGATCATGGAATAGTGCAACAATTCATAGTACCCCACACTCCACAACAAAAATTTGTTGCAGAAAGGAAAAACAAAATATTGGTGGACTGTGCATGGAGTATGATCAAAGGTAAGAACCTCTAAAATGTTTTCTGGGTAGAAGCCATTAATATTGCTATCTATTTAAAGAATATAAGTCCAATAAGTTATCTTTATTTCAAGACCCCATTCAAAACCTTGTATGGTTTTAAATGAGTAGTTCATCATTTGAGGGTATTTGGGTGTAAGGCCTTTGCACATATTTCGAAGGATAACAAAAAGAAACTTGACTTTAAAGGTATCAAATTGGTTTTTGTAGGATAGTGTTCAGAATTTAAATCTTGTAAAATGTTTGATCCCTCTACTCACAGAGTGTTTGCAAGTAGATATGTAATTTTCCATGAGCAGGAAGATGAAGGAAACAAGGATAACATCTATGAACCATGGCACATTCTTCCTGAAGTTGAATACAAAAAAGAAGAGCAAAAGAAGAAGACAGTGAGCAGCAAAATCCTAGAAAAGAATTTAGTGATATGGACATCACCAACAGTCAGATCCCACCCAGAAGTGGAGAAGTAATTTCAGAGAACATGGGTGAAAATAGTGAAGTAAGAAGGATATCTACTCATTATATTCAACTACCTGAAAGGTATAAGGACTGTGCCCTGATGAGTAGTTTTTTTAATGTAATAGAGCCATGAATTTTAATGAAGCTAATGAACATGAAGAGTGGAGAAAATAAAAGGAGGAAGAGTATGAATATAAAATTGAAAACAAAACCTGGGAATTGACTGAACTACCTAAAGGTAAAGAGTCCATAGGATGTAAATGGTTGTACAAACCAAAATTTAAAGCATATGGAAGTATAGATAAATATAAAGCTATATTGATGAAAAAATGGTACTCACAAAAGGAGGGAATTGATTATGCGGAAACATTTTCACCTATAGCTAAATTAAATACCATTATATTGTTAATTGCATTAGCTAAAAAGTACCATTGGAATTTGCACCAATTAGATGTAAAATATTATTTTCTGAATGGTGATTTAAAGGAGGAGGTGTATTTGACACAACCTGAAGGGTTTGTGAAAAAGGGGCAGGAACATTTAGTTTTCACATTAAACAAAGCCTTTTATGGGCTAAAGCAGGTGGTGTAACACATTCGGCGCATGGGCATATGAAATACACTTTTCTTAGTAGGGAGGATTCTTACCTACATAAGATTCACATGCCAAAATGGTTTGTTAAATGTTAGTGGAACAAGTTCAACATGTAATAAGCTAAGTTAGAAAGGAAACATAACATGCTACATAAACAATAAAACAAAAATAAAACAACATGCACAAGATACACACTCAATAGAGAAAACACACTAATAACTCAACAATGGAGAGCTTCTCCCTTTATTAGGTGTTGGTGGTAGTAGAAGATATAATTCTAAATCCCTTGTAGTGGATCCTTTGAGCTACAAATCTCCAATATCCAAGACAGAGGGGTCTCTTCTCCTCAAGTTTTCAACAAGCCTCTCTTCCCTCTCAAAGGATGGTAGATCGATGAACATGTGGTGAACTTCTCTCTCTTGGATTGAGATGTTTGGTGTCCAACGAATGAGTCCTTCGAATCCTCCTCTTGTTGGAAAACACAAGTTGGTTTCTTGTGGAGCCATCTGTCCAGCATAACAATGTGTCTCCTATTCCTCTTCCAAAGGCTAGCTTTTATAGACCATTTTCAAATCTTCCCTCCTTCTCTTGGCCCAAGATGGATGGTGACACAAGAGTGGAGGTATGATTCCTTTTTGTGCTGCATTAAGGCCTGAAGGTGGCTCAAAGGCGACTGTACTTGGTTAGGTTGAGTGAGAATTTTTTTAACCAAGTGTTCCAAGTGGTCCCTGATCGTGGCATTTCACCATCTATAGGGCCATGCAGCTATCGAAGGAATAGTCGCACTGTACACGGCTTTCAAAGTAATAGCTACTCTGTGCACAACTATCGAAGAAATAGCCACATTGTGTGCCAAAAGTATATGTTGCTTGTGCATTGTCCATAAATTTCTTCTTGAACCTTAGGAATAATTAAATTTTTGGCTTTTCCTAATGTATTCCTTCTCTGAAATTTTTTATATGTACCTTCTGCTTGACATTTTTAATGTCTTTTTCATGTATGATTTTCCAGTGTCAACAATTTCCCCCTAATGTATGAGGACAAGGAAGAACTGTATAGCCGAAATACATTATGTTTTCTTTTTACTGTGTGATCCTTTTGAGAGAGAGAGAGAGAGAGAGAGTGACTTGCTCTAGAATTGAGTTGGGAGACCCCTTGTCTTAAGTAAAAAGACACCATGTTCTATAGGAATCCTACAAGAGATAGAATGAATAAAATATTTCTACGAGGCGGGCATGTCCCATGCTCATGACGTTTGACTAGTTAAGCTAATATAGCAGACAATAGTTATGTTTATGTCACTTTTTGGTAGTGACCTGTTGTTGGTTGATGACGATAGTTGTTGATGCCCTCGGGGGCGTTTTTCTTTGAAATAAGGTTGAATGTGGTGCCCACATGCATAATCTTGGTATGACATGTTTTTAGAAAGAGTGCTCATTGTATGCATGGGTATTTGACTGTTGGGGACCTTCCCGTGTAAGAATTGTTGAAAGATATGCTTATTGATTCACATGTCTTCGACAAATCTGATAGAGTGCAACAATTATGAAGTACGATACCATCTTGGACATGAAATCTTATGTTGAAGTCGAATGTCAAGAGGATCAATGACATCAATGGGAAATGATGATTCCCATAATGCGATCCGAGGACACCCCTATTAAGGTGAGGATTCATCCAAGGTACTAACTCCTTCTTAGAACATGATTGTTGAAGTCGAAAAGAAGGAAGTATCAAATGATGCAAGGGACCAGGTTTTCTGATGTAGCAAGGTGTGATGATGGGTTAATTAGGCATGGTGACGATTTTCTATAACTAATGATGGTATTTAATCAGTCCAAGGTTGGAGCTGTAAATTTGAGTGGAAGCAGTCATAGCAATTTTTGATGAGGAAATTCCTGGAGTTGGTAGGACATCCAGGGTAGGTGTACAGTTGCTATGATTTTCATGGTTGGGTGTGGTAAATAATGTGCAGCTCTGACTAAGGGTGTTTAGGTACTGCTTCCAGGTGATAAATGTAAATGGATGGGTGGGAGTGCTCTCTTAAAAAAATATTTGTACACTTGCCAAAATAATATGAAATAATTTTGGATGTACAAGCACGGATACGGGTGCCCCATAAACATGGAGAATCCTTCACTATGGTGTGAGGAGTTTGTTTTTCTAAGGGTGGGGACCCCATTGGTTGGTCTCAGTGCGGGTTTGATGAGGCAGATGAAGATGTTGTAGATGGGCTATACTGATGGGGGTGTGATAGGCCAAATGTGAAATAGGGTTATGTGTTTTTGTTGATCCACTTGTGGAGAATGGTGGCCCGAGAAAGGGGTTTAACATGTAATGAGTAAAAGTTGACTTGATGTTTGATGATGGATGGAAGACCATGAAGTGGTTCCCGGGCCTAGGGTTTTATGGCAATGGCTCCAGAGTTTTGGTGTATGGTTTACATGAGTGATGGATGCCATGGAGGGTGAGGCTCTACTGACCTGCAAGGGTGTTTATCATGTGCAAGGTGGGGTGATGATAAACATGGTCGGATAAATGAAACCTATGGTTTTATTTTTCTGAAGAAATGATGTCAGGATATGCAAAGCTTTCTAAGGAAGCCTATCATGCTGAGGTAGAATGATACCTACTCTTGTACCTTTATTTTCTAGGGCGTATAGTAATTTGGCATGCGTGTAATACCTCCAGCCAATACCCCAAGTAAAATCATCTTTTTCATACAAATATATTTGAAATAAATTGAATTTAAAACAATAAGAGAGGGCATACCTAAATTGTTTTATGGAGGCTTTCTCCTCATGGGTGGAATTTGTTGGGGTAGAGCCCATTGATGAGGTTGGAAAGGTATGTATCATTGGGTTCTGAAAAAATTTATGCAATGTTTGTTTTGTTTTTAGCCTAGAGAGAGTCATGCTCTCTTGGCAGTGTACTAGGAGTACACACATATTATTTCACTTGAAGATTGCATTGAATGTAGAGGTGCCAAAATGTGAATGCAGAGGTGCATTTTTATGCTTCTGCCACCTCCGAGTCGGTCTTGGGTGGTGTGGCTCCTTTGGGAAGTCTAGGCTCAATGTTGATCTTGCCACTCGTAACCTTGGGAGGTATTCAAAATTAATAGTGTGGTGAAATTGTGAGAAATTATTGCAATAGCAGCATGTGATCTTCTCTTGATTAGAGAGATAGATATGTGGTATGGTTGTGACCATGTGAAGACTCTCGATGAGTTTCTTGAGTTCCTGACATTGATTGACCATGTGGTCCTATCTACTGCATAGATCACATGGTATTTTTGGCTGGTTTCGTGCCCTGCTAAGATGGTTGGTCACCTTAGCTTTCTTAGGGTTTCAGTGAAGATGGGGGGAAGGCCACATTTCACCTAGCTACCTAGGTTTGAAACCAATTATATCTGGATATTTGGTGACCAATTAACGTATGACGTATAACATGGGTCAAAATTGTGGGATGTAAGGATAGTGCCGAGCATGATGGTTTTCTTGGAAAATAAGATAAGATTGTTGCTCTTTGGTTTTCCACTCCCTTTGGACTACTAGAGTAATTGGGTACCATTTTCGAAATGATCATATATCTAGGCATTGAGTGATCAGATATTGTGTGCGTCGCACAATGTGCAGGCTGGGATTATTCATGGAGGGTGGCTGGGGGTGATAATCTACCCCCTAGTTGGCCATTTTTCTTCCGATATGAAGAGGATGGACCTAGTTGCCTCATTCTCTTAGGTTGTCAAAATTTCCACTGAGTCTGAATCTGATCTTTCTTCTGCAGTGAGACGGATAATGGCCTAGCATAAATAGTTTAACACCGAACAGAAGCGATGGATGTAGGGACAACAATGAACCGGGTGGTTATCTCATCACACTTGACACGAATATTGGACTACTCGTAGGCTGTCGTAGTACATCATGTTGATCATGTACCATATTTGAAATAAATATAGAGCTGCACAGTCAGCGATAAAGTGATCTCTTTCATCGCAGAGTGCACAGAGCTGGACCGGAGCTTGAGGAAGATTAAGGGGAAGAGGTGGTCGTTCAGGTGATCGTCTCTCTTCTGACACATACAATATGGTCCTTGTTTCTTCCATCCTTTGAGTTGTAGTGTTGTTTGTGGCTTACGTGTCCAAGACGGCTAAGTCAGGGTTTTCAGCGACAAAGTGTCAGATGAAATCCAACATAGATCAGAATCGAAAGATATGGAGACAATGACCCACATGGTGGTTTCTCCAACAAATATGATACATATGTCGTCGATGCCAAAATAATTTTCTTTGGGAAACTTGCAGGATTTGATACCAATGGTTAAACGCCCTTAATTCGGGGCACTACATGACTAAATGATCAGGTTTTTCACATACTGCACAACCTGGGACCTGCAATGTGGCCCATTTGTCATCTTTGGACTATTAAGGTGACTGTATATGAGCAAGATATAGGTTCCTCTCATACGTGTAGTATGGTTTTGGGTTCACCCTTGTCCATTTGCATGGGTAGCACTAAGGGGTCCTCCTGGTAAGATTTCTCTAGGGCTTGTAAGGCATCCCTATATCGCGGCATCTAGGAAGTGATGGGTATAATGGTTGCATACGGTGCACACATGATTGGTGCGTAATGATTTCCCTTGGTTGTTCATGGTTGTTCCTTTTTATGGGAATTCAAGGTCGCGACATTTATTTCAGTGTGTAGAAGGGGTTTCAATTCTTCTAACTCTGGGAAAATATTAGTAGGATGGCCTTCGACATCGCACAATGCGCAAGGTTGTAATTCCCTAGGTAACTTGGGGGTTTCGACTTTTTTCCCTTCTTGGTCGTGTCAGCTGGTGCTGCTACAAGTTTTTCATTAACTTCTATGACCTCTTGAGGGGCGATAGGGGTTATTCTTGTAGAGGTGATGCATGGACTTCCCAACATGGCTAGTGGGAAAAAATACCACACAGTTATTGCAAAAGCCATATTCAGAAATTTGTAGTTTCCATGACTTTTTTTGACACAAAACAAGGTGGGGGATATAAAATCGGGGTTTTCGAAATAGATTATGGTGGGAATGCCATGGTAGTGGCTTTGGCATCCATACTTTTTGTTTCTATGTTTGGGCTAGTTTCGGTGTTTGATGAGAGCATCATGCACACCAGTGCCCCCGTGCCTATCGGGACTCCCTCTGGTATAATAGGGTGATCTCCTATGAATGACCCTAGGATGGATGATGGTTTGAATTGGCCAAGGCTGAATTCTGTATATCTTGTGGGTGGTTTTGTGGTTGTTTCTATGCATTGTAGCTCGACATCGAGAGAATTCATGGGTTTCTTATCGTAGTATGTGAGCTAGTCGATGGTGATGATCCGATCATCGTGTGGGAACATCATTACCCTAAAGACAGAGCATGTGATTGCTATAATGGCATGCATATAACACCACCTGAGGAGTATATTATAGTCTAGTTGTGCATCTAAGACCTCAATCTCTATAATGATTGTCTTTCCGGCCAGGATTGCTGGGACATTTTGATACAGACTGATGGGGGCTGAAGGGTGACCATCATATGCTCTAAGCATGATGTCACATGGTTTTAATTTAGGCGATCCTAAATTTTGCAAATTGATTTGGATATGATACATGTGGATGATCCTTGATCGACGATGCATCAATGTATGGTGGTGTTCTAAAATAAAACCAGTATTTGCAAAAATACTAGAGAAGGAAGTCTCGGGCTTCTTTGTCTAGGTCAAAAACCATTAGGCACGAATCAGAAGGATCGATTGCACCTAATGCGGAAAGTAAGGCTTTTTGTTGTCTTGGGCACGATTGCAGAACTTCTAAAGCTAATGTAGAAACTGGTGATTGTGCTAAATCATCTACTATGCTATAGCTATTAGAAGCTTTAGAGTGATGTTTGGCACGCCTTGTTGGTCCCTTGACCATTTTTGGAAGGGACTCAATAGGTACTTTGGAGAAGATAGTTAATGATGTTGTAGGTGCACTTGTAATTGTACCAGATGGTTTGGTTTCCGAAGGTGTATCGTAGTTCCTATTCCTTATTTGGAAGAACAATTCTTCGTCCTCCATGTAAATATCATGACTTCCTCCTTCGGTATCATTTTGGGGTGGTTGTTGTTGTTGGGTGTTAACCACTCCTTGGTGGGGGAAGGATTCCTGCATTACAACAGGTTGTTGAGTGGGTCCCCCTTGTCCTTGGTTACCCTGAAAATTTTTCAATTCGGGGTGTTTGGGACAGTGGTGAGTGTAATGGCCATATTCACCACATATGGCACAAGAATGATTTGTCCTTAGACTAGCTCTCTTTTTTTTCCCTTGGGAGTTACTATTTGGCTCTTGGTTTTGATTTTGGTTGGGGTTTCCCCCAGACTAAGATCGCGGGGGTGCTTTTGATTACTGCCCCCTATCTAGAGTCTCCCTTTTGCTTATTCCTAGGTTTCTTTTTGTGGAGTTTGGAGGATTATTGTTGTTCTCCTGGTCATAATATTGTCGTTGTTAAGCCTGGGATGGTTGCACTAGGCTCACTACCGCGTTTTTTTGCGTTGGTGGTGGATTTTGTGCGGGAAAAGGGGGATATAGGTTCCCCTATCTCTGTGATGCAGGGGCATTAGGCTCTATAAATACTTTGCATTTTTATAAGACATAGGGGGGTCTTATGTTTCTAAATTCTCATGTAATTATTAGTATTTTTGAATAAAATAGTGAGGAATTTTAAATGTCCTCGAATCATTGGAGAACATGAGGGGAAGTTGATTAAGTTAGGAATGTGAAGAGTCAGTTTCAGTTATTTTAGGAATTGAGTCTAACTTTAGGAATTTGGAGAATTCCAAGAGTCTTTGTTGAGATGTTAAGGGAGTTGAACCACTTTATTATTAATTTGTATAAATAAGCCTCAGAGGCATTAAGCAGAGAGAATGGGTAGAGTGCCGAGCAATTTTAAAAATGGCCAGTTGATTCGAAGATCTGGTCAAGAAGAAATTTGTAAGTGATCTCATTTTTGTATATGAAAGAATCTGCTCAGAATTACATGAGTATTGGTTGATTTAATTCTGTGTGAATAGCTTTTGAATCTCAATGAAAAATTGTATGAACAAAGTGGATATAATCTCTGTAATTTGGGTTTTAATGATGTTCTGTACATAATTGAGGAAACCATATAATTGTTGCGACAAGGTAGTTTATGAGATTGACGATTATATGGGTATTGTTTGGTTTAACTCTACGTAGAGGTCTTTAAAGTTTATTTGGCATGTTGAATTCACCCACAAGCATTTCTGGGATGAAGCATGGAGTCTCAGAATGCACAGTAGAATATGAAGCCAGTGGAGCTTCATAAGGCACAAAGAATAGGGTGTGAAAAAGATAGCAATCGAAATGAATATGTCACGCGTGGAACATATGCTGAGAGGAAGGAGATCTTCAAGTGAAGAATCAATGGAATTTATGGATAGTTAAGGGTGGACCTTCAATGGAGAAGTAATAGAGCGGAAGCATAGCAAACGAATGGCGCAGGTTTATAAGCGCTTATGTTGAACAAAGGGAGCGTAATTAATAGTAAGGAAGTAAGGAGTCTGGATAAAGTTGAATGAAACCGTGAGTAGATGTGGAACCGTGAAGGAGGTAGGCAGTTTTGAGAGTCTAAACTGATAGTATCGCGTGGTCCCAAGGGCGGTAGGCTGTTTCGCCTTTTGGAACACAATATTGTTCTTTGAATGATGCGTGTCCATAAACGGTATTCAAAAACTATTTTCATCGCGTGATTTTGAGCGATTAAAAGGTGTGTAGTTGTGTTGCGTGATATCCATCGGATATCCAACCAAATCGTTGTTGAAGCGCGAGAGCAGGTTGACCATTGGATTAGAAGTGAAGCTGCAGGGAAGTTAAACCAAGGTACGGTTATATTGAGCTGTGGGACCCGAATGGACCCCCACGTTTGTTAGGGTTTGTTTTAAATTAAAATCAAGGTTTGTAAAGTTTGAATGCATAAGGTTGGTTAGTGAAATTCCGCGAAAGTGTGAAGTAATGTGACCATCGCTAATATGGTCGATATATATAAGTGTGGGCCTGAATAACTAGTTATGTTTGAGTTTTCAAAGGATTTGATATATTAATTATGGATATTAATATGTGTTGGCACCTTGAGTTAAGTCAAAGCGATACTCCATGTAGAGCATGAATTAAATGTTATGATAAGCCTTGGTTTTAATATATAAGGTCAGGGTGATGGTTGTTTAACCAAGGTCTGTTGTGGGGCTTTCGAAAAGCGTTTTCATTTGTGAAAGAAACCTTAGTATGAGGTTTACTTGATTCTAAAGTGTGAAGAGCATTCGAGATGCGTTATGGTTTTATCATATGGTTTTGACCATTGGTTGAAAAGTAAAGTTTATGCTTATGTATTTGGTTGTATGGTTTTATAAATCATGGTGAAATGATTTATAAAAGAGCTTCCACATGAGAGATAGAAATATGGGGTTGTATGGTTTTCATAAACCATAAGAAATTTATTCAAATATCCCAAATCTGAGATTTGAGATATAGAAGTTTCAGTATATGGTATTTTAGATTGCCAGATTTTGAAATTGAGGACCATTATGGGGTTTAAATGGAAATGCATGTTCATACACATCAATCAGAGTGCAAAATCTAGGTTGAGCAGGTAGCCCGATCATCACTCTAATTGGTGTAAGATTTCTAGGGAGGCTCTCTTGTATCAGCATTCCTAGATGAGTATTGGTTCTCCTGCGAGGGAGGGTATGAGCCTCACTGCTATTGATGGTATGATATTACTCTATTTTTCACATTCTACAAAGGTGCATACTAACTTTGATAGTATCCAGGATGTGATACGTTCTAAGTAGAATTGTACGAATATCCTGGGTACTAGATACTGCTGCTTAAGTGACCTTGGGTCAAGGACCTGATCAAACCGTCTACAATATTCGATGCGCCTAATAACTCTCTATAATTTTGTAGGCGTGGGGCATTTGGCAGGACATTGTAAATATATCTTGACTGGGGGTAAATGAGTTCAAGTTGTTGGGCCTTGCTAATGGTGTCCTCCTTGGAGGTAGGTTTTTGCGTCGCAACGTCTTTTGAAATTTCATCTATGAGAGTTTTCAAAAGTAAGTCCAACAACGCTCTATTGTCGAGTTTTTTTTTTCACAAACTACAGCATCAACACCATTCGTGGAGATGGTCTAATATATGGATGGTTGGTGTTTGCCTAAAATGTGTCAATAGTTCCATTCCCGAATCATGATGAATGGGTAGCTGAAAATAGGTGAGGAATGTGGTAGCGAGGGTGCTAAAGGTTCCATGAGAAGCAGAAGGCTTCTCAACATACCATTTCTCCACAAGCCCAGTTAGGGTGCGTTGAAAAATTCTTAGTCTAATGGTATCATCAATGATACTATTGGATGAACACCACAGGTGGAAAGTCATGATATGATTTCTCGGGTATTTTTCTTGCTTCCCTTCGAATTTTCGTATATCTAAAGGGATATTTGTGGGAATGGGAGGCCAGTTAAGGCCATGAGCAATGGGGTAATTAGTTAACTTCATTATATCTAGAAGATTAAGTGATTCTAAGAAAGGTAACTGCCTATTGACTGCCATTTTATACTCTAGAAAAGCAGGTGTTTGAATGTGATGGTTTAGGGGGGGTGCTTGGGGAATATTACCCTGTGGCATGCCTTGATGGATTTTTTTTGACTCCCCTAAGGGGTAGCACTCCTCTGCCCTCTAAGGGTTGTAGAAGGGGTTGAGTGTGGTGACCCCGCTGGGGTTTCCATTGGTGTGGTGTTGGGTGACCCTTGGGGGTTTCCAATCACAAATGCCTCGATAAATTATGAACCGATAATGGTGGTAGTGTGTTGTATTTGATGCCTAAATGGTGGGGTACCTGGTACTCCTCCCTCTAATGGGGGGAGGTCCAAGAAACCTCTAGATCGATGAGATCCCATTGGGTCCATTATGGTGTCAACTAGCTTAATATTGGCGATATTTTTGGTTTGATGGAGGAAGGAAGATTTTTATCAAATCAAATATGATCACATGTGTAAAAAAAAGTGAAAAAATAAGTGGTAATTTTTCCTTTAATTTAACACTATGTGATCAGCAAGCAAAAAATGTGGTTTTGTTTGTTTTGCATATGATACTCAAAAGGCTATATAGACCTACTTGTCCTTACACTCTCAATGTAATTGGGCCTTGTGAAGATGTCTTCTGATGGGTATTAGGGCTAACGTCCCGAAATAAATGATGACGCCTTCTAGCAGTTGAAAAATTGACCAAGGTAATGGTATGAGAATCAAGTGTTGCCTGCACCATCACCTATAGGGAAGTATTCCCTAGATTTTGCCACTAAAGTACCGTCGTCCCACGTGAGCATTCGATTCTTGAGCTTGTTGGCAATAACCTACCAGTACTAAGCACTAGATGGGCCAGGTAGCCCCAAAAATTACCGCACGCATTAGGCCTAAGCTTAACCCCCTCTGAAATGAGTCTCTGGTAATGCTCAGGTATTCGTTCCATGGGAGAATAGACGAATTGGAAGCTCCCTAAAAATTAAACATCTATGTTTCAAAATGTGTTATGACCATGACGACTTATTGGATGCCTACCCCTGATGGTCCTAACTTGAACTATAATTTATTTTGTGGCCCCTTTGGGGAGAATTTAGTTAGTTCAGTTAATGATTATTTTTAGAGAGTCTCAATTTTTCTTAGGGTGTGCCTTAGTGAAGCAAATGTAAGAAGAGGATAAAGGTCCCAACACACTGGGTGCCTTTTGTTCCCATGCTTATGTTGGTGAGGTAAATCCCCTCTGCGGATAGAGGCGATTCCACTAGCCCTAGAGTGGGTCTAGCCACAAACGAGACACGCTATGACATCAATTCCTAGCTAATAATGGACAAAAACTTGGTAGATCACTTACCGTAGGTCCTGCGCTATTGTGTCGTCCAGGAGAATGGCTGCCTCTCACTCCTGATTCGACAGATCATGATCCACTCATTCTCATGCCTGGATACCTACACATACACAAGAAACAAAGACGATACAAAACATACTATTTCGCATTCCTAACTATCAGTTAGTCGAAGAAGACTAAATCAAATGCGTCAAATAAACATAACACAGAGATGGAATCAATACCATAGTCGAGTATAGTAATTTAAAGAAGGAAGATTACAACCAGGCTTCAACGATGCTATCTCCTCTAGCAGGGTTCCAATGGAGCACGTCTCACAAAGCTCGTCGGGAATTCAGATGGGGCTCTCTCTACAGGATCCTCCTTGGTTCGACCTTCTCTATAGCGATTACTCAGATATAATATCTCTTCTCCAAGTTTAGCTTCTTGGCTATATGTTCAACTAGATTTTGTAAAGGGAGAAGGCTTGTTTATATATAGAGGGAGAAGGAGAGGTTACGATCCCTATAATCATGGGGGGGGGGGCTATCCTCCAAGAATGTTCCATCAACCATTTCCCAAATGAAGAGATCTGTGGCTTATCGAGTTTAACCACTTGCAATGAGTCATTCCTGAGGTGGTTAAAGGAAACTTCCGTCTCCAATTCATTAAAAAACATTCCCAAAAAGGCTAGTGCGGGCACAACAAAGAGACAGAGCACTAGTTGGCGCGGGCCCTAGTGAAAATCTTCCCCATTGGCGTGAGGGCTGAACTAGCTACCCGTGCCAATGCCAAAAAATAGGTTTTTGAGTGCTTTATGAGGAAATGTTCAATAGGAGAAATCATGTCCTTATGCAGAAGGATGCAAAGAAGGTATTTGCAGAGTATGACACTGCTCACAGGTCACGGGAAAGACCCTCCAATATGCGGGGCAAGGGATTGCAGGGACAATGACAAAAATGTTGTGTAACAGCTTATTGATGCTTCGTGTGTCCTTTGGAGTGTACAATCACAAGTGTTATGAGATGTGGATATGCAATGATCCTTTACAATCCTTTTCTAATTACCCTATGTGTGATTGTTTCTTGCAAAAATAAACGATGTGGGGATTATGGGCCGCTTACACCTTGCCTAGTTAGGCTATGTTTGTACTATATGGAGATGGAAAATTTTCTTAGGAAAGTGTTCGTGTGCATACCCAGGCTCACCATGAGGTGCAAGGGTGGAAGAGATTACTTGCTTTCTTTTCGACAATCTGGTTCTAATCCTAATTCCTAATGCAAAATTGAACTAATCTAATGCAAAAATTGAAAAAACTTGAATTAGCTAAATATATGTGGATATATGGGCCACTTACTTTTATGCTAATTACATTATGTGTTTTGTATCTTTTATCAACAAATCATTTGTTCGGACAACATATGTGGATTGAAGGCCACTTAATTTTTCCTACTTAAACTATGTGTGATTTGCAAAAATAAAAAAATAAAATTAAAACTACTTAGTTGCTAAGCTAAATTCTAGCAAGTAAGAGTCCTAATCAGTCATGAAATACAAGATCACAATGATGGAAAATTTTTCATGGGTTTCCAAGCACTTTACAACTGAAAAAATGGCAAAAAAAAGAAAAAATTAGCTTGCTACCTACCATGCAACATATCTTCCCATAGTCTCGGAGCGTGTGTTTGTCAAAGCAGAATGTGCGCAGTCGGGCAAAATGCAAAAAAACCTCTTCCTATGTTGGGAAAAACTTCTCATTGGGCGTGATTGGAGATGCTGAGAGGATCTAAGGGTGATTTGCAGCAAGCTAAGCAAGAAGAAAGACCTACATCAACAACAATTAACTCAAAATAAATATTCTAGTGGAGTCACCATTCCTGTGGTAGTGTATTCGACGCATGGGCGTACGAAATACACTTTGCTTAATAAGGAGGCTTCTTACCTACATAAGAGTCACAAGCCAAAATGGTTTGTTAAACGTTATTGGAACAAGTTCAACATGTAATAAGCTAAGTTATAAAGGAAACATAACATGCTACATAAACAATAAAACAAGAACAAAAAAACATGCACAAGATACACGCTCAATAGAGAAAACACACTAATAACTCAACAATGGAGAGCTTCTCCCTTTATTAGGTGCTGGTGGTAGTAGAAGATAGAATGCTAGATCTCTTGTAGTGGATCCTTCGAGCTACAGAGCTCCAATATCCAAGACAAGGGTTCTCTTCCCCTTAAGTTTTCAACAAGCCTCTCTTCCCTCTCAATATATGGTAGATCGAAGAACATGGAAAATTTTAGGGGCTAATATTCGCATGTGGGCTAATTTTCCATGATTTTTCCAAAAAAAATATTCGCCAATTTCCTTTTTTTATAAAAATGATTCGCCCAAATTTTACAATATAAATTTATTTTACGTTAAAAATTTCCAACATTATATAGAGAGTATATATAAAATCATTATAAATTTGAGTAATTTTACAAATACATCAATACAAATTTTATAGTTTGCATATTACGTACTAGTGAGATTCACCAATTTCTTAAACTTCAAAATAATTTACCATCCTTAAAATTTTCCCTGTCGAAGAACATGTGGTGAACTCCTCTCTCTTGGACTGAGATGTTGGGTGGCCAACAGATGAGTCCTTCCAATCCTCCTACTGCTAAACAACACAAGCTAGTTTACTATGGAGAAATTTGGCCAGCATAATAATGTGTCTCTTATTCTTCTTCTAAGGGCTGGCTTTTATAGCCGATTTTCAAATTTTCCCTCCTTCTCTTGGCCCAATATGGATGGTGACACAAGAGTGGAGGTATGATTCCTTTGGGTGTTGCATTAAGGCCTCAAGGTTTCTCAAAGGCAACTATACTTGGTTAGGTTGAGTGAGAATATTTTTAACCAAGTGTGCCAAGTAGTCGCAGATGGTGACATTTCACCATTTAGAGGACCATGCGGCTATCAAAGGAATAGCTGCATTGTGCACGACTATCGAAGGAATAGCCACACTATGTGCAACTATCAAACGAATAGCCGCAATGTGTGCCAAAAGTGTTTGTTGCTTGTGCACTGTCCATAAATTTCTGCCTGAACCTTAGGAAGAATACAATTTTTGACTTTTCCTAATGTATTCCTTCTTTGAAAATCTTTATCTGTACCTTATGCTTGGTATTTTTAATGTCTTTTTCCTGTACGATTTTCCAGTGTTACGGACAGACACCTAGGTCAGGTATGAAAGGATAGATTCCTTCTTTCTTCAACATGATTTTATGAGGAGTCAAAGCAATCCAAATGTATATACCAAGCTTGATGAAAAGGGGCATACAATATTGATTTCTTTGTATGTTGATGACCTAATTATTACAGGAAATTCAATCATACGGATTGATGAAATTAAGGAAAAGATGTCGCAATTATTTGAGATGAAAGATATTGGTGAGTTACATTACTATCTACGTCTTGAGGTGTGAAAATATCCTGGACATACTTTTATTAATAAGGGTACGTATGTCAAAGAAGCACTTAAAAGGTTTAATATTGATAAGTGCAACGTTGCTTTTGTTCCAATGCAACAAAATGTGAAACTTCATTTTGATGATGACTCAAAGGAGGTATATGGTACATTATATAGACAATGGGTGGGAATTTTGAATTATCTTACTAAAAACATACCTGATTTAGCATATCATGTTAGTGAGCTAAGTCATTTTATGGCTAGACCTCTAGAAAGCCATTGGAGAGCAGCAAAATGAGTACTTAGGTGTCTTAAAAAAACCATTTATTTTGGTCATAAGTATATTGATTCATTTGATGTTGAGTTGATAGGTTACTCAGATTCAGATTGGGCTGGCAATCCAGATGATAAAAGATCTACTACAGGTTATGCATTCAGTATTGGATCCAAGATTTTTTCATGGAGCAACAAGAAGCATCCCACTACATATTTTTCAACTATAGAGGCATAGTATAAATCTTTGTGTGCAACAACTTGTGAAATTGTTTGGTTGTAACGTCCCTTCGACACTCGTAAAATAATTTTAGTTATTGTATGTAATACACTTACCTTAGAAGCTTCGGTGAAAATTCTATAATTACGAGTATAAATTATATTACCATTCTACCATGAAAATCTAGAATCAAGATTCAGTTTAATGTAAAACGAAGTCTTGATAACCATGCATTGATTATTGCCACAGGCTAGTTATTCAAAAAACCTAGATCCTTGGTCCATTTGGATGATTATTGAAAACTATATGAATGTGGAGAACAAGGAAGGTCATGTAAATCATCAGGTTAGACAAGTCTCGGAAATGAAAAATTCCCCAAGTCCGCACAAGTATCACTACCATTGGTGTGTTGAATGGTGAATTGCAAGGGAGACAACCCAGTGGGAGAGTGCTTGGATTGAGGGTTTATTGAACCATGTTTTGGCTTTAATGAAAAATAGAAGCATCCCATGAGCTCTGGAAACTACAGTTATCTCTTGCAGTTTTGCGTCGATGCCAAAAATTTTTCATAGGGCAGACAGGTTCATGCCCATATGAATCATAAGGGATTCTAACTCGACACTCTTATACAGATTCACATTATTGAAAAGTAGGCGAAGTCTAGTAAGCCGTACTAGAAGCCAATGCAATCCTGAAAGATTCTCAAAAGTTGAACACAAACAATGAAGAAATCAGTCGCCTCCTTGTGTAGAATGGAGCAATCCAGTTTCTCCAAGCAAGGACTGAAGTCTGCTCCGGTGGTTATTATTAAAAAAAAAAGATAAGTAATCATGCTATGTTTTTTAAATATTTGGCATAATTAGTGCACATAAAATATAAAATCAGAAGGTTATTTTCCTAAAAGGATTTAGTAGTTTAATTTATGAAAATGTTTCATGGGTTTGAAAAGGAATTTAGTAGTTAAAACTCGTGAAGATATTTCATGAATATTTGGCATAATTAGTGCACATAAAATATAAATTCATAAGGTTATTTTCCTAAGAATCATTTAGTAGTTTAATTCATGAAAATATTTCATGAGTTTGAAAATTAATAGTGAAGATGTTTCATGAGTTTGAAAAGGAATTTAGTAGAATAAATTTGTGAAGATATTTTATGAATCTGAAGATAAGTTAATAAGTTGTTCTTCCAAGAGAAGTCAGGAGTAACTCATGTTATTTTTTCATGAAAGAAAAGAATAACCATTTCTTTGGGAGAACTTCATGTTGTCCTTTTTCTTGAGAAGATGATGTGCATTGAACTAAACGTAATTGTGTTAGGAAAAACACATGTTGCATGCAACAAGTGGGTAGTTATTGCAATATATAAAATATGTTTTTGCATATGGAAAGCTATTAAGTTAATCTTCTTGGAAAGAATAATCTCTTGAAAAGATTGTCTCGCTAGATGAATTGACAATAGTTTAAAGAAAATATATGTGTTGGGTACATTTAATAAATGCTATTATAATAAGCTCTGGACAAAGAGTTGTCATTGTGTTATACAAATATCTTCTTGCGTGGATAGAAGAAATATTGAGCTATGTTTCTTTAGGAAAAATTATATGTGAGTACTTTATGCTATCATAACTATTATGTTAGTTTCTTTTGGAATAAGATCATGTATATGCATGCAATATTTTTATTAGCTTTCGTTGGAAAGAATATACATATTTATATGTAGGAAAAGATAGCATGTTTTGTTAGACTACATTGGAAAATATTGTTAGTATAATCGTTGAAAAAGAAGACATGTATTTGTATGCTTTATTGCATTAATTTTATAGAAAAGAAAACATGCATTTGCATGCTCTGTTGTGTTAAGCATTCTTTTGGGAAGACTCTTTTGGAAACTATGTGCTCTGTTGTGCTAAGCATTTCTTTGGGAAGACTCTTTTGGAATCTATATGCATTTGTATGCATAGGAACAACATTTATTGTGTTATCTTTCTTTACGTGAACCAAAATTAATAACTTGAGGGTTAGTTATTTGGATTAAGCTTATGTAAATTGCATGCACAAAGATCGTAACTGATGTATCAGTTTCTTCTAAGGAAATGCTTTGTAGATGTAGCTATTGTCTTGCAGGAATGTGTGCTTATGTGAGGGAAATATTAGTAAATGTGATTGCTTATAACTAGTACTTATGCTGTGCGAGTAAAGGGAGCATGTCAAGATATTTTACTTGCATGTCATGAATGTACATGAGTAGATGGAGAAACATCACTAGTATAGATTTATGAATGGGTTGTTTAATACTTTATGAATCTTGACATCAATGTACGTTGAAGACAACATTAGCAGGAAATGATGTTAACTTGTACAAAGGAAATAATATGCTTAACATGGTGGTAGGTAAATGATTAATAGTTCATGCAGATGAGTGCGAGTTGCAGGACGGTCCAATGTACGATGGTCCATTGTTGGTACATCCATGCCACCAACATATGAAGATATGAATATTAGTGGGTAAGTGTTATCATAATTATTGTAATGGCTTTAAGCTATATATTTGTAGATTTTATTTGTAAGATTTATAACAATAGTTAAGGGATGGTCTCCCTTATAATCCATTGAGTGAGGGGTGAACACCCTCATGAGCGTTTAATAATAAAATTAAACGTTTGGTGGTTTTCACCCTACGGGGTTTCCAGGGTATATTGGTGTTCAATGATGTGATTGATTATTGTGTCAAATTGATGATGTAGATTACTTTCTCGTTGTGATGTTCATAATGTCAAGTATGTGATGACTACAAGAATAATGAAATGAATGCAAGGTTACATCATACAATTTTTGTTAATGTACTACAAAGGAGGTTGTTAATGGTTAAGCAACTTACTATTCTTATACTAAGGTTACACTATGAACTCGTGAACATTCTATCTAATGATTAGTAAGAAATATTTAATAGTGATTTGGATAGTTACCCGTGGGTAACTTGTATAAAAAAAATTTAACTCCTTGCATTTCCATGTGAGGTTATCGGTGTATGTTACAAGCGGTATCAAAGCTAAAGGTTGCAGCACTGGCGCCTTTGGGATTAGTTAAGCGAAAAGAAAATTGAGGTATGCTACTAATGGACATCAGTTAAGGTATGATTTTAGAAATCTACATAATGATTGATATATGCAGTAGTCTACTTTGGACATGAGATGTGTGATTCATGTTTATAACTACATTGAAGAGTAATAAGTAATAAATGCTGCTACAAAACGGTTTTCATAACATTGGAATCTTGTTGAGGATAAAAGACAATAAAACCTTGTTGTTCTATTAACATTTGGGTATATGACATATTACTCATACATTTAATAAGCATATCTAAAGTTATCATGCACTACTTGAAAAAGATGAATGTGTATAGTGATTGTGTGTGAAACTAATGCATGAATGCAAAATATGGGGAATTTCCTTGAAGAGGATGATAGAGTGTTTTAAAATGAAATTGAATGAACCCTTTCAGATGTTAAAAATACACAACGGGTCAAGTAGTGAGACTTGACTATAATGACTAGTTGTTGAATGAATAGTTTTTGAATGGGTCGTGTCATGGATGCATTAAGATTATTAGTGGGATTGATTAGTTAGTGTTGTGTGACTAACTAATAAAACCTATATGCATGAATTGGTTTTGATTAAAGATTATTACAAGTTGTGAACAAGTAGTTACGTCATATTTCAGACTGTTGGTAACACTACACTATTGGAATTGGAAAATGTTGGGTTGTTACCCTAATCATTATTGATATATACACATTAATGACTATTTGTATATATTTGTATGCATGAAACTAAAATTATTTTGAAAGTGAATATTTTTTTTAACAATGCATATTTATGATTAGTGTCATTGATGAGATTAAGCATGGTTAGCTTAATGGCAACAAGAAAACCTGTGAAAGTAAAATGTTGCAGTGAAAATTGCAACAGTAATTGTTAATGTATAATGTTATGATGTGCATGATTTTGTTATTTGGGAAATAATAATGTATAGCACATGTATGTTAGTCATGTTCCTTATTAATCTAGATATCATTGGATCCATGTTGAGGGCCAAGTATGATGTATGATATACAAAAAGTTTCTTTTGCCTTATGTATAAAGTGCATATGGTTTATTAAGTAAAATAATGTGGGAAAGAATGTTAAAAGAGAAATTTAACATGCCAGAGAGTTGTGAAAATTTGTGAAAGGATATAAGGCATTGGGTTGATTGTGGTTTCCTGCCCGGAGGGGTTGATGGCGCTTGCCTGCCTGGATTTCCTCTCCCTATAGATAGATGATTTCAGTAAGGGAGTTGGCCAAGATGGTGAAGAGGAAAAACCAGAGGCAACTCTATTGATTTTGGATCTTGTAGGAGGTGGCCCAAAAATTTCCTCATAGACAGGATGTTGTCAAAGGAATAGGCATGATGTTACCAAGAGGAATCTTATACTGGACCTTGAGTGGTCATTATAATTCTCGAGTTGGTTTTCCAGTGGAGTTCCATACTATACCTGGAATGGTTTCTTGTCAAATAACTGTCTGGATGTGAAAATTACTTGATTGGGTTGTGGAAACCAACTCCCATGGGTTGGGAGGATCATTTTGTTTACCACTGTGGTTCTCATAGCAGAAAAAGCTAAGTAATCAGGTATGCGTTATATTAAAATGAATTTTTATATGATTATGGAAATATCTTATGTAGATTTTGAGAGGAAAGGATCCCAACGCTCGGAAAGGAACTACAAAAAGTACAAGTTCCTTTTATTGTATTACTAATTTTTTTGAATGTCTTAGCAGGGGCTAGGACAATATGCACTTGGTGCATTGATGGACCATTTGTACGATTAGAGAGCTAGGTGCTCTTTGAGTACTTTTTTGAAGTACTATGTGGATGTATTTAGCGGGAGCTAAGAGAATGTGCACGTGGTGTAGTGATTTATAATTCTTATGATTTATCATGAATAAAGGGTTGGTGCTCTCTAAAGACTAGGAAGAGTATTGTGACTTAAATATCGCTTGAAATTGCATGTATGATTGATGGTTTAAAATATTTCATTTGATTGGAAATGGTGTGACTAATGTGATTGAATCTGTTAGTCATACATTACAAGCTACTTTCCATGGAGTGTTGATGGGTTGTTCAACCATTCTCAAAGTGCTTGTGTATAAGTCATCATGACTTCTAAGAGTAATTGGTAAGAAACAGTAAGTTGGTATAGAGATTTTGTTTCGCTTCTATGACTTTGAAAATTTCTCAAGTGATATATTGGTAAAGATGAAAGTCTCAGTGAGAGAAACACACCGAAGACAGTGTTATGTTTAAAGGGGGGAGTATGTAACGTCCCTTCGACACTCGTAAAATCATTTTAGTTATTGTATGTAATAAACCTACCTTAGAAGCTTTGGTAAAAATTCTATAATTACGAGTATAAATTATATTAGCGTTCTACCAAGAAAATATAGAATCAAGATTTGGTTTGATGTAAAACAAACTCTTGATAATCGTGCATTGATTATTGCCATAGGCTAGTGATTCAAAAAGCCTGGATCCTTGGTCCATTTAGAAAACTATCGATAATGATATGAAAGTGGAGAACAAGGAAGGTCATGTAAGTCATCAGGTTAGACAAGTCTTGGAAATGAGAAATTCCCCAAGTCCGCACAGGTATCACTACCACTAGTGTGTTGAATGGCAAACTGCAAGAGAGACAACCGAGTGGGAGAGTGCTTGGATTGAGGGTTTATTGAACCAGGTTTTGTCTTTAATGAAAGGTAGGAGCATCCCATGAGCTCTGGCAACTACAGTTGTCTCTTGCAGTTTTGCGTCAATGCCAAAAAGTTTTCATAGGGCAGACAGGTTCATGCCCATATGAATCATAAGGGATTCTAACTCAACTCTCTTATACAGATTCACGTTATTGAAAAGTAGGCGAAGTATGGTAAGCCGGTACTGGAAGCCAATGAAATCTTGAAAGATTCTCAAAAGTTGAATGCAAACAATGCAAAAAGAAGCCGCCTCCTTGTGTAGAATGGAGCAATCCAGTTTCTCCAAGCAAGGACTGAAGTCTGCTCTCGTGGTTATTCTTAAAAAAAAAGATAAGTAATCATGTTATTTTTTTTTAAATATTTGGCATAATTAGTGCACATAAAATATAAATTCAGAAGGTTATTTTCCTAAAAAGGATTTAGTAGTTTAATTCATGAAAATGTTTCATGGGTTTGAAAAGGAATTTAGTAGTTAAAACTCACGAAGATATTTCATGAATATTTGGCATAATTAGTGCACATAAAATATAAATTCATAAGGTTATTTTCCTAAGAAAAAATTAGTAGTTTAATTCATGAAAATATTTCATGAGTTTGAAAATGAACAGTGAAGATATTTCATGAATTTGAAAAGGAATTTAGTAGATTAAATTCGTGAAGATATTTTATGAATTTGAAGATAAGTTAATGGGTTGTTCTTCCAAGAGAAGTTAGGAGTAACTCATGTTAGTTTTTCATGAAAGAAAATAATAACCATTTCTTTGGGAAAACTTCATGTTGATTCCTTTTTCTTGAGAAGATGATGTGTATTGAATTAAACGTAATTGTGTTAGGAAAAACACACATTGCATGCACCAAGTAGGTAGTTATTGCAATATTGAAAATATGTTTTTGCATATGGAAAGTTATTAAGTTAATCTTCTTGGAAAAAATAAACTCTTGAAAAGATTGTCTCGCTAGATGAATTAAAAATAGTTGAAAGAAAATATATGTGTTGGGTACATTTAATAAAGGCTATTATAATAAGCTCTGGACAAAGAATTGTCATTGTGTTATACAAATATCTTCATGCATGGATAGAAGAAATATTGAGCTATGTTTCTTTAGGAAAAATTATATGTGAGTACTTTATGTTATCATAACTATTATGTTAGTTTCTTTTGGAATAACATCATGTATATGGATGCAATATTTGTATTAGCTTTCGTTGGAAAGAATATACGTATTTATATGTAGGAAAAGATAACATGTTGTGTTAGACTACATTGGAAAATATTGTTAGTATAATCGTTGAAAAAGAAGGCATGTATTTGCATGCTTTATTGTATTAATTTTACAGAAAATAAAACATGCATTTGCATGCTTTGTTGTGTTAAGCATTCATTTGGGAAGACTCTTTTGCAATCTATATGCATTTGTATGCATAGGAAAAACATTTGTTGTGTTATCTTTATTTACATGAACCAAAATTAATAGCTTAAGGGGTAGTTATTTGGATTAATCTTATGTACATTGCATGCACGAAGATCGTAACAATGTGTTAAGCATTCCTTTGGGAAGACTCTTTTGGAATCTATATGCATTTGTATGCATAGAAACAACATTTGTTGTGTTATCTTTCTTTACATGAACCAAAATTAATAGCTTAAGGGTTAATTATCTGGATTAAGCTTATGTACATTGCATGCACGAAGATCGTAACTGATGTATATGTTTCTTCTAATGAAATGCTTGGCAGATGTAGCTATTTTCTTATAGGAATGTGTGCTTATGAGAGGGAAATATTAGTAAATTTAATTGCTTATAACTAGCACATATGTAGTGCGGGTAAAGGGAGCATGTCAAGATATTTTACTTGCATGTCATGAATGTACATGAGTATATGGAAAAGCATCACTAGTATAGATTTATGAATGTGTTGTTTAATACTTTATGAATCTTGACATCAATGTACGTTGAAGACAACATTAGCAGAAAATGATGTTAGCTTGTACAAAGGAAATATTATGCTTAACATGGTGGTAGGTAAATGATTAATGGTTCATGCAGATAAGTGCAAGCTGCAGGATGGTCCAATGTACGATGGTGCATTGTAGATACATCCGTGCCACCAAGATATGAAGATATGAAGATTAGTGGGTAAATGTTATCATAATTATTGTAATGGCTTTAAGCTATATATTTGCAGATTTTCTTTGTAAGATTTATAGCAATGGTTAAGGGATGGTCTCCCTTATAAGCCAGTGAGTGAGGGGTGAATACCCTCATGAGCGTTTAATAATAAAATTAAACGTTTGCTGGTTTTCACCCTACAGGGTTTCCATGGTATATTGGTGTTCAATGATGTGATTGATTATTGTGTCAAATTGATGATGCATATTCCTTTCTTGTTGTGATTTTCATAATGTCAAGTATGTGAGGGCTACAGGAATAATGAAATGAATGCAAGGTTACATCATACAGTTTTATGTTAATGTACTACAATAGAGGTTAATAATGGTTAAGCAACTTACTATTCTTATACTAAGGTTACAGTATGAATTGGTGAACATTCTATATAATAATTAGTAAGGAATATTTGATAGTGATTTGGATAGTTACCCATGGGTAACTTGTATAAAAAAAATTTACCTCCTTTCATTTCCATGTGAGGTTATCGGTGTATGTTACATTGGCTGAGGCAAGTTCTTCAAGATATTGGATAAGAACAAAAGAAGGCTACAGTTATGAAATTTTGCAACCAAAACTCGATCAAATTGGAAAATAATCAAATCTTTCATTCAAGGAAAAAACATTTTATGCTCAATTTCACTTTATTATAGAAAGTATAGAGTCTAAAGAAAATTTTCTTCAATATTGTAATACTCGTGAAAATGTTGCTAATGTTTTCGCAAAGCCCCTTGGGAAGATGAAATTTGAATTTTTTACGGAGATCTTATGTGTGGTGATTAATCCTTTCTACATTAAGGGGGAAAATTAGAAATAATAGAGAAAGGTTGCTTTGATTGTTTTCTAAGATTAGATTTAGATCCTATTTTCTCGGAGATTGTTGTATTTTCTAGGAGATTGTTGTGATGTCCCGAACATAATGTAACCATTATATTTGTGTATGTGTAATTGTTTGATTAATAAATGCAGCCTTGTGAGAGCCTGAGGTGCTCCTCACCTGGCTACAGGTTTCATTCTCAATTCGATTTGTCTTCCTATTATTTTAGTGTTGTTTAGTGTTGAGTGTTTACAATTTCATAGTTAGTTATAGTAGTATTTAATTCCTTTAAATTATATAAAATTTAAGTAACAATAATGTTTTTAAGTTTGTAAATTATTAAATAGTTGTAATTTGGGTAGTATATTATTTATATCTAATATTTAGGTTACATTTTACTTTTTATTTAAAATAATATTTGGCAATCATTATAAAGAAAATGAGCTTTCTTGCAAATTTTATTTAAGATGAAATTACTATTTGTTTTCCAAATAAAACCTCAATTTCTTATTGATTTTCTTGTTCATATATAAGGATACATGTTAATGGCCTAAAACGGAAAGTATAAAGTCTACTGAAAGTTTACCCATTAAAAATAATCAATGAATTATGTCAAATAACTTACTTTTTGCTTAAATAATATTAATAAGTTGAAATTCATTTATAAATAAATAAATAATAATAACTAAATTAAAATACAATTTATAATTTTAACTAAAATCCAAATTACTCTAATTCTGAATTATATAAAATATATTCATATAAAACAATATATAAAATATTAATAAATAATTATTATTTTTTTCAAAATAAAACCAAACAGGCTACTAATTTACATTCACAAAGAACTTCGAAACTTTAACAAAACAAAAATCTAAATATATGAAATGATATGAAGAAGTCTATATATTTCACCGCTTTTTAGAGGAGGAGCAATAAAATTATTAATTTAACAGAGCAATAAAATTATTAATTTAACATGAATTGTGATTTTCAAAATATATTGTTAAAAAATATGTCCAACACATTAATTTTAAAATAGAAAATTATGGCTATTGGATTAGAATTATAATTATTTTTTGAATGTGATCTACTTTGAACCTTAAATTTCATAATTTATATAATATTTTATAATTAGAAAAAATTCAATTATTTATTATTTATTGTGTTGGTAATTATAATATTTTTAAAATTATTATTTTAATTATTTATTATTATATTCAAGTATTTCTTCACTTTTCAATAGTCTCTAATATTTATAGATCTAGATTAAAATAAGAATTAAATTCTTTTCGGAAAGATTTTTTTTTTTTGGTCAAATACATATCATAAATAGTTATATTTTGGTTATAATATTTTAACACAACAAAATATATTTAAAATTTTGTTTGAACAGATTTTAAATACATGATACAATTCTCCTTCGAAAATTACTTACAATATATTTAATTTTTTATATAATTCATTTTTCATTATCTTTTTATATTATTAAATAGAATATAAATATTAAAATTTATATATTTATAATTATTTTCACTATAAAAATTATTACAAGGAAAGTTATAAAACATTTTAATTTCCTAATAAATTTAATTTTCATCCCAAGATCCACTCCATAAAATTTAAATCTAAAATCTAATAAATACTAAACTTTATAAAATATTTAATCGACACTAACAAATTGTAATTACACCATAATATTTACACTAACAACGTTCACAATTATCTAGTTACCATAAACGAGAGAGCCCTTCTCCTCTTTCGATGATAAGATACCGTACTGTAACTTCCAATTTATAATTAGTGTTATAATTAGTGTTTTCCACTCTATACGTTATTAGATGTTGGTGGCAGTAAAAATGCTGCTTAAACAAATTTAAATATAATAGTGTGCATATACTGCCCACCAACATATCAGACTCTCCAACAATTGTGGACCCAACACTACCCAAAAGTTTGTCCACGAAACTTTCACATTTACCAATGTCATGTCGTCATTCTCAGCTGTATTGCTTATCTTTATAAATATTTTCCGAGCATTTAACCGTGATTGTAGGGAAGCATTCTATAGGGATTCTATCCATCACGTGAACGAGCAGGGTATTGTGTCCTTGTAGATTTGTACAATACAGTAGCTGTCTTCCATTTACAATATGTAATTGGAACAATGCTATCACCTATGTATTATATCGTTTTCCATAATTTTGATGTTGGAAAATATATAATCTATTTGTTATCATTTATGGAATTAAAATTTATTTTATAGAAGCATTCCTCAATCACTTTTCTTAATCATTACTTTTTATGAATTTGTGTTATAAAACATTTCTTGTGTAGAGAAGTTTTCCGATTTAATATTTCGACGTTTCGAACCCAGCCAACGAGGTTCATCATTTGGAAAAGATTTATGGGTAAGAATTGATCTCATATTCAAGGATCCACACTTATGAATAGATGTGATTAAACCGGAAAACTTCTCTACACAAAATACTCATCGCAGAAACCTCAAATCCATAAAACATTTCTTTTGGTTAGGGTGAAAAAGTCACAAAATTTGTGAAAGTAGAATAGGTTCTTTTCTCTATCATAATTAAAATCTATTTTATAGAAGCATTTCTCAATCATATTTCAAAATCATTACTTTTTATGGATTTGTATTATAAAACATTTTTTTGGTTAGGGTGAGAAAGTCACAAAATTTGTGAAAGTAGAATAGGTTCTTTTTTCCATAAAAAGTTTGATATCATAATTAAAATCTATTTTATAGTAGAAGCATTCCTCAATCACTTTTCTTAACCATTACTTTTTGTTAAACACCATGCTGAAGCACACACATGGTGTATGAAGAAGATGAGCACACACACAAGAGACTAAACACACAATGAAAGATAAGCGTGATGCTTTCTTATTTTCCATTATACAAAGATGTACATTTATAGTACAATGGTGTGACTCTTGGTTTCACATTCCAAGGTCACTTGGACTCCATTGTGACTTTTCGCATTCCACACCTACCCATGTAGGATTAGGTGTTCCAACATCCCCCCTTAATCAGAAGGGGTATGTGTGAGTCCAAGAAAAGAGTTGTAATACAAATCTGCAAAGTATGCATGGCAACACTTGGCTGAATCAACTCTCTGAAATGTTGGAAAAAGAGATGGTTTTAGGATGACCACAAACACTGGAACGCAATACATGTTGCAGTTCCCGGAACTCTTCCAAAACTGGCAAGAAGCTGAAGGCTTTTGCTAGAGGAATTGTCCCTCATAAAAAAAGGGAGACCTTTGACCTAAAAGAAGGGAGGTCTACTACCTGTGGTGGTTTTAGGTTGTCCACCAACCAAAGATGATGGTTTTAGGTTATCCACCAACCAAAGATGATGGTTTTAGGTTATCCACCAACCGAAAATGATGGTTTTAGGTTATCCACCAACCGAAGGTATGCTCATGGGCATCCATATCTCTGGCTAAATCTCTGAATCCGGAATGACGAATTGTGGCTCAGGCTCGCTTGAACTGCTGGCTACAACTCTGAACATGGAATGAGAGATTGTGGCTCAGGCTCGCTTGATCTATCGTCGAAGCTTGTACATGACCACCATTTTCCCCCCTGTTAGGGACAAGGTGAGATGATGGCGAAAACTCAACTGCAAGTTTGCTCAATATCCGTGAACATGTTCTGACATGCGACTTAAACATCTTCTTGGCTGCTGATGCCCATTGCCAAGAAGCGATCCATCCAAGATGAATCTTGGTTCTTACAGGAGGCTTGTGTCTGAAGCATCTGTCTGAAGAATGGGTGTGCCGACCACAGTGCTTGCATGGATGAAGATCAAAACAGTGATCTTTCATATGGCCAACTCGATCACAGTGTTGGCATTTCTCAATATGTTGTGGAAGTGGAACAGGATCTGGAACAGCTGCAGGTGAACTGTCATACATGAATCCGACACTCTGAAATATGATGGGCTTTGTGTAGTCTGGAATATGAAAGGACACATCCTTGTCATATCCAAGACCAGTTCGGTGCTTGTTGTGGACAAGCTCTTCCCAAAGTCTGATGATGGGCTTGAGAAGTGCAGGCTGAGCTGCTGCATCTGCATGTACATCTTCTCTAGTACAAGGAACTGAATGGGAATCAACTGCATCTTTATCTTCTTTCTTCTGATGAGAGTCCTTCTCAATCTTCTGAACAGAAACAGGTTCAGAATGGTGACTCTTTTGTTGAAGTTCATCTTGTTGAAGCTGAGATTCCAACTGCAAAAACTCAATCTTTTCATGTGCATCTAGCAAACAACTGTGAATTTTACAAAGAGCATCCTTGCTCATTTTTATCACATCATCAACATTTGAATGAATGAGGTCATTCAACAACATTAATGCCTCATTGATTTTGGCCATTTTCAACAATTTAGGCTCAAAAATGAATGAAAGGGTGTCGGCCTCAACCGAAAATGCACCCGTTTACAATGTGATGCAACAAGAAATACAAATGACTCAAAACTATGGAAATCTCAAGTACAAAATCTGCTCCTCAAATGATGGAGGGCAATCAACAATCCAACAACTCAAATACTGATGAAAATCAATGTCAGTTCAATACAATATTTCTGCAAAATATGTGCAGCTGAAAACACTATGCAGCTGAATTCTCTTCTTCAAATAGTTGTTTTAACACTGATGGCAAACTTGTCTTCAAATGTGAAATTCTTCAAAAAATCACCCTCATATATGCCACAAATCATAAAATGTCAAATCTTCAATTTTCTCTATGTATTCAATCCACTTGCTTCACATGTCGATTCCTTCATTTCTGCTATTCAATTTTCTCTCTTTCCTCTCTCTCTGCTGTTTTTTTTTTTTTTAATTAATTAAAAATTAATTAAAAAATGGGAATAATTAAAAGGGGTTTTAAATATTTAAAAAAGGGAAAGGGAAATATAATGGGGGAAGGGATTAATTAATTAAGGAGGGGAAAAACGAATTTAAAATGGAATGGGATTTATTTTAATATATATAACATGGTGGGGATTATTATATAGGGAGGGGTGTATTTAAAATAAGGGGAGGTAGGTAGTATTTAAAATGAGAGGATGTATTTATATGGGAGAGGGGCGGATTTTTAAATGAAATGGGATGGATTAAAAAATTTAAACGTGGGGATATTAAAAAGACGGAATCGTATGTTAATTATATTGTGTTGGAGTGAGGGCGTGGTATTGAAAGCCAAAAGGCGTGGCAAACGAGCGGGAAAGGTAGGCAAGGAGCGTTGAAAGTTTGGATTGTGTGAGGAATGAAGCGGCGTAGACGCAGAAGAGTAGGCGCGTAGGGAGGTAAGCGTATGCAGAAGGAGGGCGTATGTTGAGGGCCGAGGGCAACGTTTGGTGTGAGATCCGTGCAGAAGCTCGAGAGATGTATTGAGTTGGGTGTTGCAAAGCTCGCGGGGGACCAGAAGCCGCGGGTTATGATGTGGACCGGGTAGAAGGGGCGAGGTCGAGCGGTTGTAGAGAAGGATAATGCGTTGTGTTGAGAGTGTATTTTGCAGGTATGGAGCGGTGGGAGCGTGGAAAGGGTAGGAGAGGAGGAGCGTATAATGAGGCCAACAGTTAAGGGGTCGATTGTTAAGAATAGGGAGTGTTGTGGGATGAGAGGGGCGCAGAGAGGTGATGTAAGAGGTGGGTAGGAGCGAGGAGCGATAAGGGTAGCTGAGTGCAGATTTTGCAGATTGAGGGGGCCGAAAGGCTGGATTGCAGAAGTTTTTGTTTTTGTTTTTTTGTTTTTGTTTTTTTTTTTTAATTAAAAACAGCAGAGGAGTAACTCTAAAACAGTAGCAGAACTTTCTTTTGAATACATAGCAAAATGGACAAAATGCAGAAATGAAGTCAGCAGTAGAATTTTTTTCAGCAGCAGAGAAACCCAGAATTGCAGAATTTTCCAAATTATTTCAACAGTAAAACTCAGAAATCTTTCCAATAGCTCAGCAGCAGAAAAACTCAAAATTATTTTCCATTAAACAGCCAGAAACTTCTACTTCAGAAACCCTCTTTAAACAGTGTTTTCCAGCAACTCTTCAATGCAGAAATTAATGGAAATTGCAGGAAAAATGAGAATGAAAACCTTCAGATGGGCAGTGCTGTCTTCTTCAAAACCACTGCTGCTCTTCTTCAAAACAAATTCTGAATGCTGCTCTTTCTTCTGAATGCTGCTCCTTCTCCAAAACCACTTTCTGAATGTGGCAAAAAGACTGCTACAAACACTTGAGTGCTGCAAAAAAACCAACAATTTTTGCAGATATGCATAGGCCATAAACACAAATGGCTCACTCAAAGTGGAGCAGGGCCAGAAATCGCCCGCTCGGATACCATTTTAAACACCATGTTAGAAGCACACACATGGTGTATGAGGAAGATGAACACACACACACACAAAAGACTCAACACACAATGAAGGATAAGCGTGAGGCTTTCTTATTTTCCATTATACAAAGATGTACATTTATAATACAATGGTGTGACTCTTGGTTTCACATTCCAAGGTCACTTGGACTCCATTGTGACTTTTTGCATTCCACACCTACCCATGTAGGATTAGGTGTTCCAACACTTTTTATGAGTTTTCTTAACCATTACTTTTTGTGAGTTTGTATTATAAAACATATTTGTGAAAGTAGTATAAGTTCTTTTTTCCATAAAATGTTTGTTTCTTTTATCACCAATGGTTAATTTTGTATCATTTTAATTAAATATATCAATATTAAAATTATATATATATATATCACTTTCCTATAAATTTTTTTATTAAAATTAGCAAAATTAATATGTAATAATTTAAGAATGTAACCATAAATTTCACTTTCTCTATAAAGGTCATTTACCAAAATTAACAAGATTTATATGTAATAATTTATAAGTGCTATTAAAATGTTAGAAGTTGAATGTGATGAACCAATTTCTTAAATTCAGCGATTTCTTTGGTTGAAGCCATCTAAATGATCACTAATATAATGAAGATCGTTACTTTTCATTAAAAACATAATATTTATTATGAATATAGTTAATAGAACAACAAAATTGTAAAAACCAATTTTCTTTATTATTATTTATTATAAATGGAGTTAATAGAATAATAAAATCGTGAAAAGTGTAACTACAACTTTAATTATTGACTAATTGTTAGGTTGTTGTTAAATAATTGTTAAACATTATTGTTATTTGTTAAAAACAGGATATATGAACAAAAATCAATTTTGGTTTGAATAAAAATATTACTTGTGAAATTAGTTTCATAAGTAAAGACTGATGGTAAAAGTAAATTCAAGATCTGGAGTTAGTTGAACAAAAAATCAGTTCAACAGTTATCCAAAGAAAACTCTGGAAGAAATAGGAGATTTGAGGGAGTTTTTGGGTTCTGTTGGAAAAATGAGAAAACATCAAAAATCCTGAAGAGTAATTCCTGATCTAGGAACTTATAGAGGAGACTGTTTCCACTGGAATTGGAGAATTGGACAGGACTATCCCGAGTTCTCTTCCAGTTTTCTGTATTCAACAAAGACTCAGACTTGGAGCACGGGGGAGAGTTAGAGGACGTAATCGCCTCACTCGTGGAAGGGAGGCAATCATTTATCAGTTAGATCAAGTACAAATGAGTGGAATTTTGTTTTTCTATTAGTAGTATACTATGTTTTAAAATTACAGTTGAGAGAACTGAGAAAATGTATTCTGGTTCAATGATTGTATATGTTTAAGAATATACTAGGAGATGCTATAGATAGGAAAGAAAGTCTTAAAAAAGAATTTTGTAGAGTAGGAAAGATTTATTTTATTTACTTCTAAATGTGTAGCTAACAGTTAAACAAAAATAGATTACTGTATGGAATAATCTACACCCTATCAAGATTAAAGGAAGGACTGTTAGCCCAGCTTCTGTGACCAGATTTTGGGCTGGTTGCCCTTCGAATCCTATGATAATACACGGACAATCAGTGGTCCGGTCACGTATCAGAGTTAATAGTCCTAGCATACCATGAAATAAGGAGAGAGACTAACATGCTAGAAAATTTATGTCTGTTACTGAGATTCATTGTGAAAACATCTGGAAGTAACCAACAGGAAATTGTAAAGATAACAACCCTTTTTAGTTAAAATCGAACATAGGAAGCAAACCCTCTGTGAGGGAACATATAGAAGAAACCATAACTCGCATACACCAGCGGTGAAGTGCATGAGTGAGTATAAGTAAAAAGAAATAATCAGAGGCATCAAGTGCACAAGTTTCAATCATAAAGAAACCCAAATATTCATTTTTACCGCATCGACAAAACAAAGATATAACCTCATGAATGTCCAGAAGAGAATATATAAGAAAGAGAAACAAATATCGAGCAACTGTATATATTCTATAGTCAAATCAAAACCCTTGGAAAATGATAACTTTTACGTTTATCAACACAGACATGTAAGCCATTGGCGCGGATATGAACTCCGGTCATTTTGATATACAAAAATATTGTTGAAATAAATTACATAGTCGCTATTCTTCCGAAATGTAAGAAACCAAAACAATATTTTACAGTAAGAAAGGTCTGTGGCCGCATTATAAAACCCTTCCAATCCAAGAATCAGAGTTTTTTTAAAATCTCGAGAAAGGAAAACTATTACAAAGTGTATCAAATAAGTGACCCAGATTTAGAGAACAAGACATAACAACTAAAAAATTGAGAAAACATAATAGCACGCTGGCTAATCACTAACCTAGCCGCTTTCAGGCCAAGGGTTTGAACCCAAATTCTGTTAAGGGTACCTGTTAGTGTGAACGAGAATTGATTAGCTAACCCTGAAATCGGTGATGTTCGCATTCTTCAAGCTTGAAATCTGTTTCACTTTGGTAAATAAATCTATTACCTGCCAATAAGAATTTATGTGAGATTAGTGAGAAAGAAAACGAAGTAAAACTCTATTACCTTGCCTAACAGAGATATCAAATCAAAATAACAAAATGGGAAATGAAATAAAACATTACTGAGCAGTACCTGTCGGTTTATGCCGAATGAGGTGAACCAAATTGAAAGCAGGAGACTTCATCGAGCCATTGAACATACACTAATAAGAGAACAAGGTATAAGTAATTTGTCTTAGACGAAAACTAGAAATTGGGTCATGCAACAGAAAGAGAAGGGTTTACATGTAACAAACCCCACAAATGTTCACGATTCTACTCTTCAATAGACATAATTCGAGGATTACCAGTTAACAGGGATCGTGAAGCATCCTCCAAGGCACCATGCTGCCACAGAAAAGGGATGTCGTAGAACCTAAGGACCAGATGGTGAAACCCTAAAACCATCGGAGAAGCCTTCCAGAGCCTTCAAATCGAAAGAATGCCAAGTGAAAAACCGTTACAGCGTTAAGTCATTAGCCAACCCTAATGAATATTCACCGTCGGATTTAGCACAGAGATCAACGGTAGATGGATTGTCGGATGTCAACCCAGTACGAGTCATGTGCGCTCCAGCTGCAAGTAGATCGGGATAGATACATAGTAGTACCATCGTACTCTGAAGATTTATATGATTTGAATGGAATAATGTTGCCGAATTATTATGTATGACATGATTGAAATCATTGAAATTTTGGCTTATGACTATAATGTCCATGTAAACATATATAAGTTTAAACCCAAGGATCTATGCGTGCTTAACTATAGCATAGTTCCATAGCTCATAACCAATGTTTAATAACTATGTTAAAAGGGTTATGTATATGAATTGAATTTGAAATTAATGATTAGCAGGCTGTAGTATTAGTATGTCAGGTATACTTTTAGATGTCGGGGTAGATAGTACTTCTTTTTTTTTTTATTGTTTTCATTAATTATAATATGGATGAATGTTACAAGTGGTATCAGAGCAGCGTTACAACGTTGGGACCCTATGGGTCAACTAACATCAAATTGTGTCTTCCGGATGCACACAGAGAAAGGATTAACATGAGAAAATGAGAAGGACATCCTTACAGCAACCACCTCGAAATGCTAGGGAGACACAACCCCAACAGGAGAGGAATTCCGAAATGTGGGTTCAACTGGGGGTGGAACAACATCAACAGACCAGCAGGCTGTTAGAGGAATGACAACACCAAACCAACATCTTTTTAACCACTTTGCAAAAGTTACAAGAAGAAATGGAAAGAGTATGAAATGACAATGCAAGGTTGATTTAGGAGCAGGAGAGAATTTTGAAAAGTCTCTCAGATAAAAAAAATCAAGGAATTGAGAAGCCAAGTACTGATAGAGAATTTCAAGAAGAAAATGAACAGCAATTGGGAGATCATGATACAGGCTGAAATGAAAGAAGTTTGTCTTAGTGAAGTAATCGAAATAAAATTTTTAATGAAGCCGAATCTAATAATGTAACAGAACAGAAGGAAAGTAAAAGCAGAAGATAGAGCTGCAAGGTGAATTTAGAAAGATAAAGCCTCCCACATTTGATGGAGTGGAAGAAGAGGTAGCTGAGGCGTGGCTGATTAATATGAACAACTATTTTTCAAGTATATGATTATAACAGTAATCTTAAAGCTCGGTTAGCTATTTACCAGTTAAGAGAGAAAGCCACCTTGTGGTGGGAATAAGTGAAGAATGTTCACGGTATAGAAGACCAAGACGTAACTTGGGACGTGTTTCAACAGTATTTTAAAGATAAGTACCTAACAGAGCATTTTTATGATGAAAAAGCTCGATAATTCCATGATTTGAAGCTCGAAAAATTGACCATGGACGAGTTTATCACTAAGTTTACTTATTTACTGCGTTATGTACCTTACTTAAGAGATGAGAAAGCTAAAGTACAAAGATTTTTGAGCAGTTTACCCACTCACATGAAGGAACGTATAAAGTTCGTAAATCCCAAAACAATGGATGAGGCCATCGGAAAGGCCAGAATGTGCTATCAGCAAGCTAAAGTCAAGACAGAACAAGGCAAGGGTTGGCAGTCAAAGAAAGAAAACAAGAACAGTTCTGGTTTTAAAAGAGGTAAAACTAGTAATTTCAAAGGTGCAGCAAGGAGTTCGGTCAGTAAACAGTTTGGTAAAAATCATCAAAGAGTAAGGTGGCCTGTAGAAGATAAAACCGCTGAAGCTTCTAGTAAACCGGAGCAAACTCAGTATCAGAAGCCACCCTTACAATGTTGGGGTTGTGGAGAGGCACACTATTATCGAAACTGCCCACAGCGGGGTAGAAATGAAGCAGTAACCAATCTACAGGAAGCCTCGACAGTGGGAGATGTTGCTCGGAACATACCCAGAATTAATGCAGCATTGGAGGACTGACAAGTTGATTACCAACCCACCATGATTGAACTAGAAGGTAAACTGTTATCTCAAACTATTTCTGTTTTGGTAGATCCGGGAGCAAGTTTAAGCTATATAAGTCCTAAAATAGCAGAGATCTGTAAATTACAAAGTCAGAAATTTAGGAAATCATGGTTAGTCCAGTTGGCTCTTGGAGCCAAGAGGAAATTTAGCGCCAAAATACCAAATTGTGCACTACAAATCGATGGTCAGTAACTAACTGTGGATTTGAATATTTTGCCCTTGGCATCTTATGATGTGCTGCTTGGTATGGATTGGTTGGAAAGGCATTGGAATCTATTAGATTGCAAAGAGAAGATTATCTACTACAGAAATCAAGATGGCACCAGCCAGGAAATTCAAGGAATAAAGAAACTGGTACAGTTGCGGCCAACTATAGCTTCCCAAATGGGTAAATGCATGAGGAAGGGATGTCAACTGTACGCTATACAAGTGGTTTTTTATGATTCTAAAGGAAAAGCTCCTATGCTGGAAAATATACCTATAGTGCAGGAATTCAAGGATGTATTTCCAAAAGAAATACCAGGATTTCCACCTAGAATGGAGATAGACTTTACAATTGAATTGCTACCAAGAGCATCACCGATTTCAAGGGCACCCTATCGAATGAGTGTGCCAGAATTGACTGAGTTAAAAATGTAGCTACAAGAATTATTAGACAAGGGATATATACGACCAAGTGTATCTCCCTGGGGAGCACCTGTATTATTCGTAAAAAATAAGGACAGAACCATGCGTATGTACATGGATTACTGCCAGCTAAATAAATTGACTGTTAAGAACAAATATCCCCTACCACGAATTGATGATCTGTTTGATCAAGTAAAAGGAGCTACAGTATTCTCAAATATTGATCTGAGATCAGGTTACCATCAAATTTGGATAAGGGACGAAGATATACACAAAACTGCTTTTCGCACAAGGTATGGGCATTACGAGTTCGTGGTGCTACCTTTCGGGTTGACCAATGCACCAACAACTTTTATGAGGCTGATGCATGGTATCTTTCACCCTTATCTAGATAAATTTGTGTTAATTTTCATTGATGACATCCTAGTCTATTCTAAGAATGTAGAAGAACACAAGGAGCATTTGCGGATGGTGCTGGAAATGCTAAGGAAACATCAGTTATATGCAAAATTCAGTAAATGTGATTTCTTCAAAGAAGAAATACAATACCTTGGACATGTTATAACTGCGGAAGGTATTGCAGTGGATCTGGAGAAAATCAGAACGATCATGGAATGGAAGGTACCGCAAAATGCGGTAGATATACGATCATTTATGGGACTCGCTGGTTATTACCAGCGATTTATCAAGGGATTTTCAAAGATTTCCTTTCCTATTACCTCCCTACAAAGGAAGGGAAAAATATTTGAGGGGACAAGGGAATGTCAAGATAGCTTTGAAAAGCTAAAGCAATTATTAATATCAGCACCGGTGTTAAGTGTACCTGATCCAAATAAAGAATTCTAAGTTTGTGCGGATGCATGTAAGGAGGGTGTTGGGGCAATTTTATCACAAGAAGGAAAGGTGGTCACATATGAGTCTCGTAAGTTAAAATATCATGAACAACGATACTTAGCCTACGACTTAGAGCTGACCGCAGTAGTGCACACACTCTGGGTGTGGAGGCACTACTTACTTGGAAAAAGATTTGTGTTGAAAACAAATCATAACAGCTTAACCAGCTATTTTAAACAAGCTGATTTAAACTCCTGCCAAGCAAGGTGGAACGCTTTTTTGAGCGAATTTTACATTGACATGCAGCATGTAAAAGGAAAGGAGAAAAGAGTAGTGGATGCATTGAGCAGGAAACTGCATAATGTTTATGAATTGTATGTTAACCAAGTTGAGTGCAGATTTCTAGAGCAAATCAGAAAAGAAGCGAAAAAAGACCCTGAATATGAATTTATGTGGCAACAAGCAAAGGAATCTAAAGAACAAGGAAGGCTGGGGGATTATGAAATCAACAAATATGGACTGCTGGTTTTCAAGAAAAGAATAGTCATTCCAAATAGAGTGGAGTTAAAGACTCTAGTGTTGGATGAATATCATAGAAGCAATTATGCAGGGCATCCTGGGTATCAAAAGATGTTGACAACAATAAGAAAAGACTACTGTTGGCCTGGTATGAGGAAATATATAGCAACCTATCTAAACAAGTGTTTAGAATTTCAGCAAGTGAAAGTAGAACAGCGACATCTGGCTGGATTAATGCAGCCTATACCAGTCCCAGAGTGGAAATGGGAAGTGATATCATTGGATTTCATCACTGGACTACCAAGATCAAAAAGAAGTAATGACTCTATAGTGGTAGTAGTGGATCGATTGAGTAAATTAGCACACTTTATACCAGTTCAGTCCACATACAAGACAGTACAGATATCAGATTTATTTATGCGAGAAATTTTTAGACTGCAGGACATTCCCAAGACTGTTATTTCAGATAGGGATGTAAAATTTACGTCAACCTTTTGGAAAACACTATTCACAGGTTTAGGGACTCAAATTAACTTCAGTACTAATTACCATCCACAAACAGACAGGCAAACAAAACGAGTAAATCAAGTGTTGGAGGACATGTTGAGAATGTACGTTATGCAATAGCCGATTAAGTGGGAAGAATACTTACACTTAGTGGAATTTGCGTATAATAATGGTTATCAAGAGTCGCTAAAAATGAGTCTATTTGAAGCCCTATATGGGCGACAGTGTAGAATTCCTATCAATTGGAGTAGTCCTGAGACCAAGCCGATGTTGGGACCAAACATGTTAGCTGAAATGGAAATGGAGGTGAAGAAAATCAGACAAAATTTAAAAGCAGCCCAAGATAGGAAAAAAGTGTATGTAGATAAAAAGAGATCATATCATGAATATGAGGTGGGAGATCATGTGTATGTGAGAATTAACCCAAAGAAGAGTACGTTAAGATGGACATCTTGTGCTAAGCTATCTCCCAGGTTTTGTGGCCCTTTCCAAATATTGGAAAGAGTAGGGCCTGTGGCGTATTGATTGGCTCTTCCCAGTCATATCCGGGTGCATAATGTTTTTCATGTGTCGTTACTAAAACGATATGTTCATGATTCAAAACATATAATCCATTGGAAGGTAGAGGGTGAGCATAACATTTAAAAAAATAATAATATCTTAAGACTTATGTAAACTAATACAAGTCCATTTGTGTGCAGATAGAACCGGATGGAGAATTTCTGGTCGAAACTCACAGTATAATTGACCAGAGGGAAATCATGCTCCGGAAACGATCCATCGCCCAAGTTAAAGTGCAATGGAAGCACTTTGGCCAGGAAGAGGCCACCTGATCCGAATTTATGCAGGAACGCAACAGAATACAGAAATAACCATAAACATAGATATGCAGCGGAAATAATGCGTCATTTCATTAATATCAAATAACAGAAATATGCTTACAGACATAATGGAAATACAATAGCTAGGGTGCTGGTAGCGAATCTCTGAGAAGAGATGTGGTGGCTACGGAACTTACAAGCCCTTTACAATGAGGCGAGGAGCCTATTTATTATTCGAGAAACAATATCTTAGATGGAGAACCTAAACTCCAAGGAAAGCTAACCTAGGAGATGGCATACAAAACTATGGGCCGTTTGGGTAAATTAATTATTTCAACTTCCCGAGAGACGTAACTTTGGCATACTATCTCCGTTTGACGCACATGATACATCATTAGAAAGCTCTATCCGAGGACTACAGCTGTCGGGACGAATTTTATCAAAATATTCGCTGGCGCTTTCATACCCAAAAAACGTCGTTTAGGGCCTCAAAACGGCTCCGGAAGTTCAGGACCCGAAAAACTGCTAAAAATAGTAAGTTTTGTTGCAACTTGAAAATTGAAAGAACTAAAGATGGGGGTTCAAATGGAATAGGTGGGTGGCCACCAATATCCACCTGGATCATTAAGCCCCCAAAACGGCTCCGAGAGTGGGGGACCCGAAAACCTGCTAAAAATAGTAAGTTGTGCTGAATGTGAAAAGCTGCAAGAATTGATGGTGCTGGTCCAAATGGAATAGGTGGGTGGCCACCGATATCCACCTGGATCACCACCTGGGAGGACGAAGGTTTTGTGCATGAAGCCTATCCTAAACTTTTTATTGATATGGATTAAGAACACCAGGGACGGTGTTCCCTTTCAGGGGGGGAAAGTTGTAACTACTGCCTTAATTATTGACTAATTGTTAGGCTGTTGTTAAAGAATTGTTAAACATTATTGTTATTTGTTAAAAACAGGATATTATGAACATAAATTAATTTTGGTTTGAATAAAAAGATTACTTGTGAAATTAGTTTCATAAGTAGAGACTGATGGTAAAAGTAAATTCAAGATTTGGAGTTAGTTGAACAGAAAATCAGTTCAACAGTTATCCAAAGAAAAATATGGAATAAATAGGAGATTTGAGGGAGTTTTAGGGGTTCTGTTGGAAAACTGAGGAAACAATAAAAATCCTGAAGAGTAATTCCTGATCTGGGAACTTATAGAGGAGACTGTTTCCACTGGAATTGGAGAATTGGACCATACTGTCCCGAGTTCTCTTCCAGTTTTATGTATTCAACAAAAACTCAGACTTGGAGCACAGGGGAGAGTTAGAGGATGTAATTGCCTCACTCGTGGAAGGGAGGCAATCATTTATCAGTCAGATCAAGTACAGATGAGTGGAATTTTGTTTTTCTGTTAGTAGTATACTATGTTTTAAAATTATAGTTGAGAGAACTAAGAAAATGTATTCTAGCTAAATGATTGTATATGTTTAAGAATATAATAGGAGATGCTATAGACAGGAAAGAAAGTCTTAGAAAAGAATTTTGTAGAGTAGGAAAGATTTATTTTCTTTACTTCTACATGTGTAACTAACAGTTAAACAAAAATAGATTATTGTATGGAATAATCTACACCCTATCAAGATTAAAGGAAGGACTGTTAGCCCAGTTTCTCTGACCAGATTCTGGGCTAGTTGCCCTTCGAATCCTATGATAATACACGGACAATCAGTGGTCCGGTCACGTATCAGAGTTAATAGTCCTAGCATACCATGAAATAAGGAGAGAGACTAACATGCTAGAAAATTTATGTCTGTTACTGAGATTCATTGTGAAAACATCTGGAAGTAACCAACAGGAAATTGTAAAGATAACAACCCTTTTTAGTTAAAATCGAACATAGGAAGCAAACCCTCTGTGAGGGAACATATAGAAGAAACCATAACTCGCATACACCAGCGGTGAATTGCTTGAGTGAGTATAAGTAAAAAGAAATAATCAGAGGCATCAACTGCACAAGTTTCAATCATAAAGAAACCCAAATATTCCTTTTTACCGCATCGGCAGAACAAAGATATAACCTCATGAATGTCTAGAAGAGAATATATAAGAAAGAGAAACAAATTTCGAGCAACTTTATATATGTTATAGTCAAATCAAAACCCTTGGAAAATGACAACTTATACGTTTATCAACACAGACATATAAGCCATTGGCACTGATATAAACTCCGGTCATTCTGATATATAAAAATATTGTTGAAATAAATTACATAGTCGCTATTCTTCCGAAATGTAAGAAACCAAAATAATCTTTTACAGTAAGAAAGGCCTGTGGCTGCATTATAAAACCCTTCCAATCTGAGAATCAGAGATTTTATTAAATCTCGGGAAAGGAAAACTATTATAGAGTGTATCAAATAAGCGACCCAGATTTAGAGAACAAGACATAACAACTAAAACATTGAGAAAACATAATAGCACACTGGCTAATCATTAACCCAACCACTTTCGGGCCAAGGGTTTGAACCCAAATTCTGTTAAGGGTACCTGTTAGTGCGAACGAGAACTGATTAGCTAACCATGAAATCGGTGTTGTTCGCATTCTTCAAGCTTGAAATCTGTTTCACTTTGGTAAATAAATCTATTACCTGCCAATAAGAATTTATGTGAGATTAGTGAGAAAGAAAACAGAGTAAAACTCTGTTACCTTGCCTAACAGAGATAACAAATCAAAATAACAAAATGGGAAACGAAATAAAACATTACTGAGTAGTACCTGTCGGTTTATGTTGGACGAGGTGAACAAAATTGAAAGTAGGAGACTTCATCGAGCCATTGAACATGCAATAATAAGAGAACAAGATATAAGTTATTTGTCTTAGACGAAAACCAGAAACTGGGTCATGCAACAAAAAAGAGAAGGGTTTACATGTAACAAACCCCACAAATGTTCACGATTCTACTCTTCAACAGACATAATTCGAGGATTACCAGTCAACAGGGATTGTGAAGCATCGTCCAAGGCGCCATGCTGCCACATAAAAGGGATGACCATAGAACCTAAGGATCAGATGGTGAAACCCTGAAATCGGCAGAGAAGCCTTCCAGAGTCTTCGGATCGAAAGAATGCCAAGTGAAAAACCGTTACAGCGTTAAGTCATTAGCCAACCCTAATGAATCTTTACCGTCGGATTTAGCACAGAGATCAATGGTGGATGGATTGTCGGATGTCAACCCAGTACGAGTCATGTGCATGCTAGCTGCAAGTAGATCGGGATAGATACATAGCAGTACCATCGTACTCCGAAGATTTATATGATTTGAATGGAATAATGTTGCCGAATTAATATGTATGACATGATTGAAATCATTGACATTTTGGCTTACGACTATAATGTCCATGTAAACATATATAAGTTTAAACCCAAGGATCTATGCATGCTTAACTATAACATAGTTCCATATTTTATAACCAATGTTTAATAACTATGTTAAAAGGGTTATGTATATGAATTGACTTTGAAATTAATGATTAGCACACTGTAGCATTACGTCAGGTATACTTTTAGATGTCTGGGTAGATAGTAATTTTTTTTTTTTTTACTATTTTCATTAATTATAATATCGATGAATGTTACAAAAAGTGATTTTCTTGATTTATTATTATAATTGAAATTAATTTTTTTTAATTATTTAGAAATCTGTTAATTTATGTTAAAAATTAAAAATTAATGTAATAAATAAATTTAAAATAATTAATTTATACTTTTAAACTATGTGAGGTTTGCGATTTTAAATAGGTGAAAGATGAAAAGCACTTCCTACACTCATATTCCTTCTCAATTCCTTACCATTTGCCACACTTCCAATCTTTTTAACCTATTAAGCCAACCCGCCTATAGCTATCTTGAAGCACTTATTTCCCTTCTCTTTAACCATAAAAATAGGTGAAAGATGAAAAGCACTTCCTACACTCATATTCCTTCTCAATTCCTTACCATTTGCCACACTTCCAATCTTTTTAACCTATTAAGCCAACCCGCCTATAGCTATCTTGAAGCACTTATTTCCCTTCTCTTTAACCATAAAAATAAGATTTTGAAGAATTAAACTTAGATTCTTTCTCGGTCTTAGCAAAATGCCGCCACCACTGCTACCACCATATTTAAATATTATTTTCTTGATAATATGTGATTTATAAATTTATTTTATATAGTGTATATATATATATATATATATAATTTTATCATGATCATCCTCATAAAATTTAGAGGTTATTTTCTTGTTAGTATTTAATATGTAATTTATAAATTTATTTTATATAGTGCATATATATAATTTTTATATTTAAATGTTTATTTTTTAATTTTTAATTTAATTTTGGTAATATTTTCAATTTTAAAATTAATAAATTAACAAAAATTTATTAAATTATTAGAAAATTTAATATTTTTTTTATAAATAAAAAATTATATAAAAATTTAAAACAATTAAATCAAACCCTTTTTTTAAAGATTATTAATTAAATGAAAAAACTATTTAATATAAATAATTTTAATTTCAAAAATAATAATACTACATGTTTATTGAATAATAATAATTTAATTATTTGTAGTTTTAACTAATTTATTAACACTATAAATTAAATAACATTAACATAAACAATATTCTATATCCATATTATATTATATAATATAATATATGTAGAGGGTATTCTAAATTAAAACATATTTGATAATTTAAAAGTAATATAAATTTTTAATAAAAACAAATATTATCCCTATTGCAATATAAATCTTATAAAGAGCTCCTCAAGCTTATTTTAGAAGATCAAAAGTATTTCTGTTTTAACTAGCTTAAAGAAGAAAATTAATATAGGCAAGATTAGAACGAACTCTCATGAGCTCCATAGTGAAACAGGTCATTGGAGAGTTCCTAAAACACCATAGATGGAAAGAATTTGCCATCTCTGTGAGAATATGAACATAGAGGATGAAAATGAATTCCTCTTAAAGTGCCTGGCGTACAACCACATTAGATCTCAATTTCAAAATCTTTGTTGCAATACTAACCTTCCTACGTTAACACCACCATCATCATCATCATTCGAGTAAAAATTTAAAATATATAAAAAATTGTAAATTTATTTTAATTTTCTTTATAATTAAAAATATATATAAAAAAATTAATATATTTTCAAGCATAAATTTTTTTATACAATTAAAAAAAAATTATAATAATATTATAAATTATTAATTAAATTTAATTAAAAAAAAAAATTATTGTAATTTCCATTTAAATTCAAAATGTTAAAATTACTAAATATTTCTTATTTAAGACCCCAATTTGAAGCATCATGCTCTCGAATTAAACACTCCCCAATTTAAGGCCTCATGCTATGAAATTAAATTAAATAATAAAAGAAAAACAAAAGTTACATAACACTACAAGATATTTGAACTCTCTTTATCAAAAGTTTATTAGATATGATCTCAATGTAAGATGTAATTTCACTGTAAAATATTATAATATTCCATATTTATAGTAATAGAATAAGTATAATATACAACTATTACAACTCCAGGAGAATAACACATGCCATTACCATCACAGTGATAAAAAAAAAAGTGTATTGAAATAATACATTTAGATTTATTAGATGTGATCTCACTTTCAGATACTATAATATTACATATTTTGGGCAATGAATAATTACAATACACACGTATATTAGAAAAATGTATTGAAACAATACATTTCTTACATTAACACTCTCGGGAAAGAAAAATCTCCAATAAAATAGTCGAGGAGACATATACTTCAACCATATTATGAAAGTTACACTGCAAGCACAAATCACTGCCCTAATATTCCGTTATCCAAGAGAGCAACACGATCTGCAGGCTTTTCACTCCGCGCTTCAATTTTTCTTTTCAGTTCAGCCCTCAGGACATAGTCTCGCAATATCTTTTCCTTAAATAAGTCTTTAAAGGTGCAGTGCCTGTCGAATTTGGTGGGATTCTCCTCGTTAATCAGTTCATCCAATGGATGTACAACGGAAAGAGGATTGGGGTAGTAGAATGTTACGATGGATACACGAGAGCAGCTTGAATTCACTGCAGCTTGATGATCCCCTTTCTTCAAACGTCCATTGCTCAGAATCTGCACCATTCATATTTAACAGGTCACATAAATCAATTGTGGGTCTATTTTAATTCAAAAAACAAAAAAAGTACTTGTGAAATAAAATAAAATCACTTACGTGCAATATATCTCCCACAAACACCACGAAAGCGCCTTCAATCGGTTCCACAGTCACCCAGTTGTTCCCATCATCTTTTGTCACTTGCAACCCTCCCACGTGATCTTGGAGCGCTATAGTTATGACTCCAGGATCTGTGTGCCTCTTCAGTCCCAACGCCAACTCGGGTTGAGGGCATTCCGGATAATAGTTTAACAGAACTTTCTGTTCACCTTCTCCGCAAGCCTTGTGGATAGCCTCAGGCTCGAGTCCAAGAATTTCAGAGATGAGCTCCAGCAAAACTCTCCACAATTCTAGCATTGCATCGCTATAATCTGCTAATGTTTGGCTGAAGGCAGAGCAATAATTAAAACGACGAGTTTTTAGAGTTTGATTTTATAATGTGTTGAACAAAACAGTAGAGAAGTGCTTACCGCATGTGTGGTGGTTGGGAAGGCCAAGCGGTGATGTCTCGAGGTGAGCCCCTGGCCGCGTACAGCTCTCTCCAGTCCATAAGAGGGTCATCTTTGTAAACACTCCCACTGGCGTACCCAACAAAATTTCGTGTTTCAAAAGAATATTTGTATTTCTCTTCCACAGGAAGTGAGAAAAAGCCGATTGCTTCCCTCATCATTCGATTATTGAGTTCCTGAGGGACTCCATGATCTGCAACCTGAAAGACCCCCCATTCCTCGCATGCTTGTTTCAGTTCGCTCTTAACTCGATCTCGCTCTAGCCCTGTTGAGTTGAGCAGGGAGACGACGGGCACATTTTTGCTGAATGCATTGTGGGGTATCTTGGGGCGTTCGTCCTCGCTCTTGACATAACACGCAGGAAGTAACTTCAGACCAGATCTAGCCATCTCAATCACACTGTCCTTATCAGCATGTTGATGAGCGGCAGAGACAACAGTAGACAATGCCATTATATTGTCAAAGGGTTGATAATGAACCGATAAAAGAGCCCGCGAATGGTCCCCGTGATAGCGACTTAGCATCAACTTATAGGAATATTGATTGGGTTCCCGTTCATATCCGTACACAAAAAGCAACGGATAAAGCTGATGCCCGAAACGATCCCCGTGTCACATAACAGCCAATACCGCGAGACACGTGGAATCCTTGGAATCACACGTCAATCTTTCTTGAATTCAGAAGATCAAATCTTCTGCGTTTTGGTTTTTTCACAAAGTGCGTGGTAGTATAAATCTTTCTTGAATTCAGAGCGTTTTGTTTTTTTTTCAGGAAGTGAGTGGTAGTATAAATCTTTCTTGAATTCAGAAGACCAAATCTTCTAGTTGGTTTTTATTTTATTTTTTTCACAAAGTGGTTGTATAAATAAGACAAAAATGTAGGTTCATTTATAAGGAAAACTAGATATTTGGAATTAAGTATTTGTTTGCAAAATTGTTTTTGGGTGTTAATTTTTTATTTTTATTTATTTATTTATTCTTATGTTAAAGGAAGAAGAGTTTTTAGCCAATCAAAAATAGCTTTAGGACATACTTTAATGTTATTTTGAAAATTTATTTAATTTGGAATACTTCATAAATTTAAAGCACAAAATTTATTTATGCATTTAAAATAAGTTTATTTTTTTTTCAGGTAAATTGAGACTAGATAAGACCTAATTCCAATATTGGATGAAAAAACAATCTGCCCATCCATAAAATGCTATCACCACAATTATGAGAGGCTATGTAAAAACAACCCCAATTTTAGATATAAAAACTATATACTATCACAAAAATAAAAATAAAATATGCTAAACAATAAAATACTATCACTAAAATTGTCAGATGTTATCACCCTAATTACCAAAATCCGAATAGTAAACCATTCCCTAGAAAAAAAATGTACCATGAACAAAAACAGAACAGAAAATGTTTTTTCTATACCCGTTCTCATTAAAAAGTGCATATATTTTCAGAATTTTGCACAGATTTACGAGTTTATAATTTAAATTAAATTTTGCAAGGATTATATTGGAAAGACAAATGAACCAGAGTCTGACATCGATTGGAAATGTCTGATTATATGATTTCAATGCAGAAGGTGATTGATTGACATACAATATGAAATTCAACTTTGAAAGTCTGAGCGACCAGATCACCATTTAAACCAAGCTGCACAAAGACTAGTTTATCTGTCCATTTAAATCTTTGAGCTGGCATTGCACCTCGAAGAATGTATCTGACAGATCCCTTCTAGTAAATGCAGTTACACAGTGTCAGAAAGTAGTAACACAGTTTCTCCGTTAGCATAAGATATTGCAAAATTGACGAAAACGGCACGCTGCGCTAAATGTGACCCCATCCTCTGAGCAAAATCTCTCCATGTGTTCCTTCATCATAGTCTGTTCCCGTACAGGTTGTTCTCAGCATATATTCATGTGTATTTTCTCTTTGTATTGTAGTTTTTATTCCTATATTCATTTAATAGTTAAGTAGACCTATGCCAAGTAAGGAGAAAGTTGATAATTTCTGTAATATTGTTTTTTTGGATGGTTGAGTTGCTTCCATTTAGTATGTGTATTGGTAAAATTAATAACTTAAACATGATTTCATATATGGTTTAAGAAGTTCACATTCAATTGTAGATTTTATTTATGGTTTTCTTTCATTGTATTTATTGTTTTCTTTGAAGTGATGTTTTTTGGTTTTGGGTGACATATATATAATCATTTAGATTTTTTCCAAAAAACAATAATTACGTTAAAGTTCAAAAGGTATAAAAATGTATACTTAATTGACTAGGAAGGATAAGAATGTATATATTTAATAATCAATTGGTTGAGCATTAATATGGTACTGAAATTATTTATTTTTTAATAAAATCTCTTTGTTTAGTGAGTGAGAAATATCCAAACTTTTTGTTTCTCTTTAGTTGTCTTTTCTCGTTTCGTTTAGTTTATGGTAACACAGGTTATATTTTCCTGTTTCTCTTTATTGTTAGAATGGTACAAAGTTTGGTTGAACATCAATATTTTATTGAGTTGTTTAATTTTCTTATTAAAAAAAATACTTTCATTCTCAACTTTTTTCTATGAAATTTAAAATTATAACTTGATAAGTCTTACTACATATACTAATGATTCTCAACCTTTTCCCATGAAATTTAAAATTATAACTTGATAAGTCTTACTAAATATACTAATGGATTGTTATGAGAAACAACTGTGGTGGAAGAAGAAGCAGCTGAACATTTGAAAGAGCAGCGGCTCACAGTCGGAGGAGGAGCGACTAATAATTGAAGGAAAGAGAAGGCAACTATTGAGAAAAGCGACCATTCAGGAGCTCTTGTACCATCAATCAGAAATGCAAAAAATATTTCTCAACTTTATATATTGGCCGTACGTGTACTCTCTGCCTTTGTAACGATTTGTTTTGAAACATGAAGAAACCAAGTTCTTTCCGGAAAATTCTTCAATGCAAAACCATTTTTGTTTCTATAAGGGTTAACTAAATAAAGATAAATTTTCTTATTATTTAAAAAATAAAAAATAAAAGTAGAAAACAGCTATTCAGTAAGAAAAGAGACCATTTATGATGTCTTGTACCTGCTGAAATGTAAAATGCGTTTCCTTTGTCCACTTTCTGTTTAGGTTATAAGTGTCTCTTCAACTTTATGTATGGAAAATAATTCCTATAAGTGTTTTGTCAGTTTTTTTGTTAACTGAATATCAGTTTATCCAATAAATGTTTTGACAGCTTTTGGTTTACTGAATATTATTTTATTAATTCTGGATAATATAGTTTACTGAATATTATTTTATTTTTATTAAAAAAAATAACATGTAAAAAGTAGTAATTTAATCATTAACTTAATGCAGAGTGCTTTAATCATTAACTTAATGCAGAGTGCTTAGTATTTTATCTTATGTATATCTTATAAATATTTACTTTATAATAATAATTATTTATTTTTCAGTTTTATAAGATCTGATTATTGTTTTTTTATTTTTTTAATACCCAGCAAACTATTGTGACTATACAACCAAAGAAAAAAGTGGATTTGATTAACACTCTTGAAATTCTTATACCACAGTGATTGTTGAATGTCAACTGTAGTATAAGAAGATACAATGCTCTGAGTGTCACCTCCATCATAATATTTACCATAAAAATAAAATTATTACTACACCCAAAATGACACTTTATAACATATATAGTAATTATGTCACTACTTAAGAAAACATGTGAGAATGCTTGCATATTTATTCTAACCCTACCTTTGCAATAGTATTATTATTAATGTATGGTTGTGGGACGTCAACTCTATGTTAATATCTAACCACTCATCATAATGACAAAGATTGCAAATCACCATGCGTGCATTGTACTTAGCTTGGATTTGGTTTAAGATTGATTTATTTTTTGGTACTTAGCACATTATCCAGTCAATCTGGATTTCTCGTTCACCTTTCATCCTGTAAGAGGATTCTTGTTTGCTGTGTTGCTTGGACAGTTGTTGGTTCCATTTATTTTTATGGATAAGTGTGCTTGCCGTCGATCTTCCAAAACCTAGATCTGACAGTGGAAAACATTGCTCGAGGGTTTAGGGTAACTACCCGACCCCAAGTGCCACATTCAAGGCTCATTTGTCTTAGCGCTCATGTGGTGCTGCTCTATAATTTCATTTCTTCTGGTTTTTACCTCCGGCAGCAAAGGTAATGCCTCTCTCCCTTGACAAAGAGCATGAGTTGGCTCTGATTCTGATATGCCTTAGGTAAATGTTGATTTGCTGCAGTTTTTTCTTTCAACACGACACTGTGTTGAATAGCCATGTGTAAGGGGTTTTGTCTAAGTATTGTTTCACAACTTCTGCACCATTCTTGTTGAGCTTATCTCCAAATCGGAGGTAATATTCTAGTTGACATTTGTTTTTACTCATTCGGGTTGTTTTCATCAGCGTGGGGTTCACTATTAACCCATTTACTGTCTGGTTCAGGATGGTAGGTCTACGATGTTCGGAGGGTTTTCACTTAGCAATTGTTGCGGCTTCTTCTCTCACAGAACAAACCCTAGAGCACCACCCACGAAGCTCGCCAAGAGCTGGAACTCAGGTAATATTATGTTTTACACTGTCTTTTTCCTTCTATTTTTTTTTCACCTTTCGAATTCGGAGTGAGACACTGACGAACCCTCTGTTTGATATTTTATTCATGCTAGGGTTGGTTGCAGAGGTCCTAGCGAAATAGAATTTCATCTCGAATACTCCAACACTTCTCCTCAGGTGGCCTCCATAGGTAAGTCGCACCCCTAGTAGCAAATACGTTTGGTTTCACATAAATTCTTAGGGTTTACTGAGGTTTAAACCTTATGTCTGTGACAGGTACCAGAAACCGTCCCTGGTTCTTTTCATGAGTTTAGTTTAAGGCCTCCCTCGAGAGGGTTGAGTTCTGAACCTTAATGCGAATGGTTTTTGTGTAGTTATTATTTAGGGTTTCTAGGTAGGAAAGGTTAAAACCATTTCCAACTTTGTAAAAGTCCAAACTGAAGTTATGTGGATAATTGTATAATTTTTTTTTACTCTCTATAAATTTTTGAAAGGTTTGTCCTCCAAACTAGTATCACCATTCACGAGCCTTTGCTCGTTTTGTACAGTGTTGACTTATATATATAAATCTCTTCTCTTATATTACATGTTTAATTAATTTCTAGCCTAAGTCCTCAACTCAGTTATTTGTAATTGAGTTTGCATGCCTAATTTGTGTTTTAATATATAGTCTTCTAGGATGGAAAGGTTCAAGACAAATTTCTGGTTTTATTGTTTTGGAAACCGAGTTATGTGTTAATGCATTTTTTTCCATTTCTAGAGTTGACACTAGCTTCTTTTCTTTTTGTTTGTTAAAGCTCAACTCAGTGTGTACATTGGACAAGAAGTGGCCAAAAGACATTGAACCCTGCTCTGTTCACCATAGAGCTCAAATTCTAAACCTCCAAGCCTAATGATTCTTTACACTGGTTATTGGAGATGTATGAGTAATTTTATAGATTATGGCATGCATATTACCATCTGTTCTTGTTCTATCCTCAATACATTCCTATGTAATTTATTTTATTATTTTTCAATGCATTTATTTAATTTGTACATTGACACATGATGGTGTTAAGAACATTTACTCTGTTAGACACAATATACTTATTTGAAGATCCTTCTTTGTTGTTACATATGTGTGTGTGTGTGTGTGTGTGTGTGTTTCCAGAGAATTCAGGATTTAAATAAGTTAGCAGTATTTTATAGAAAGAGTATCTATACTTCACAATTCTTAACTTCATCATGGCATATACTAATTATTTTTTCTAATATCCAGATTATTTCATGTTTTCTAGATAACATAATACGACTGTGTTAAAATATGGCTTGGCAGATAAATATGTTTAATTCCTGTAATAAATCAAACACAAAAGTGAAATACAGATCTGTAATTATTTTCTATAAATTTAAACAGAAAACTCAAATACTTATCTTTGTTTTCTGTTAAACTTATTTTTCCTCCCAACCATGAGAGAGGGGATCATGTCCTCTGCTCCCCCCATGCTTCGCACCAGAGTCTAAGGTAGCAGTTATTTTAGAAGCTACCCCTCACGACCTGTGTCCAGCTTACACTCCTTTCAGGGTTATAGATCTCCACTAGTTTTAAGCCAACTCTGGACAACTCTTTCCTTTGCAACATATTTTTTTGTTAGCCCTTTTCTTTTGATCATGTATAAAACCCCTTCCCCTTCCAAGGATTTCCTTTTTATCCTTTTGGGGAAGGTAACTGTAAAAAACCGCCTCTTCCTTTTTACTCTAGAATCTTCGAATTATTTACCAATCAGTTAACCAACTACTGAATGTAATTTTTATTCATAAAGTAGAACTCAAGTTCACTAACAAATAATCATATTCGTTTATCTCTTTTCCACTAACAAAATTAAATGTGTTTTATAAAAGTCTTTTAACATAAGCTATTAAAATTAAACTTGGTGTTACATTTCCCCCCACTAGAGGTAAACATCGTCCTCGGTGTTTACTTCATCACAACAAATAGTTCAGGATATGCTTCTCATATACAGTTTTCGTCCTCCCAAGTAGCCTCCTCCAGGCTAAAGTGCTTCCATTGCACTTTAAATTGGGGGATGGCTCACCATCAGAGTGTTATTTCTCTCTTATCGAGAATATGCTGAGGTTCTACCAAAAAATCGTCGTTCGGTTCTACTTGCATGCAACAAAATTCATAATTATTTTAATTAAGGATACTTCTTTTTCTAGAAGCCATAATGTAAACATAACTTACATGTACGCTATGCCAATGTACAACGTGCTTGGTGTCATATACGTATTGTTTCAGTAATGATACATGAAAACATGTTGTGCACCAATATCTGGCTAGACAATTCCAGTCGATAAGCCACCGACCCTTCTCGTTCCAAAATTGGGAAGGGTCCACAGTACCTAAGCGCCAATTTGGTACAGGTAGTCCATCTTCAGGTGCTTTTATTAGGTTTAATTCTTTCATAAACGTGGTCACCCACTTTGAATTCTCGAAAAGTTATTTTTTCAATTGACATATATCTTTTGCCTGTCTTGGGTTGCTTTTAAATTATGTTTGATTTTTCTTACCTCATGTTCCATTTCCTCTAGCATGTCTGGCCCAAACATCAGTTTTGTTTCCGGAGTGATCCAGTTTAAGGGGGTTCAACATTGTCTTCTATATAATGCCTCAAAAGGACTCATCTTGAGGTATTCTTGGTATCCATTATTGTATGCAAATTCGACTAGATGCAAATTCTCTTCCCACTTCGTGGGTTGCTGCATCACATACATGCATATCATGTCTTCTAATATTTGATTCACCCTTTTAGTCTGTCCATTTGTTTGAGGATGATAGGCTATACTAAACTGGATATGTGTTCCGAACCCAGTGAATAGTGCCTTCCAAAAAGTTGAGGTGAACTTTACATCTTCAACTGAGATGACGACTCTCGGAATGTCGTGCAATCTGAATATTTCCCTCATGAAGATATCAACAATCTATACTGTTTTGTAAGTTGATTGGACTAGTATGAAATGAGTTACCTTGCTAAGTATGTCCACAAACACCATAATTGAATCATTGTGTCTCTTGCTTTTCGGTAGACCTGTGATGAAATCAAGTGAGATGACTTCCCATTTCCATTTTGGTACAAGAATAGGATGAAGTAATCCTGCTGGATGTTGGTGCTCCACCTCCACTCGCTGACACTCTGAACATTTCGTCAGGTATTCAACAATATTTTTACGCATTCCAGGCCAGAAGTAATCATTCCTAATTGTTGTTAGCATCTTTTGATATCCCAAATGTCCAACATAGGAACTTCGTTGATATTTATCAAAAATCAGCTCCTTCAAGCTCATCTGATTTGGAATATATATTTTTCCTCGAAATATCAAAAGTTGTTTAGCATTGATCCCATAATATTATTTCTTTCCTTGTTTTTTTACTTCTTGTGCTTTTCGCCACAAAAACTAATACTCAGGGTCTCTTTTTGCTGCCCCCATAATTTGCTCTTGGAACTTCAATTCTTCTTTATTAAAGTAAAGTTCATATATATGAAATGTAGTTTCCTACTTAAAGCGTCAGCGACATGGTTCTCCTTACCTTTCACATGTTGAATGTCAAAGTCGAATTCACTTAGGAACGCATTCCATCTTGCTTGGCAGGCATTCAAGTCATATTGTTTAAAGTAGCTAGTCAAACTACTATGGTTGGTTGTCAGCACATAAATTTTCCCCAATAAGTAATGTCTCCTAACCCGAAAGGCATGTATTACCGTAGTCAACACTAAATCATAAGCAGATTATTGTTTCTCATGGTCCTTTAGCTTTCTGGATTCATACACTATTACCTTTACATCTTATGTCAATACTGCTCCCACCCCTTCCTTACAAGCATCAATGCAGTGTAGACTTCAAATTCTCTTCTTGGGTCAGCTACCTTCAACACAGGGGCAGTAGTTAACAGTTGTTTTAACTGTTCAAAACTGGCTTGACATTCATTAGCCCATTTTAAAACTCACCCCTTCCACTGCAAGGAGGTAATGGGAAAGGCTACCTTAGAGAAGTCTTAGATGAAGCACTGGTAGTAGCCAACTAAGCCCATGAAAGAACATATATTAGCTACATTTATGGGAACTCTCCATTTCACAATTTTTTTAATATTTTCGGGGTCTACTGAGATTCCTTCCGTGGATATTGCATGGCCCAAATATTTGATCTGTTCTTTGTAAAATTGACATTTGCTAAATTTGGAAAAGATCTGATGTTCCCGCAACATTTTTAGCACTAAACGTAAATGTTCCTTGTGTTATTCCATATTTTTAGAGTAGATTAATATATCATTAATGAAGATTAAAACAAATTTATCCAAAAATGAGTGGAAGAGGCCATGCATCAGGCTCATGAAAGTTGTTGGTGCATAGGTTAATCTAAATGGCAACACCACAAATTCATAATGTCTGTATCTCGTACGAAATTTTTTTTTGGATATGTCCTCATCCTTAATCTGTATCTGGTGATACCCAGATATTAGGTCGATCTTTGAAAATATGGTTTCTCCTTTTACTTGATCAAATTGATCGTCTATTCGTGGCAGCAAATATTTGTTTTCAACAGTTAGCTTATTAAGCTGTCTGTAATCCATACACATCTGCATCATACTATCTTTCTTTTTAACGAACAACACTAGTGCTCCCTCAGGGGACACACTGGGACAAATATACCCTTTATCCAATAGTTCTCCAGTTGCATTTTTAATTCTAATAGCTCGGGAACACTCATTCTGTATGGTGCTCATGACACAAGTGATGCTCCCGGTATTAACTCGATAGTAAAATCAATATCTCACTTTGGGGGTAATCCCAGAATATTTTCAGGAAACACATCCATAAAGTCCTGAACAATAGGGATATTTTATAACATAAGGGTCTTGTCTTTAGAGTTAGTAAACCCCACTTGAATAGCGTAAATTTGACACCCTTTTCTGATGCATTTACCCAACTAGGATGCAGTGATGGGGCACAATTGAAGTGGTTTATTAATTCCTTGTAGTTCTTGGTGAGTACCATCTTCTGCCTTAAAATTTATGATCTTCTCCTTGAAATCTACCAGCGACCAATGTGTTTCCAACCAATCCATTACCAAAAATATATTGTACGAGCCCAAGGGTATAATATTCAGTTCAACAGTTATATGTTGTCTTCCTATTTCCATGATGTAATTTGAGATTTTATCATTAACCCTTCTCTTTACTCCAGTAGCCAATTGTACCAACCAGGGAATTTTAAATTTATGGCTTTGCAATTTATAGTTTTCAACTACTCAGGGATTTATATAAATTAAACCGGCACCGGTATCAACCAAAATAGAAACAGTTTCAGAATATAACTTACCTTCCAAATTCTAGCATGGTTGGCTGGAAATTTGCTTGTCGAACTTCTAGTGCAGCATTGATCCTTGGTATGTTTTGTGTAACATCCCTCACTGTGGATGCATCTTGTAGATTTGTAGTAACTTCATTTCTTCTGCAGTGAGGACAGTGCTTAAAGTAATGTGCCTCACCGTATCCCCAACATTGTAGAGGCGGTTTCTGGATCTGCCCATGGTCTGGTCTGTTGGATGCTTCAGTAGGCCGTTCATTAGTTGGCCATTTGGGTTTTTGCTATTTTTTCCCAAATTGTCTATATGCTAGGTTCTTTGCAACATTTTTATAGTTTCCTGGCATGCTACTTTTAAAATTCGAAGTACCTTTCGGCCCCTTCTTTAATGGCCAAATCCCGCTAGCATCTCCTTTCACCTTGGACTTATAATAGCACATTCGTGCTTTTCGAATCACCTCATCCATAGTCTTTGGATTCAAAAATTCGATCCTCTCCTTCATGCGAGCAGGGAGGCTACCTATTAATAGAATAAATATTTTCTTATTTATATATAATCCACATTAAAAAAATTTAACTAACACACACACACACACACACACACATATAACATTGAAATATTTATTTTATGATTATCATCCTACACATTAAAATGTTAAGGAATCAATCATATTTGAAAGTAGAAAAAATATCTCCATAGGATTCTCTATTATTTTTGTTATTAATATGTAAAGTGTTACAAGTTAATTTCATATTAAAAAATGAATGAATTACAAATATTCCTAACGAAACAAGAATTAACAAATATATATATATATATATATATATATATATATATATATATATATATATATATATATATATATATATATATATATATATATATATATATATATATATATATATATATATATATATATTTGTTATTGATGATGATGATGATTAACGTCCATTAAGATCAATGTGGTCTATCAACCATCAAGGAAAAAAAAAAATCTAATTTTGATTCTTCAAATTCTTGTTTCTATGATAAAAAAGAAGGGAAAGAAGCGCTCCAAAATCACTATAGTTGGGTTGACTTAATAACTAAAGAAGATTGGAAGTGTGGCATATGTTAGGGAATTGAGACCGGAAATGAGTAAGAGTCGGGCAACCTAATAGGAAGTGTTTTTCATCTTCCACCCTCTTTTTATCACAAATCTTACAGATTCTATCGTCCCAGGGAGTCTTGGGAGTAGACCATTGCCTGGTTTCACTACGAAGCTCATGAGAATTAGTTCTTATCTTAGTTATTTTCATTTTCTTCTTAGTGTTGGTCAACATCGAGAAATAATTATGGTTGTTAGGGGTGGGGTTGATCACCTCCTTATAGTATCTTAACTTCCTTTTACCCTCTAGCTCCTTATCATCCCACAACTTATCCTTAAAATTGGAGGTAATAGTGTCTTTGACACTATCCTTGCTTACCATGACGATATCCTCCTTAATCCCCCAATGGTTGAGCCAAGACTGCGCATCTTTATGCCACCTGCGCTTGAGGTGAAGGTCAAGGTTTTGGCTAAAGTTAGAAGGAATTTTTGGGAGGCTTTTGGATTCCATGTTGTAAAGATTCTTCTTATGCATCAGATATATAAACATAGTCGTACTTTCAATGGGGGACATGCCATATTTGATCAGGAGGATAGGATAGGGAGTATTTTCCTTGGTCTTGAGGTTGTAGGTTATGAATTTCTTTTGGATCATCTCAATCTTTCTCCGCGACTCTCTAGATATAGTACAACCCCAAAATTCACATCTGTATAAGACAATAGAGGTGATGGGAGTCTCAAACAAGAACATTTTTTTACTCCAAACGAAAATATTGACCAACTTACAATTGTTTTCAAGCTCATAATAAGATTTCCAGCCTCCAATAATCCTTTTCTCGGTGCTATAATTCCAGTTGAGATGATGAGGAAATTCAATACCCAAATATTTATGAGAAGAAACCTTCTCTAAGAAATGGTTATCATAGATGAAACTACCATGGGTGATATTTTTGGATATCATGAATTTAGTATTGTCAGTATTAATTTTCATACCCATCTTGGAGTAGTAAGCATGAAGAGTCTTAAGTTTCTTGTCTAGGTCATCATGGATTTTTGCAAGAATAAAAATATCATCGACATAAAGGATAAGAGTAATGATTATACCAGCAAGCTCAGTGCCCTTGCAACCTGCAATTTCCAGACACTCCTCTAGCTTATCAATGTAAATTCCAAAAAGTGTAGGGGATAGGGGACACCCTTTCTTAACCTCGATATTGCATTTAATATATTTAGACTACCCTTTGTTGGTCTTAATCTTGGCAATGAAAGTCTCGTAGAGGCGGATCACAGAAATCATCAGTTCAGGAGGAAACATGATATCTTCAAGTCTCTCCTGGAGTTTATCTCGAGGAACAATGTCTTTCTAAGGTCCGCAAAACAAAAAAAGAGATTATCTTTACTATTGCGACATTCCTTTGCAATGAATCTGAGGGTGATAAGATGATCGATAGTTGAGTGATGTTTACTAAAACCAACTTTCCCTCTAGGTATTTTACCATTATTTTCAAGCGAAAGGCTAAGATTCTTTTCCAAAATGATTCTATATAGCTTGGCTAGGATGTGGCTAATCATAATGGTCTTGTAGTTAAAGGGGACACTTTTGTCCCCGTTTTTAAAAATAGGAACAATAAGGATTTGCATTCAAATATTAGGGGAACCATGCTTTACTGCCAAATTGAGAAGCTTGTGGAGTTGAGGAATGTGGATATATATTCCCATTTTAAATATCTCATATTCTTATCCTTGAATATCTTTAGCTTTCCCATTAGCAAGCTTATTAATCCCAGACTCAATGTCTTCCAAAGAAAATATATCTTCCTTAATAGGCGTGCTTAAGATGGCACCCATGGTGTACTAAGAATAATATAACTTCTTAAGATACATGTCTCAATTTTCTAAGGGGATAGAATGATTATCTTTAGTTTTACTGTTGGAAACCTAATCCTCTATGGGTAGGTGTGGAAGACGAACAGTCACAAAGGAGTCCAAGTGACCTTAGAAGATGAATCCAAGGGTCACACCAATATAACATAAATAGACATCTATGGTGAATAATATGAATAACTCACGCTTATCTTTCTATGTGTGTGTTTAGGTTCTCATCTACGATGTGTGTGTTTAACATGGTATCAGAGCCTCAGGTTTAAAGGTCCCCATTAAGCTTCTGAATAGCGCTGGCCTATGTTGCATTATTGCAACCTCTACCATCTCCCAACATATGCGCTGCCTCTCGTTTACTCTATTCCCATTTATTTCCATATTTGGCATTCCAGCTACTGAAATATTCTATAATGCTCCACTTGTTTGGACTCTACACCTCCACCCTCTCTTCTAAATCGACTACATAGTCTCACACCACGCAGTGACATTACTCCTCCTGTACGCAATCTCACACCTACCCATAGCAAACATTACACCCGCTAGGATGTCAAGCCATGTATTTTCCACTTTGGGGGAAGGCCTTTCGCTCTGAACAATGGTGCTTATGAGAAAGAGAATGTTGCCAATCAAGAATGAGAAATACACTCCTTTTTGCAGCACCTGTAGTTGAACATAAGTTCCCACAATATATGCCTGAAACGCATTGTAAATCGATCCCAACACTCAGAAAGTTGGGCTTGCTATCATAAGAATATGTACATACGATTTGTGGATTGACACACTTTGATCAAGCTGAAGAAGCATCAAGAGGAATCCAACGAAGACTAGGACTTACCTCTCACCTTCCACTCCCCACTCCTCTCCTTCCACGCGGTCCACCTCCTTGGCCGTTGCCTCTCCTCCCCAACTGCAGCTCGGCTTCCCCTCCGACCTCCCCCTCACCACTCACCTCACTCCGTCCCCCCTCACCTCACCCCTCCCACCAAAACCTCCTACTCCCACTGTGCCATCCCTCCACACTGCGCGCTCCCTACCATCTGCTCCTCGGCGCTGCCTCACTTTTCTCTGTATACGCCGCCCCTCACATGGTGCCACCTCCCTCATTTTTGACCCTCCATTTCTCGCCCTCCACTGTTTCATCTCCCCACCTCCTCCAACTACGCTTCCCTCCAGTGATAGATGACGTAGCTCCCATCCTCACACTTACCTCCTCGGACATGCTAATATTCCATGCACTGCGCTCTTGGGCCATGCTAATAGAACAGTGACATTGTATATTGTGATTTCATGTATGCTACACCTCCCCCTCACTCCCTACGCTATTTCCCAAAAGCAAAAAATAAGATGGCTGGATCCTGTATGAAGTCTCTATCGTGGACATTTTTTTAATTCAGATACAACTCTTGCTGGAAAGAAATATTGTAGTCATCATTTAACCTCTCCTCACACTACATACGCATCAACCTCTGCTACAGTGATATCCCTCTTCTTTGCGGTACTCCACGACCCTTCATCTCCCCATCCAAGGAAATGAGCTCTATCCCACTGAAGGAAGAGCCTGAGGCTGTCAAGAAAGAAGATTCGAAGTCGTCACCCATCGTTGAAACTCTGAAAGCCGAAGAGAAACCCGTCGAGCCGTTTCAAGATTTGAACGAGCCAAGTGTCGAGGCCGAGGCCGAGGCAGTGAAATAAATTCCCATAGAAGATGCCATTGAGGAGGAAAAATAATCCACCAAGGATACTGATAAGCCCTTTGCAGAAGGTAGCGAGGAGGGCGTCAAGGGAATAGACTTGGAGAACAAGGAAGTCCATACAAAAATGCATGAAGCACAGGATAATGAGGGTAAGGATAGTGAACACCGAGGAAAAATGTGTTAAAGAATTATGTTGGGAGTATTATTGTTGTTTGGAGATAGTGAGGCCAAGATCACCGAGGATGTGAGGTTGAGAGCTTCAGTGATCTGTGTGGAGTCTATAATAGAGTTGGTGCAAGTTGTTATCCAACATTTTGAAACTGGATGGTTGATTTTATATGAATTGATTAAAAGTTTGTGTCAGTTTGTACTAGAGCTTTGACAGGGTTGTCAGTCAGTTGAATATTTTAACTGAGTATATTTTATAGAGCAGTGTATGGTATAAGGTATATTAAATCATTTCTAAAGATTGTGCATGTTGGCACTTTCTTTGATTAATGTGTTGAAGTTTTTATTCAGGGTGGATAGTTTGAATAAATAAATAAAAAGAGATGGTTGGGATTGATGATGCAATAGAATTTTTGACTACTTTAATATATTCTACTATTGATGGGATGGAAAATATCAACAAAGCCTCTCTTTTTGACATTAAATTATGTCTGCAAAATGCACAAGAGAAGATTGATTTCTTGTAGCTTGAATCTCAGCTATAGCAAGAAGAATTACAGCAGTGGAGTCATCATTTTGAACTTGTTCTTGTTCAAAACATTGAAACAGACTCCCATCAGTGACAAGAAATTGCAGATGCAGTACCCATTTTAAGTGCAGATATGCAGAAACAAGGAAAAATCCAGCCAGCACCTCCCAAGCCCATCATCAGACCTTGGGAAGAGCTTGTCCACAACAAACACAAAATTAGCCTTCGATATGATAAGGAGTTGCCCTTTCATATTCCGGACTACTCCAAGCCCATCAAATTTCAGAGTGCCGAATTTCTTTATGACAGTTCAACTTCAGCTGTTCCAGTTCCTACTCCTATTCCACAGCAACAACAACAATAGATTGAAAAATGCCAACACTGTGATCGAGTTGGCCATATGAAAGATCACTGTTTCGATCTTCACCCATGCAAGCACTATGGTCGGCACACCCATTCTTCACATAGATGCTTCAGAAACAAGCCTCCTGCAAGAACAAAGATTCATATTGGATGGATTGCTTCATGGCAATGGGCATCAACAACCAAGAAGATGTTTAAGTCGCATGTTAGAACTTGTTCTAGAATATTGAAGAATCTTGTAGTTGAGTTTTTGCCATCATCTCACCTTGTACCTGACAGGGGGGGAAATGGTGGTTATATACAAGCTTCGACGCCACATCAATCAAGCCTGAACCACAATATCTCATTCCATATTCAAAGTTGTAGCCAGAGACATAGCAGTTCAAGCGAGCCTGAGCAACAATTCGTCATTCCAAATTTAGAGTTGTAGCCCGAGACACGAATGCCCATGAGCATGACTTTGGTTGGTGGACAAACCTTAAACCATCTATGTGAGGTTGATATTCTTCCTCTTTTAGAACACTTCCTCTAGCAGAAGAATTTAGCTTCTTGCCATCTTTGGAAGAGTTCCAGGAAATGCATCAAGCATTCCAGTGTTGGTGGTCATCCTTAAACCATCACAGGTTGTAGACCTCCCTTATTCTAGGTTGAAGGTCTCCCTCTTCAAATATGAGGGACACTTCCTCTAGCAAAAGCCCTCAGCTTCTTGCCAGATTTGGAAGAGTTCCGGGAACTGCAATAAGTGTTGTGTTCCAGTGTTGGTGGTCATCCTTAAACCACCTCTTTATGCCAACGTTTCAGAGAGCTGATTCTGCCTAAGTGCTATCATGCATACTTTGCATATTTGTATTACAACTCTCTTCTTGGACTCACACATACCCCTTTAGATTAAGGAGGGAAATATTGGACATCTAATCCTCTATGGGTAGGTGTGGAAGGCGAATAGTCACAAAGGAGTCCAAGTGACCTTGAAAGATAAATCCAAGGGTCACACCAATGTAACATAAATAGACATCTATGGTAAATAATATGAATAACTCACGATTATCTTTATATGTGTGTGTTTTACCTTCTCCTCCACCATGTGTTTGTTTAACATTTACAAATAGAAACATTTCGCCAGAATTTCCTGGGTGAAAATTTAGAAAGGTAGAAAAGATGCTCTTGTCTCTTATTAATATATGTCTTCTTATTCCTTTTTATGATAGATTTGTATATACTTTTATTCAAGAGATTAATGATTTCATTAGGAGTGTCTTTGATGGCTTTCCTAGCTATTTTACAGTCTTTGTCATACCAAGGATTAGAAGTTCTATTATTCTTCTTACATGAAGCCTCATTAGGTAACTTGCTAATGGTAGTGGAAAGGGTATTATTAAAATGGTAATAAATTTGATCAATGTTGTTATTATAAGTCAGGGACCTTAAATCCCTTTCTAAATCCCTTAAGAAAAGGTCAACATTACTTCTAGCGAAGCAAATGTGTCTTTTGGTTTCATTGGTCTGCTACATGTGGGTGGTATGGATAACAAGATTGAGGGATAAAGAAAAAGGTATGTGGTAAAATTCAAGCTCATATATGTTAAGTAGCTCAAACTGTGTGATACAGCTGAGGACATGGGTGTTAGAAATCACATAATCCCTAACAATGCTACCCATCCCATGGAAAAAGGTTATCTGACCAAAGGAAGGCGACTTATTAATACCATTACAAATGATTAGGTCCTAAGAACTACAATTTTTTACGATCTCGATGCCTAATAATTTCTCAATTATGTCTTGAGAGCTTCTCTTGAATCTATTATCTAAGTTACCATCTTCATCAAGCCACAAGGGGTCGAGGTTAGGGTTGTTAATTAACATAATAAATTTGTTAGTAACAGTTATAACATTAAATTCCCCAAGAAAAAGGATATTACCTTCATTCCTTAGGTTGTATATGTATTTTTCTAAGGTATTGAAAGGACATTTCTTATCCAAGTTATTTTTCTTATAGGATGTAGAGTTGAAAGGAGCGAAATAGAAAATTGCAAGAAAGATCCTATTTGTGGTAGAATCAGAGATCTTGACCCAAATGTATTGATTGAAGGGATCAATTTTATGAAGTCGGATGTGAGAGGAAACATTGTTCCTTATATAGCAGGCTATACCACCAAAACCCCTCCGAGAGGATTTCTTATTCCAATTTTTCCAAAGAGTGAATCCATCAAGGTGAGCGAGCCTGGATTCATCATGCTCCCAAGTTCAACTAAAAGAATAAGATCAATATCACTTGGGACCCAACTTAACATAGGACCTTTACACCATGGAAAACAACAACAATTCCAGAAGAGGATCCAGAGTGATGCTAGTCCCTATTTATCAGTCGTGTTTGGGACTATATATTTAATAATAGCTTTCCTATTCCTCATCATCTCCCATTTCCATTCTTTTCTTGCCTCCTTGACCTTTTGGACTTCTTTCCTAAGTTCATCTTGGTATTCTGGAATGATATCCTCATTTACAATGATTCTTGTTCCTTTTAGGCTTGGGAATTTTCTGAGTATATCCAATTTATGGTCATTACAATTGATCATGACATGGATTAATCCGTGTTTATGCTCAAGTTTCTTTCCTACCCTTATAGCTTCTATGAGATAAGTTATTTGACTTTGAGATTTTGTTTTTAATTGTTCTTTTACTATTTCTAATGTGTGTTCATTTTTTTCTTCTTCTAGACCAACAATTATAAGGTGTAAGGCTCTTTTGTGGCCCTCACGGTTGAGTACAATTAGTTTATTAATTTCTTCTTTTATGGGTTTAATATTTAATTTATTCTCTGTGTTATTTAGGGTTGAGTTATTATGTAGTTTTCTTTAGATTTTTAATCTCGCTTTTCAATATGTAATTGTCTTTAACCATTGATTGTTTAGTATGTTCTATTTCTTGAATTCTACCTTTCATTCTTCGAAGTTTAGTCTCGAGTGTAATTATTTTGTTTTCTAGTGATTTGTGGTTGTTTTCAAGCATTGTAGTTAATTATAGTTTAAAATTTATCAGGTGATCAGTGTAAAGCTCAAAAATTGAAGTGTTCAGAATCGATTGGAACCTGAACGATAGCCAAGAGCTCGTAGTCAAGAATTTGGCGCAATTCATTTCATCAAAAATTGACTCCGTATATGAAAGTTATAGCCTACTATTCATTTTTCTAAACAGCTAAAAAATTTGCATAAAATGATAGATTGGTGACATGGCAGCCTAGTCAGCAAAAAAATATTTTCAATAATATTCTTTCAGTTTGTCCAATCACACTGTGACAAGTGTCACTGCAGGATTCGCTCGAAATTTTGGAAGGTGAATTTTTTCTTCGAAGTCATTGTATATGGAGGTACATTTTATTTTTTTATTATATGGTTGGAATAGTCCAACCAAAGGCGGAAACATGGTGCAGCCAGGGGCTGCCACGTGCCCCCTCTAGTGGACCAAGGTATGGGCCGAAATTTAAAGTCTAAGGTTTAAATCATATATTATATGTGGAGAAAAAATCATTTTGGAGGAAGGGCGGAGTTCGGGGCTCGACCCTACGACCTTCCCCACACAACGCGCCCATGTTACCACTATACCATAACTTTGAATCTTAATAAGTATTGGCTTCGACTTATATTTTTTTTTATACAGTTTGACCGGTGGGGTAAGGAGGGGGCCAGGCCTCTCAGCATATGAACTTTATGAGATGACCACGGTGGCGGATTATGGTTAATGTGCGGGATTAACTCCATAATTCAGGTTTTATTAACCCTAACCTATGTGAAATCATGCTAATCCTTATTGTAATCCAGATTTAATTGAAACACGCTTAGTGCATTTAAAACAACTTACCCATAATTAGGCCTTGTTTATCACCTAATTAATCCCAGTTAATTCAGCGGCCATTTTGGTGGAGTCTGCTAATTTTTGCGGATCTCCAAAATTAGCGGCCCTAACTGGAGTTTTCTCCAAATTTGGTGGGGTTTCTTCAGCCAAAAACTGAATGTGCCATAAATTTTTTTAAAATCGACCAAATGGGGCTCAAGAAGAATCTATCCTAGATGATTTGGACATTCTGAACACATTGAAGTAGGTTTCAGGAGTAGTATAGGATTGTAAACAACACTTTTTTCCATTTTGAGCTAATATAGAGGCTGAAGCCATGGAAGCTGGACCAAGGAGATGTAGCCTAGGAGGGGTGAACTCCTTCATCAAAAAATTGTGTTAATGGATCATTTGATGGTTTGATGTAAATTTTATTGTTGTTGTTCAATAATTTGTTTTTAAGTTAAAATGCTCATGAATTTAACATAAAACTATGAATTTAACATAAAACTTGATACATTTACCTATTTAACACTCACAAACACCTCAAGAAACCTATGCACATGAAGCAAAAGATCATCAAATTGTTTATAATTCTGAAGATGAAATTAGCATAGCAAAACTAACATTCAGATTCAGATCAAGGTGGTATTAGAGCAAAGGTTGCAAAGGTTATTTGCTTGATTTGCTTGAGTTTTGTGCAAGTAGGGTTTTAATGGTTGCAAATTTGTGATGCTTAAAAGGTTGAAGTTGCAGAGAGGAGAAGGGAAATTGTTGGTTTCTAGTCCTGAGGTTTGGACCAGAAGAAGGAGAGCCACAAGATCACCATCTCCATCCAAAGTTTCACTCTCAGCTACACTTGAAGCACCTCAAGTTTTATCTCTAGCTGAGATTGAGGAGGTACAAGTTGCACCAGAAGTTGAGCTTGAATCCATAGCCATCATGTCATGTTTTAGAGAGACTAAAGGTATTTCAGAAGAGTTAGAATACAAGAAGGCTTTCTATGAACTAATTGAAAGGGTTAGGATCCTCTTTGAAGAGAGGAGAATCATGATGGTTGAAGGGAATTCTAAGTTTCCACATGGAGAGGGAACCTCAGTAGACAAGAAGGATGAAGAGAAGGATTCAAAGGGCAGTGGAGGAAAGCCTCCTCCATCTCCACCATCTTCATCATCATCATCATCACCATCACCATCATCTTCCACTTCCACAGCCAAAACCACCCATACTCACTCAAAAACCACAAAAAGGAAAAACTCCCTTACTCAAACTTGATGTCAAATTTGAGCTTACAATGTATAATGGTGAGGTAAATACAGATAAGTTGGATATTTGGATTCGTCAATTGGAGGTTTATTGCAGAATTCAGAACCTTCAAGAATATGACAAAAATATTCACTTGGCTTCCTTGAGGATGGAGGGATCCGCACTTGTATGGTGGGAAGAAAAGACTCAAGAAGAGATTAAAAACCATGGTAAGATCTCAATGTCTTGGTAAAGTTTTATTTCTGCCATTAAAAGGAAATTTTATCCTCTAACTTACATGAAAAAAGCCATTATGGACTGGCATAATTTTAGACAATTGAAAGGGCGAAGTGTGAAAGATTATACTCATGAATTTAGGAGAAGAGCTCTTATTTTGGTTATTACTTTGTATTCTCAAGAAACTTTTGTTAAAGTATATTGGGGCTTTATACAATTACCTTATGCACACTATTCTCATGTTCAATCCCACAAACATAGACGAGGATTGCGTTCAAGCCACATATCTAGAAGCAAGAGGGAAACATAGTGTATATGAGAAAAGTGATAGTTCCCTTGAGTATGAGGGTAAAGGAGAGGGAAAGTTTAATGGAAGAGGAAAGAGAAATAGCTCTATCAAAAGAGAGAAAGAAAAAATCACGTGTACAAACATTGTTCAAAGAATGGACATGATGAAGACCATTGTTGGCAACTTCATCCAAAGTTGAATCCAAACAAATTGAAAGCCAAAGATAAGGGGAAAACTGTTGCAATAATTGAACATGACTTAGGTTCACATTTAGGAGATGAAACCAAGATTACAACAATGGGTTTGAAAGGTAAGAATATAGAAAGCACTAGTTCTTCAAATTGTTCCAATGTAACTCAATATGAAGATACAAGAATTGAACTCTTTCATATTAGAGTCGTTTCTAAACATACCAACATAGACACACTATTTGAGAGTGGTTCTCAAGCTAATTTGATTTCCGAAGACTTATTTAAGGAGCTGAACCTTCAAACTGTTATACATCCAAGACCTTATCCTTTAGGGTGGATATGCACGAATGCAAACTTGAAGGTAACAAGGAAGCACATTCTCAGGTTTGCCATCAATTCAAACTTTCTTGATGAAGTTGAACTTGATGTAGTGCTGCTTGAGATTTCAGGTGTTGTTTTGGGAATTCCTTATATTTATGATAGGAAAGCAAAATTTCATTGCCATGAGAATAAGTATCACTTGTTTAAATATTGAATTGAGTACATAGTTAGAGCGCATAATAAGAAGACAATTTTTTCTCTTATACATGCAGGAGAAATGAAGAGAATAGTGATTGCAAGTCAAAATTTTACTTTGTTAATGATCAAGCATAGAGATGTTTTGAATGAGGCCTTTCAAAAAGATGCATTGAATGAACAAGTTGATTTCATTGAATTTGTTGATGCTTGTAATGAGGTGTTTCCGAAATCTAATAGGTTTCCTTTGAAAGGAGGTAAACAAGATGTGAAAGATTTGCAACAGTCAACATCAGTGCTGAGCGGTGTTGGAAACAAGATGTCGATGCAAGAGAGGGAAAAAGTCAAAGAGAAAGCGCCAAAGCAATTTGACAAAGAAGGCATAGGTTCCACAAGTGCTTGTTTTTGGTTTCCAAAGGGTACATGGCTACGGTGAAAATACTTGGTCAAAAGTCTACACAAGTACAAAACAATATCAACTAAGAATCACCATGACGATAGTGTTCGAGGTGAGAAAATTTTTAAGTTTCTTTTAATTGATGATCAAGTTGGGAACAAGTTTGTTTCTAAAAGGACAGCTTGCTGCTTTGTAAATTTAGAGAAATCGTAGCATGACGGTGTCTACAACAGTAAGAGAGGGTCTCAAGAGGCAAGGAAAAATATTAGTTTTTGTGAAAATCTCAAATTGATGAAAATGGAAAAATTTCAGTGGATTGAGATTGGAAGGATGAGGGACCTGCACCCTTATCCACATGTTCAGTAATGAAAGAGATTTTGAGGTCCAGAAGGCTCCTAGTGGGGAGGAATGATCAGGTGATCAGTGTTAAGCTAAAAAATGGAAGTGCTTAGAATCGATTGGAACCTGAACGATAATGAAGAGCTCGTCACAAAGAATCTGGCACAATTCGTTTCTTCAAAAACCGACTTCGTATGTGAAAGTTATAGCCTGATATTCAATTTCATAAAAAACTAAAAATTTTGCATAAAAGGACAGATTGGTGACATGGCAACCTAGTGAGCAAAAAAATATTCTGGGGAATATTATTTCAGTTTGCCCAATCACACTATGACAAGTGTCACTACAGGATTCATTGGAAAGTTTGGAAGGTGATTTTTTTTTCTTAAGGTCGAATTCATTGTATATGGAGGTGCATTTTATTTTTTTATTATATAGTCAGAATAGTCCAACCAGAGGCAGACATGTGGTGCAGCTAGGGGCCGCCATGTGCCCCCTCTGGTGGACCAAGTTATGGGCCGAAATTTTTATTAAAGTCCAAGGTTTAAATCATATATTATATGTCGAGAAATATTTATTTTGTCGGAAGGGAGGAGGTTGGGGTTTGACCTCGCGACCTCCCCCACATAATATACCCACGTTACCACTATACCAAAGCTTTGAATCTTAATAATTATTGGCTTCAACTTATATTTGTTTTGATACAGTTTGACCAGTGGGGGTAAGGAGGGGGCCAGATGACGGATTATGGTAAATGTGCAGGATTAACTCCATAATTTGAGTTTTATTAACCCTAACCTATGTTAAATCACGCTAATCCTTATTGTAATCCATATTTAATTAAAACACGCTTAGTACATTTAAAATGGCTTATCCATAATTAAGGCATGTTTATCACCTAATCAATCCCAGTTAATTCGACGGACAATTTGGCGAAGTGCACCGATTTCGGCTGATATCCAAAATTAGCGGCTATAACTGGAGTTTTCTCCAGATTTGGCGGGGTTTCCTAGGCCAAAAACTGAATGTGCCATAAATTTTGCAAAATTCGACCAAATTGGGCTCAAGAAGAGTCTATCCTAGATGATTTGGACATTCTGAACACATTGAAGTAGGTTTCATGAGTAGTAGAGGATTGTAAATAACAATTTTTTCCACTTTGAACTAATACAGAGGCCCAAGCCATGGAAATTGGACTAAGGAGGTGTAGCCCAGGAGGGGTGAACTCCTTCATCAAAAAACTGTGTTAATGGATCATTTGATGGTTTGTTGTACATTTTACTGCTGTTGTTCAATACTTTGTTTTTAAGTTAAAATTCTCATGAACTTAACATAAAACTTGATACATCTACATGCTTAACACTCACAAACACCTCAAGAAACCTATGCATATGAAGAAAAATATCATAAAATTATTTATAATTCTGAAGAAGAAATTAGCACAGCAAAAGTAACATTCATATTAAGATAAAAAATGGTTCTATTTCTTCTCTTCATCTTTCTAAATATTCAATGTACTCATAGAGATTCTCTAGGGTAATTTCAATTGGTCTCCCTTTGCTAGAGGGGGGCTTAGAAATGTGAGGGGAAGTACTCATAATGTAAATAAGATAAACTTAACAATAAGAGGGTATGTGGGAACACACGTTTGTTACCTCTGTGGCTACTAGTTCATGTGATCGTTTGAGAGCAAGGGTGTTCCATTCTCAACACCTTCTTTGGTTTTATATCACAAGTCTGCGGCAATTTAAAGCCTCAGATTTATTCTGTGACACTCAATACAACTATGACAGGTGCATATGTTCCCACTTACACTCTTCTTGTTAAGTTTTTCTTATTCACACTATGAGTACTTCCCCTCACATTTCTAAGCCCCCCTCTATTAAAGGGAGACCAAATAAAATTATCCTCACCTAACTTATTCTTCCCATAAAATCCTAGACCGAATCTCTTTGATATCCTCTTTATTACTTCACTCCTAGTTTGGAGTCTTTTTGGAGTAATATTGATGCTTAACCACTATCGTGAATAAATATAGCACTAATAGCAATGATGCATACAATTCCCTTAACTACTCCTCAACAAATTCTAGATTAATTTCCTCAATATTCCCTTATATGGCACTTAGTTTTAAAATTTGCACTTACAACACTCCTCAAAATTAACTCCAGCATTTATTTAACTAGCACACAAGAAACTCAAAATTTTAATTCTACTCTTCAAGGTAAATTAACCAAGTAGAATTATTTAGTGCTTAATCCCAACACTTTTCTTGATTTCCTTCACACAGGATCATGGTCATGAGCAGGGGCGCTTTGAAATCGTGCTAAGGGATAGCCAAATATCATATCCCAACCGGTTCCTTGTGTTATAGTGCATCCCAAGCATGAACGACCTAATTTGATAGAACAACTATGACCTTGCAACATTTAACAACACCTTTTCATGTTCCAACACTTTACGGGTTTTGTTTGACGAGATTCTCAAATTAGTCACCTCTTAGTATATAAGAATAATTTGAAACCAAAGTCGTTATACAAAATTATTTATTTCAAACTAATAGAATTTTTTCACATATTGGTATTGGTTGGTGCAGATTGGACTAAACTTATACTAAATTTCCAAGCTTGAAGGATGATAGTCCAATAACGGAGTAACCATGGGTTGATAAAGAAATAACCCTAACATAGAAAAAGGGCATTTGGATGACAACAACGAAGTAACTTGAAGGTTGATGGGTTTATAAGATCCCTAGCTCATATAACTAGCAACTATAACCAAAGGCGCGATTTACAATGGTGCAAAGACCATATTAGTCCTAGTCTATCAGCCTTTCCACACTATAACTGAGACCATCAATTTCCCTTGTGATTTTTCCAACCACAAATGTTAAGCGGGTTAGTGCCTCAATATATTGGTTAAACTCATATCAGAATTTAGATCATCAGGACACTCCTCATAATTCAAATACCTCGATAACATTAACCCCGATCAGATGGCATTCAAGCCTCATAATACCCATTCCAACCCACGAACTTCACATTCATGTAAAAAAACAATATTTCTTACAAACATATAATATATGATAATATTGGGATGTCGAGTCCCGATGCGTATTGGGATATCGAACCGAGTGACATGTAGTAATTGGACACATTATCGAGATGCCGGGTCCCAATGGGTATCGAGATATTAGACCCAATGTATGAAGTAGTTTAGAATGATAGAACTTGATTACAAATGTCATAACCATTAAAATGTTTGTAGATGCCAACAACTAATACAGACTCGTATTAGAGTCATTCTCACATGTCTATAGACGTCATTGTAGATGCCAACAACTAATACAAAAACAATACTCACATGTCTATAGACGTCATTCTCTTAATGGATGAATCATCATCTATGTTAGCTATGAACATATTCATAAAGTTTAGAATTCCTTTGTTTTACAAGGCCTTCATAGATATAGAGAATATCTCTCGTGAATTGCGTATAAGGAATTCCACTACTAGAAATATTTATTGAATGGCATAAAATATTGCTTTAGACCCTAGCCGGTTCAATTTCTCACTGCGTTCCTTGATATTGACCTTGAATAAACCCAATATTTTCCCATAAACTATTCACTTTCAATAATATATTATGACATGTGGTTATATTTGACTATTACAATCCTTCATATGTTCAGAATTCAACCACTCATTTGTAGAGAACAAAATGTAGCAATTCAAAAAAAAAATTAGCCTTCAGTCACACACATGACGTATATTCACACAATATGTGTTCACCCATAAATTTTACATGTATGGCATAATTTATATTAATTAGCCAATTCTTTCACTCTCAGACCTCTTTTAGCTCGTTTTATCTCTCTCATCTCTCTTGTTCTGTTTTTACTCCATCAAAACATAATTTATTTTTTTGAGAGATTCTAAAGAGTGTTATTACTTGAAATATAAAGTACAATAACATGAAATGTGGTCTAGGATGATAATTGTAAACGTGATAAGGATGGGTTATATTTTGTATCTTATACCAATCGAAAAAATTTCTAACATTGATAAATTTGATATAACGGTTATAACCAAATTATGAGCCTTTGACTTAGACCTAGTAAATTCTTTAATGTAAAGTTTCGATAATGTGTGCAATTCATTTATATTTATATTACTATCATGATTTAAGGTGTTGCACATGGGCAGGTATATGCATAGGTAGTGTGATACATTTCACGTGGGTAATAGTTTGGTCTCTCATTATATAAAAGTTGAATTTATATAGAAATAAATTTTACTACTCACTCTCAATATATGGGTGTTTTAGGAGGGTATGAACCTTGGAACTATCTTCACTTTTTGTATTGAGGTTATTACATCATTTTGGACTAATGTAAATTGGTAATTGTTGGAACAAGTACCATAGTTAAAAGAGGAATCAGAAGGAGTGGGGTAAGTAGAGGGCATAGCATGGAGCCACTACAATAGCTAAATTGATCCAAACTTATGCAGGAATGCAATAAAATACAGAAATAAACATAAATGCGGAGATGCATCAGGAATAACACTTCATTTAATTAATATGAAATACTGAAAAATGCTTACAAACAAAATGGAAAATAAACTAGCTCGGGTGATGGTAGCTTATCTCTGAGAAGAGATGCGGCAGCTACATGCCTCTGAACTATGTTAAAATGAGGCTAAAGGTAACTTTTATTATTGAAAAAACATGGGAAAACCCTAAGCATCGAAAAAACTAACCCTATGAGATGAAGCGGCAAAACTATGGGCCCCGTTTGGGTAAATTGGTACATCAACTTCCCGGGGATGTAAGTTTGGCATGTGATCTTCCTTTGATGCGCAAAATAGCTCATTAGAAATATATATCCGAGGACTACAACATTTTATTGAAAATCATCGGCCGAACACCCATTTGGTCCCATTTTTCCCAAAAAACGTCGTTTAGGGCCTCAAAACAGCTCCAGAAATTCAAGGCCTGAAAAACTGCCAAAAAATAGTAAATTGTGCCACATTTAAGGAAACTGAAAAAATAAAAGAAAAAATGGTGGGGGTCCTAGTTTAATAGGTGGGTGGCCACCAATATCCACTTGGATCACAAACCTTGTCACCCCACCCAATGATGGGGAGCACATTGCGGTATAGGAAACAATATTGGCTAGAAAAATTTTAAAGTTAATGAGATCATTCCATCATATTTCAAAGCCATTAATAACGCTGATATAATATGTACATGGAGTTATATTACACAGAATGAAGGGTCCCAAATCCCACAAGAAATGATGTGCATGGCAATTCATAAAAGGTGAAGTTTCTAAAAATTTTGGGGTATGTGGATGGACAAACTGTAGAGGCATGGATAGAAAATATGGTCATGTGTTTCACCTTGAGGGGCAACACTTCAAATATGAAGGTCAAGATGGGTGTATTCCAGCTAAAAGGAACTGAATTGCTATGGTGGAAAACATTATTACTTCAATTGGGGATGGATATCTCATAGGTAATTTGGGAGTTATTTGAAGAAAAAATTAGGGAATGATACATGTCAAAGGATTTCATCAAAATACAACTAAATGATTTCAATGCAATAATGTAGGGTATTCGATCGGTGCCTAAGTATGAGGCCCGTTTCGTGGAAATAATTCACTATTCCCCTCACTTAAACACATAGAAGCTTAGAGTAAATATATTTGCATGTGGATTAAATTTTAACATTCAGGTTAAGTTTAATAATCTTGATTCCTAATACCTTGTATGAGGTAGTTTAGCAATCCATCGTCACTGACTCGAAAGAGATATTGAAAAGTGGACCGAATAGGCCATCGAAGCCCACAAGGTCAATAATGTATGGTGGAAACGATATGGATCACAATGTTTTTCATAGGGGGTCGATACACATCCATATAAATTGGTCAGCAGGAAACCATAGAACACCATACCAATATCCAACTTAGTAGCCACACAATGTATCTTAGAACACTCTTCAAGCATCACAAAATCATCCTACATAGCAGTATTGTTTCATGCCACAGTATAATTTAACACAATAGTATGACTCTTACCATAAGTGTTCCACACTAACAACTAATTCAGTTAGTAGCAGGAGCCAGGCTCCTAAGAGGGAGTGTAGGACTTGTGGAGGTCAACACTTCCCTCAAAAAATAGGCAATTCCAACATAGCTTAGACACAAGCCATTGTGGAGGATATGGGTAATGCGCATCATCCATGCAATGATGAAAAAACGCAACTGAGTCTTTTATTTCTCTAAATGCATTGTCAAAAATTAAACATTGTAATGACCCATTTGAAATTTCGAGCTAAATATGATTATTATCATATATACAAGGCATGCATATGATAGCCACATATGCATGCATCACATGCACTGCACTAGTATACCAGCTAATTGATTATGAAGAATGTGTAAATATAGATAAATGAATTAATACTAAACTAAATGCATAACTATCAAGAATGAAATGAATGTATTAAAGTATAGAATTATATAATAAAATTTTAGGAAATTTACTAAACTAATATTACAATTAACAGATACATTAATTAATAAAATTTGTTCAATGAAAATTGGGGCCGAATAAAATCAAACAAATCTTATTTTTGGTGTAATAATTTTGTTTATATATATATATATATATATATATATATATATATATATATATATATATATATATATATATATATATATATATATATATCGAAAAGTCAATGAGTGCCTTAAAATGGATAATGACCATTCATTTATATTTTAACCACCAAAGGAAAATGATCGCTGGAGGATGATAAAATCCATTCATGATGGCATGTAATTGAATGAGAATATAATAATAATAATAATAATAATAATAATAAAAATCCATCGATTACAAGAGGGAGAGGATTGACGAATGATAGGAAATATGAATAAATAATTTATGCAAAAGAGGTGGATGGTTTTGGATAGAAGGAGGGAGAATAGGAAAAATAGGATGAAGTTGGGCTCAGGCAGATCGAACGCAAAAGAAAAAATATAGAGAGAGCCATGGTGAAAGGATTAATCACTAGAGAAAATCTTAGGGACGAGCCTGGAGCTCGAGATTCAATGAAAAACTTGGAAACTTGAGCAGTATTCTTGGATTTTTAGGCACATGGGCTAGAATATTTCGATCTCAAAGTATTTTGGGTCTATGAAATAGAGAGCTTGATCCTAGATAGGTAGGGAGGAATTGTTCAGTTTGATAACGATTGCAGACGACTCAGATTTACCACGAAGAAATGTCAACTACATATCGACATCATACGGGAACATCAGGTACCTATATGTATTTATTTTGATATATTTTACGTAAAATAAATCTTATTTGATAAGCATTGAAATTGTAGACCCTGCACATGGTATCATAGAAATTTTTAAAATCTTTCAAACTGTATGGGCACTGGATACATTTATGTGTGATTGTACTTAGTCAATTAAATCCCTAGATTTAACTTCTATATATAGTTCATGTCTACAAAGATGAATAATTGTTAATATCTGTTGGAGCGAGGCCCCCTTAGGTACTTTTTTGGAATAATTTTGTTTAAGTTTTGTTGTACGCACTTCGCGCAGATGGTCAATGGGGATTTGGGGCGGGGAAAAGTCCCTTAACTATTGTAAAATGTTAAATGGAAAAACCATGAGTCTCAAACCATGGCTTGAGACCATGGTATGTGCGTGATTTGGATAATATAAATATGTAAGAGTCGAGTGAGGATAAACATGATATGATAGACATAGATGAATGAACTCTTGATTAGTTTGGTGTATCTTTGTTAGTCTGAGTTTTTTTATGGGTACAAAGGCTCCTACTAGCTGTGTGCTCGGAGACCTAAGTCCTTTGCTATGTGGAGACTCTACTGCTGTGTGCGCAGAAAGATAGATTGTACTGAAATGTAAATCTCTTAATAAAGAAGGATTTTTGGCAAACTCGAATTCTTATGTGATTTACTATTTAGATTATCTGTTATTTGTTGTCAATCTGAATCTGTTCTATTGTTGCATGTTTACTTATGTAAATGGTTAATTTAATCTATGCACAAGAATTAGTTTATGTTATATAAATAGATCTAAATGAAGTACAATTAGCTACTGTACACAAGATACATTGAAGTATTCTGTGACAATCCACGAAAGGGTTAGATCTATTTACCATTGACTTTGTGTGTGAAACTCTGTTATATTATCTGTAATAAGTATCATTAGATATGTCACATCAAAATATTTGTAAGGGTGCAGAAACCAGGTTCCAGCACCCCCCCATTCTGCTTCAGGTGACACTTTGGTCTACGCAAGAAAATCATTGTCGAAACAGCTAGTAGTTAGAGGGTTTTGTTGGTTGCACGATAAATCCGAACCTGTGTCGCAACCCCTCAAGCCAACAAATGGTTCTGTTGCCGGGACATGGATCATTTTGAGGGAGACTTGATGTATTGGCACCTGATGAAGAATGAACTGCAATATTGGCTTGATAAGAAGATACGTGAATTTTTTATCCAAGAAAACAAAAGCTCTAAATTGTTTACAAAATATTGGGCACAAAGGTATATCTACACAGAGGTCCACAAAATTTTCTTTGCTTCCTTTGCAATTGTGTTTCACAAGTGGTTGTCTCAGCTTGCTGAATTCTAGACCTACGCAAAGGACGATGCGATCACTCAGTGGACCCCGGAGTTGGTACAAGGATTAGAGAAAACTAGCAACAAGATCACCCACGTGGTAGATCATTGGATCAATAGTGGTAAGGGAGGATTTGTGACTGAATTTTCTATTGATCAATTTGTATCATATTCTGAAGTTGAACGAAGGCTTTTCAAGGGAACTAGAGGTAAGTTCTTGTGCTCTTTGAAGCTGTGGATTAAAATTATATTGTGTGAACATGGTACTTTGTGCGGTCATATTGAGTGAATGTCCCGTAGAGTCCTAACTACGTGTAGTGGAAGAACTTACATAGTAGATCTAGAAGAAGGTTTTGTTTATAGCCCTCTCAAAGGTAAATCTGATAGTGACAAAGATTCTGAAATCAGTATCTCTCGTGAATCTACGCACTCTGAAGAAGAGGAATTGCAAGATCACGACAGTCTTGGGTCATTGGCCATAGTTCAGATCCCATCCACTCCACTCCCAAACTAATCTCACTTTAACAAGCCATCCACTCCACCTCCACCTCCACCACTGGACGCTGAGATGGCCACCTCCATGAAGTTACCCACTTTCTGTCGTATCGGGAACGAAGACAAAAACCAATTCTGGTTTTTTAGTGACGTTTTATGGACAACACAACAAGTTAATAATGAGGACGTTAAGAAAGCACAGATGGCCTCTACTTTTAAATATCGTGCGCTGGATTGGTACATAAGGTATGTGGCGACAAACCCTAATGCAATTATTGAAAATCTGAAGGCTGCATTAAAGGAATAATTCAAGAATCCGAAATTATTTTCTCAATGTGTAACTGAGTTGAAGTAGATTCACCAAGAATTGAACGAATTCATATGGGACGCGGATCAACGGCTGATGCGCGCGGATCAACGGCTGATGCGCACAATCAGAGATGGAGGATTTACTATTGATGTCACACAACACAAATAGTGCTTCATTGACATCGTCTACTGCATCTACGCCAGCACCTAAGTCAGTAGAAGATTGCCACACAGGCTGAAGCTGTAGAGATTACAATGAAGTTATAATATTTTTCGTTATCAGCTGCGTAGATTGGGACCTGACAGATCCAAATCTAGTTGGAGGCAATGAAATTAGAGATATAGAGTTTGCGCAAGGATAAGGGAAAGAAGATGTGCATAGATGTATGGTGTATACGGTGCAAAGTTGTTGGGCATCATAAGGATCAGTGCCCTGTATTCAATGACTACCTATGAGTCAGAGCACTCCTCAAGAACGTGGCAGGACCAAGTGGAACTCATACGTTATGGTGCACGAATTTTCAAGCAATGGCTATTCACACGATAGACTTTTTCCCAAGGATTTTTAAATATATCCTTGAGCTTAAGAAACCTTTCTGAAAATTTTTCTCATCGGTGGGACATGACGAGCAACACTGTCGCAACTTCGATTTAATGGTTGACTGAACTGACCTATATAGGATGCACGCTGAACCAACCTCACCAACATCCCCATTTGGGCATGGTGGATTCCAAAGTAGAGGATGAGGAAGAGGAGGAGGAGTGGGTCGAGGAAGGGGGTAGCTCATATGTTATAATTGTGGAAACATGGGTCATTATGTGCATGAATTTCTGAATCGAGTGCAACAATATTGTAGGTAATATAGACAATTTGATCATGTTATTGAAGACTGCCCTGTTTTGATTGGAAACATGTAGGAAAAGAAACAAAAAAATCCCACTCAAAATACTCATATGCTAAGAGTTGAGTTGCACGAAGAAGAACCAAGTGTGAATATCGTCACTAGGAGTGGTGCAGCCATTGGTGAAGAAAAATGGACAAAGCCTGAGATTGATCTCTGGATCTAAAAAGAACCTCATAAAAAAGAAGGATTCAACTTACAGAGAGAAAAGGAAACCTTATAGAAGAGAAGAGGGGTTTTGCAGAAGTGGGCGCCTCAACATCAAGAAAACCTATGGGCGTAGTGGAAATAAGTGAAGAGATAAAGTCATTCCTATAGGCTTGTATTAAATTATTGCCGAATAAGAAGGTAGCCAAAAACTTCCAAGCGTTAATAGACAACTGTGCAGAGAAAGAAAAAACCTAGATGGAGGAGAAGGTTGTTAATAATATCTATAAGAATAAAAGAATAACTGGACAGGAAATGCACTTGGCTGCTCAGATTGGTGCATATGAGATGGATCAGGTCATTATGGATCTAGGATATGATGCGAACGTTTTACCAAAGAAGAATTGGAAATGAATGGGAGAACCTAAGTTGGAGTGGTCACTACAAGGAAAAGAACCTCTAGCGGATGTTTTTGAGGAACCCCTTATAAAAATATCCTAGACATCCACTAGCAGATGTTTTTTTATTTTTTATTTTCTTTTGGTGCGTTTCTCATCCTGTTCCACTAGAGAAACCACTGATGCATACTAAAAATTGGCACACCGGGACATTGTGCGCTCAATACAAACCCACCCGGTGTATCTCATTACTGTAGCGCACCGGTGATTTACACGGATTTAGCACCGATGCGTCCTAAAACTCCATGCCAAAACTGAAACAGCCCGGTGCGGTTGGAAGAAACCGCCCGGTGTGCCTCGAAAACCCTCGCACCGGAACAGGGTTAAATAAAAAAAGATTATGGCTAGAAAGCCACATTTTTCACTTTTCAATACTCCAGAGCTCTCAAGCACTGGTGAAAATTTACCTTGTCTGAGGTGCCCTTGCATTGGTGCTCCCATTGCATGCACTACTGCTGTCCATTGCCCACCATCCCCATTTCAAATTTTGCAAAACGGTGGGAAAATTTAGTTTTGCAAATTCTACAGCCAATATGCCTCCTCGACGGCCAAATGTACAGGTATTTTACTTGTTTTTTCATAATTAAACCTTTGAGTGGATTAGTTTTCTAAAATACCTTAAAATTCAACTTATTAAAAAAAAGAAAAAAACCCCACGCAGTGCGCTCTAGCCGTTTGACTTGCACCAATTCGCGATGATGCTTGTAAATTTACAGGCCGCACCGCAAGCGGTGCTAACGGTATCTACATCGGTTCCAAGGAAGTACCGAAACAACGCACCATGATTTTTTTAAATTAAAACAATTGTGGTGCAGTCGGTTACCGAGTCACACCGTTGACCATGACGAATTGCGGGAATGCGGTGCGTTGACGGAAATATGCGCCTCGGGGCGGGTATTTTTGTCATCGCATCACCCTCCCGAACTGGACATAGTCAACGCTGCGGTCATGTAAAATACCACACCTTTGACTATGTAGTGATGTCAGGAGGACATTGCACTGCCAAACATCAACTAGTGGTCAGCGGTGCGGTCGTGTAACCAATCGCACCGTTGACTATGAACAAATTCGGGAGGATGATGCGCTGATGAAACTACTCGCCCTGCGACAGATAGTTTCATTAGTGCACCTACCTCAGCGTATAGTTTAGGAAGTGTATCACCCTCTTGATACTGCTACATAGTCAACGGTGCAGTCACTTATACAACCACACTGTTGACCGTGTAACAATTCCAGGAGGGAGGTGCACTAATGAAACTATCCACTGTGGGGCAATTAGTTTCGTTAGCGCATCGCCCTCCCGAATTTGTTCATAGTCAACGGTGCGATCGGTTACACGACCGCACCGTTAACCACTAGCTGATGTTTGGCGGTGCATTTAGTCAACGCACCGCTTATGATAGGATAGGTCATGATTTGTGGTGCGCTGAAAATTTCCAAGTGCACTGCATCTGATGCATGACAAAAAAAGACGCACTGTTACCGGTGCATGCCTGTTTTTAGTGTTGCACCGAATTTTTTTTTTTCTTTCAAAAACATTATATAGATATATTCCTAAATACATGTCTCATTTAATAAAAAAATTGTATTTAATATGGCAATCATTCAACGACGTCAAAGGAGAGAAGAGAGAGAACAACAACAACAACATGCGAACCAGTATAACGTGTTTCTCTTGTGGGAGGCACGAGATAGGGAGAGAAATATGTACCCTCGCCCTATTACAACAGCCACCCAGACGCTCCTAAGGGAGATATTCCTCCTCAATTTTTACAAGGAGGCTACATCCCTAAAGGGCCATGGTGGGTTTTTGCAACATATTATCCATAGGTGGAAAGCCCATAGAGAGGCTTTCCGGGTTGGTCCTTACCAGTGGTACACACCCACTAAGGAGGACATCTATTTCATTACTAGTCAATCGAGGAGAGGGGTGGATTTTCCCTCATTCCCAGAGGTCCCCATTGGCTTTGTAGTAGGGAGGCAGTTGGTCTACTCTTAAAGATACATTAGTGCGGATATATTGTCTCCTACAAATTTTCAGGTCTCCAGTGGTCACTTACGTATTGGTTCATTTGGTGGAGATGAGGTTAGGTGCCTCTCACTACTGATTTTGACCATTGCACACCATACCAATGATGGGAAACACATTAGTTTCTCGCTTCTATTTTATGTTGATTCTTTATTACAGGCGCCATGACTTGTGAGGTGGTTTGCCATTTTTTTGCGACAGTTCTGTATAACTTTGGATAGATGTCATGCTCAAGCACAAGGGAGGGTGAACTTCCCTTTTTCTTCAGAGATATTTTGTTTATTTTTTGAGGGGTTTCCATAGATGAGGCCTACTTTTTTTCGGCAGCTTCGTAGGCCGATGCTGCATGTATGGATGCAACTATGGGGACATAGTGTCACGTGTCTTATAATAAACCAACAATTAAAATATGAAATATAGATGTAATTACATTTGAAAGGTTCATTATTAAGTTTCAAATGTACATATAAATTAAATAGATTATTACCGAGTTGGTGCACCCAATCCCTAAGTTTAGCGCATCCTCTTCAGTATGCAGATAATGACTGGCTGTACCATATTTATCTCTAACTTGGTCAGCAACCCAACTATTGGGGCATATTTTTGGCATATTTTCTTTTAAATGATCGGGATAAGGCACACTTCTATCATTCAACCGTTTGAATTCTTTCCTGTCACTATCCCATTTCATCCTCTTTTGTTCATACAATGCGACCCACGGTTGTGTTTCTTTGGAATTGTAAAGAACAAATTTATTGATTTCTTCAATTTCTACATTCGTTGATGAAATAAAACTTAAATTATATAGTACATAGAGATGAAAATATACATTATATCGAATTTCAACATGAATATTTACTTTGCGTAAATTTTAAAAATTATAAGTCACTTACTCTTTATCAAGCGCTTTTTCCATTCGTTTGGAGCAGCTCCCCTTCTCTTTTGTCTTCATCCCTTTCATCATCCCAAATCACCGCACCTGGTCTATTGTCGAGCTGCTTGATGTACTCATTGGCATAATATAAAGACTCATACGATATGTACGCCTCTGCCATATACCCCTCAAGTTTTTCCCTTTGTCGAACAAACCCTTTCAATTTATTCATGTACCTCTCTAAGTAGAACATCCAACGACAAGAAACCACCCCAAATAATTCAACCTCATCTACTAGGTGGATTAGAAGATGAACCTGCAAGTCCATGAAACTTATCGGCAGTTCCTTCTCAAACATACAAACAATCTCAACTATCTCTTGACGCCACTATGGAATGCTAGCCACATGAATCTCTTTTCACGTGATCCAACGTACAAATGAAGATAATTTATATATGGCATGTCCTAGGTCTTGGGGGAATTCATGTTTCACGCACCCACGCACAAACAAAGGATAGTGACACTACAAAGTTATAAACACGTGCAATAATATACAAAATTAGTTATGTTTTATGATCCCTGCATGGGATAAAATTTATTAATATTAAAAATAATAAAATCATGCTTTTGACATTATACGCACTCTTAGAAGATTCAAATGGTCATGCAATTTCAACCCCGAAAAATGGTCATCCACGGTGAAGCAATGTTGTAGTGAAGACCCGTATGAAGATGACACCCTCACACCCATTATAATTTCCTTTGCCAAAGAAAGATCATCTTTTTTAAAAATCCATGGGGCATCACCTTCTTTGAAATACCATGAATTAGAGGGACCAACGCCTGCCTCTGATCCTGTACTTTCTAATCGTCTTGGCCAGTGCTTCTTTTTAGTTTTTGAAGTAATGAGATCTTTCCTAACAGCCAATGTGTCACTTTGTTTCAATGATATGTGCCTCCATAAAGAAGATGAAACATTTTAAAATATATGCATGGGATCTAATAAGTGGGTAATCTTAAGATGCTTCCAATATGGGAGGTTATAAAAGATAGATTTCCTTTTCATCCCAATGGGAAATTTATCAACATAGGTGTCGAAGAATTATGGATCATCGAACATAGGCTCCCCATTTGAATCGAACATTTATATGAACTCATTCTCCTTCTCTCTCTCATATGCTCTAAGCCATTCAAATGGTGTCGTTATTGGAGGCCTTTGGGTTCTCTCTCGTTTACCATTGAAAGTGGATGTTCCTCTTCTGTAAGGGTGTTCTTCTGGGAGGAATACCCTGGAGCAGTCATACACTGGCTTTCGTAGGTCGTTGGACCATCTAGTTTTTAGAGAAGGTCCACAAAATTTACATCCAAAATACCCTTTTGTTACAAGACCTACGAGATTATTGTATACATTTTATATGCATGGCACGTTAAATAATATCATGAATACCATAACAATTACAACGAATTAAATAACTAATATGCGAAATAATATTGTTACATATATAAATAGATAAATAAACATGTAATTTACTAGAGAAAACTCCTGAGCTTGGATAATCATGTGTCATGTAAGCACATATGCCATACAACATAAAACTCCTCTCGGCTGTGATGGGTATTAATACATTGTATACATTTATCCCATCCCATAATTCCTTCAATTCATCTACCAGTGGTTGTAAGTAGACATCATATTCTTCACTTGTCTTCTACCAGGTACTATGAGAGCCAACACAAGATGTTCATTCTTCATAGACAACCATGGGGGGGTATTTTTATTAATCACTACTACATGCCAAACAGAATAGTTGGTGTTTTGGAGGGAATATGGGTTGATTCCATCCATGGCTATGCTGAGTCGTAGACTTCGTACTTCATCCTTGAATTTTTTGGGCCATGTATCCTCTATATACTTCATGGCTATTTAATAAGTTGGGATTCACATAACTCCCAACTCACTTCTGTGTGAGGCATGTCATCCCTGCAACATAGCTAATTCTTTGCAATGAAAGAGCCTTTGAATCCTTGGGATTATAGGCATGTAACTCAATATCTTAAAAGGAGGACCACATGATTTACCATTCTTTTTTATTTATCATACCTTTCATGCCCACATTTCAGACATATATCTTTGTCTGCATATTCTCCTCTATATAGAATAAAATCATTTGGACATGCATGATATGATATGTCCTCAACACCCAACATTTTTCCGCAATTTATTTGCCTCTTCGTAGCTACTGGGAAAGACATTATCACTCAGAAGAACCTTATCTTTGAATAACCTGTAGTTGGTGATCATGGAAAATATTAAATGTACATTAATGCCGATATAATTATATTTAACATTAATAAAAGTGACCATTTGTAATGTTCATTGTGTGATTATATTTCTCAAAATTATATAAGGGAGGACTTTATGGTAACTTACCTCAAAATTTCCGAGAAAAATGCATTCGACAAGCCAAAATTTTCTTTCAAGTTGTACAGTAACATCGTTGACCCCAACTAGGTAGAATTTGACTGACTGCCAGGTCCAAAGAGAGGGGTGGTGGAAGCAAATTTAAGGCTTTCGAAAAAGGTGTCAGTGATATGAGCATCATCCCGTAGCTGATCATCATTTTGTAATGCATCTAACAACATTGTCTCCATTGCAGTCGCATCCCTTAAGTAATCATCCATACTAACCTCTATTTGATTTCCTCCATTTCCAGCTTGTGAAGAACTACTATTGTTGTAGTCATTCCTAATTGGTGAATCTAGAAATAGTGGGAATCGAATCAGTGGCTTATTCAACCATTCTTGGTATCGTTCCTCTCCGATTTGTTTCTCTAAATTCAGCCTTCTCTTGATTTGACATTGTCGTGGGGTGCAACTGAAGATGGTATATATGTCGCTCATCATCACTAGAATCCTAAAAAATTCAAAAAATATATTTGAACGTGATTAGTACAAAATCTATGATATCAATTAGTAAGAACGTTGACAATATATGATTAATTGGTTTGACGTTAAAATAATTACATTAATATACAAAACAATTATTATTACCATCATTGTCCCGGGATTGTGGCTAGAAGATGCAATATTGTTACAATTGGCAGGGTGAAGCGACTGTCAATTTTCATTTACCAAATGCGCCTTACGATATGCTGCTCCTGATAAGAGCTTCCGACATTTTGTGGCCGTTTCAATTTTTTGTGCATCTGAACTCGATTCTGATTCTGCATGAACCTGCAAATTTGTATACATTATAAATTTTATTAAGCTGATTGACATGGATAAAAAACATAAATTCAATTTGATAATGAAAATATAAATAAAATCTGAAGTACATATTATGTCTCGAGATGGATAGGGAGAACTCCACGATGGAATTTGAGAAATATTATGGAACGAGCTAGATTTTGAAGAATTATCCATTCAAGATAATTATGATACTTTCTCCCTGCATTTGAGAAAAAGCAACAATAAATTTTGGTGTACACACCTAAAATTAATTTCAGTGCCTTAAAAATGGACTTATTGTTATCGGTGCTAATGTACATATAACCGTATTGGTGCATTTTAGTTACTGTGCACCGGTGCCATGTTATTAACTGACGCACCGGTGCAGTCGTATTAATTGACACACCGGTGACGAATAGCCGCAAATAAAAAAAGTGCAACTTTATTTTTTTTAAGTGAAAAAAAGCGGTAAATTGAAAAACAGGCAGAAAAATATTTTTGAAAATCTAATTTCATAAAACAATTCTTTAAATACTAAACACTTTTCATTATTTCACTATTTTTGCAAAAAAAATCAGCCATATATTTGCACGAGACATACCTAGAGCAAGAGAGCACGAGAGAAATATGGAGCAGCGAAATAATTTCGAACAAAACTATTCAAACAATTAGAATTCCAAACCTATGGTGATTCAAACCCTGTAGCATAGAATTTAAAATGATCTTGTGATTAAATTTTTTTTGTTTTTGTTTTACATTTTCTACAGTATTTTTTACGCAGTAAGTAAAAAATTTAAAATTACTATTCATTTTCAGAAGAAAAAAAAACAAAAAAAAATAGATTTTACCCTAAACCCTTCATTCTTTTTGTTTCCACCCTGGCTTCTTCCCGTTTTTGTGATTTCAGAATAGGGCTTTTCATTTTAGATTTATAGGGTTTGTATTGCTATATATATAGGGCTATGACATCTAACCCTCGAGACGACTTGCATAGTCGGATCCCAATCCATGTCGGCCCTTGTGTGAATTTAAATATATATATATATATATATATTTTAATCGATGCACCCTACATAAAATAGCGCACCTGTGCGATGTCTTATCATAGCGCACCGCACATGTACTGTTTGATAAAAAAAATTAAAACAGAATTTTTTTTAATCCGTGTGCCATATGTAAAATAGAGCACCAGTGCGCTATTTCGTTATAGCGCATCATGCACGTACTATTTGGAAATTTTTTATTTTATTTTATGTGTTAATCGGTGCACCGTACGGTGTTTTATACTATTTTGGCGGTGCGTTTATAAGAACACGACACACCGACGTCGATGCGTACAACATTAAAGGCGCACACGTTTCTTAATATTTTTTTTTTACCTGAAAATTTGATGATTTATTTATAAAATATATTAATGAATGATATGGTACAGGTTTCATATTGATAAGGTAATTCCTGACAAGAGATAAAGTAACCAAAATATTGATAGCACATCAAGAAAAGAAAAAAATGCAAGTTCTTTGTAAATTATTTACAAAAAAATATATTTTTGAACTATATGTAAGTTTAACTAATATGTATTTTTTACTATGTATCATGCAGAGCCACAAAATGACAAAGTTAGATAATATTATTTCTGATATAGGACCAGAAGAGCGTAAAAGCTTGATGGAAAATTTGCAAAAGGATGAATAAGGTGAATTAAAAAATACTATCGATCCAATATGACTTTCTTTTTTTAATTTTCATTAATAATACACTTAAAAATATTATATAACATGTTTCAAACAATATATTAATTCACATATGTTTAATGTTCTACAAGGACCAACAACTCAGAAAAGGAATGTTGTTCTAAGAAAAGAAAAAAAATAGAACATGCAAATGACAATGAATTCTCCTTAGCTCATCTGGAGTGGTACTAAAGGTTAACGAAAGGGGGAATTTTTTTTACAAAATTTTGAGTGATCCAGGTGGATATCGGTGGCCACCCACCTATTCCATTTGGACCCACACCATCAATTCATGCAGCTTTTCACATTCAGCACAACTTACTATTTTTAGCAGGTTTTCGGGTCCTGCACTCCCAGAGCCGTTTTGGGGACTTAATGATCCAGGTGGATATTGGTGGCCACCCACCTATTCCATTTGAACCCCCACCATCAGTTCTTTCAGTTTTGACATTCAGCACAACTTACTATTTTTAGTAGGTTTTCGGGTCCTGCACTCCCGGAGCTGTTTTGGGGCCTTAATGATCCAGGTGGATATTGGTGGCCACCCACCTATTCCATTTGAACCCCCACCATCAGTTCTTTCAGTTGCAACAAAACTTACTATTTTTAGCATTTTTTCGGGTCCTAAACTTCCAGAGCCGTTTTGAGGCCCTAAACGACGTTTTTTGGGAAAATTGGGAGCAACATGGGTCCATGAACTAATCACACCAAAAGTTTTACTCCTCGGATCGATCTTTCTAACGAGGTATGATACGCGTCAAACAGAGATTATATGCCGAAGTTACGTCCCCAAGAATTTGAAACACCAATTTACCCAAACGGGGCCCATAGTTTTGGCACTTCATCTCCTAGGGTTTGGTTTTTGGACGTTTAGAATTCTCCATTATTTCTCAATAATAAATAGGCCCTCGAGCCTCATTGTAGCACAATTCAGAGGTCTATAGCTGCCATATCTCTTCTCAGAGATATGCTACCAACACCCTAGCTATTTTTATTTCCATTATGTCTGTAAGCATATTTCAGTCATTTGATTTAAATAAAATGAAGTATTGTTTCCGCTGAATCTCTGTGTTTATGTCTATTTCTGTGTTTTATTGCGTTCCTGCATAAATCCGGATCAGTGGTATCAGAGTGGGTCTTCCCTTTCTCTGTTTTTCTTTGCATGTCCCCAACACGGTCATGGTATAAGGAGTTAGGGCTCGATTTGGTTGAACCCTTGCAAGATCAGCCTCGCAAACCCTGACGACCTCACATGGTGGAAGAAAAGAAAGACGAGGGAGCAGGAGATCTTATGAAAATGTTTCTCGAGGAGGCCCTCGAGAAACAAAAGAACGTGATGATGGATAAATTTTCTCAAATCCTTCAATGACTGCCCACCTACGGCGCTTCTGCATCCAACAACCACCCTGGAGGCACCACTCCCTTCAAGGTACAGGTAAACTTTGACATTCCTGTATTTCAAGGTCAAATAGATGCAGACACCGTAGATAGATGGTTAAATTTTATGGAAGGGTATTTCTCGGTCCATGATGTGTGCAACCGAGAAAATATTATTTTTTCACTCCTTAAAGTCGCTCCCCATGTCAAAGACTGGTGGGAAACCTACTGTGAGTAAGAGGACGAAGGGGAACCCTCTCTGTTCTCGGCCACACCCACTTGGAATTCGTTCTGAGACAACATCAAGGAACAATATTACCCCGTGGGGAGCTATGAGGACAAATACATCTAATGGACCACGTTGCGGCAACAAAGGGACATTACATCGCTTGGCATGGCATATCGCTATGCCACTAAGATCAAGCATAAATTTAAGCAAAATAAGCGAGACTTTGGATCTGCGAATCTGAAGCCAGGGAAAGGTGCCCCCGAATCGAAGAACAAGGGGAAAGGAAAAAGTGGTGCGACTCATAGCAACACCAAAAATCCAAAGAATGACACAGGGAAGTGGTGTGAATTTCATAACAACCCCACTCATAGCACAAATGAGTGTTGGGCCAAACAGTCGTTGGTGGCCGAACTAAAGGCACCCAAATCAGATGCATTTTCTGATCCTGAGTCAGAACTAGAAAAAGGCAATGACAAAGGGAAGCAAATCATTGATGCAGATCCAAGTGAGATTATTTCCACCACCAAGATATAGAGGGAGGATCCTGAGGATCTAGAGGAGGGGGAGCGCCTCTTCCATTCGCAGATGTGGGTGAAGGGTTCTCCACTGCAATTTCTTGTCGATAGCGGAAGCCAAAAGAACCTCATTTCAGCATAGGTTGTGAAGCGGATTGACCTACTGACCATAGCACACCCGCAACCGTATACCATCAGGTGGCTTCACCCAGGGAGAGATATCTGCATCTGCCAATAGTGTCGCCTTCCGTACAGTATCAAGCCATTCATGGATGAGGTGATGTTGCTCCTCTTGATGTAGCTGATGTATTATTGGGCCAACCATACTTGTGGAGGCGACATGCTGTGTATGAGTCTAGGCCTCATGCTGTTGTTATTACTTTGGGAAATAACTTGTACAGGATACCAGAGGTAGTACCGCCTCCTGTCAACTCTTTGACTATTGCAAAACAACGCAGTAAGATTGTTTCCCAAACCAGGAAATTTATTTTCCTTACAACTCGCTCACAGGGAAAGAAGAATATTGTGGCTACAACATCGAAACGGGCTCCTCGACACAGCTGCAGCAGATGGGCAAAGTCATGGAGGAATACGAGGACATTTTCTCCTCACTCACAGAGATTCCTTTACACTGTCCGGACAAGCACTCCATTGATCTGACCCCCGACGCATCACTGCCTAATGTTTCCATACCTCCTGCAAATACACATACAAAATCCACACATGTACTATCTGAGTCTGATAAACAAACAAAATTTACTAAACGCATTCAGCATGTCCATCGCAGGTCCATGACATCTTCAAAAAATATAATACCCAGTTGAACAAAATTTGCCTCATCTCATGGAGGATCTCAACGCAATGGGGACCATTACTTCCTAAGGAGGGAGGAATGATCTAGGTGGATATCGGTGGCCACCCACCTATTCCATTTGGAACCACACCATCAATTCTTGCAGCTTTTCACATTCAACACAACTTACCATTTTTAGTAGGTTTTCGGTTCGTGCACTCCTGGAGCCGTTTTGGGGCCTTAATGATCCAGGTGGATATTGGTGGCCACCCACCTATTCCATTTGAACCCCCACCATTAGTTCTTTCAGTTTTTACATTCAGCACAACTTATTATTTTTAGCAGGTTTTCGGGTCCTGCACTCCCGAAGTCGTTTTGGGGCCTTAATGATCTAGGTGGATATTGGTGGCCACCCACCTATTCCATTTGAACCCCCACCATTAGTTCTTTCAGTTGCAACACAACTTACTATTTTTAGCAGTTTTTTGGGACCTGAACTTCCAGATCCGTTTTGAGGCCCTAAACGACGTTTTTTGGGAAAACCGAGAGCAACATGGGCCCATGGATTGATGTTTCTTACACCGAAAAATTTACTCCTCGGATCAATCTTTCTAACGAGGTATGATACACATCAAATTGAGATCGTATGCCGAAGTTACGTCCCCGGAAAGTTGAAACACCAATTTACCCAAACGGGGCCCATAGTTTTGGCGCTTCATCTCCTAGGGTTAGGTTGTTGGATGTTTAGAGTTCTCCATTGCTTCTCAATAATAAATAGGCCCTCAAGCCTCATTGTAACACAGTTTAGAGGTCTGTAGCCACCACATCTCTTCTCAGAGATACGCTACCAGCACCCTAGCTATTTTTATTTCCATTATTTCGCTAAGAATATTTTAGTCATTTGATTTAAATAAAAGGAAGTATTGTTTCCACTGCATCTCTGTGTTTATGTCTATTTATGTGTTTTATTGCATTCCTGCATAAATCCAGATCATTGAGGGATCTAGTGGAACAAATGTATAGACTTTATTTCCACTTACAATACAAAAATAAGTCCAATGATTCCAAGAACCAAATTTTATCTAAACTACAATAAGAGTTTCCAGAGAATTGGTCAATGAGACATGTCATACCTTTAATAGAAAAAACGTACAAAAAAAAAGGAATGAAAAAGTAATATTCCTTTAAATGTTTTTAAAGAATTATTTATAAATATCACTTTTGTTATATTTACTTTTCATATATCAATATATTAATTAAATAGTTTATTGTCATGTTACATTTTTAGGAAGATCATGAAAATCTCAAAAGATGAACGAGCCGATATCAGAAATATGGCAATAGGAATGTCCAAAAAGGTGTACAAGGAAATGGTCAAAGAAATGGACAAAATTGCATCGTAGGAGGAGCCATCTCAACAAAAACTTGCTTCAAATTTAATATGTAATCATTGAATTTTTGGATTAGGTATAATAAATAAACAATTTAGCATTAAATATTAATTTTCAAGTATTTTCTTGTAGAAAATAAAAGAAAATGGAACCCATTCAACACATAAAAGAGGACGGCAAGGATCATTTTTTAGATATCATTCATTTTTTGACCACTATATGCTAAAACAAAAGAAAGAGTTGGTCACACGCACAGCTGAATTTACCCTTATTACTGGTCAGATGTACAAAATGGGTGCAGATGAAGTCCTGAGAAGGTATGTGTTGGAATTTGAAAGATGGGATATATTGGATGAGGCTCATGGAGGTGTTGCAGGAGGTCACTATGTAGGAAAAGAAACTACATAGAATATTTTACGAGCTGGATTATGGTGTCCCGCGATGCATAATGACGCACACTCGTATTTTTTCGCTTGTGATGTATGTCAAAGAATAGGGAGACCGTCGTGAAAAGATGAGAAGCCCTTGCACCCACAAATGACTTTACAAGCTTTTGACAAATGGGCCATTGATTTTGTGGGACCTATTGATCCTTCAAGAAAGAAGACAGGTGCACGCTACATAATCACTACGACAGACTATGTGACCAAATGGGCTGAGGCTAAGCCTGTGAAGGATTGTAGTGTAGAAACATATGTGCACTTAATTTTTTAGAACATCTTGACTTGGTTTGGGTGCCCTAATATTTTGATGAGTGATCGGGGTACACACTTTGTGAATGAAACTATTCAAGCTCTAACTGAAGAATTCCAGATTGATCACCAGAAGAGTACTCCGTATCACCCACAAGGGAATGGTGCGGTGGAAGCTTTTAACAAAATATTGGAGACTGCGCTCACTAAGATCGGCAATGCTAATCAAAATGATTGGGATATGTGCATACATGTGGTTCTTTAGACATACATAACCATGTGTAAGAATTTGACAGGAAAGACACCGTTCATAATCGTGTATGGGTAGGAAGATGTTATGCCTATGGAGTATATTTTCCCAATTTTGTGCATTGAAACATTCACTAATATGACAGAGCAGTATATTATGGAAGAATGGTTGTCACAGTTGGTCGCGTTGGAAGAAGACCAGTTCATTGCAGGTTTCCATCAGCAGGTGAAAAAGGCGCGCGAAAATTCTTAGCATGTCAGGCACATTAGACACAAGGTATTTAAAGAAGAGGATATGGTTTTGCTATACGACAGAAAGTTTGGGCGCCACCCATTGAAGTTAAAAATGCATTGGCTCGGACCGTATATTGTCAAGGAAATCAGAGGAGGTACAGTAGGCCTGACCACATTAAGAGGAGAAGACCTTCCTAGGTATATCAATGGAAGTCGATTAAAGCCATACATGGATGATCCTCTCGCTGTGCACAACAAATGACTATATGGCCAAAATTATGGGTCTATGCAAAACGGATGGCATATGAAAATACAGGTGCGATGATCACACAATAGTTGTGCTAGAAGGTTGACTGGGTCATAGAGGTTCCATAATATAACCATTGGAATAGTAAATCTTGAAAAAACAACGTTCTTACCATTTGGAGGAGTGGTTAAGTTGCATTTAATGAAGAGATTATGCTAGATTTGGAGCTGTTTTAGAATTTATGGGGCTACATTAACAAGCAGAAGACCATTTAAGATGCGCCTACGCTATAAATATGACTAAAAGGGTTGCATTAGTTCCCTTTTCTCTCTATGATTTCCATGCGATTTGTGTTCTCTGGTCTCCATGTATTTTCTTAATCTTATGGCTAGCCTTGATCTAATATTTGACGAGGAGATGCGTTGCTGAGGTTTGGGTCATCTCATTCTGCCAAGTATGATTGTCACTAATCCCACACCTTCTGTGACACCAGCCGAAGGGACCCCTGCATAGGCCACTGAGACCCCTCTGCTGCTCCAATATAAGAAGGGGCAGTCCTCGGTGTCCTGAAAGTCACCTCGCCAGAAGACCCTGAAGCCTCGATCAACTACTATAGAAAAAGAGAAGAAACCTATTGCTTAATTACCCGAAACAATCATGGAAGAGGATTTTGTGGAGGTAGTCGATCACATATATCGGATGCCTGCATATGTAGCACCACACAAATCCTTGATAAAGTTCACAAAGGATTTAGATAAGGTGCATTCATATATCAACATGTCGTTGATCCCAAAAGACGTGCCAGTTGAAGGGGATATGTTCACAAAGATCCCACTGTTGAAGATGGAAGAATGGGACCTGACAGACCAGGATAAATTCCCAAAGCTTGCACCCTCTATGTACTTGGAAAAGATCCCATATGATGATGGGGTGGTAAGGGTTGAGCTAAAGTCTTGGGCGCTAGGCCTGTAGAAATCGGGGTTTCTCAACTTCTTTCACATTCCTAACTTTGGGCACAGCCCAATCAATGACATATGTATGTGGAAGTTGCTCGCCTTGGTGTACGATGATTGCCTATGGCTAGGAGGGACGATTCAAATTGATGTTGCCCTGATACATCATATCACCAACTTTTCCGACCAGGGGGAGGACCCTGCAATGGATTTTTGAGGAAAAAGCTAAAAGCGCAGAGTTTCTGAGGATGTCAAGGATAATTTGAAGGTCTCAGGCAATACTCAAGGTTTCCTGGTTCATGAAATTAATGATCCTACAGTCCGGATTGGTACGCTGGTCCTTGCGTGCAAGGTGATGCGTAAGTGCCAACCAAAGGAAGTTATGGCCCATGTCATTGCTTTAGCTGGGAAATACGAGAAGGGAATGCAATTTAATTGGTCCAAGCACCTTTGCACTAAAATTTTGGCCAATGTGCGTGAAGTTCAGGAAGAAGGCAAGAATTTCTATTATTCTTGGTTGTTACTCCTCATCACACTAATCAGATGCAATACGCCACAGGATACATAGTTCCATGACATTGAGCTAGACTTGTGTGAAGCCGCATGCTACGCCACCTTATGGAACTCTAATCTTCCCTCTAGAATCACGGAGAACAATTTTTTTTGGGTGTTGTTCGATTCTAATTTATTCTAGGTGATTCAGTCAAAGCCTCAGTTGTCGCCGACCCTTTATGAACAATAAAAGCATGTTGCTGATATTAAAGCCATGTTTCATAACATACACATCCGCATGAAGGGTACTGTGGAAGGAATCTAGTATGAACTACCATACCTGGTCATGGAGGATGACCTGGTGCACATCACAGCAGAATGACCACCTGCATGGTTAGATCCATGCACCACTGGGGGTGCCTCTTCGTCTGTGTTGAAGACTTTGACCAAGCTGTGCACAACCAAGGACACTCAGCACAAAGGAAATGACATAGAGATAGAGCCCGAGCCTACCACGATAGGAGAAATGATTGATCTAGAGAAGGAAGCCGAGGATAAATGTGGTGAAGGTACCAATGCCCCTACGACGTAGAAATCCAAAGGAACTAAGAGAGGTTCTTAGGCCTTTATGGGCCTGTGCAAAAAGAGGAAGGGTTCCATGCTGGAAGGAATAGAGGACCTCACCCTCACAGAAGATGAATTCAAAAAAATTGAAAACACGGTTAAGTCTGCCACTAAGGACATCTGGAATGATATGGAAGCGCAATACAAATCACTACTCGAGGGTGTACATTCGGGCTTTCAGGAGCTAAAAATATAAGTGACCGTGATTCAAGAGAGCGTGAAGCAAGCGAGCATGCCAGCCTCCAGCCTCAGATAAACAAGCATGCATCCCATCAGCATGATGCTACCATTAGATAGCCAGATGATTCAGGTCTTGAGGCCTGCCATTACAGTCAAGTCGCCTGCCTTATGCGCTAATGTGTAAGCCTATGCAGAGGTTAGCATCGACCTGGCGATGCTTACTGGTATAAAAGTCCATGCTATACACACCATGATCATGGATGAGTTGTAGTACTGGGAGGCCCATGCCTTCCAAGCCATCATCGAGTCTCAGCAGCAAGCACAAGTACTGGAGCACCAACAAGAAAATCCAGAGGAGGTGCACCATGCAGCTGAGGATCAGTGCACCGCATTAGAAACCATGATTGATTGTTTGTGCGGTGACCTTCCAGAGGTCATTGTCCTTGCTAGAGGTCAGTGTCCATTCCTCAACCACGCCAACAAAAAATCTATAAAGCTTGGTCACCGTGATCAAAGCATCACACATAGAGATCCAGACCGTCTGTGCCGACTTTGAACAATAGATAGCTGAGATGCAGATGAAGTTCCAACCAGAGACATCGTCGGAAGTCTAAGCGCAATGCGTGGCTGAATTCAAGGCAACCACTAATAGTGTAGCAACAGTAGTGGCATAATGTGGTACACTTATGGACAAGGCCATGGGTGTTTGGACTTCTGTTCAAAATGACCCAATGGTCCAGAAGTTAAGGAATGAGCTCTGGATTAAAGAGCAATAGTTTACATAAATCATAGTGGTGACGCTGACCGCCGTGGCAGCACAAAGACTTTCTAGACTTCATGAAGGCAAGGCCATTCAGACAGAGATTAAGGACCAATGCCGCTGAGAGTAGTTACTGGAGAAAAAAATCAACCTTGGGATGAGGAAGCCCTGAAATTGTCATAGAACCTCAACAACTCCCTCAAAATCCTGCAGCAAACTCAGTGTAGCATCAACCTGGAAACTGAGGGGTTGACAACAACCAAGTTGGTAAATTAAGCACATAGCACCACTGCCTAGAGCATTGAAGTCATCATGCCACTTAGGATTTTTGTTGATGAATTGAAGGAAAAGATGTAGGCGACCGCCCTGCAGTGACTCTGGACGAGTCACGAGATTGTGTTAGGGGCTTGTTGGAGCGAGGCCCTCCGGGGTACTTTTTTTGGATAATTTTGTTTAAGTTTTATTGTAGGCACTGCGTGCAGATGGTCAAAGGGGCCTTGGAGCGTGTCAAAGTCCCTTAGTTATTGTCAAAGGTTAAAGGGAAAAACCAAGAGTCTCAAACCATGGTATCTGCACGTTTTTGATAATATAAATATGTAAGAGTCGAGTGAGGATAGACATGATATGATACACATGGATGAATGAACTCTTGATTGGTTTGGTGTATCTTTGTTAGTCTTAGTTTTTGTCTCGGTAGAAAGGCTCCTGCTGGCTGTGTGCGCGGAGACGTAAGTCTCGAGCTATGTGCGGACTCTGCTGTTGTGTGCACAGAATGATATATTGTACTAAATTGCAAATCTCTTTATAAAGAAGGCATTTTTTGAAAACTCAGATTCTTTTGTGATTTACTGTTTAGAGTATATGTTATTTGTTGTCAATCTGAATATGTTTTTTTGTTGCGTGTTTACTTTTCTAAATGGTTAGTTTCATCTACGCGCAAGAATTATTTGATGTTAGGTAAATAGATATGAATGAAGTACAATCAGCTACTGCGCGCAAAATAAATTGAAGTATTCTGTGACAATATGTGAAAGGGTTAGATCTGTTTACCATTGATTGTGCATGTGAAAATCTGTTATATTATCTGCAATAAGTCTGATTATATCTTCCACATCAAAAGCTCCCTACGGGTGTAAAAACCTAGTTCCATCACCCCCCCATACTGCTTCACGTGAGATTTTGGTCTGCACAAGAAGATCACTACCAAAAGGGCGAGTAGTTCAAGGGTTTTGTTGGTTGTGCGATAACTCTGAACCTAGGTCAGGACCCCTCAATCCAACAATATCCATACTCACATTCTATGCAATCCACGATATATAATGTGGAATATTGGTATTGTGTTATTCACATGTATTTTATTTTTAATGCATGCCACAAGACGTAGATTGAATCAATGCGCCATTGCTCCTATACATGGTTTGGACATTAAGTTATATATTTTTTATTATATATGGCCCTTACATATCCTACATTAAAATATTCGATTAAATTTTTTCTTATGAAGACAATTATGACATGGATTATATAACATACATTTACATGTGATAATTTTGTTGTGGGTCATATATCACATGTTTCCATGTTTATCTTTGTATACATTTGTTATATGTGTTTGCTAAAGTGGCATACTTGGTTATATAAAATTTCATATTTGTTTATATTTGATATATAATTTTAGAGTTGCATGCTTGTTTATGTACAAATTTGTTACTACATATGTTAGCGTTAGTTTGTGTGTCAAACAAGGTACATATAACTATTATTAGAGCATGTATCTCATAGCCAAGGATTCAATAGGTAATATTTACATGTATAACTATATAAAGTACATTTGTTTTCGATTAATTTATATAGATTTGATTTATCCTTAAATATTCTCTCTCTCTCTCTTTCTCTCTCTCTCTCTCTCTCTCTCTCTCTCTCTCTCTCTCTCTCTCTCTCTATATATATATATATATATACTTCTGCAATATTAAGCACGTTGGTACATGATGAGGATTGTACATGTACACACTAAAACATAAATGGTTTTGTGTATATATGGATATATATGTATTGACATGTACATATAGCTATCCTACTTTGACAAGTCTAGTATAGTAGAATCATGGGACCACAAGAAGACCAAAATTAAAATAAATCAACCATTTAAGAATCGTGTAGAATGCTAGGGTTTTTAAGACCATAATAATAGAAAAAATAGATTTTCCCTCAAGAAGCATCTAGGATTGTAATTAACTAGCTTTACATAACCGAGAATCTCTCACTAATTTAGGCACAATGGTTACATTAATAATCATTTCCTCCATTATTTAATAAAAAGGTAATTAGGTATCCCCAATGAAAAGTGAATCATTGAGTAAGCAAATCTCAGAAGTCAACAATACCGTCCATGACCCACAAAATAAAAATGATATGGTAGGAAGTGTTAGAAAGTGATATGATGAACAATGAAGACCCATTTAGTACTATAATAAGTGTTACACATTGCTACATATCATACCATATTACCCTTCAATTTAGGAAAAGTAGGTAGTGATACCACTATGCTTGAACTCGGTATCAGTAACACATTCCTGCACGTAATGATAATAGAAAACTTATAATCATATATGAGCTTTAGTTTATAATGTGATATTTTCTAAAATAAGTTTCCACCTCAGATACTCATAATAATTTTTTTTTATGACTAGAAAAAGCTACGATGGTATAGAAACATCAACGATAAGGCCGACCGGTAGTAGGAATTTTTTCATCATCATCACCACTGTCACCACCACCAACAACATTATAAGTACTAGCCACTCCTAGAATTAATATCCTAGAATTTTTAGGAGTGAAAACTAGAGAATGTGTTGAAGCATGGTTGGAGGGTATGACAAGGTGTTTTTCACTAAATAAATATGCCTCTACATCCATGAAAAATATTTCTATATTTTATCTTAGAGGAAGTGCGTTTATTTGGTGGGGAAATCTAGAAAAACAATTGCATCTCACATCAGAAAATGTTCACTGGGGGTTTTTCTAGGAAATATTTTGTACAAAGTACTTTCCACCCTACTTTCAAAAGCAGCATTCCAAAGAATTTCATGCATTATTCCGAGGTAACAAAAAAATGGAGGAATATGAGATGATGTTTATGGAACTCATAAAATATGTCCCCCTATCTAGATATTGATGAACTCCAAGTTGAGCCTTTCATGTATGGATTAAGCCCTTGAATCAGGGCCATGGTTATGATGTGGAGGGAATATTAAGTGGTAGAGGTAGTTGAATATGTGTTCTATGCAAAGGATAACATATGAGTCAAAAGGGAAATTATGCCAATGGGACCCCCACAACCGGTATTTCTAGGGAACCCCCCGCCGTAAATTCTTTTGTGGCAGTAGTTTGAGGCCACCTCATTATGGTAATAGGTTTACTCCAAGGGAGTAGGAGTAGGGGCTCCAATGGAAAATAATGTTGTATTTTTGGTTTCATTAGGGTCTAACATGAGACATTGGAAATCTTGAGGAACTTTTAGCAGAGAAAGAATCACAAGGGGAAGGGACTCCTTTTCAAGAAAATCATAGAATGGTGCAAGGGAATCACCACAGCTTATTTGTTGCAAATGTGGAGGACCTCTTTTCCAGTGTGATTTCCCATACTCTTCATCAAGTGTTTTGCATAGGGATGTAAAATATCCATCATTAAATACTAAAAGAAATCATAGAATCCATGCAATAGTCAGCAACAACAAGGCATAACATCATTCCATTGTAGTGGAGTAATTAGGTACAATTAACAACATAAAACTAAAAATATTATTTATTGTGGCACAACTGATAGTTTCATTTATTCATATGCATTATATCAATGTCAGTTGGTAGCACGCAAGTAAAAAAAATTATATAGGGAGAAATGGCTTCAGGGGAACTTCAGTCTGTAGGGTCAAGTGTTGAGAAATTTGTGGTTCATTTAGGGGTGTGTTCAACTAAGTTAAAATTATATGTCATTTCCTTAGGAGCATATGAAATCATCATAGGGATGGATTGGTTGGAAGATCACCAATCTTGGGTGGACTATTATGAAAAAATAATTCTATGCATAAATGATGAAGTAGAGCTGACTGAAATCTAGTGTGTTAAAAGGAAGGTATATTTACGTCATATCAACAATACAAATGAATAATTTCTTTTTAAAATGTTGTCAAGTATATGAATTAAAGTAAATAATAAAGGAAAAGGGGCCATCCCTAAAGCGATATCGTGTGTTGCCAAACTTTCTAGATATTTTTTCAAAAGAATTGTCAGGATTTCCTCCTGAAAGGGAGCTTGATTTCACAATAGTATTAAAACATCAAACAAAACTAGTCTATAAAACACCCTATATAATGATGACTCGAGAGTATCAAGAATTGCAAATACAGTTGCAGAAACTATTATACATAGGAATCATCCGACCCTGTATCTCAACTTGGAGTGCATCTATAATTTTCGTTAGGAATAATGATGGTTACTTGTGGCTCTATATAGAATATGAAAACTTAAATTGAGCTACAATAAAGAATAAGTATCCAATACCCTGAATTTATAATCTCTTCGACCAAATGAAAGGGGCTTCTATCTTTTCAAAAATTGACCTATGATCTATTTAACATCAATTAAGAATTAAAAATAGTGATATTCCTAAGACAAAATTCCAAGCACACTTTGGGCATTATGAGTTCACAATGGTTCCATTTGAGTTGACCAATGCACCCGCAATATTCATGAATCTTATGAATATTTTTTTCTGTAAGTATCTCGATCAGTTTGGACAAGTATTCGTAAATTATATTCTCATCTACTTCAAGAATGAGGAGCATGAAGAACAATTGATGATAGTTTTGTCCTGCCTCAGGGAGCACTAGTTATATAAAATGTTATCCAAGTGTTCCTTATTTCAGAATAAGATTCAATACCTAGGTCATATTATATTTGGTGAAGTGATCTCAGTAGATCCAAAGAAGGAAAAAGAAATCATGGATTAGTTGGTACAGAAAAATGTGCATGAAGTGAATAGTTTTATAGGTTTAACAGGATACTATTGAAGGTTTGTAGAAAGGTTCTAAAAAATTACAAGGTTTTTAGAAAGGATCTAAAAAATTACAAAACCTACCACAAGTCTCCAACACAAAGGAGTTAGGTTTGAGTGGACCAAGGATTGTGACATCACATTTACTGTTCTTAAAACATTGTTTACCAATGCACCAATATTTCGAGTACCTGACATGGAAAAGGACTTTACTATATCCACTAATGCATCCAAGCAAGGATTAGGTGTAGAATTAATGCAACACAAGAGAGTAATAGTTTATTCCTTAGGGAAGTTAAAACCTTATGAAGAACTCTATGCCATGGATGATCTAGAGTTGGTCGTTGTAGTACTAGATTTAAAAATATGGAGACATAACCTATAAGGAAGAAGATTTCTACTCAAAATAAATCACAAAATCCTAAAATGATTGTTTATGCAAAGGGACTTGAATGCTAGGAAAAGACGATGGAGTGAGTTCTTAAGCGAATACAACTTTGGAATTTCATACATCAAGGGGAAGGAGAATGTAGTGGTAATTTCTCTATGTAGAAGACCAACGATATTTTCCCTTATACCCATTAAGTTATACTTGAGGGAGTGATTGCTAGAACACCTCTTGAAAGATAATTGGTATTTAAAGGTAAGATCCGGACTTCAAAGTAAAGACCCAAGATAACCTAAGTCTAAAGGATACGGACTAGAGAATGTTTAATTGTTACGATTCAAAGTAAGGGTGTATATTCTTGATATTGAAGATATATGAAACACCATCCTTAAGGAAGCTCACAAGGCACTTTATTATGTACATCTTGGTTTAAATAAAATGTATGATAAAAGGCAGAAACTCTTATTCCGAGTAAGCATGGAGCATGATATTGTCTAGTTTGTTACAAAATGTCTTGAATGTCCACAGTTAAAAGTCGACCATTTTCACCCAGTAGGTCTCCTACAACCACATGAAATTCCTATGACCAAGTGGAAGTGATTTCTATGGATGTGTTCACGGGGTACCTCTTGCCCCACAAAGGAATAAGGCCATTTTGGTCATGGTGGATAAACTAACAAAAAGTGCTCATGTTATTCCCATAAAATATACTTATGAAGTTGTTGACATAGCTCAGGTATTTATAAATGAAATTATCAGGTTCATGGAGTTCTTAAGAAGACCATAAAATATATGGATTCACGATTCACTTCAAGGTTATGGACTTGTATGCGGTCGGTTTTAGGAACTCAACTAAATTTAAGTACAACTTATCATCCTAAGACTGATGGATAAACAGAAAGGGTGAACCAAGTAATGGAATATATTTTGAGGATGTATGTTATTGACCAACAAACCCACTAGGAAAAGTACTTTCCCTTGGTTGAATTTTCATACAATAAAAATTACAATATTTCAATCAGAATGCTTCCATTTGAAGAGTTATATGGAATACCTTGTAGAACACCAATAAGTTCCGATAGCTCAGAGGATTGGGTGAGATTGTGACTATAATTAATTCAAGATATGGAGGAACATGTAAGACAAATTAAGCAACGGTTTAAAGAATCACAAGATATATAAAAAGGCTATGTTGATTCTCACAAGAAAAATAGGAATTATTAAATAGGGGATCATGATTTTATCTGTATCAGACCAAATAAAAGCACCATCCATTTTTGAAAGGGAACAAAGTTGTCACCCTGGTTTATTGGGCCATTTAAAATCCTCGAAAGCATTGGAGTTGTCACCTACCATCTTGCACTACCACCGCACTTGCATTAAATTCATTATGTTTTTCATGTATTTGTGCTAAGACACTACATATTTGGTGAATCTCATAAAATTAAATGGAAGGAACTACAAGTATGAGACAAGGGAACAATTTCGGTTGAACCATTATTTATATTGGAACGTAGGATTTGTGTAACACCCTCCTCCCACATCTACCCAAGTAAAAGGCCAACCAAGATAAACATGTGACGAAGAGTTACTATGATATGATTCAACTCCCTATGAATCAATTAAGGAATTTGAACCGATGGAACACAACCAACCTGACCTTCTACATGTGCAACAAAACCCCCAGAAGCCATTCAACACTTCTAGGTGACCAACCCCTCAGACAACCTGACATTTTACTGCTTTAAAGCCTAAGTCGCTCCCATGAAATGGGTATGCATGTGATTGAGGCACTGCAGTCACTCCCATAGAAAGGTAATGTTTGCGTCTAGGGACTTTTCCAGGTAGTTTTGTGCCAACTACTCTAGATTCCGTGCCACTTTTTCTGTGCCAGGACTCAAGCCACTACTCAAAACTCCATGAAACTTCCATGAATGATAAATAACATAGAAACAAATATGCTAATTGTTGGGCAGTAATATGACTCCTAAAAATAAACCTTAATCCTATCTCATTAATCTTTTCAACCTGGGATTCATATTTTATTTCAAGGCTATCGACAAAGTATATGCAAGAATAGAGTCTTAGACTATGAAAAGGTGAAAAATAACTATTACAGAAAAGTTACATGAATCATTATTCTAATTCAACTGTTGCAGAAATAAATGATAACAAGAGAGACTTAAAATTCTGATGAAATAAACTATTCTAACTCACAAACCGCCTTAATCTATTTTTTGGCAAATCTTATGCATAAGGAGAAACTATTAATCACACAAATGCTCGAAAGTATCTACTTCTCAAAATTAACTTCTAAAATTCACACATTCAAAATTCACATCTGTGTAACACAATCCAATCGATAACTTCAGAAAATGATTAACAAAATTCAAGATAAAAGATTCAATAAACTACCTACTATAAAATAAAAGGCAAGTGAAAAGTAATACAACTATTGTGAATCATAGAAAGGTAATCTCACTATCAATGATACATAATAGACAATTAAACCTTTGGTGAATGGGCCCACTATCTCCAGAAGTACTACCTAGATAAGTTCAATCTAGAAGACTAAAATAAAATCTCATGCAACTTCATTAACTTCAAAGTGTTTTACAAAATAACCTCAAAAGGTTCAACTTAGATCGTTGTATGCAATACACAGTAAAAGTGAAATAATAGAACAGAAAATGAACAACATGTGTCTTTCACTTTGTTGTCTTATATATTACATTTGAAAACTGAATATAGAGCTATCCTAATAATTGAAAGATTCTCAAGATTTCTCTTTCAACCATAAGCTTTCGTATAGTAATGATTAGTTTCCTTTTTCCTTCATTCTCCGACCACGCTCATACATCGAGCTGTAATATGTTATAAATGTGACATCGTCTCAATCAGTATCTCATTCCAATATCTCAAGGTACACCAATCGTTCATTTAGGCCGATCTACATAAAAATTTACTCAAATTATAACCTTTTTGTTATCGGAAAAGCTCACATTAACTATACTATTTTCAACTTTCTTTTACCATCCTTTTTCTCTTAAACCATTGCAATTTGATTATAAAATTGCCTAAAAACATAAAAATTATCAAGGAAATAAGGAGAGGAATTATAGATTTTCCGTGGCCCAACATCACCCCACAACTTACCTAATTGTGTGTCCTCATGCAGAAAAGATGATTCACATGTAACAAAGTTAAAGAGTAGACTCGGTAAGACTATTCTCCATAATTCCAAAATCCATTTTTTCTCCTAAGAACCTTGAAGGCCTCAATTTATGCACCTTCTAGGAGTTCATACTCAACATCGTACTAGTCTAGAGGATACTATATAATAGGGCATATGTACCAACATGCAATCCAAGTGGATACTTTAGACAGAACCACATGACTAAACTGTTACATCCAGTTAGCTGATGCTTGGAAGTTTCTGTAGCCAAAAGGCTCTCTGTTCTTGACCTCCTTAGGATGTGCCTTCTATAGTTGTTGTGTTTCCTGAAGGGATTCTTCTTTAATGTCTTCAAAGTACTAAATTCCCATAATAAGAACATATTTATGTGTGGAAGCCAAAGCAAAAATGACCCCAGGTCATTGCATGAACCTCTTATGTTTTATGAAAGTTTGTAGTGGGATATTAGGTTCTCCTCTGACCCAAAGGTCTAAACCATTTTCTCTCCTTTGGAATATACTATAGGATTTTTACCACTTGATTTTATTTCTCAAAAAGGATATAAAATCTTGGAATGGCACATCCCCAATAAAAGGGCTAGGGTTCCCATCCCTCTGTTCCTCCAGGAAGAATTTATGCATGTAGAGTTCATATAAGAAATATCTGACATTATCTTCCTGTTCTCGAAAACACTTAATAAAATCAGAAACAATAGTGAATTCAACAAAATGACCAGACTGTATGCCTTTTAATTTCAATTATAAGTATTGTTCAATTAAAAATGAAGCATAGTTTGTAGCTGGAGACCTACAAGACAATGCATCAGAGTATACATAAAATATATCCTTGATTTGTTCCAGTGCTTTCTGAAGCTGTCCTCTGTTTTATTTTTCTCCCTTCTAAATTTGGCATGGGTTCTTCCTCAGTGGTGGTCAAGGCTTTTTATTTGTAGTAAATCTTGGTATTCTTCCCGAGGAATCACTTCTCCTCGGTATTGTTCCAAAATTTGTTTGTGCCTTTCCAATTCCCAGTTTAACACTTGGATAGTGGCATCCTTGATCAAGTGAGAATAAGGAAGCACCACTTCAGTTTGTGTAGCCCTGTTAATAGTCATCAGTAGATCTGTTTGTCTTGCTACCTCAACTGTAAGCATAGAGGGATTGATTTCTGTTTGAATTCCCATAGAATTAGTGGGCATACCCTTAGTTCGGATTTTTGCATGGTTAATAGCGATTCCTTCAGTATGGACTTCTACATGAGCAATAGGGGTTTCTTGAGTCTGAGTTTCTGTGTGATTCAAGAAATTTTCACTCTGGACTCCAATTTTCATAGTTTATATTTTATTTCTACCATAATCTCTAAGTCTTTTTATGAGTTGTTCAATCTTCTTCCGCAATTTCATGTTTTCTTGTTTCAATAACTTGATTGTCTGTTTATTTTTTCCTTTCAACCCTTCAGTGGGTTCTATAATTGGTGTTGTAGGTGAAGATGAAATAATAGTAACATCAAGAGGAACTTCAATTTATTCATCGATCAGAACTGTAGCAGTTGAATTACCTTCAAAATTCTGATTATCAGGGGTTAATGGAATGGTCCCCTCTCTAGAAAAGGTAGGTTCATTCATAATTCTAGTTGATTCTTCTTGATGGTACTCGCTATGCATACTTGGAGAGGATGGAAATATTTCAGTATTATTAGAATTAGGGGTGGAGGTTGAAAACTTAGGAGCCGATCTAGATTAATTCCCAAAACATTCTTCATTTTCTTCAAGGGAAAAGAGGGTTCCCATATTTTCCAAGACCTAGACTATTTCCTCTTCTCTAACTTGCGGTGAGTTAACCTACTATTCCATGGGAGGTCCTTGAGATGGCTCATTCTCTAGCACATACTCATCATACTCTACAAGTTTCTTTGCCTTGGGCAGTATTTTGGACCTTCTATGCTTAGCTGGCCAGGAAACTAGGATAGAGGCTAACCTCTTCTTGGTTCTATTCAAGTTTTGCAAAGCTGGGGTTTGATTATCACCTTCTTCTCTTGACTGAATGTTTACATTTTCTAAGTCTAGTTGAATTTTTTTTTTTGTCAGGCTCGGTATTTTCTTCCACATGTGGCAGGTCATTAAGTCCCAAAACATTATCCCAATTTAATTGTGACAATTCCAATTCCATATTGACTATCAATTTGATTAAACAATGGTGAATAAATATGGAACTTGGGTCTTTAGCTCTACTCATCCTACCAACAACCTCATGTAATAGGAAATTTAAAAATAAAGGCATGTTTAGCACTATCTCCTGCTTTAAAGATGCCAACAATTTGAGTTTTCATGGTATTAACACATCATGGCGGTCGTCACATGTAAAGTACCACTGGATTATGTCTGCGAGATCCTGCCATGGTTCTCTGAATGAGGCAGAGTGGAATCCTTATCCTTTGCGGACCAATTCATCACCAGGATCTATAAACAATTCCATTGCACTCTGGATTCCAATATGATTGTCTATCCACTTCTCTCCTCCCGTAGAGAGACATGTAACTTCTTCCAGGATCATTTCATTAACTGGTATCTCCTTTCCTTGGATCGTTGTGATTTCATTACTTAAATTCTGTAAAAATTCCAAAGCCACAACGTTATTAAATCCCTGTAATCGATTGAATTAATCAATCCAACCCACCCTTTCCAGGATTTGTCAAGCTTGTTCAGTTACCTGCAGTGTAATAGGCTCACTACAGATGGAATCACCCCCCATTGTTGCTGATTTGGAAGGAATTTCTTCAACAACTCTACACAGAGCTAGTTTGGAAGGATTTTCTTAAAAAACTATACACATAGTTGTTTCAATCCGGAAAATAGAATGAGAGATATGACAGAGTAACATTGTCCAATGAGCTTTTATGCATTAGAAATTACTATTTTCGTTAATTGTGCTAATTCCCGTCATGCATGTGTTGTGCCTTACCTCCTTCCAATAGAAAGGTCGACCATGACCGGTAGCATTATGGAAATTAAATGGTCATACGAAAGTAGTCATTATTGTGAAAGTGAATGGTCAAATCAGGTGTAGCCAGATGTAAGGGATAATTAAATGTCATATATATGTGAAATTGATGATAATGATATACCATGTGCAAAGAAATTTCCTTTTTAATTTAAATAACCTTTGAAGAACACAAACACACACACACACACAGATATATATATATATATATATATATATATATATAGAGATATATATATATACATATTACCTATAAATGTGTGTACGCGCATATATATATATATATATATATATATATATATATATATATATATATATATTCATCTGGCGACATTCATTTATAGGTAATATGCATATTTTGGAGTTATAAAAGTTTAGAGTTATGTTCATGTTATAGTTTATATACCACCTCTAGCTATTTTTACAAGATAGGTGTAGATATTGATGATGGTGATTTCTTTATAAAAGAAAGAGGTCTAACAACCTAATTATGATAAGGCAATTCAAGATGTATTCCAATGCCATAGGCAGAGCCACTGCTGCCAGTAGGCGTCCATAGCCTCGACAGGGTTGCCTTTTTAACCTATAGATGAGCTAGTATCCTATGAATGATATATCATATGTACTATTTTAACTGATTTTTCTCAAAAGGTCATTGTTCAGGCATGGTGACCAGATAACAACAATGCTACTCACGATATCATAAAAAAGTGAACAAGTCGTCTCGTGATGAGAGCTCTTGTCCTTTTTTCACTGGTGTCCTAAAGGCCATAACCCTAGTTTGTTAGCCATAATGGGAATGCCACTTATGTTATTATCTTATGATCGTAGTAGGTTGGCTCATGATGAGACCGTCTATCCTTATGAGGAAATATAGCTTTAAGTGCCATGTTTTTTTGAAAAATTGGTCTTTTTATTCATCAAGGGTGGCTCATCATCTCCTTAAGAGTTTAAGGATGGTGTAAGGAAGAAAAATGATGCCAAATAAAGTATGTGTCAACCCTTTTTTATATTGAAAGAAAATCACCGTTAAAGGTGTACACAAAATATAAAGCTACTATGGTGGTGACAGATCATGAACAATTTATAATTCTTTTAGAAATATCTGAATATAAAGAAAATGTTTAAAATAGGATGTGTCAGGGTATAAAATAATGTTCTTTGTAGGGTGATACATAAGGAATTATTTTTAACATCGTGATAAGTTAAAGATAAATGATTTTTAAGTTCCCTTTAAAAGATTGGAATTAATTATATGAGAGATAGATAGCTTGGTGCAAAGGGAATAACAATTGTGCCAAAGGGAACAACAATTGTTCCTAAGGGAATAGAAATTGTGTCAAAGGGAACAAAAATTGTGTTGAAGGGAACAACAGCTGTGAAAGTGAAAGGGAACAAAAATTGTGTCAAAGGGAACGACAATTGTGTTGAAGGGAACAAAAATTGTGCCTAAGGGAACAACAATTGTGCCGAAGGGAACAATGGTTGTGAAAGAGAAAGGGAACAATAACTATACCAAAGGGAACAATGGTTGTGAAAGAGAAAGGGAACAATAATTGTACCAAAGGGAACAACAATTGTGTCGAATGGAACAAAAAATTGTATCGAAGGGAACAATGGTTGTGAAAGAGAAAGGGAACATCAACTGTACCACAGGGAACAACAATTTTTCCAAAGGGAACATCAATTGTGACGAAGAGAACAAAGGTTGTGAAAGATAAAGGGAACAATTGTACCAAAGGGAACAACAATTGTTCCAAAGGGAATAAAAATTGTACCGAAGGGAACAAAAGTTGTCAAAGAGAAAGGGAACAACAACTGTACCAAAGGGAACAAAAATTATGTTGAAGGGAACAAAAATTGTGAAGAAGGGAACATCATTTGTGTCGAAGGGAACAATAACTGTCCTAAAGGCCTTTTACCCCTTTCTTTTTATTATCAAGAGAAAAAAAGTAAGAAAAAGAAAGAAATAAAAACAAGAAACTTAATTAACTCTTAAATAGAACATATGTACATTATATACAAAGTGATAAATAAAATCAGATTTATGGAGATGGAGTTGTTGGGCTGCTATCCCAGTGAGTTATGATCTGAAAAACGAGATCATTACTTACCTCAGTAAAAATACTCCTTTTTGAGCAATTGGTGGTAAAGGCTTAGTCGATGTCCGTTTACTAAGAAACATGTACCAGATATGACGATGGTGTTTAATGTTATAGTACCATTATTGTGGAATTCTTTGATTTCATACGACTCGAGCAACCTTGTTTGTAATTTCCCTAGAAAATCTTGGAACCTAGAATCATATAGAAATTTCCAGTCACCTTTTTGGAATGATTTATTTTTAATCAGTCAGTTGTGACATTTAGCTCTTTTTTGTTGTATAATATTAGTGTGTTCTATAGTAAATAGATGTGCTTCATCCAAATCATTAAGTTGATGTAGGCGTTGGTTTTGTGTTTCTGTAAAATCCAATCCAATTTCCCTTGCAAGATTAATAGTCTTTATTTCAAATTATAATGGAAATTGGGTTCTTTGTTGAAGACAAGGTGATATGGGAAGTGACCAGTAGTGTTCCGTCATGTCATCCGATAAGCCCATAGTGCTTCAGGGTGTTTGGTTTCCCAATTTCGACGATTTGCGGATACATTTTTGGTCAAAATTGCTTCTAGGACGTTGTTAGTGCTCTCCACTTGTCTATTTTCCTGGGGGTGATATTGTATGTTGATTATATCATTCACCCCTTAAGTCCTGAGAAAGATTATAAAGGCAGATTACCCGACAGTATTAAAAGGATAATGTTTCAAAGGGTGTGAGAGAGAAACAAAATCAAAATGAGTCGTATATGAAAAGGGGACAAGCGCACTTTATAATAAGGTGGGAGGATGTCAAAGATCTTAACCGAAATAACAAAAGTATGAAAGGCGCAGAGGAAATTATGTGGGGCAGGACCCCCTCGTGTTCAGCACACACATAATAAATGAATGCACGAACAATTCTGGGGGGGTCATAGATGGTAGGGGAAAGGCGGAAGTTACCCCCCCAAGAATTCTGATGACGTGGCAAGACAGATGCCAGGAGTCAAGCACTATGTGGGGAAAGCGGTCATGGGTCTGAAGCTGTTACAGAGATCACCTCGCGTTCCTCATGGGCCTGATCACAAGGTACAGTTATCACCATGATCCAACAGTAAGGTAAGTCCTAGGACACCCGGTACAAGACCAGTACAGACATTTAACCCGACGCGCGGTATCCACCTAACTAAAGTCTGATACCGAATCCCCCGATGCCACGCGTCTCAGTGTCAACGTCCTTATGACATCAGCCCTATTAGCATCACCCTGGCCTCGCTTTCTGAGCTGTTTTCGGATTGTATAACCTTGTTCCATGATTTACTGTGGTAAAATAACCTCTGTTTACGGTTATTTTATAAGCGAAAGCGTGAGCGCCCAGAACCAAGTCTTCCCAGTCATTGTCAATCTCTCTGCGTCGTTTTCCTAAGCATTATCCCTACTTCGCAGGTATTCCATCCCTTTTACACTATCTGGTTTCCTTTCGCTTTTAATTTTTATAATGGTCATGGGTAAAGTCACGGTCAAGAAATCAGAGCCTGAAACTCCCCAAGCCCGTGAGTCTAGGGCTGCCCCTGGACCTGAACCTTTCACAGATTTGCAAGCTGACATCTGAGATCCTCAATACCCGTTTTTCATTAGCCGTGTCAAGCGAGGTATCAGGAGCATATTCAAGGAAGCTTTGGAATGTCAGAAGGCGATAGAGAAAGAGTCCGCGCGTAGCATGGGTTTGAGCAGTTTGGAAAAGGTAGCGGCCAATTTGGAGCAGTTCGAGACAGATTGGACAGAGATAACACTTACCAATCTCCCATCATGCTGGGAGCCTTCCAATGGAGTCCTACATCCACTACCAGTGTATGAATGCCGACTAACGGAAGCAATGAATCAGACTGACATACCTTTCGAAAAGTCTGCTCGACTTAAAGCTGAAACTATAGTTTCGGTTCTTGGCAAAGAATTCTCGCTTCTTCATCAAGTGAAATATAATATTCCTACTCAGGCGAGTTACGACGAACTTACTGAAGTTTACATTAAGGCAGAAGCTTTCATAGAAATACCTGAGCCTGCAGCCGACACCTGGCAGAGGTGTACAATTCATGCTAGTTTGTTAGCCAGCTCTTCTACAACCATAGTACCACCTGCTTCAGCCACTGCCTCAACTCTTTCCCCACCACTGAAAGTGTCAGGTCATGATTTGGCCCGTGTGGCCTTCTGTTTTTATTTTTATTTTTACTTTCAATATCCGAGTGAGATTCATATTTCACTCTTGAAAATTTTACTTTCTGTTAGACAGTTATGATATCTTCTTTAGAAATGGCCACGAGTCCGAATTGTAAATGATGGGAAGTGTTTTATTCTCATCATAAATTTTGATGTTTTGATCAAGACTTAAAACTGCATACTAGCACGTGGAAAAGATATTTTCCCAAAATATATTTCCGCGTATGTTCGTTGAAAAACTCTATAAAAGAAGTAAGCGGGGACTGATATGAGGTTCCAGATTTTCAAAAGAACTAACTAGAAAAGAACTCTGTGTGTATTTTTGTATGAACTTTGATATTAAGTTTGAAGATCCCATTGGGATTCAGTGATAAGGATTTTTTTCGATATTGGGGACTCTGATTGGAGTGCTCCATAGTTTGTAGCTCTTCCTTATGTTTTATAATACAAATGTTCATTTCATCCATTTCCATACTTCTCATATCTATGTTCTGGAATGCGAGTGCTCATATGTTTAAATGTGAATTTATCATTGTTGATACTCATATTTACTCATGTCTAGTAATTTAAATATGGCTCAGGCAGGATATTCTGTTTCATTCTTTACTTCTACCAACTTTCTTCTGATATTAGCAGCAATGGAGCTCTGTCTTTAAAATTGTTCTCATGTATGGATTCTTATTATTGCATAGGCCCAGTGTATGTGAATACTTGTTTCTAGATCGAGCTTCCATTATAGTTAATGTCCATTACACTTTCTTACATAGCCATCACCCTCCTTTTATTAACCTCTGTGAATTATTCTAGAATTCAGCCCCCTTTTCAGCGTTCTGTCTTAAAATTGTCTGATACATTCACATATCAAATTTTACACTCTGTTACTACAATATTACTCTTACTATGTTTAAGTTTTGAGAGTCTTGGTTCCACTTTCACCAAATATTTTCACTTAAGATATTATAGCATGAGAGCTCCTTCTTGTCAACCCTTATAAGTTGAACTATATGCTCCTTGTTGATTAAGATGTCCTAGGCACTGGTCTTTGTAAAACTCAAGACTTTCTCTAGGAGTTACAACATCTTTCTGGTGTCGTTGCCGGGGAAACGAATTTGAGAAAAGATAAATCCCTTGGCCTCGAAAAACTTTTCATTCACTCTTCAGAACATGTGAGTAGGAAGAGTTAAGAGTTGTAGATTCCTCACCTTGGCGACTCCACTATCATTCATAAGATAAATCTATTTGTAGTCCTAGCTTCCCGAAAGCCACATCTGAGGTCAAATACATCCCAGTTGAGAACACCTTCAGTGTCTGACCCAGAAAATATTTTACACAAGAGGGGGTGGAGAGAGAGACAGTCAGCTCACACTGATATTCCCAAATTTTCTTTGGAAGACTCTCCGTCCTCCTCCCAAATAGCTCAAGATCAAGGTCCTGATTCCACATTAAGAACCCTTGATTATTCTTTAGATGGCCCCTCTCAAGAGGACATTCAAGTTAAAGATGAAGCTCAATCTGTAGATACCACTAGCTTCTTTTTCCATCCCACCCCTGAAGCTGAAGAAGTTAAAGAAGTCACGAAAGTTTCTGCTGTTAACATTCCAACATTTCCATCAGCCCCTCAAGCCTCCATTCAATATATAACAATTTTCATACATACTTCTCTTCCACCACCTCCTCTTACTCATCAGATTCTCCCTCCACCCCCACAATCTCCGATGGTTGTTCCGGGCTTCCTGTTAAACAAATATGCCCCCGTGGCATTGCCTCAGGTCTTAAACGACATGCCTCAAGATTATTTGAAAATCCTGCCTCGTTTAAATGGGAAAAATGATATTGAAGCTCAGAAACACCTGGAATTTTTTTGTGCCTTTGCAGAAAAATTCAATGTCGAACATCTGGATGTAGTGTTGAGACTGTTTGTCCAGTCCTTAGATGGAGAAGCCAGAAAATGGTTCAAAACTCTGGGAGTCCGCTCCATTACTACTTGGGAGGAGATGGAAAATTCCTTTATCAGAAAATGGGGAGAAAAGAAATACCACGGATATGTCTCACAGATTTCAATGCACTCAGAAAAAGACATAATGAGGGAGTACCGGAATTCATTAAAAGGTTCAACAAATTATACTCAAGCCTTCCAGCTGAAATGAAACCTCACCAGACTGCTGCTAAAGTGGTGTTTGTAGTGACATTTGATTCAGAATTCGGATTCTCTCTAAGAGAAAGGAAGTCTGCTACCCTAGATGAGGCCTAGACGAATGCACTGGAGGCAGAGGCTAATTTTTCCTCTACAGGTAAATTAAAGGGAAGGCCAGATCATGAGGCCAGACGAAGAGGAAAAGAAGAGGTGTCCACATCTGTCCAAGACAAAGAGGCAGCTGAAAATAAAATGGAAGAGATGAATAAAATGATCAAAAATCTTTCAAGAAAACTGGTGAAGCTTGAACTTGAGGCAAAGAACTCCACCTCTAAAACATTCCAAACTGCTTCAAATAGAGGTTATAATCCACAATACAAAAAGCCACCTCTACATATACTACAAAGAGATCGAAAGGAGCAGCAAAACCATATACAACCACCACTGTACTTGGAAGGACAAATGGATGGCCCTACCAAAGACATTCCAGATGAGAAAAATGATCCATATCTTGCTTATTCAAATAGTGACGAAGATGAGTTTTCTTTGCAAGAAGGTGATGGAGTGGGGCTTCCATTGCAAGAAGAAGAAGAAAAAGCTAGAGCCACTGAGGATCCAGAGATTGATGATTACTGCAAGCAGTTCGTTGACTTCATGCAAGCGTAGCTCCATAGAAAATATGATCTCAGGTCTTCTAGAAAAATAACTTGTACACAAGAACAGGAGGAAGAGATGCCTAAAAAAGAAACAGCTGTACAGAAGGAAACAACAGTGTAGAAGGTCAGAGATAAAGGTAAGAGACCTATAACCGAGCCTTTACATTCTAATGATCATATTCCTTCCTCTTCCAAATTGGCCCCTATTCCTAATGCTAAACCAGTATTGAAAGAAGTGAAACCTCTAGCTGAAAATAGAGAGTCAAAAGAAAATATAATAGAGAAGTCTTCCTCTGTCTTTAATCTACAAAAAGAGCTTGAGAAAGTCAAAATCCCAGTCCCTCTAACTGAACTACTAAAGCAGCCAGCCTATCAGTCTCAGGTCTCCTCTTTTATGCTTCCCCCAGAAGCAGCCCCAATCCCAGATAGTTTGAACCTTCAGGAAGAAAGGCCCATGGTGGTGTTCGGTCCTCATGTTGAAGAATTAGATGCTTCGACCCCTCCTTTCTATGTGTCATTAGTAATCCATGATTTGTTATTGCATAATTGTATGTTGGATTCTGGAGCGTCTCATAATCTCTTGCCCTTGTCGGTGATGGAGCAATTGGGGCTGCAAATCACTCACCCATATAAATACCTTTACTCTTTTGATTCCAAAAGAATCAAATGTTTGGGGATGATCAAAGATTTGGTGGTAAATCTAGCCCAAATACCAACCAAGAGCATGGCGATGGACATAGTAGTGGCAGATATACCAGCTTGATTTGGGATGCTGTTGTCAAGGTCATGGGGAACAAAAACTGGAGGATCGATAAAACTGGACCTGACTTATGCTACCATCCCTGTGTTTGGAGGACAAGAAAGGAGGTTATACTGGGAAACAAGGTTTGTGAAAATGGTAACTAAGGTTGATAATTCAGTGAATTCTCTGGTATATAGCAAAGGGGGTGAGTTTTCTTGTTTAATGCTTGAAGAAGACCATGATTACGTGCAGGAGCCATCTTTCTGTCAGATAAAGATGGAGTAGCACTCGAGAAATGAAGAAGGTGGGATTTGGACATTACACTTTGATGGAGAAAACTCAAGAGAAGGAAACAGAGCCAGAGTTCTCCTAATCTCCCCTACTGGACAGTAGGTTCCGTTATCCTTTAAACTGGAATATGAAGCCACTAACAATGTGGCCGAATACGAAGCATTTCTCCTGGGTCTACAAACAGCAAGGAGCATGAATATTCATAGCCTGAAAGTACTGGGAGATTCAGAATTGGTGGTGAGACAAGTGAGAAATCAGTGTCAAGCTAAGTACCCACGGCTGAGGGCTTATAGAAACAAGGTATGGGACTTGGTAGATAACTTTCTTGTAGCATTTAATATTCAGTTTATGCCAAGAGATCAGAACAGAATGGAAGATTCTCTTGCCACGACTGCCAGTACCTTTCGGCCACCTCAGAATCCTCTTTTAAGATATGAGATAGAGGTTCGCTACCGTCCTTCTATCCCTGAAAATATCAAACACTGGCAGGTGTTTGAGGATGAGGAGAAAGTGAGGAGATTCATGGAGACTATTGGAGAATTCTCCAACATGGAGATAGACGTCTATGAAGAAGAGACTGAAAACCTTCCTCGGAACAAATGGCAAGAAACCTTGGCTGGTCATAGGCTGCTACAACTCAAAGGAAATATGATACCCAGAGGACTGGTCCCTTTGGAGAGGTTGTTCGATAAAAATGATGTCCCATTACAGCCAAGTAAGGTGGTTGAAGAAAATCAGGTAGATGACCTGAACCTTGGTACTGACTCTGATCCAAAGATTGTAAAGTTGTCTAGTAAGGTTCCTGAAGCATATAAGGAGCAATATCAGCAATTGTTTCAAACATATAAAGATGTTTTTTCATGGTCCTATTAAGATTTGAAAACTTTTGATATCAGCATCATCCAGCATAAGATCCCGTTAAAAGGAGATGCAAAGCCACATAAATAGAAGCTAAGACAAATTAACCCTTTTTTCCTTCCCTCCATAGAGAAGGAAATCAAGAATCTATTGAAGGCCAAGATCATTGTACCGTTAAGATACTCTGAATGGGTGGCCAACTTGGTCTCAGTTCGAAAAAATAATGGAGAGATAAGGCTATGTGTCGACTTTCGGAACTTAAACAGAGCATCTCTAAAGGATAATTATCCACTGCCAAAGATGGACCACATATTGCAGAAGGTAGTGGGAGCTTCATGAATGTCCATGATGGATGGATTTTCTGGATACAATCAGGTGGCAGTGCTTCCGGAGGATCAAAAGAAGACCGCATTCACCACCCCCTGGGGGACGTTTATGTATGCTTGAATGCCGTTTGGACTGATCAATGTAGGGGCCACTTTCCAAAGGGCCATGGATATTGATTTTGTGGGGGAACATGATAAATTCGTAGTGGTCTACCTTGATGAAATCACTGTGTTCTCAAAGGATGATGCGGAACATATTGAACACTTGCGCAGGACCTTTGAGAAGTGCCAAAGGTATGGTCTCTCTCTAAACCCTCAGAAATCACTGTTTGCTTTAGAAGAAGGTAAACTGTTGGGACACATCGTGACAAAGGTTGGGGTGAAAATTGACCCCAAAAGGGTAGAAGTTATAAACGACATATCTTTCCTCATAAATAAGAAAGAGGTCCAAGTGTTCCTTGGGCGTATCAATTTCTTGAGAAGGTTCATTCCAAACTATGCAGAGATAGGTTGGCATATAACTGAGATGCTCAAGAAGAATAATAAGATAAAATTGTCTCCCGAGTCACGTGAGGCTTTTAACAAGATTAAGACCGCCTTTGCATAAGCTCCAGTGTTGGCTGGACCAGATTATGCCAAACCTTTCATGATATTTTCATTCTCATCTCCTCACACCGTTGCAGCAGTATTGTTACAGAAGAATGAAGAGGGGTATGAGCAACCTATTGTTTTCTTCAGTCAGGTGCTCCGCGATGATGAGTTAAAATATAACATCCTGGAGAAACAAGCTTATGCCCTGGTTAAATATCTCAAAGCATTTCGAATGTATGTCTTGCAATCCTCCATTACTGCATTTGTTCCCACGGCAGCTGTAAAAGACATCCTGATTCAGGGAGATAGTGAGGGAAAAAGAGGAAAATGGATTGCAAAGATACAAGAATATGAGTTTGAAATACGTCCTACCAAGCTAATAAAAGGACAGGGATTAGCTAAGATCCTGTCAGAATCAAATTGTCAGGCTTTGGGGATTAACTTATCTATGGTAGCAAATGAGGAGCCTGGGAAAACAGACGAACTATCTGGGATAGAAACAACTACACAGAAAACTCAGATGAAGTACCTCCTCAGTCCTTGGTACAAGGAAGTTGTAGAATATCTTTTGACTCTTAGATGCCCCCCTAGCTATGACAAAGAAAAATATATAACGTTGAGGTTGAAGTCACAGAAATTCATTATAGCCAATGGCCGTTTGTATTGGAGAGACCCTTCAGGCATCCTGCTCTTATGCCTTACCGAGAATGAAGTGGAGGAAATAATGGTAGAGTTCCATGAGGGCATCTGTGGCGGTCACTACAGCTGGAGAGCCACTGCCCATAAGATTTTGAAAGCTGGTTTTTTCTGGCCCAAGCTCTTCGGAGATGTTTTTGCTCGGGTCAGAGCCTGCGAAAAATGTCAAAAATTCGCAAAAAGGCAGAAGTTTGCACCATTTCCCATGATCCCTGTACACATAGATGAACCATTCGAACAGTGGGGAATTGATTTTATTAGAGAAATTCATCCTGCATCAAGTGGGCAACATAAATGGACATTAACAGCCACCGACTATTTCACTAAATGGGTGGAGGCTGTGCCAGCAAGGAATGCAACAGACACAGTAGTGATTAAATTTCTGGAAGAGAACATTATCTCGAGATTTGGTTACCCTGCCAAGATTTTTATAGACAATGCCCATGATTTTAAGTCTGCTAAGTTCATCAGTTTTTGTCAGAAATATAACATTGTGTTGGGACACTCCACCGCCTACTACCCACAGGGGAATGGTTTAGCAGAATATTCAAATAAAAATTTGGTGAGAGCGTTGAAGAAAGCCATTAATGAAAATCAGAAAAACTCGGATTCCCAGCTCAAATTTGCATTATGGGCGAATAGGATCACTAGAAAGAGGTCAATGGGAAAATCCCCATACGAGCTAGTTTATGGAAGAGCAGCAATTTTCCATACAATTGGCCTTACCAGTGGCCAGATTCATGCAGGATTGTCAGGAGGAACTGAATGACATTACCAGGAGAATGAATCAGTTGGTGGAGCTGGAGGAGACTCGAAATCAAGTGAATCAGAGATTAACTGAATATCAGGAGAAAATGAAGAACCTGTTTGATTAGCATGCCAAAGACAAAAAGATGTAGGTTGGAGACTTGGTATTAAGATGGGACATATGGAGGGTCGAAAAGGAAAGCATGGAAAATTCGATCCATTATGGTTTGGTACCTTCAAAATTGTTGAACAAGGATGAAACAACACCTTCAAGCTGGAGAATCTACAGGGTGACTTGCTCGACGCCCCTGTGAATGGGAAATTCTTAAAACCCTTCTTCCAATTTTGATTCTAGCCGAAAAGGTCTGATGTATTATATTGTACATTATTCAGCTGCTTTTATTTTAATGTTGTTTGTTTTGAAGTATCATGAAGAAGAAGGAAAGGTGCTGAGGAGTCGTGTCTACACAGAAGGGGCTAACAGATGGTCTGCAAAGTTCTCAACATGTTTGAGGACAAACGCGTCGTCCCCAAATGGAGCCAATGCTGATTATATCATTCACCCCTTAAATCCTAAGAAAGATTATAAAGGTAGATTACCCGACAGTATTAAGAGGCTAATGTTTCAAAGGGTGTGAGAGAGAAACAAAATCAAAATGAGTCGTATATGAAAAGGGGACAAGCGCACATTATAATAAGGTGGGAGGATGTCAAAGATCTTAACCGAAATAACAAAAGTATGAAAGGCGCAAAGGAAATGATATGGGGCGGGACCCGCTCGTGTTTGGCACACACGTGATAAAGGAACATACGAACAATTCTGGGGGGGTCATAGATGGTAGGGGAAAGGCGGAAGTTCCCCCCCCTGGAATTCTGATGACGTGGCAAGACAGATGCCAGGAGTCAAGCACTATGTGGGGAAAACGGCCGTGGGTCTGAAGCCGTTACAAAGACCACCTCGCATTCCTCATGGGCTTGATCCCAAGGTACAACTGTCACCACGATCCAACGGTAAGGTAAGTCCTAGGACACCCGATACAAGACCAGTACCGGAATTTAACCCGACGCGCAGTATCCACCTAACTGAAGTTTGATACCGAATCCCCCGATGCCACACGTCTCAATGTCAGCGTATTTATGACGTCAGCCCTATTAGCATCACCCTGACCTCACTTTCCGAGATGTTTTCAGATTTTATAACCTTGTTCCATGATTTACTGTGGTAAAATACTCTCATTTTACGGTTACTGTATAAGCAAAAGCGTGAGCGCCCAGTACCAGGTCTGCCCAGTCGTTATCAATCTCTCTGCGTCGTTTTCCCGAGAATTATCCCTACTTCACAGGTATTCCATCCCTTTTACACTATATGGTTTCCTTTCGCTTTTAATTTTTATAATTGTCATGGGTAAAGTCACGGTCAAGAAGTCAGAGCCCGAAACTCCCCAAGCCCGTGAGTCCAGGGCTGCCCCTGGACCTGAACCTTTCACAGATTTGCAAGTTGACATCCGAGATCCTCAATACCCGTTTTTCATTAGCCGCATCAAGCGAAGTATCAGGAGCAGATTCAAGGAAGCTTTGGAATGTCAGAAGGCGACAGAGAAAGAGTCCGCGCGCAGCATGGCTTTGAGCAGTTTGGAAAAGGTAGTGGCCAGTTTGGAGCAATTCGAGATAGATTGGACAGAGATAACACTTACCGGGCTCCCATCATGCTGGGAGCCTTCCAATGGAGTCCTACAGCCACTACTAGTGTATGAATGCCGACTGATGGAAGCAATGAATCAGAATGACATACCTTCCGAAAAGTCTGCTCGACTTAAAGCTGAACTATAGTTTCGGTTCTTGGCAAAGAATTCTCGCTTCTTCATCAAGTGAAATATAATATTCCTACTCAGGTGAGTTACGACAAACTTACTGAAGTTTACATTTAGGCAGATGCTTTCACCGAAATACCTGAGCCTGCAGCCGACACCTAGCAGAGGTGTACAAGTCATGCTAGTTTGTTAGCCAGCTCTTCTACAACCATCGTACCGCCTTCTTCAGCCACTGCCTCAACTCTTTCACCACCACTGAAAGTGTCAACTCATGATTTGGCCCGCGTGGCCTTCTGTTTTTATTTTTATTTTTACTTTCAATATCCGAGTGAGATTCATATTTCACTCTTGCAAATTTTACTTTCTTTTAGACAATTATGATATCTTCTGTAGAAATGGCCACAAGCCTGGATTGAAATGATGGGAAGTGTTTTATTCTCATCATAAATTTTGATGTTTTGATCAGGAGTTAAAACTGCATACTAGCACGTGGAAAAGATATTTTCCCAAAATATCTTTCCGCGTATGTTCTTGAAAAACTCTATAAATGTAGTAAGCAGGGACTGATATGAGGTTCCAGATTTTCAAAAGAACTAACTGGAAAAGAACTCTCTGAGTATTTTTGTATGAAATTTGATATTAATGTTGAAGATCCCATTAGGATTTATTGAAAAGGAGTTTTGTCGATATTGGGGATTCTGATCGGAGTGCTCCACAGTTTGTAGCTCTTCCTTATGTTTTATAATACAAATGTTCATTTCATCCATTTCCATACTTCTCATATCTATGTTCTGGAATGTGAGTGCTCATATGTTTAAATGTGAATTTATCGTTGTTGATACTCATATTTACTCATGTCTAGTACTTTAAATATGGCTCAAGCAGGATATTCTGTTTCATTCTTTACTTCTACCAACTTTCTTATGATATTAGCAGCAATGGAGCTCTGTCTTTAAAATTGTTCTCATGTATGGATTCTTATTATTGCATAGCCCTAGTATATGTGAATACTTGTTTCTAGATTGAGCTTCCATTACAGTTAATGCCCATTACACTTTCTTACACAGCCATCACCCTCCTTTTATTAACCTCTGTGAATTATTCTAGAATTCAGCCCCCTTTTCAGCGTTCTGTCTTAAAATTGTCTGATACATTCACATATCAAAGTTTACTCTCTATTACTACAGTGTTACTCTTACTGTGTTTAAGTTTTGAGAGTCTTAGTTCCACTTTCACCAAATCTTTTCACTTAAGATGTTATAGCATGAGAGCTCCTTCTTGTCAACCCTTATAAGTTGAACTATATGCTCCTTGCTGATTAAGATGTCCGAGGCACTGGTCTTTGTACAAATCAAGACTGTCTCTAGGAGCGACAACATGGGGAAGTAACTCTATTCTCAATATGATAGTTCTTAAGAGTGGCCGAAATTTTATGACTTGTGAATTGAAGCCCTCCGTCTGTTATTACTTCCATTGGTAATTTGTATCGCACAAATAGTTCAAACATTAAATTAATCACTACCTCCTCTGTAGCAAATGGAAAGGCTACCACTTCAACCCATTTTATTACATAATCCATGCAAACCGATATGTATAATTTTTTATTTGATGGTGGGTTGAAGTGGCCAAAAAACTCCACCGTCCATCGTTCGAAGGGTTTCACCACCACTTGCAGTTGTAGGGGAGTTTCGTCAACTTGGCCGGGACGACCCATTCCTTGAAAACTATCACAGGCTTGGACATACTTTTTGCGTCTTTAAATATTGTTGGCAAATAATAGCCCATTTGAAGAACTTTATGTCTAATTCGGCTATTTGCAAAGTTTCCTCTACAGGGTTCATCATGACAAGCCTTCAGGATGTCATAGATTTCATCTTCTCTGATGCACCTTCGAATTTGAAAATCAGAACCAATGTGGAAAAGATAACCACCGATCCAAGAAAAACGTGCACTGTGTTGTATGATCAATTTCCTTTCTCATGGTGATAGATGTGTTGGTAATTTCCCTACGGCCAAGTAATTTCCCACATCAACGTACTAGGGTGCTTTTATTGTCACGGAAAATTGATGCTCATCTGGGAATTGGTCGTCCACCGGCTGATGGTCATCTACTATAGGTACTCGAGACATGAATTCTGTCACAAAGTTTTCTTTTATTGGTCGATCCTTGATGGTGATATTATATTCCTGTAACAACAATAACCATTGAGTCACCCGACAATTAGTAATGGGTTTGTTATCTAAATATCTAATAGCAGAATGATCAGTGTAAAGAAAAACTGGATAGCCTGTTATATAATGTCGGAATTTATTAATAGCATGTATAATAGCTAAAAATTCTTTTTCTGTTACTATTTAGTTTAACTCAGTAGGAGTGAGGTTTTTGTTGATATAGTAGATAGCATAAGGTTTTTTGTCTTCCTCTTGTCCAAGAACAACGCCTATGGTTGTGTCTGATGCATCTGAGGAGATGTGAAAAGGTAGCTCCCAGTTTGGTCCTCTTAATACTGGTGTTGTCAAAAGGAGTTCCTTGAGACCCGCAAACACAACATCACAATTGTTAGACCATTCAAATTTGACATTGGATGTTAAAGTGTACAAAGGTGCAACTATGTTTGAAAATTTTTCTACAAACCCGTGATAATACCCTACATAACCGATAAAAATTTGTACCTATGTTTGTGTGCTGGGCGTAAAAAATTTACGAATTACCTCAATCTTCAGAGGATCCACCTAAATTCCTACCGCAGAAGTGTAGTGTCGTAAAGTTACACCTTCAGTCATCATCATATGGCATTTTTCATTACTTAAACACAGCCTGGTAGCGATACAATGTTAAAGGATTTTTTCTAAAATTTTCAGAGCTTGATCAAAATCATCCCCAAATGGAGTAAGATCATCCATATACAACTCAATTCCCTCATTGATTAGGTAAGAAAAAATACTCAATATTTCTCTTTGGAATGTCGCGGGAGCATTGCATAGTCCAAAGGGTAAAAATATATATGTGAATATCCCCCATGGGAAGCTAAACGTAGTTTTATCTTGGTCTTTCAGAGAAATCTGAATCTAATTGTAACCACTGAAACCATCTAGAAAATAAAATAATCTATTTCTAGCCAAAGTATTAAGGATTTAGTCTATGAAAGGAAGGGGAAAATGGTATTTTTGGGTAGCCTTATTGAGTTTTCTATAATCTACACAAATCATCCATTTCCCATTTTTATTAGGGACTTCTACTAACATGGAAACCCACTGACTATATGAAATTGAGTATATGAAGTTTACATCCAAAAATTTCTGCAATTCTTGTTTCACAATGTCTTTGAGGTGTGGATTCAACCTCCTCTGGGTTTGCCAAATAGGACGGATGTATTTTTTTATATAGATGTGATGGGTGCATAGGTGTGGGTCAATACCTTTCATGTCCAAATATTCCCAGGCAAAATACTGCTTGTATTTATGGAGAACCACGATTAGTTTCTGTTGTTGATGTTTTTACAGACCAGCATTAATATTAATGGTTTTTCCTGTTTCTATTTCAATTTGAATGTTGTTATGGACAACAATTGTGGGAATATGATTGTCATTTAAATTTTCTAAGGGGTCTTCTTGTGCATAATTATCAAGCAGAGCTTTTAGCATTTGGCATGTTGGGTTTCCAATAACAACTGGTTTATTGATGAAGCTACTGATTGCATCGTCCTCTAATTGATTTTTAAGTCCCAGAGCTTCATCTAAGGAAATGGGAGAATGTGTATTTTCTTCTTGATATCTAGGTAGGTGTAATTGAAAATTTACAACAAGCGGACTGGGTTTAGCCAGAGGAGCCAAAATAATATCCTTGACATTGTTTCCTCTCGCAATCATCATGTTTCCAGTTCGACATCCTATATATGCATCTGGTGTTGCTAACCACAGTCTTCCTAGTATTAGCAAATGTCCATCTAGTCTAATTCTTGGGTTAATGACCAGGAAGTCTACAAGATATCCCTAGGAGCCTACAAAGACAGTAATGTCTTCCAAAGGTCCTTCAAGCTTGACCACTGACCTATCAGCTAATTCTAGCAGGGTTGAGGTTGGTTTTAAAGTTGTGATACCAAATATATTATAAGTCTCATAATTTAGAAGGTTAATAGCTGCTCCTAAGTCTACCAACGTTTTGGAAAAGTGTAGCCTTGTACTTGGATGGTCATGACTAGACTTCTTGGATATTCATATTTAACAGGAACCTGTTTTCCTAAAATGAGGTCAAATAATGTTCCTACAATGTGAAATGTGGTTGGATCTTTTGTTTTCTCCTAGGCTTTTTCCCGCATAACTCCTTGAGCGTTTTGGCATAAATCGAGATGTTTCATATAGCCTATAGGAGTGGAATTTCTATACACAAGTTTTTCAATTCCCCTACAATATCAAACTCGGGGTAGATTGTTGGTTTGGTCATCGCTAGACTTTCAGGGAATGGAGGGTAAGTAGCTATGATTTTTTCAGCGTTCCGTTGCTCCACTATGTAAACTATCGCCATTGTTTCTGAAATAAATGTAGTCAAAGGATTTATCATAGTCTCTTATTCTTTAATGTTTTCTTGCTCTTGATAATTCTGATTTTCTTCGGGAGATACAATGCGTCCAGATCTCAACCGAAGCTCATTACATCCGAAGGGGTTTACTTCATAGATTGGATTTTAAATGATTTACACATATTGGATAGGTCTATTGTGTTGGAAATATGATTCTTATGTCTTATATGTTGTCCTTGACGGAAACTCTCTGGTAAAATATGGAGTATACGTCTTCTGGAGAAGCTCAGTAGTCTATCAGAAGAAATGTGTAATGTCTAGCAAAATATTGGTTAAATTTCATATTGCAGGTCCTATATGCGGGTTTGTACAGGCCAAGTCACGTATACACGTGGAGAAGAACGATCCAAGTCGCGTATGCCTTTTGCGCTCTAAAAAATATGATACCAGGGGGCATTACCATGGTATTAACTCACAAGATTGAGCGCTATGTCGTCTATTTGATTCCATCCAAGAATACCATCAGTAGTTGTGTGGTTTTGACTCATGGTATTGGTAAAGGCTAAATATATATAACGAGAAGAAGAACATAGTGCAAGGTGTGCATGTGTAAGGGTTGTCACTGAATACTTCTCTCTGAAGTATACATGCATGGGATGAACTCTGTTTTATTAGTAGATTTGAATCTATGATGCACCCTTCGATACAATGATGGATCAGGATCTCTATACCTGAAATGACTATGTTCTTGCATGATCTATTGAAGAGATGATTAGACCTAAGACTTGGTGCATGTTTGCTGAAGTGGAGTGAAGAAATCTGGGTAAGTTCTATAGATCTGAAACATTCTGCAGAATTAATATTTATATATCTATATGCTAGTTCGTCTTGGTAAAAGCACGTATATACTCGGCTTTGTCTCAAAAAAGGCGCATATGGAAGTCAGGGTTTTCTGAAGCTTATTGCAGAAGTTTTTTGTTTATTGCTGCTGTATTTTTGCTATCTGTCAATGAAGTCTTCATGTAGATCTGGGTTGCTTGAATGCTGTATATGCTGCTAAGTTGATTATGTACAAATCTGATGAATGAGTGAGTAAATATGTTTTATGATGTCTGAGTGATCAAGGGTTTTGCAACACTGAAAAGATATCTAACCGAAAGCCTCAAATCTGGATCTGATACTGACCATATTCTGAAAAATAGTATTCATAGATCTATACGCAATTTGGTGTAAACGAAAGTGCGTATACACGCGGGTTCAGAAAATAAAAGTAGCGTATGCATTTTAAGGTAATGAATGTTCAGGGTTGAGTTTGATTTTGTATACTGATTCTGAAATCTGGGTTATTTCTGTTGTCTAGTTACAGTGATCTCACTGTTCTGATTGAAGTAATGGGTAAAGTTTGTTTTTGTTGATCTTTATGAAGGGTTTTGTTGAATTTGTGTGATCCAGTGTGAAAATTGATGAAACGTGGTCTGCAGTGGTTCTGAGGGTTGAATTATTCAGGGCAGGAGTAGAAGCTTCCTGCCAGTAGAAGCTAGTGTTATGATCATGGGGTTGAAGCTCCCTTCTAGTAGTGGCTGGTAAACGATATCAAGGGGTTATAGCTCCCTTCCAGTTGCAGCTGGAAAACAAGAGAAGGTTGCAGCCTTCTGCAGGTAGATGCCTACGTATTGATATGAGTTTGCATCAGTACAATATTGTAAGCAGTTTTCCATATAATAAATATTGAAGACATAGACGAAAGCAGCGGTGGTTTTCTCCCGAATTGGGTTTCCACCTTAAATCTTGGTGTTCATGTGTGTTGCTCTTGTGTTATGATTTATTCTACTGTTACTGCACATATTTACTGCTTAACTAATAGATGCATAACTGATAAACTGAGTTAAAGATAGTTTCTAAAAGTTTTGCTAACAATAAAATTATATCAGCATACACAAGTTTCTATTGTTATATGCGTGTGTATACATGATTTGGGTTCATTAAAGCCGTGTATGGAATTTAGCAAGGAAAAAGTTAAAATTATCAGTAAGATCTAAATACTGTTTCACCCCTCCCTCTCAATATTTTTCCCAACATATTGTTTGGGTTAGGATTTGGTTGAGCTGGTAATTGCGGACACATATGAGGTTGAGGATTAGGAGGTAACTGAAATGGAGCTTGCAGTGTGGGCTGAGATTGAGGGATTGTCCCTAGGGGTTGATTTACCAATCTCGCAAGATGTTTCCAATTTTGAGGCCACATTGAATTATGCACGGGCGTGTTCGACCATTGCAAGGGATAGGAGTTGGTAACTGGATTTTTCCACAATGGGGTAGGATATTGGGGATTTGGTCATGGTGATCCAGCAAATGATTGATTCATCCATGGTGAAGTAGGACATGACTGAGGTTTCCAGGAAGAGTTAAAGGGTGATTGTCTCTTCCATGCATTTCCAGGATTCTGATGTTGCATGTACTCTCCAGAATAAAATGAAGAGGGATCTTACATCATACTTCGAGGATGTTATTTCCATTATCGACGTTGAGCCATCAAGTATACATGTTCTGCCTCCTCCTCGACTTATCTGAGTACAACTTTTAATCCTGGGAGTAATGGACATTGAGCTGTCGAGTGTTCTTTAGTGAAAATAGCATAGGTTCGAACCATGTCGAGTGGGCATTCCCTCTCAATATGTTTCTTTCAGCATCATGGACAGAATGTGGCCAATGCTCGCTCTGCCTCAGCTTCTATTTTTTAGCCTGCAAAACATCTAACTGTGTAGTGAGTGTTCCCAAAATGTTAGTTTTAAAATCTTCTAAAATTCTACCAATTTATATTTGCATTACACCTCCTCCAGTGGTTTTTCTGATTCGGGTGAGGGGATCTTGTACTTCAGATCAGGCTCGTGTACTACCACGTGAACACCTAATACATAGTTTAACAATATTTTCATATCCTTCTTGATAAATATCACCTCGACCCATTAAATTCAACATTTCTATCCACTCGTATTTCAAGCATTTTATTAAAGCAACTTTTAATACTTCTTTTGGTAAGGTAGTATATGGGGATCTTTGTAAATTGTACTTAAATCTCCCAATATAATCCTCTAAATTTTGATTTTCTTTTGCAATAATTTCAAAAATTTCGTATTTTAGATCCCTGGATTGACAGTAATCGTGATATTTTATAAGAAAATAAGTTTTCATTGCATCCCAAGAATCGATAGTGCCCCCTGCAAACGCCATAAACCATCGTAATGCCGCCCCCTTCAAAGTAGAAGGGATTAGTTTTAATTTCTGCATATCGGTGGTATCATCATACCCTCTTCACAAGACATCAAATTCAAATAAAAATGCATCTGGATCTTCTGAGGTCATCCCATAAAAGGTTGGAATATTTTGAAAAGGGATGGCCTTCATCAGGGCATTAGCCATTGGATCAACAATGAGGTATTCTAATGTGGAAGTCTTGTTTTATTTTATTTTAATTTCCATTTGATCAGATATCTACCAGTAACCTTCATGGATTTCTTGATTAGGAGGTATTATTTGAACTAGGGAGTTATGGATACTAATTGGCTCTCTAGGGGGTTTTACTATACTGCATAATTCTGGGATATCATGTGTTTTCTCTTCTATCAAGATCACAGGAGATTTGGATATTGAGGATTGTGGATCTGCTCCACTGGTCTCTCCTTCTCCTTCTGTTAAATTACATGAATATCCCTCTTTTAAAGGGCTAGAGTTTTGAGCAAATGTGCTTTGAAAGCTTTTCTTAGATCCTTCAATTTTGTTGTGAATCTCAGCGTGAGTTGTAGTTGGTGATTCTATTGCTTGAGGGATTGCAGTAGAGCCCTTCCCAGATACTGTTCGGGGTCCTACTGATGCCTGAGATTAAGATTTTTGGATATTTTTTTCAATAAAAGTTGTTATCCCAAGGCTCACCGATCGCTTGGTTTTTGTGGTTTTTCGGGCTATTTTTTTTTCTATTTGTTGGACACCTAATCCTCCAAGGGTAGGTGTGGAAGCCGAACAGTCAAAGAGGAGTCCAAGTGATCTTGGAATGTGGAATCCAAGGGTTACACCAATGTAATATAAATACACATCTATGGTTAAAAAAATGATATCTCATGCCTATATTTCCTACTTGTGTGTGTTTGACATAGTTGTGTTTAACATGGTATCAGAGCTGCAGGTGAGACCCTGACATTTTAAGATACTTCCATATCTATTCCCGGCACTCCTACCCGTGTAACTTCATCTCTACCTCTCGTCCTGCTCCTAAAATTATTGTCACCGTCCCACTGCAAACTCTGCGCATTACTCTCCCCTCTCACTGTCAACTTCCTAATGCCATCTTACACTCTCGGCATAGTTGGCTCTATTTTTACATAGTCGACCTTGCCTCTTCAGCCCTCGACTATGCTCCTCACACCAACTTCAAGGGTGTCATGATCATAGCTTTTGGTACAAGCTGAAGAAGATCCTATGCGACCCATCGACCCTTTGCAGCCAAATTTAAAAAAAACAAGTTTATTCTTTATGTGACTATACGCATATTTACTCCCGACAGAAGTATATTTATTTTGAACAAGTTTTTTATAGTTCTTGGCTCTATCCACAACATTCCACTCCCCTCCGCACCTGCATCAGCCTCCCACTCCTCTCCTCCTGCAGCCCCTTCCCCATAGGTCTCACCTCCGTCTTCGTTCACACCTCTCTCCCCGTCAACTCACCACCGCTCTCCCTGTAGGCTCCCTTCCTCCCCGACTCACCTATGCTCTCCCCGTCTGCATGCACTTCCCACCTTGGTCCTCAAACTTTTTCGTCACCTCCCTCCGGTTATCTGCTCACAAGAGCTTCAGCGCACAACTGGCACTTGACGCTAAACTATTGGCCCATCTCCGTGGCCACTCTCATGGTTGCGTTTTGTGGCATTGACACCAAAAGTTCCTCTTCCACTAGAATTCGCACGACTCAGACTCTAGTCGACCGTGCCCCTCATTTTTGTTGGTCCCTAGTCGAATGTCTTGAGACAGAAACAATGAATTAATTGTTGCATGGATTTTGATGGATGGTGTTTAGAAAAGATTTCAATGAACCTTACATGAATCTAGAAACCATATTGGGCCGGACAAGAGAAGAGTGAATTTTCCTCGCTGCACCATGAGCAAAATGTGATTGGCATGTTGAGTTGTTTTCAAGATTGAAGTAATGTTCACACTGATTTCATGCTTCTTTTGAAAACTATGTTGAAGTTTTTGAGATTCGTATTTCATATGTGAGTTGGGCCTTTTTGATGTTTGCATTATGGTGGGCATAAGTTGATTTTTTATGGCTTATAATGGGAATACGTATGAAATATAAAATACATATGAATGATATATGATAAAGGCTATTTATGACATGGATGATATGGATGAAGTTTGTTATGGTTTAGAAAATGAATACATGGATGAGTTGTAATGACATGAATGAGTGTTGGTTTTAAAGGCATATGAAAAAAAAAGAAAAATTGGTTAAAATCTATAGGTGTGAAAGGGAGTAAATGTCTTGGACAAGACAATAAGATCGATTATCAAAAAGCCAACAAAGAAAGTACATTCCAACTTTTAATTTTTGTGAGTTGGATAATTCAACATTATTTTACCATTTGTTAAGATTGATTTGTTGAAAATGGTTCCTATTGGAGGAATATTAGAGTTACTTAATACTTTTATATTCTCTACAATGGATAATACAATAAAAGTCAACAAAGCTACTCTCAGTGACATCCAAAATTTTCTAAAAAATGCACAAGACAAGATTGAATTTTTGTAGCTTGAGTCAGAGCTTTAGAAAAAGAGTTGTCATTATGAACTTGTTCTTGTTCAAAACATTGAGACAAACTCTCATCAGCAACAAGAAATTGGTCAGATCATTGAGCCCAATACAAGAGCATATTTATATGTAGATACAAAATCTCACGCTTCACTTCCAAAGTCCATCATCAAACCTTGGGAAGAGCTTGTCCATAACAATCACAAAAGAGGTCTTGGATATGACAAGGATGTGTCCTTTCATATTCCAAACTACTCCAAGCCCATTCAATTTCAGAGTGTCAGATTTCTTGATGATAGATCACCTTTAGCTGTTCTAGATTATGCTCCTCTTCCACAGTAGCAACAATAGATTGTAAAATTCCAACACTATGATCGAGTTGGCCATATGAAAGATCATTGTTTCGATCTTCACCCATGCAAGCACTGTGGTTGCCACACCCAGTATTCACACATATGCCTTAGAAACAAGCCTCCTATAAGAACAAAGATTCATCTTGGATGGATCTCTTCTTGGAAATGGGCATCAACAACCAAGAAGATGTTTAAGACATATTTCGAAACTTTTTCTAGAATATTGCACAATCTTGCAGTTGAGTTTTTGCCAGGATTTCTACCTTGTACCTGATAGGGGGGAAATGGTGCTCATCTACAACCTTCGAACCCACATCAAGCAAGCCTGAGCCACAATCTGTCATTCCAGATTCAGAGTTGTAGAGATAGACACATATGCCCATGGGCATGCCTTTGGTTGGTGGTCAGCCTTAAACCATCTATGCAAGGTTAATATTCTTATTCTTCAAAGAATTCAGGACACTCCCTTTAGCAGAAGACTTCAACTTCTTACCAGTTTTGGTAGAGTTCTAGGAAATGCATCAAGCATTCCAGAGTTTGTGGTCATCCTTAAACCATCGTAGGTTGTAGACATCCCTTCTTCTAGGTTGAAGGTCTCCCTCTTAAAAATATGAGTGACACTTCCTCTAGCATAAGACATCAGCTTCTTGCCAGATTTGGAAGAGTTTTGGGAACTGCACTAAGCGTTCTAGTGTAGGTGGTCATCCTTAAACAACCTCTTTATGCCAAAATTTCAGAGATCTCATTATGACTAAGTTCTTCCATGCATACTTTGCCATTTTTGTATTACAGCTCTCTTCTTGGACTCACACATACCCCTTCGGATTAAGAGGGTGAATGTTGGACACCTAATCCTCTATGGGTAGGTGTGAAAGCCGAACAGTCAAAGAGGAGTCCAAGTGACCTTGGAATTTGGAATCCAAGAACCATGCCAATGTAAAATAAATATAAATCTATGGTTAATAAAATAATATCTCATGCATATATTTCCTACTCGTGTGTGTTTGACATATATGTGTTTAACACTTTTACTATATGCACGCTTACATTAACTCTTTACTATGCATCAATACTTTAAATAGAAAAAGAAACTACATACACACTTACATATCCTAATCACTGTTGGGTCAATTTACTATTGCAAATTAACACAAGTATTTAATATCAATCCATGTTGGTGAACTTAGAAGCATCCCCAAAGTATATGGGTTTCAATCACAATCAAATTTAGAAGATAAACTTATTGCTGGTTAGTGAAATGCATATTACAAATATACAAACTAATTTAATTAATTTCTAAAAAATGGATTAAGATATATGGAATAATAATCAAGAGGCTCTAAGCTTAGAGATCCTGGTTGTCCTTAATTACTGGTTGCATAAATCGTTAATAGCATTGTGAAAACATGAAAGCAGGAAATATAATACTAAACAATAGGTTAAGATATATGGAATAATAATCAAGAGGCTTTAACTTTAGAGATCCTGGTTGTCCTTAATTACTGGTTGCATACATCGTTAACACTATTGTGAAATCATGAAAGCATGAAATCTAACTTCTAAACAATGGATTGAGATATATGGAATAATAATCAAGAGGCTCTAACTTTAGAGATCCCGGTTGTCCTTAATTACTGGTTGCATACATCATTAATACCATTGTGAAAACATGAAAATAGAAAATATAATACTAAACAATATGTTAAGATATATGGAATAATAATCAAGAGGCTCTAACTTTAAAGATCCTGGTTGTCCTTAATTACTGGTTGCATACATCGTTAACACTATTGTGAAATCATGAAAGTAGGAAATCTAACTTCTAAACAATGGATTAAGATATATGGAATAGTAATCAAGAGGCTCTAACTTTAGAGATCCTAGTTGTCCTTAATTACTGGTTGCATACATCTTTAATACCATTGTGAAAACATGAAAGCAGGAAATAATAAATCTAAGTAAACTAGTTCACAAATTACAGCTATGAAAAATAAGAAGTGCACTTAGCTCGGTGTGGGGGCCCTTCCACCCTTGCCTTGCGCATTGAAAGTAAACTCAACTACTCAAGACTTCAAGAAATCAATCAGCATGTAGCAGCATCAAAATATGGTAGAATAGTTCTTCTATTATGTCTTCAAGTCTCAAAGATAATAATAATAAGTCATACAAGTTCCAATTCTATTCTACTATCTTCCCACTTGGAGAAAGAGCACTCCTATTTATACATGAGTGCTTTGAAAACAAGATAAGAAACTCATAATTACAAATCCACTTTTCTCTCAACCAATATCCCTATAATTACAAGATATGATCCCTTCAAATCCTCACTCATATCTCACAAATCTTGGATAAGATATGTTATCCAAATCTGCATGATCTTCTCCTTGGAATCTTCCATGATCTTCTCCTTGAAATCTCCATAATCTTCTCCTTAGAATAATCTTGAACAATTATCCTTTGAATTATTGAAATAGTGGAGGAAATATTCAAGAGGATTTTGAATAATTCTTCCAAATAATCCTACACAATTACAAAGCTCATCCACATTTAGGATATTAGTGAAATATGTCAATTTTCCAATAATTAATCATACATTCTCTAATAATATTAAAAGTAAATAAATTGGAAAATAATGAGGTGAACCCATGGAAATGGTATGGTGAATGGATAAATGAGGTGATGGAATGTGAGAAATGGCAAGGATAAACATGATGAAAATGTGACAATTACGAGGTCCAACATACCCCCAAACTGAACTTGTTGCATGTCCTCATGCAACCTTGCATGGATACAAACTTTTGGCTTTGCATGATTATGGTTTCTAACTATGTATCATTCCAAGATGTGAAATACATGTACTGCAAGGGATATTTTCTATGGTTGGTTCTTGTGTTAACAACCATGAATATATCAAATGTTGGTTCTTGTGTTAACAACATTCATTTCTTTTCTTTTCTAACACATGTACTGAAAAATGATAAGTCATGTACTGGAAATGATAAGTCATTAATATGCATAAGAAAAACTTTTCTCATATTTTTGAATCATACGAAAATAGATATCAATGTATTTGAATCAATTGCAACGAAGTGTAGTTTGGAAGAGTCATGTTGGTCTATGTGAGGTGATAAATGGAATGAAATGGTTATGAATATCCCCCCCAAACTGAAGATGTGTTATGTTTACGAAAAGGTGAAAGATGATGTAATATGGCTAGGGAATTTTCCAAATTTATTTACTTTCAACATGTAAGAAAATTGTTTGATTAAAAATTAGAAAATAACATACCTTCACTTACCCAAACAGTTGATGAACTATGCAATATGTATGTAGTTGCTGCTTCTGCTTCTAGATCTGGAAAATGTCAAGCTGATTTTCATGAGAGAATATATCATGCTGCTAGATCAGGAAAATATCGTGGTGTTGGATCATGTGAATATCATGCCGATGGATGAAGTGAAGGAATCTGAATTGTTGCTGCTAGATAAAGTGAAGGAATATTTACTACTGCTTGGTTGTATGAATTTGAAAATGATGCCTGAAAGTGGAACTGTCGTACTCTCATATGGCTGAAGGAATGCTGTCGCAACTGCTGATGGAGTCATGAAAAATATATATAATCTTCAACTGCTTCAAAAATCTGATGGTACAATTCTAGTCATGCAAATGAATGTGTTGATGTCGAGCATGAAAATAAGGCTTTGGATTACTGACCATTAATGGATGTCGTTAACCAATGCGAGGAAAACTCACCATTGATGTCAATGAGTGCCACGGTACCCTAGTACATCTTGCGAAGTGAGAATAAATGATCTGATGTCGAGCCACTTGCAAGATCCAACGATCAAGGGACATTGATGTATTCCCATGACTGTCGGCGAGAGAACCTGTCATTAGGGCATACAAGCCTCAAGGTACTAATGATGACTCTAGTCTCTATCCCAGATAAGGTGCTGAAGTCGATGGGTCGAGACTTGTTGAAAGGTGGGCCTTAAGGAATCTCACATCAGTCAACGTGATTTTATACAAAAATGATTGGTAGGACTATAGATGAAAAGATCTCAAAATCAGGCAGTGTATATGGTAGGGCAATGTAATCATGGAAAAAGAGCTTGATACTTTTATTGACAAGGAAAAAAAAGTGAACTGAAAAATAAGAAGGAAATGATGTATGCTGTTTAGAAAAATAGGCATGTATGAAGTCATGAAGGATAAGGAAATGGAAGATGGCTGCAACATTGGGATGATTAAGGCGCTTGGAAGGAAAAATGTGAGTAATCATGACGCAAAAGGATTTTGTGTAATGGGAAATGTCATGATATGTGCAACGAAGAATTAGTTCCTTCAAGCATCCAATGATGCATGTTTCATTGTGATCACTTTTGCATTAGATCGTCTTTCAACTTTGAAAAACTTAGCACCATTCCTGCAAAAAAAATTGTCACCTTTGTGTGCCATCTCCATCGATCATTTCTGTATGAAGTGACTTAAAAACAAATTAGCTCATTTTCAAGAATTTATGAAATGTCCATTTTCTAATTATTTGTCAAAATTACACTAATCATGGATGAATAGGGTGCTGCATCGTAATGTTGAAGTTTTTTGCATAAGCTTCGCTTTGACCTACACATAACACCAATCTCATCACTTGTTAGATGCAACCAATCAACATACTTTTATTATACCCCAAACTGAAAGTATTGCATGTCCTCATGCAATGTAATCATAAATCAATGTGGGGCAAAATTTTTTATTATGTTGATTTTTTTTTTTTTAATAACAAAATTAAAATGAAAATTTTATTTTCTCATTTATGATTGGTGTTGAATTTATTTATTTATTTATTTAAGCAACAAATTTAAAAACAATTTTTTTATTTTTATTATTATCTTTTTATCAAAAATAATATATAAATAAATAAAAAGACAATTTTTATTTATTTATTTATTATTTATGTTGATATTTTTAATTTTATTTTTTAATCAACCAATTTTAAAAAAAAAATTTAATTATGTTGATTTTTTTTAAATAACAAAATTTAAAAGAAAAATGAAATTCATATTAATATTAATATTATTATTATTTTTATTTTTATTTATAACAACAAATTAAATAAAACATAATTTATTATTTGAATTGAGTTCTGTTTATTTAAAAAATAATAATAATAAATAAATAAAACAAATTTATTTATTTATTTATATTTTTTTTAAAGGATCCCAACATTAAAAAAAAAAATTAAACAAACCCTGCCAATCATAAAATACCAAACACACAAATGCCAAATGCTTGCGTTAACCTTTTCTGCTTTGAATTTTTGGTAAGTCAAAGACCTACTGTTCCGTCATCCGCATGATTTGATTTGCAGCTCCCACGCTCTGCGGGCCTGCACCCTCCATCAGGTTCCACCACAACGAATTTAGTTGCACCAATCAATAGCGATATACCCAAGGAACCGATGTTTGTAGATGTTAACAGCCATTTCAAATTGAAATTTTTAAATGTTGGACATGAGATAGCTGTGCAAAAGCGGCCATTCTTTTCTGCAGTTCAGAGGCGTTGGCTCCCACTATTCTGTTAACTTAATTTGAATTTGGGCATCACTTTAATTTTTTTCATTTCTTCCACATCGACTAATCAGGAACAAGATTCGGGTTTCAAGCCACAGAAGAGAAGATTATCAAAGGTTCAAGCCACGCAACAAAATTCTGTTCTGTTTCAGTGGTGAACGAAGTGCAAAATGATCAAAAGTTAAGCACTGGCCTCCTGCCTTCAAAATTCGAGCTCTCGCTATATTTGTGAGTGGGCATAAACAAATCTCATCCTGTACCTATACCCCTTGGTGACCCCAGTGATCTCAATCTCCATAGCTTCTACTGTTGGCAAGCTGGCGCAGTGGAAGACACAGAGAAATGCGGGATGTAGCTGCCAGCTGCTTCTTGAAAATCGGAATTAGTGTTATCGCATTCTGCAAAATTCAGATTAAAATTCTCTCAGCCCGATTTTTTATGCATTTTCTAGGATTTTGTGTTTTTTTCTGAGGGAGCTGCGATGGCGGAGGGAGAGGAGGTGATAGATATCTACTCCTTGTGGGCGGTTCCCGGGCACGCTGCCTTCTCCTTTATCCTGCTTACAATGCTCAAATCCGTACTCTCGCTTCAAATGATTCATCAAATGTCGGATGTCCAATTGGTGAGCCAGCCTCTCTCACAAATTCTTGATGCGGCAAAGCTCAAAGGAAAGATCTGCGATTTTTTCTGTGTGCTGCGGCAATGCTCAAGGGAAGGGTCTGCGACTCTTTTCACTTATACAAAACATGTTTTTTCTTTTTCTTTTTTTTGGTTGCCATCCGGCCATCAATTTGATCTGCATGGTCGTTTTTAGGTGGAATCCCTCAGCAGCCGAAGACTGCCATTGGCCATGAATAAATTAGTAAGATATTGGGTTAAATTTGGTCGAAAACCAAAAAAAATCAGTGGTTTATATGAATGTTTAATGATATATTTTTTTATTTGTTTTCGTTTGAATTATTATTATTATTATTATTATTATTATTTTGTGGTTAATTGTTTTTATTTTTTATTTGAATGGTTTTATTTTGTTTTAATGTTGTTGCACGTTTTATTTTTGTTTGTTTCATATTTTTATGTGTTGATCTATTTTGGATGTCTTTTATTTCATTTTTTTTATTTTTTTTTTATTTTTGTTTTTTAATATTGCTTTAATTTGTTTTTGATTGTTTTAAATTTTTATTTGAATGAGTTTGTTTCTTTTCTTTTTTTTTTAATTAAAAATCTTTAAAAAAATGAAATTAAATCATATTTAAGAAATTGTTAGTTTTCAAAATCAAAATGATTTTTTTTTAATAATATATATATATATATATATATATTATAATGAAAATCTAAAAAAAACTAAATTTTATTAAATTCTTAAACTCGGATGATTTTATTGAAAAATGGACACACTGATTTGTGGTTTTAAAGATGTTTTTGATCAAGCATATTGCAAATCTCAATTTATTCATTCTTGAAAATGTTTATTGACAACCTACTTTCTGATCCTCGAGATCGTGTGAAAACGTAGGAGGAGAGTATACTTATTCAAAACTGAAGAAAATAATATCCTACTTACTCTATTGCAGAAAAATAATTTTTCTTTTCAAGTATAGGAAAATTTCCAATGCATCCATCTGTGTAACAAGATGAGAATTAAACTCACATCCAAGTTTGAAAAATGTACTTTAATAAACTCTTCGATATGAAAATTTATCTGCTCATAAGAATTTGATGAGAAAGAACATTGAAAAATGGAGTGGTATTGTGACCAAGTTTTAAGATGATCTTTGTTTGCTTGGCTCTCCTTAGCTATCATGTCACAAAATTCTTCGAGTGTCTCTTGTTCAAAATCTGAAATGCATGGGGAATCTTGTGATATACATGCTAGAAACTTTTCAATTTCAGGTTCTAATGTTTGATCGTCAAATGTGATCCATGACTCATTCATCTCCTTACTAGAAGAAGATTCTTGAGGATCCTCTTCGTCGACGCTTTGTTTCTCTTCCAACTTCTGAATTGAAGATTCATCCCTAGTGATCACTCTAGATTGTGGACAAGGATTTAAGAAGATTCTTGTCATGACATACCCTCCAAATGGCTTCTTTAAGAGCATTTAGTTTTAGATCTTGTTGGGCAAATGAATTTTTTTTTTTTTTTTTTATGGAGGTTTTGTTTAATGCATCTATTCTTCTAATCTCTATCCTAGGCATGAGAAAACTTAACTAAAAGAAATACTATGTTTTTGTTTTTTTTTGTTTTATGTGTTTTCTAAACAATCTTCCTAATTGACTATGTTGAAGTATGCTTCCCTGGCAACGACGCCAAAATGTTGGGTCAATTTACTATTGAAAATTAACGCAAGTATTTAATATCAATCCGGGTTGGTGAACTTAGAAGCATCCCCAAAGTATATGGGTTTCAATCACAGTCAAATTTAGAAGATAAACTTATTGATGTTTAGTGAAATGCATATTACAAATATACAAACTAATTTAATTAACTTCTAAACAATGGATTAAGATATATGGAATAATAATCAAGAGGCTCTAAGCTTAGAGATCTCGGTTGTCCTTAATTACTGGTTGCATACATCGTTAATACCATTGTGAAAACATGAAAGCAGGAAATCTAATACTAAACAATAGGTTAAGATATATGGAATAATAATCAAGAGGCTCTAACTTTAGAGATCCTGGTTGTCCTTAATTACTGGTTGCATACATCGTTAACACTATTGTGAAATCATGAGAACAAGAAATCTAACTTCTAAACAATGGATTAAGATATATGGAATAATAATCAAGAGGCTCTAACTTTAGAGATCCCGGTTGTCCTTAATTACTGGTTGCATATATCATTAATACCATTGTGAAAACATGAAAGCAGGAAATCTAATACTAAACAATAGGTTAAGATATATGAAATAATAATCAAGAGGCTATAACTTTAGAGATCCTAGTTGTCCTTAATTATTGGTTGCATACATCATTAACATTATTGTGAAATCATGAAAGCAGGAAATCTAACTTCTAAACAATGGATTAAGATATATGGAATAACAATCAAGAGGCTCTAACTTTAGAGATCCTGGTTGTCCTTAATTACTGGTTGCATACATCGTTAATACCATTGTGAAAACATGAAAGCAGGAAATAATAAATCTAAGTAAACTAGTTCACAAATTACAACTATGAAAACTAAGAAGTGCACTTAGCTCGGTGTGGGGGCCCTTCCACCCTTACCTTGCGCACTGAAAGTAAACTCAGCTACTCAAGACTTCAATAAATCAATTAGCATGTAGCAGCATCAAAATATGGTAGAACAGATCTTCTATTATGTCTTCAAGTCTCAAAGATAATAATAATAAGTCATACAAGTTCCAATTTTATTCTACTACCTTCCCACTTGGAGAAAGAGCACTCCTATTTATACACGAGTGCTTTGAAAACAAGATAAGCAATTCATAATTACAAATCCACTTTTCTCTCAACCAATATCCCTATAATTACAAGATATGATCCCTTCAAATCCTCACTCATATCTCACAAATCTTGTATAAGATATGTTATCCAAATCTCCATGATCTTCTCCTTGGAATCTTCCGTGATCTTCTCCTTGAAATCTCCATAATCTTCTCCTTGGAATCTCCATGATCTTCTCCTTAGAATAATCTTGAACAATTATCCTTTGAATTATTGAAATAGTGGAGGAAATATTCAAGAGAATTTTGAATAATTCTTCCAAATAATCCTACACATTTACAAAGCTCATCCACATTTAGGATTTTAGTGAAATATGTCAATTTTCCAATAATTAATCATATATTCTCTAATAATATTAAAAATAAATAAATTGGAAAGTAATGAGGTGAACCCATGGAAATGGTACGATGAATGGTTAAATGAGGTGATGGAATGTGAGAAATGACGAGGATAAACATGATGAAAATGTGACAATTACGAGGCCCAACAATCACATAAACTGAAAAATGGAAAATAAATTAAATACACACTTAGATAGCCTAATCGCATTAACTGAAAATCGAAAAAGAAACTAGATACACACTTACATAGCCTAATCGCATCAACTTAAAATCGGAAAAGAAATTAGATACACACTTACATAGCCTAATCACATCAAATGAAAGTGGGCGATAGGTGCAAGCTTTTTACTTAATGCATGCGTAGGTTCTTACCTTATGTCTTCAATACCCAGCCTTCCAGAGACAAGCTATAATTTGACAACCTCCACGACAACAGTGCCAAAATGTTGGGCACTGAGATGACTCCTAAAAATCAATATGAATCCTATCTCATTAATCTTATCAACCTAGGATTCCTCTTTTATTTCAAGGCTATCAGAAAAGTATATGCAAGAATAGATTCCTAGACTATGAAAAAGTGCAAAATAACTATTGCACAAAAGTTACATGAATCATTATTCTAATTCAAACGTTGTAGGAAAAAACTGATAACAACAAACAATTAAAATTCTGATGAAATAAAATATTCTAACTCACACACCATTTTAATCTATTTTTCGGAAACTCCTATGCATAAGGAGAAACTATTAATCACACAAATGCTCGAAAGTCTCTACTTCTCAAATGCAACTTCTAAAATTCACACATTTACACTTCACATCTGTGTAACAAAATCCAATCGATAACTTTGGAAAATGCTTAAAAAAATTCAAGATACAAGACTCAATCAATTACCTACTATAAAAGAAAAGTAAAGTGAAAAGTAATACAACTAATATGAATCATAAAGGTAATCTGATTATCAATGATACATAATATATAGTTAAACCTCCGATGACTAGGCCCACGGTCTCCAAAAGTACTACCTAGATAAATTGAATCGAGAAGACTAAAGTAAAATCTCATGCAACTTCATTGACTTCAAAGTGTTTTACAAAATAACCTCAAAAGTTTCAACTCAGATCGATGTATGTAATACATGGTAAAAGTGAAATAATAAAATGGAACATGAACAACATCTGTCTTTCACTTTGTTGTCTTATATATTACATTTGAAAACTGAATCTAGAGCTATCATGAGAATCGAAAGATTCTCAGGATTTCTCTTTCAACCGTAAGCCTTCGTATAGTAACAATAAGTTTCCTTTTGCCTTCATTCTCCTACCGTGCTCAGACATCGAGCTGTATTCTGCTATAAAAGTGGCATCGGCTCGATCAATATCTCTCTCCAATATCTCAAGGAAGAAAAATCATTCATTTAGGTTGATCTTCATAACGATTTACTCGAATTATAACCTTTTTGGTATCGAAAAATCTCACATTAACTATAGAATTTTCAACTTTCTTTTACCATAGTTTTTCTCTTAAACCATTGCAACTTAAGGATAAAATTTCCTAAAAACATAACAATTATCAAGGAAATAAGGAGAGGAATTATACATTTTCCGTGGCCCAACACTAATGAAAACAATTAACTAATGGGTTGAATAGGCATCTACTAGCCATGACAGGCATTTCATCAAACATATCACACATATGTAGTCTACAGTTCATAACAACAAATATGAGCATAAGGGTATCACACTTATCTGAGAATCGCTAAGATGCATTGATGCCTCATCACAATAAATCCATTACCGTCTATTAAGCCATATATTGATTGTACATTCATTTATTAATAAAAACATGATGAGAGCCATACATCATCATTTTCATAAAACTCATTCATAACCATAATGTAACCAATAAAAATATCAAGGACATAACTTCCATATATACAAGTATATTTACCCATAAAATACCAAGGAGAAAGAGCTCTTATTGATGATTGCATTAGTTGTCCGGGTATGGGACTTCCACGAACCACTTGACCATAAATTTGGTTGAACCAAATCTCTCTTTCATCCAATCACCCATGTACCATATTTCAAGCATGAATGTGGTATCTCATAAAATAAATAAATCAAAACCAAAGCAAGGATTCCAGAGGAAAAACCACCTCAACCCTCAACCAGTGATTCTACCTCATGGTCATACATCACTAACTATCACCAAATTGGTCTCTACCCAATTTGTCTAGGGCTCCAGAGCGTTTGTTCCAACCAAGGATTCCAAGATTGATAACTCAATCCACAGTTGTTTCCGGACTTCCAAAGAATTTTTCCATCCAGGGCTTTCAGTACTAGTAACTCAACCCATAAAGGGATTCCAAATCAAATTTCCAACCAACGCTTCCAGGACTAGTAACTCAACCCAAGTTGTTACAGTGCTTCCACAACGTTTTTCCAACCAAGGCTTCCAAGAAATAATAACTCAATCCATAGCCAAAGGCACATGAAAACCAATTAGAAAAGAAAATTAAAACCCATAACACCATGGCTTTATAGGAAATGGAAATGTTGGGCCAAACCTCTTTCAATCCAGGCAATCCTCCATGCCATTGGAAACTCGTAACCAAAAAAACACATGCATGGTCCATGCATGCAAAAACTACCATGGAAACCATACATGCAACACCATACCTGCAAATAAATCCAGTTGTAGTTGTTGATGCCATTGTACCATTATGCTTTCTAGCTTTCCTTTTCATTCTTTCTCCAAATCCAATGTATTCCACACTCCCCCAAGAGTTCTCCAAGAAAACTCTAAGTGTCCAAGAGTATGAGAGAGATTAAAGAATGAGAGCCATAAGTGAACTGAAAAAAATTATGAACTGATACGAGGAAGCCTTTTTATCAGTGAGGCCTCTGTTTTATTTATTTTTCATTATTTTCCTTTAATTTCCTCCTTACATGAAACATGTGACCTTTCACCTTACTTTTCTCCAATTTTCCATTATTTTCATAAAAAAATTCCAGTAATGCCTCTTTGTCTTTTGAAAGCCTTTGCCATTTCATTTTCCAATTTACTTTACCCATAATACACCAAATGAACACCCACTAGAATTGTTTTTCCCATCATTCAACTTGGAATACATTTCCCATGACCTTGGTATTAAATTTTTTTATATGGATTTTTAACCAGGGTTGTTACAGAACCCTCCCCCTTACGGGAACACCATCGTTGATGTTCAATGATACCTACAACTAACATGACCACTGAAAACCAAAACATACTGCCTATGGAGATTTATAACACAACTCATTGTAGTATTTACAATGACCACTGCTGAAAACATGCCAATCATATCATTTACTTAAGCTTTATAGCATAGCTCATTATGGTATTTACAATAACCACATATACTTCTGAAGATTTTCTTCAACCAACAAATAATCATACTGTATATGTAGCTTTAAAAATCTAGCTTGATACAATATTTAGAATAATATACACATAGATACATATGCACATTGGCTCAACCAAAAAATAAAGGATACAATTCCTGCATCAACAATAAGGGAATCCATAGGCTCACACCCCCACCCTCAATGTAGTACTACGATTCACATCCTTCTTAGGAAGTCTAGAATCCACTTCCAAAATCAAATTTTCATCCAATGTCATGTGTTGCAATATTGCACCACTTTTCCTCTCAGTGAAAATTTATTGATTCATTGTTTCAGGGCGTCCTCCCAATGTGCATATATTCTATCTGTCAATGGTAATTACAAAAGCAAACCCATCCCTAGCCTTCACTTCTCTTCTACATAGTCCCTCGTGCAATCCCGTCACTACCTTTCATTTAGTCACACACCTTCCAAGTTCTGCGGGCATCCCCTTCTCTACTATATAGTCCCTCGGGTGACCCCTCCCTTGGAAAGGTTTTCTCGCATCAGAAGGTCCAAAAACGAAGGAATATCCCTGCCTCAAAACCATCATATCGATCATATAATTCTCATGGAAATCAATGGAAACTATTGGGTACCAATGTTCCACAATGGCACTGCTCCTAAATGCTTTACAAACATAAAATTTCCTATTCCAATTCCTTTCACTAACGTTGTGAATTCTTGCAGTCGGCTTCAACCATCCCAAACCATGCATTGCATTATTTCCTATACCAACTACATAATTTATGTTAGATTCAAAATAAATTGAAATTAATTCATACCTCATCGGTAGCTCGTCAATAACGTACACTTGCAATTTTTTTTACTTCTTGTCACAACATGGATAACTAGTTGTTTGATCAAATCATCATGTATAAACATATCACATCTAGTTAGCTCAAAATGCAACCATCATGAATTAAAATAATGAATTGCATGAAATCATCATAAACCATAATCTTAAATGACATGTAACCATCATAAGTCAGAATCATAGATCACATGCATAATAAAAGTCAATTGAAATATTTATATTTATCCTTTACTCATTCCTTTCTGTATGCACACTAGATTGGTTGCCACACCTGAAATACACCCAATGCCTTATCTTCAGCCACGTACACATACACATACTATAAATTACAACACATACAACCACAAATGACATACACCACCATACAATACATGCACCTACACCTGACGTACAACACATACACCTCCACCTAGTGTACAACACAACACAACACATACACCTATGCATGGTGTACAACACCACACAATACATACACCTATGCACGGTGTACAACACAACACAATACATACACCTACACGAGGTATACAACAAAACACACAAAAATGTCACAATACCACGACTACATAATTCACATACACAGTACCACATACTTGCAACATAGAATTTACGACATGCACACAATAATACATGTACCTCAATACCGTATGTACAACATGTACACAGTACCACCTGTACATAGCACCACCTGCATAACGTGTGCAAAAAATCACACATACACAACACCACTTACACAACGTCTACACAGTGCCACATGTACAAGGTGTACACAATACCACGTATAGAGTACCACATGCACGAAACCACATGTACACAGTGCCACATGCATGACAAGCACACATCACCACCTGCACACAGCACAACATGTACAACATGTACACAACACCACATGTACAATCATGCACACAACACCATATGTACATAAAACCACAAATATAACATGCATAGAACATCATATGTACATAGCACTGCATATAAACATGTACATAGCACCATATGTACACAACACCGCATATCCAACATACACACAACCCCATATACACAGAACACCACATATATAACATATGCACGGTATGATATGTATACAACACCGCATATCCAGCATGTACATAGCACCATATATACCCAACAATGCATATGCAATGCACACACATCACCATATATATAATAAGCACACAACACCATAGGTACAATTACTGAATGCACAATATGCACAACATATACACAGCAATATCACTTCATATCCAAAACCACATTGTCTCTACCAAGAAAGCTTGCTTCCAGTGTCTCTCCGCCATCTATGATTATCCTAACATGTCACAAATCACATTATTTTCATTCCGGTGATGTATCTCTCAGCATTACCTATCCAAAACATAAGCATCACATAAACACATAATATAAAATCATATCCACATGATATTGAACTCATAAAATTGTTAGGGCTACTCTTCCCACTTGATTCATCATAAGACCAAGAACCTCTTCATGACATTCACCTTCATAAGAAATAATTCCTCCACAACAACGATCCCTAAAAACCCTCTCACACGGTGACATATATACATACATACATACTTATATATAATCATTAGCATAAAACAATCATGATCATGTCAGAAAACGACACACATACACACATATAAACATTAGCATTAAACAATCATGTTTCATGATGACCCTATTAGACCTGACATACATACATACATACATGTATACATATATAAAAATCATCATAATCATACTCACAACATAGTTCCCAGATATCGTAAAGTTAAAGTTAAGAGAACTTGCTTTATCTATGCACAACATGCACAACATTGAGAACAACAATTCCCAACTTGGCCAAGGCATCTGAAGACTCAAATATATTTACCTTACCTTTCCTATTAGCTTTCTCATGTATGTACTCCCACCATACATTTAGCACAATGGACCCAACCTTCTTCACTAGTTTTCATACCCCTTCCTTCAGTTGCCCTTATACATGCACTAAGTTTCATCCAGGTCTTACATTACCTGTTGGGTTTCATCCAGTTCTTCCCGAACTCCATTAACTTTCCTCTTTCCCAAACCACTTCCCGAGACTCTCAAATCATAAAAGGTTAGAAAAAGAAAGAAATAGAATAAAACCATGAAAACTAATAACAATACAAAACCACAAACAAAGTGGCATGGCCATGCACCAATGATACAAAAAACTACAAATCAGGTACAAACAAATAACAAAAGAATGAAAGCATAAAACTAGCAAAAAGAACCATGACTCAATCCCCATGGGTTCCCAATGCTTCCAAGGGAAAGCTAAACTTGAGCCTTCTTCAATATTTCATAGCAGCCTATTTTTCCTTACAATTCCTTGCATCATACTATCGTAAACACAATTTTTAGGATATAAATAAGTATAGCAACATATCGGTTACCTTACCTTGATGTGCCAATCATGTTGCCTTGTAACTGAACACGTCCATGAAATCTCTCAATGGGCTCCAATTTCGTTGACGAATCTAACCATAACTGGAAACTACTTGTTATACATGTCAAATACATGTTCAATAATATAACACATATCCACATAATGTCAAACAAAATCAAGTTTAAGAATAATTCCTATATGCAAAGCACTCATTCGTTTGGAATTGCAGTTTCTAAACATATCCAAAGGAATTTTGACCCAATTCCTTTCTTTTACCTTTTCCTTGTTGTAATTGATTCTTACTATGCATTGTCACATCACCCAATTATTAGTTATATAAACAAATCAACTATTACCTTCTTGCACTAATGCCAAGCATGTTTCCCTGCAACTCATCACACATGTTCCAAAGATAAAGAAATCATATATAGTAATTGAAATTAAAATTTACCAAGATTATCAACCATGTCATAATAAACAATCAAGTCATAGTCATAAATCATAACACTAGAACTTTAACTCACTCGCACTCAAGTACATATCAGTTGTCTTAGCACATAATGCGTTAGTACAACCATCTTAAAAAAAATCATTCCTTCATGATATTTTATAGACACATACTCATATATTGCAATTAATCAAACAATCAATCAATTTGTAAACATGCCATGCTATATAAACCAAATTGTAGACATAATCAAACTCATACCTCAATGTATCTTAGGGGAGGCTATCACATCTACACAAGTCAGTCCATATTACTACGACACAAAATAAGAAGTATATCATATCATAATTGAATGTAAAAACCATAACCATTAAAATAGTTCATCTAGATTAGCATGATACATATAACATAAATATCTTATTTGACATGACCATAATCATCATGCATATGACCGCAATGCATGTAACAACAAGTTACTATCCTTCATGACTATCTGATACATGTGCATATGAATACACTGATCAACTAGAATTTATCATACATGTAACCACAATAACAATATAATTACAAGCATATCAGTAACACTATTTATTATAAAATCCATTAATCACATGCATGCATGCCAAACATACAAACTTATATGATGATCTGCTCTCATCCCGAAGTCTAGTGTCACAACTTCACTTTGATGATATTCATCTCCTACTCTATCTCAACCAACACATCATCAAATTCTACATGATAAAATAACTATAACAATGAACATCACCATTCATACACATCAAGCACATATACAATATATATGCATGCACGACAACCACATTCCACCCATCCAGTCCAAGTGTTGAACCATGCTCTGATACCACTCTGTAACACCTTCCTCCCAAATCTACCCTAGTAACCGAAAAACTGAGGTAAATATGTGATGAAGAGTTACTATGATATGATTCAACTCCTATGTATCAGTTAAGAAAGTGTAACCAAAGGAAAACAACTAGCTTGACCTTCTGCACGTGCAAAAAAACCCCTAGGAGCCATCCAACCCTTCCAGGTGACCATCCCCTGAGAAAACTTGACATTTTACTACATTAAAGCCTCAATTTCTCACATGACATGGGAATTAATGAGAAAAGGACCATCCAGTTGCTCCCACAACAAGGGAATACCTACATCTAGGCAATTTTTCAAGTAATTTTGTGCCAGCGACTCTTCATTCTATCCCACTTTTTCAGGGCCAAGACTCAGACCACTACCCAGAACTCCATGAAACTTCCAGGTATGATAAATAACATGGAAAAAAATATTCTAATGCAAAAAAATTACTAATTGCCTAATTGGACCCCTACTATCCATGACAGGAATTTTGTCAAACATATCACACATATGCAATCTACAGGTCATAACAACATATCTGAACATAGGGGTATCACACTTATCTGAGAATATCTAAGAAGCATTGATGCCTCATCATAATAACTTCATTACCATCTATTAATCCATTTATTCATTGTGCATTCATTTATTAATCAAAACATGATGAGATCCATACATCATCACTATCATAAATCTCATTCATAACCATTATGTAACCAACAGAAATATCAAGGACATAATAACCATATAAATGACATATAAAAAGTATATTTACCTATAAAATACCAAGGAGAAATAACTCTTAGTGATGATTTCATTGGCTCACCAAGTATGGGACTTCCACGAACCACACGACCATAGATTTGGCTAAACCAAATATCTCTTTCAACCAAACACCCGTGTGCCATATTCCAAGCATGAATGTGGGTTATCATAAAACAAATCAATCAAAACCAAAACAGGGCTTCCAAATGTCAAACCTCTTCAAGCCTCAACATGTGATTCCACTTCACGGTCATACATCACTAAAAATCACTAGATTGGTCTCTACCCAAGTTGTCCAGGGCTCTAGAGTGTTTGTTCCAATGAGGACTTCTAGTACTAGTAACTCAATCCACAACTACTATCAGGATTCTAGAGCATTTTTCCAACGATGCCCTCTAAGACTAGTAACTCAAACCAACAAGGGCTTCCACAGAATTTGTCCAACCAAGGCTTCCAAGACTAGTAACTCAACCCAAGTTTTTACACGGATTCCAGGGCGTTTGTCCAACCAGGGCTTCCATGATCTAATAACTCAACCCACATTCAAAGGCACATGAAAAAAAACTAGAAAAAAAATGTAAAACCCACAACACCATGGCTATCCAAGGAATGGCAAGAGCTACAACACCATGGGTATCTAGGAAATTCCAAGGCTAGGAAAATTCTCTTTCAATGAAGGGAATCCTCCATACTAATGACAATTTATAACCATGAAACCACATGCATGTGCCATGCATGCAAAAAATAGCAATGAAACAATACATGCAAATAGATACCTATGAATAAATCTAGATGTAGTTGTTGATCCCATTGGCCCCTTGTGCTTTCCTTCTTTCTCCAAATCCAATGTATGCCACAGTCCCCCAAGAGTTCTCCAAGAAAAGTCTAAGTTTCTAAGAGTATTAGAGAGAGAATAGAATGGGAGCCATAAGCGAACTGACAAAGGTATATGAATTGATCCTCATAATATTTTTTATCAATGAGGCCCTTATTTTCTTCATTTTCCCTTATTTTCCTTCAATTTCCTCCTCACAGGAAACCAATGTCTTTTCACCTTCCTTTTCTTCTATTTTCCATTATTTTTATAAATAAAATTCCAATAATGCCTCTTTTCCTTTCCAAAGCCTTTGTCATTGCTTTTTCCAATTTCCTTTAGCCATAATAAACCAAATGAACACCCACTAGGATTTTTTTTCCCACCATTCAACTCGAAATACGTGTCCCATGAGCTTGGTGTGTTAGTGTGTTTGGTGCACGTACGTACGAAATCACACCAACTTAAGGGGTGTGGTTTTCCCTCTTAAGTTATTGGTCGCGGGCATAAAATAAATGGAGTCAAGCAAGTTAGTGGAACATGCTAGAATATAAACATACTAGATAGAGAAATAGCATGCATATTCAAACATAAAAATTAAACTAAAACTAAAACAAATAACACAAAAGCTCTAAATAGAGTAAAAAAAATTCAATAATCCAAACGGTGGCACTTACGTCCTCTCTTATTGAGTGTTGGTAGGAATGAGTATGAAACTTTAACCCATTTGCCAAGGGGCCCTTAGAACTAGGGGTTCTAAGTCTCGATGAAATGATGTCTTTACTTTCGAGCTGCCTTGGCACAAAGTCTCCCTCTCTCTACTATGGTGGACTGGAGTTGTTGGATGGAAAACAACTGAGTCCCCTGTATCTCTGCTCCAGATCACACATTGTTGGTATTGCTTGGGGTAATTTTGGCCAGCATAACAATGTGGTCTCTTTATGTCCTTAGGAGGCTTGGGTGTTAGGATATTCCGACACATAGGAAATAGTTAAGAATAACTTAGTCTAGTGTAGAGTTAGGTAAAGTGTGTTTCTTTACCATGTACATTTGTAACTTATAATCTGACGGTCACGATTTGTAGTGATCCAACGGTTATCTCTCACCTCGGTATTAATGGTACTTGATCCGTGGCTTAACACCTGATTGGTCCATGATCTCTATTTAAAGAGCATGGAGGGTCATTTTTCTGGTAACCGTTTATGAGAGAAACATATGTAACTTTTATTTTATATTAATAAATTCCCTGAAGTGGCCGCGTTGGCTCAGGGCGTGGACTGTTTCCCTCTTTGAGGGTTTTAACCACGTGATTATATTGGTGTACTGATTTGTGATCTTTTTGTGAGTTGTCACCTTTGGTTCTTGATCTACAGAACTTACCCTGTAAATTCCTACATGGTATCAGAGCTATTTTGAGGGTCGCGTCCGTTGTTGATCAAAATCCGAAGCCGGTTTGACTGCATGCGAACTTCTTTATAGATCTACTATTTCTAAACATTTTTAGGCTTGGAGAACTACTTGGTTGTGTCTAGAGTGTCTGTTACAGTGAGGAACGCCTTTCGTTCAATGCGAAAAAGTTTCCAGCTGCCCAAGTTATGTCAGTTTAGATTTGGAGGTATAAAGCATCTATTTTGCAGTTATATTTGTTAATAGTTCTGCTTATTTTGGTTTTTTTTTTCGGTATTAAGGTTTTATTTATTTTCCAGATCTATACCCTCTTCTCTGTGTATGCTCTTTGTTGTGCGCTCCGTGCGATCTCGACAAATTAGAAACAGGAAAAAGGGATTTTTTTTGCTATGTATGTTCTTTCCCCACGTTTTTGTGTGATCTCGGGAAATCAGAAATAGTAAAAAAGTGATAATTTTCGGTAAGGCTAACCGAGAATCTAAAATTTTGCTGTAAGGCTTTGCATTTCATTTTTTTTTGCTCGTTTTTGTGTTTTTTGTGCAGGAAAAGGCACGCACACTACCACCACCAATAATAATAATAATAATAATAATAATAATAATAATAATAATAATAATAATAATAATAATAATAATAATAATAATAATAATAATAATAATAATCCCCCCTTCCTCCTTTCTAAAATAACATGATCCTTTTACTATCTCACATGGTGAGGGGTTAGTTTATGAGAATAGAGGCCTTGGGTTCAAGTCTCCTTCTCGAGCTTCTTTTGCAATAAGTTTTTGTTCAAAGGGGCAGAATTTATTTTTTTAAAAGCCACACTTCATCCTGTTCCCATAGCTATTCGGCATCTACAACTCATTTTTTTCAAAAGGCATAACTTCTTCATCCGGAAGCCCTTTTTCGAGCCGTTTTTTTTTTAAATGGCCTAATTTTTCGAGATCTTTCCATTGGAGTAGTTATTTTCAGCTCTTCTCAGTTTCATTTTAAAAAAAAAATGGAAAGTGCATGTCGGGTTATTCTTAACAGCACCAATTATTTCCAATGGCTACCTCACATGGTAGATATACTTAGAAGTAAAGAGCTTTATAGAATAACCACAGGACAAGAAACTAAACCTTCCAATGATGATAAAGCTGCTAAATAGGAAAATAAACAAGATCAAGCACGAGGGTTGATAGGAATGTCCATTTCTCAAGATCTTTGATTTCATATCCTTGACATTGACACCCCTGACGAGGCCCTGGAAAAGCTAAAAACTATTTTTGGCATTCAAAATAAAATCCGGGCCCACCAACTTGAAAATGAGTTGCTTACTTTGGACCCCAATAATTTCTCCTCCATTGAAGATTTTTTGTCCAAATTTAAGACCCTCCGAATTCTTTTAGAAGGTTGTAAGATCAAAAAGGACGATGGTAGTCTCATATATTGCATTATTGCTAAGCTTGGTCTTGCATACTCTGTATTTGTTTCCGCTTCCATTCCACCAGAGAAGCCATCATTTCTTCAGGAACAATCTACAAGAATCCCTCTTTTGATGCCTTTTGTGATTCTTTGATAAGAGAACAAGAAATTTTCTTACACCTTGGTCTTATCACTACTGGAAACGCTTCTAAGAAAGCCTTAGCAGCCCAACAACAACCATATCAAAAGAATCCCAAGAAGCAGTATCCTAAAAAATATGGTCCTAAACCAAACAAGGGCCCTAAGCAATTTCAACCGCAAACTAAAAAATCAAATCACCAAAATAATAAGGCAAATCAAAACAAAGGGAAGAAGACAGATAGACATTGCAACTTTTGCAATCGGGATGGCCATATAGAGTCCAAATGTTTTAAGAAGATGGAAGCCTTAGAAGCAGCAATGAAGAAGCACAACATCAATTTGGAGCACTCTTCACCTTCATCTTCACGCATGGCACTTTCTGCTTGTGGTTGTCAAGCATCAAGATATGGTTATGCATTAAATGTATCTTCTTCTTCTCCTTCTCATGAGTGGCTCATTGATTCTGGAGCTTCTTACCACATGGCTAAAAATAAATCCATGTTTTCTTCTTTAAATGATTGTAACACCAAACATATTTATATTGGTGACGATAGATCTCTTAGTGTTGTAGGATCTGGAACCATTCATCTAGATAATGGTCAGTTTAATGATGTACTATGTGTTCCTACCTTGTCATGCAACCTTCTATTTGTTTATCAGATAACTCATTCAGGTGAAGGGAAAATAGTAGAATTCTCACCTCATGATGTTGTAATCAAGGACCTCAAAGATCCTAAACATATTTTAGCTACTAGCATTGTTGAAGATTCCACAAGGTCATATATGTTTGACAACTTTGGGTCATCATCTATGCCCTCTGTTTTTGTTGCTCATAATGATGATGTGAGCAAAATTTGGCATGAGCGATTTGGTCACTTAGACTATCGCTCTCTTCAAACTCTATGTAAGGAAAATATGGTGACGTGCCTTTCTATGGTATCTTGCCGGGATGGTGTTTGCTCTGGATGTGTACTCGGAAAATATCATCGGGATAGTTTTGACAAACATGCCTCTTGGCATGCTTCAGCCCCTTTGCAGCTTGTGCACAGTGATTTATGTGGTCCACTTCCTGTTGTTTCTTTCTCTAGTTGCAAGTACTTCTTAAATTTCATTGATGATTTTTCCAGACGCATTTGGGTATATTTCTTAAAACTCAAGAGTGAAGTTTTTAACATGTTCTTGGCCTTTAAGTCCTTTTTTGAGAAACAATCTGGACATCAAATTCTTAAGTTAAGATCAGACAATGGCAGAGAATATGTTAACAAAAAATTTATCAACTTCTGAACTGAGCATGGCATTCAATTGCAACATACTTTTCTATATACTCCACAACAAAATGGTGTAGTTGAAAGGAAGAATCACACCTTAAAAGAAATGGCTAATTGTATGCTTCAATCTAAAGGAATTTGTCTCAATTTTTGGGCAAAAGCCATTAACTATGCAAATTACATAGTAAATCGCACTCCTACTAAGGTTTTAAAGAATATAACTCCAGAAGAAGCTTGGAGCTCAATCAAACTAGATGTAAGTCACTTTCGTGTTTTTGGAAGTGATGCTTGGGCCCATATTCCAGATGCGAAACATAAAGCCTTAGAACCTAAGAGTGAAAAATGTATTTTTTTTGGATATTATGAAGATGTCAAAGGATATAGACTTCTTCAACCCAAATCCAAAAATATAATCATTAAAATAGATGTAAAGTTTGATGAAAATATATCGGCCTGCGAGCCTAGTTCGGAGGGTGTGCCACCTTTGGCCTGTGAGCCTAATTCGACATATGTGCCACCTCTCTCTCTCTCTCTTCTATTTTTAATAGCATTGCTTCTAGTTCAGATGATGACAACGAGGATGACAATCCTCCTCCATCTCGTGAAACTGTTCCTTATACTCCACTGCTTCCAAGATGGGTCTACTCTACTCTGGATGTAGTAGGTTCTCTTGTAGGTGACCTTGCTGATCAACGACGTACATTTTCTTAGTTCGAAAGAGCCTCTTCCTTATTGGCTCAAGTTCTAGAAAAACTTGATCCAAAAACCTTTGAAGAAGCCTCCGGTATTCCAGATTGGGATGAAACTATGAATGAAGAGTATTGTTCCTTATTGGCAAACAATACTTGGGATCTTCTTCCTCTTCCAAAAGGAAGAAAACTTTTCAGATGCAGATGGGTTTACAAAACAAAGTTTGGACCAAATATAAAAGTGGATAGACATAAAACTTGTCTTGTCGCTAAAGGTTTTTCACAAGTTGAAGGCATTGACTATACTGAAACCTTCTCCCCTGTTTCCAAAATGAATTCTATCTGCCTTGTTCTTTCCCTTGCTGCCTCCTTTAAATGGGAAGTCCATCTGATGGATGTTAAATCCGCCTTCTTACATGGAGATTTGCATGAATAAATCTACATGGAATAACCCCCTCGCTTTATCCAAAAGGAATCCAACCTTTTTTATCACCTTAGGAAGTCTCTCTATGGTCTCAAACAAGCTCCTCGATCTTGGTATGCCAAAATGGATAGATTTCTCTTAGATAATGGCTTTTCTAGGTGTCATTCTGACAACACTTTCTACACCAAGAAGGTGGGTAATTCCTTCACCATCCTTGTTCTTTATGTTGATGAAATTATCCTTACTGGTAGTGATCCAAATCATACAAACCATGTGAAGTCTAGCCTCAAAAAGAAGTTTGAAATGACAGACTTAGGACACTTGCATTATTTCCTTGGTCTCCAAGTCTTGCAATCCAAGGAAGGCATTACCCTCTCTCAGTCCAAGTATGCCTGTGATCTTCTACACCACTTTCACATGGAAGACTGTAAGCCTGCCCCTCTCCATTTTAGTCTGGAGTCAAGCTTTCAGTCAACTGTACTACCCCTGAAGTTGATGCTACCTTATACCGTCAACTTGTTGGTAAACTTTTGTATCTAACCGATACCCGTCCCGACCTTTCCTTTGTCGTTGATCTTGTCACTCGGTTTATGCACCAACCTCATGAAAGTCACTGGAAAACAAATAAAAGAATACTTTGATATATTCGAGGTATAGTTCATTTCGGGATTCATTACAGTGCAGGAGCATCTCCCTTGTTGATTGGTTTCACTGATTCTGATTGGGCTGGTGACCCTGATGATTGGAAGTCCACTACAAGATATGTATTCACTCTTGGTTCAGGACCTATTACTTGGTCTTGTAAGAAACAAAGTGCCATCTCCCTTTCTTCAGCAGAAGCAAAGTATCATGGTGCAGTTGAAGCCAGCAAGGAAGCCATGTGGCTTCGTCAGATCCTGTCTGAATTTGGTCTTCATCAGCAACATCCAACTACACTTTGGTGTGATAATAAAAGTGTCATTCAGCTATGTAAAGATCTAGTTCAACATCAGGATATGAAACACATTGAACTCCACATACACTTCATCAGAAAGCTCATTCATGATCGTGTTCTTGAAGTGCAGTGTTGTCCAACCAATGATCAAGTAGCTGATATATTTACGAAGGCTCTCACAGAAGCGAATTTTACCAAACTTCGATCCATGCTTGGAGTTCAGGAAAGTTTTCATTAAGGGGGGATAAGCTCTAATGCCTCCTTCCTTCTCCTATTGTGTCACTTTTGTAAATCCTTCAATCCTATCCCAATTTGTTCTTAAGGGGGGATGTTAGGATATTTCGACACATAGGAAATAGGCTCCTTTTGTGTCACCTTTGTAAAATCTTCAATCCTATCCCAAGTTGTTCTTAAGGGGGGATGTTATGATATTCCGAAACATAGGAAATAGTTAAGAATAACTTAGTCTAGTGTAGAGTTAGGTAAAGTGTGTTTCTTTACCATGTACATTTGTAACTTAAAATCCGACGGTCACGATTTGTAGTGATCCGACGATTATCTCTCACTTCAGTATTAACGACACTTGATCCACGACTTAATACTCGATTGGTCCATGATCTCTATTTAAAGAGCATGGAGGGTCATTTTTCCGGTAACCGTTTATGAGAGAAAAATATGTAACTTTTCTTTTCTATTAATAAATTCCCTGAAGTGGTCGCGTTGGCTCAGGGTGTGGACTGTTTCCCTCTTTGAGGGTTTTAACCACATGATTATACTGGTGTACTGATTTGTGATCTGTTTGTGAGCGGTGACCTTTGGTTCTTGATCTATGAAACTTACCCTGTAAATTCCTACATTGGGTGGTTGTCCTTACGCGGCTTCAAGTGTGAAATCAATGTCTTGGAGTATGCCTTGTCGTCCTATAAATTGACTTTCGCCACTCCGAAGATCATGGAAAATTTTAGGGGCTAATATTCACAAGTGGGCTAATTTTCCATGGTTTTTCCAAAAAATTGATTCGCCAATTTCCATTTTTTTATAAAAATGATTCGCCCAAATTTTACAATATAAAATTATTTTATCTTAAAAATCGCCAACATTATATATACAATATATATAATATCATTATAAATTTGAATAATTTTACAAATACATCAATAAACATTTTATAGTTTTCATATTAGGGACTAGTGAGATTCGCCAATTTTTTAAACTTCAAAATAATTTTCCATTCTTAAAATTTTCCCTGCCGAGGATTGCATGCTTTTTGGAGCAAAAAGTGCGCAAAGGCGCGGTTATCGAAGACTTTTGCGCGCAAAGGCACATTTGACTAGTCCTTCTTGTCTGCAATTTTATTTTTTCCCAAACCTTAGATATTTTTAAATACTTTCAGATTCTCTAATGTCTCTCAGCCTTGTAAATCCTTCTTCTTGACATTAAATAATGTCACCTTTGCTTGTACGATTTTCTAGTGATAAAAATTTCCCCCTAATGTGTGAGGTCTAGGAAGAATTGTATAGCCGAAATACATTGTAGTTTATTTTCTGTATACTATGTTTAGAGAGAGAGAGACCCACGTGTAGCTCGGAATTGGAGACACCCTGCACTAGGTCGAAGAGCGACCATGTCCTGTCGGATCCTTGTACACAATGATATCATAAAAAATATACAAATTTTCTACGAGGCAGGCATGTCCTATGCTTTTGATTATTTGGCTAGTTAAACAAATCTATTTGACAGATACAGCTTATGTATGTATCACTAATATGGTAGTGATATGTTAGGTGATGACGATGACTGTTGATGCCCTTAGGGGCGTGTTTTCTTTGACAATAGGTGGAATGTGGTACCCATATTCGTAAAATTGGTATGGCATGTAACTGCGCATTGGACGCATAGGCGTTGGCTGGGATTTCTCGTGTAAACATTGTTGACAAAGACACTTATAAAGGCATTGGTCTTCGAGGAATTTGATCAAAGTGCAATGGTTGTAAGGTACGATACCATCCTGACATGAAAGCTTGTGCTGTAGTCGAATTTCAGGAGGATCAATGACATTTGTGCACAATGATGTCTCTCACAGTGCCACCTGAGGATGCCCCTTTTATGGAGAGGGTTGATCCAAGGTACCGCTTCCTTTTGGAAAAGAGGTGTTGAGGTCAACAAAAAAGAAGCCTCAACCAAACGAGGGGGTGCTGATATGGAGGATCAGGATCCTGGATGTGATGGGTTTAACATAGTCACAATGGCGAGGGGTGACTGAACATTGATGATGGGGATTCAGTGGCCTAAGGTCAGATTATGAAAGGTAGCTTGGTGGCAGTCATAACTATTTCTGATGGGGAAATCCCTCGTGTTGGTAGGAATTCCAGGGTGTGTATAAAATAGTTATGAATGTCATAATGGATTTTGCGTGAGGGTGGTATACTTTGACCAAGGGTGGTCAGGGACTGCTACCATGGGACAAAAAATGAATGAGTGGGTGGGGGACATAGTGCACCATTTTCGGTCTGTGTACACTTACCAAAAGAATAAAATAATGGGGTTTGGTTTGTAAAAAACACAGAGACAGGTGCCCCAAAACATGAAAGTGTCCACTCACTGATGATGTGAGGAAGACATTTTGTTGAGGGTGGGGGCCCCATTGGTTGGTCTCGTGTGTGAGGTTGATGAAGCGGATGAAAAAGTATCACAGATGGGTTATGTTGATGGAGGTATGGTGGGCCAAATGCGAGACGCGATAGTTCACTTTTGATATGCTTGTACAGCCTGGTTGTCTAGGAAAGGGGTTTTATCTCATATGGTGAATCTTGACCTTATGCATGGTGAATGAATGCACATGAGGTGCTTCCTGGACTACCGTGGTATGGCCATGGCGTCACTATTTTTTGTGATATATGGTCTACTGTGGGTGACGAGCGTCGTAGAGGGGAGGCTCTACCGACCAACGAGAATGCTTATCATGTGAAGGGTGAGGTGATGATAAACACGGTCGAATGTGTGGAACCTAAGGATGATTTCTGATGGAGAAATGATGTCAAAATATGTAGAGTTTTTCAGGGACTCTATCATGCTGGGGGTAGAATGATACCTGCTCTGGAAATTTTAGTGGATGGAGTTATGGATGGTTTGCGTTCTACCTGCAAAAAAAACTACCCCAAGTGAAAGCATCTTATTTATCAAATATTATTGAAAGACATGTGCTTTTAAAAATAATATGAGAGAGGGCATACATGCCGGTGCTGAAAATTTATTTTTTAGGGGGTGAAAATGTGTGGCATCGCATTTGGGCATTATACAGTGCTAATAATAGTGTTGCTTTCGGTCTGGTGATCGGGCCTTCTCAGCTCTCGTTATGGTCCTCCAAATTTCTTGAAAAGGGCAATATATGGGTGAATATGGCCCTAATTCAATTCATTTGTGTATGTTGAGTATTGAGAGGTCAGAGGCTTCTGCGAAGCAGTTCTTGCCATTGCGGTCAGCTTGAGCACTAGTGATTAGCGATATTATGTTGAGGTAAACTCCATGACGTCCTGCATTTTCATTTTTTTAGTCTAAGGGTGTCGGGGTCTGTACAATACTGGTTTGTACGGATTCTGAGCCAGTTTTACCCTAGATTGCGCGGGCGATCAGGGTAAGAGCGCGCCTTTTGCATGCAAAATTAGGGTTTTGCGTGCCTTATGCACAGTTTTCTCACCTTGGGCGTGCTTTCTACACGCCTATGAGAAATACAGGTGCGCTTTCCGTGTGCATGTCTTAGGGAAAGATGTGCAAAAGGCCAAGGAAATTTTTTGTCCAAATTTTTGAACATTTTTCCTGATTTTTGATGTTTTATGTTGCTAATGTGCTCTTGTTTTGTTGACAGGATGTTGTGGAGGGAGTGGGATTTGCCCGAGCTTCATACTTCTTTAGCCACCGATGGTGAGGCGCGCCGACACTTGGCACAATGGGGTCTCCTGAAGTTTGTGGAGAATGACCTTCTTTGGTCACAGGACCAACTTCTGCGTTACCTGATCCAACATTGGAATAGGCAGCGCAAGGTGTTTGTGCTACGTGGGCGTGACCTTGCTATCTGTCCTGAGATGGATATTTACTTTGTGACTGGGCTGCTGCCTCAGGGTGAGGTGTTGCGGTATCCACTCCCTTCTGCGAGGGTGGATTTTGAGCGGTTCTGAATGCGGCACTATGGCGGGGTGCCCCTTACGGAGGGGTGCTTAGCCATTGCATCATGAAATATCTGGCTGAGATATGTTCTCTGACATCTATCGTGTGACTAGCAAGGTCATCGGCTCCACATCAGGCATAGGGCCCGCAAGTTGGAGTCTTGCGCCGGTTGAGGGTCGAGCATTTTTTTTACTTTTCTCATTTCTATTATGCCAGGATACTGGTACAACTTTACAAGATCCAAGATGGATCAAAGCTTTTTTCTTATGCTAGTATTTTGTGCAACATCATGTACGAGCGAGTGGTGTTACTGAGACCAGTGGTGGAAGTGCCTGCCGGGGGGCACGAGAGCCTCTCATGAGGAGGTGGGCCTCTGTGATGCCTCAAGGAGGTGGTGGTATGGTGGGGCGTTACTGGAACACCACTACTGAGGCTTGGTTTGAGGCCAACCCTTAGATGTTCCTGCCCTTCCCATATGTAGGGATGGATTTTCGAGGGGATTCAAAGATGGGTCTCCCTCCTGGCTATGCTTAGGGGCCAGCAGGTATGTCTTTATATTTTCTGCATTTCTTTGAGTTTTTATGTTTATATGTGTATTTATGATGACAATTACATAGTTTTGGTTACTCTTGCAGATGTTGGTGAGGTTGGCCTCCCTGTGGCTCGATTGGTTTGGCATGATCCTATTCGGAGACCTCGGAGAACTCTTGGGAGGCTGGGAGGAGTTCCTGTACAACTTAAGGGTGGGGGACTCGGTGGTGAGGTTGTCGATACTGTGGCTGAGAGAGCTCATGCCGATGCAGCGGAGGCTCGTGCTGATGCAGCGAAGGCTCGTATGGCTAAGCTGACCACGCGGGTGTCAGTTCTAGAGGATGCCTAGGATCGATTGGATCGCTTGACCCAGGGGATGCCATCTCAAGGCTTTTTAGATGATCTCAAGGAGGTATGGCTGGAAACCTTGATGGCCCAGATGAGGAACTATCGACCAGTTTTACGTTGGGTGGCAGTCTTAGTGTTGACAACGACTCCAGTTGTGGTACCCGGAGCAGTAGTGGGTCCAGGTGCTCCGCATGGGGGAGCACCGCCCTAGAGTCATTTTGTACATGGGGAAAACACCCATTATGAGGATGCTTCCCCTTTTTTGATGACTTATATGTGTATCTTTTTGGGCTAACCGATGGGTTAGGGATACTTTTTTTTGTACTCAGACACATACATTTTGATATATATATGAGAGGTATTTTTTGCGGCTCTACATGGTGTGCCCCCTGTTTCTTCTTATGAATTATGTTTTGCTGAAGGATATCTATGTTTTCTATGTTTTTTGTTTTTTATGTATGATGGTTTATTCGAGATGCATTCCAATTTAGAATATTGTTAGCTATGCGATCAACTATTTGGTTTTGACTCCTTGGTACATGTGTGAATGTAATGTAGTCAAATTGTCTGCTTAATCTTTTTGCACGCAAATATTTTCTAAATAGATGTGAATCTTGTATCTCAAATGTTTGGTTTAACTGCGACACTAATAACTGGGAATCGAGGTAGATATGCATATGGCCTATGCCCCGATGGAGGGCGTCACACATAAGTCTGATAACAGCATCATATTCTGCCCGATTTTTTATTGCTAAACTGATGCACACACCATCAGTGTAGAGTGGTGATCGGTTAGGGTGATAGATAACCCAGGTGGCTGATGCTAAAATTTGAGACCATCTTGATGCTCCATCAGCAAATCTGAAGTAAGGGTCGGATTGGTAATCCATTGTGGCACTCGAGGGAGTTTTGTAACAAGTCTTTTTGTCAAAAATGTATGTTGAATCTAGGGTAGGGCCTGCTTGGCCCTTATGGGTATAATTTTTTAAGGTAAAAGCTGTTGATGAGGTTACTTAGGCATGTTCCGTCCGGTTCCTTCAAGATGTATGCCCCCTGGCGGAGGAATTTTTTTTATGATGTAGGGTACTTTCCACAAGGTATCGAACTTTCCTGGCCCTAGGGCTTCTTTTGCGACATCGTAGCGGAGGACTAGGTCTACCTCGGTGAATGAGAGAGGGTTGATGTGACAGCCGAATGATGCTTTTACCCTTTTCTTGTGGGCCTCATTGTGTTGTTGTGAGTGTCGTCAACTTTTGTCGATGAACCCTAGTTGTACTAGGCACTTTTGTAGAGGTTGGGTATCATCGAGGAGTTCGATGGTGGCATATAAATTCAGGATATCGCGGAAATCAATGCAAAAGTGTAAGGAACCCTGACCTTTTACGATAGGAATAAGGTGGGAAATTTGTGATGTGGGGGAGGTTTTAATCCTATTTCTGATATATGATGATAAAAATCATATGTGGTGTATCATGTCGTCGACGTTTTGTGGGGGGAAGAATATCTGTGATGGGAGTTTGTGTGAGCGCAAGGTTGGGTCCCCCACTAGGATGGTCAATTTCCTGTTGGTGGAAATTGTGCCTCATGTAGAGGTGCCTGAATGTTTCCATTAACGTGCATGCCTATAGTTCATGGTTATGGCCAGTGAAAATGTTGCATGGTACCACTGTGCCAACCGAGTAGATTGTGTGGGAATTAACACTATGCTTCTTCCTAGATGTGGACGCTTGGAAAGGATCTGTGATAGAAGATGAGGTCTTCTGCTTCCATTTCCGTGTTGTTGGATTGGGTGTATCTAACTCTTTTGGGGGGTGTAGACTTAATGCTGCTCTTGTCGCTTTTAGCTTGGGGAGATGCTCACATTTAATTGTATGATGGAAGTGTGAACAAATTCGGCAATAAGTACTCGCGATCTTCTCTTGGCTAGAGAGAAGCCTCTGTGGGAGAGACGAGACTGTGCGAAAACTGTTTGCGAGGGGCTTCAGTTCTTTGCATTGATTGACCCGGTGGTCATTCAAGTCACATAGTCTGCATGTTATCCTAAGTTGGGTGTGGTTTATGCTTTGTTGGTGCACCATCCCATTTTTCCCATTATGCTGATGTGGGTGTGGGGTTGCTGGTATGGGGGTGATGTAATTTCTATATCGTTTGAGGAGATCATATTGTTTCTTCTCTATTGTATGAATCATATCAATGAGAGGATGTACTCTCGGGATATAGGTACAACATTTCCCATAGTGATTGCCTTGAAAAACTAGGCAAAATAGCCTAGATATGGGCATCCCGTCATGTTCAGTTTGTGGTCTGGCAGGGTACCATCATCGTAACGCTACTAAATCAAGGCAAGTGGTGACCACAAGATTGGGTGTTTTACATAACACACATATTGGTCTTCTTTGTAGAGAGTGGTTGGGGGTAACTAAGGGTTCCCTGATTGGTTGCTTTTCTGCTAACATGAAGAGGATGGATCTGCTCATTGCATCTTCTTGGGTTGTCGAGTTGTTCATGGATTCCAAGTCTGTGCCATATTCTTGGGAGAGGCAGACTATGGTTGATCGCATACAAGCTAGTGCTGCACAAAATCTAGGTATGTAGTGACAATGGTGCACCGGGTGGTTGTCACCACATATCTGACATGAATACTGGATGTCCATGTTATTGTGATATACTATATGAACTGGATACCATCGCTTGAACATTTCCAAATATGGGAAATCAATGATGAAATGATCAAGCTCAACACATAGTATGCAACTATCAATGGGGGGAGGGCACCTGGCGGGGAGTCTTTCAGGTGGTTTTCATTCCTCCTGTAGATACAGGATGGTGCGAGGTTCATCTATAGATGACTGGGTGGAGGGATCCTCTTGGTAGGATCACTTGATGGCGTGTAAGGCATTCCTATATCACGGGATTTCAGGGAAATGATGGGTATAGTACCCATAATTTCTGCAAATAGCGCATGCATGATTGGTCCGCAATTCTTTTCCTTTCCTTTGGTGGCAAGTTACTTTTTATGTGAACGCGGCATTGTAGTGTCTGCCTTAGAACTAAAAAGTGGTTTTAATTCATCCAGATCTGGGCAGATGTGGGTAGGGTTTCCTACTACGTCACATATGGCGCAACCTGGTGATTCTCATTATGTGGCGAGAGTCTCTAGATTATTTCCTCTTCTCTCGGTTTTCTTAGCTGTGATAATTGGTTTTGCAATAGGAATTTCCTTTGCAGGGATGTTTTCGACAGTTTCTTGAATGGGTGGAGCCTCCTCTAGACTGAGGGGATTTAACCCTGTGGTGGTGATGTGCATGGCTCCCGTCCCAGTAGGGGGAATGAGGTACTATACTGGTATTGAAAAATATATTTTTGGTAACACCACCGTGGCCAAGACCTGCTGGGATACAAAACTAGATGGGGGTAGAGGAAAGGGGTTTGGGAAGCGGCGTAGTAGAGAGGCTGCCGTCATTGAGGACTCAACGTCATTACTGCTCATGTCCATGTCTTGGCTAGCTTCAATGCTTGATTTTTAAATCATGCACACCGGAGCTCCTGTGACATCAGGTGATGACTCAGGTATGACAGGTGGATCTCCTAGGAATGATCCTAGGATGGACGAAGTTTTGAACTAGCCGGGGCCATATTCTTGGTATTGTGAAAACGCGTCCACGGATGTATTTATGTAGGGTAGAATGACATTGGTATTTGTTAGGGGAAGCTTTTCGCTATGCATCAATTGGTCAATAGTAACGATGTGATCCTCATGGGGGAACATCATAGTTCAGAAGACAGAGGAGGCGATGGTTGACATGGTGTACATATAACTCCGACCAAGGAGTATATTATAGTCCAAATGGGCATATAGGACTTCAATTTATATAAGGACCGTATTTTTGGCTAAGAAAACCAGGACGTTTTGGTAAAGACCGATGGGGGTTGAAGGGTGACCATCATATGATCTAAGCGTGATGTCTGATGGATTTAGCTCGGGAGACCCTAACTTCCGTCAAACGTTCTTTGACATGATGCATGTGGATGCACCCTCGTCAATGACACATCGGTGAATGGTAATGCTTTGGATCAACACTGGTATCTGAAAGGCAACCATTGAAGTAATCCTAGGGGAGGCTTTGTCTAAATCAAAAGCCATTAGGCGTGTATCGACAGGGTCGATAGCGCCTAATGCATAAAGCAAGGCTTTCCATTTTTTTGGGCATGACTGTAATACTTCCAATGCTGACATGGCAGCAGGAGATTGAGCTACATCATCCACAATGCTATAGTTATGGGCTTCTTTTGAATAGTTTCTCGCTCGCCTAGTTGGTCCCTTAGCCATCTTGGGCAAAGGTTCGATAGGAATCTTTGATATGGTCAAAGGTGCGGTTGGTGCACTGGTACTAGCCCCTGACACGTTGGTCTTTGTTACGCGGATTAATCCATCTTGCGGTCAAGAGCGATCTCCTTAGTACTCAACGAATATCTAGAAACAAACATCCATTTGGAAACCTTTTTCTCTAGATTAATTACATTTCAGAATTATTATAAGAAAGTAGAGAGGACATGCCCCTACCTTGAAATCCAAACATTCGATGTAGTATTTTTTCCCATTGCTCCAAAGTGGCTTCTCCAATAAGTAGAACCTGCAATCAAAGACAAGGCAAAAGAATCAAAGCATCTGCAATATATAATAATCAAGAAAAGCTAACCCAAGTTACTGATCAAGGAGTCTAAGTATTGATGTTATTTCAATAAGCATACAAACAACTCAATGATAAAAAGAGATCCATATGTATTATATTGAATAAAAAGAGTAATCTTACAACATGATTCCTTGATGTCATACATATTTCTCCCATGGTCCTGAAGAATCGTTTCTCCTTCAGTTTGATAAGCCTTCCTCTCTTTACAATTTACTCAGCATCTCAGTCTACTATGTGTGTAGAATCTACCCTTCAGCCTGAAACTTAAGCTCAATTTATATGGAAATGGAGGTGGTTTCAATTCCATGAAGAGGGGGATGGATTCCTCTCATGAAGGGATTTGAGCTCCATGGACCAAGGGATAAGATCCATGAGTGGAGGGATAAAGCTCGAACTAATCGCGACTCTAGAAGCTTCTAGTTGGGAGAATATTTGACCAACTAGGCTTCTAGAATTTACTTTTTATTTTATTTTTCTTTTCAAGGGGGTCCGCAGGTAATAACAGCAAAACGTGTAGTGGTTGCCGTAGTTTATAGACCAAAGAGCAGTGAATCCGCAGGAAAAGGATAGAAAAAGTGCGGAGGTAGAATTTTAAGGGTTTTACAGAGATTTTCTCCAATTCCAAGACTTGATTCAAGAACATTAAGGTTTTTGACTTCAAAGGGAACATGATATTGGTGGTGATAGACCTATATAGACAGTCAAATTTCATGGTGACAAAATAACCTGTAACAATGTCTTGTGGGGTGTCGTAATTTCGATACCGCGTCTGAAAAAACATTTCATCGCCAATCATGTAGATTTCATGGTTGTTCTTTCCGGAGTCGTCGGGAGTTTGTTGTTGTGTGTTAACTGTCTGGGAGGATCCTCCTTTTTCATGGTTAATCTGCAGCTTCTTCAGCTTAGGGAGGTCGGGACAGTGGTGAGTGTAATGGTCGTACTCACCACAGATCGAACAAGAGTGGTTTGTTCAAAGAGGTGGCCTTTTGTTATGCTTTTGGGAGTTGCTTGGCTCCTGGTTTCGATTTTGGTTGGAGTTTCCTCTAGCCTGAGATTGTGGAGGGCGTTGATGGTTATTGCCCCCCTGCCCAGTATTTCCTTTAGGCTTGTTTTTTCCTTTTTTCTTAACCGTGTTAGGAGGATAATTCTCCTGGTTATATGATTGGCATGATTGGTGTTGGGAAGGTTGCACAAAGTTCACCTGTGAATTATTCTGATTGTGATGAGGACTACACATAATGTGGTCTCTGGTTTTTAAATGACTGTTGGGGGGGAGCTCTTCTGTCAGCATGTCTATCTGCGTACTAGGTCCCCTGAGCCGAAGGATAGGGTCCTCCATGCTGATGGTGATATGACGATGCCCTATTGGTCAAATTTTGTGGAGGCATGTGATGACTTTGGTAGATGGGTTGTGGTACATTCTGGGTAGAATCATATGTGTAACCGGGGTTTTGAACACTACTACCTAGGTAACTTTGGGTCAATGATCCAATTAAACCATCTGCAGAGTTCGACGCGCCTAGAAATTCTTTGCAAGTTTGCAGGCGCGGGGCGTTTGGTAGGATATTGTAAATATACCCTGACCGTGTATAGATTAGCTCGAGCTGTTGGGCCTTACTGATGGCGTCCTCTTCGGACATGAGCTTTTTTTGTGCCACATCCTTCGAAATCTATGCGGTGAGAGTTTTCAGAAATAGGTCTAACAGAACTCAATCAATGAATTTGGCTTTGCACAAACTACGACACCTCCGCCATTCATGGAGATGGTCCGAGATATGGATGGGGGGGGTTTGACTAAAGTGTGTCAGTAATTCAATTCCAGAATCATGGTGGATCAGTAACTGGAAATAGGTTAGGAACACAGTGGCGATGGTGCTAAAGGTTCTGTGTGTATCAGAGGGTTGCTCCACATACCATTTCATTGCTACTCTTGTTGGAGTGCATTGAAACAGTCTTTGTTGAATAGTATCATCAACGATGTTGTTCGACGAACACCATAGGTGGAAAGTCATAACATGATTTCTTGGGTATTCCGCTTGCTTTCCTTCAAACTTTGGAATGTACGAAGGGAGCTTCGTGGGCATGGGAGGCCATATGGGGTTGTGTGCAATGGGGTTGTTTTTTAACTTGGTTAAATCTGGTATATTTAACGAAGCTAGAAAAGGTGACTGTGAGGTTGTAGCCATTGCGGCTTGTGAAAACACAATGTTTTGGTTAGGAATAGGGTTAGTTTTTGATGTACACTGCTGTGCGTTCACCTGGCTTCCCGAATGGGTAGCACTCATTTTCCCTCTAGGGGTTGTGGGAGGAGTGGTGTGTGGTGTGGTGTCGGGAGACCGGCCAAGGTTCCCAACTGAAGACGCCCCAATAAAGGATGAAACAATAATGGTGGTAGTGTTCCGTGTTTGACACCTAAATGGCGAAAGACCCTTCCCAGTAATGGGGGGAGGTCCAAAAGACATCTAGATTGAGGAGGTCCCATTGGGTTCATTCTGGCGTCGACCAGGTATGGCTTTGGAAATATTTGAGGGGATAGATATTATAATCAAAGAAAAATTCTGATCGCATACACAAAACAAAGATAAAATAAAATCAATTTTCCCTTTAGATTAATCCTCTATGATCAGTCAATAAAAAAATATGGTTTTTTGTTGTTTGCATATGATACTAAAATCCTAGAAGACCTATTCATCGTCACACACTCAAATTTAACTCGGTCTTGAGAAGACATCTTGTGAGTGCTAGCACAATGTCCCGTAAGAGCTGGCGACGCCCTTAGTCAGCCGAAGAAAATCCACCAGGGTAAGGGTAGAGGATCTAGTGCTTGCCTGCACCATCACCTATAGGGAAAGGATGCCCTACTTTTGGCCACTAAGTACCACCATCCCACGTGAGCATTTGAGTCTTGGGCTTCTTGTTAGTTCAGCTAACAGTACCGAGTATCAACTGATACCACACGCACTGTGCCTAAGACTAACCGTCTTTGAATCGGGTTGCTGCCGTGCTTGGGTTTTCTTTTCCATGGGCTGATAGGTGGATTTGAAAGCTCCCTAAACATTCAAATTCTATGTTTCAAGATGAATAATGATCAAGGCGGATTATTGGATACCTACCCCCTTGATCCTAACTTAGACTATAAATTCTTTTGTGGCCCCTATGGGGAGAATTTAGTGAGTTTTGTTAAGTTAGTTCTAGGTGTCTTTGCTTTTCTTAGTGTGTGGATGTGTGTTAGCAAAAATTGAACAAGCACATAGTTTGAACGTATTGATATATGATGATCCTTTTCAAAATCCCCTATTTACACTGCGTTTTATTGTTCCTTGTTGTAATATTCCCAAATGGGAAAAACATGAATATAGAACAAAATTCTGGGAAAGCAGTGTAAACCATCACATAAAAACACGAGACCAATATGGAGCCTACTTATTCATCATAATAACAGAAAAATAGTACAAAATATGAGGGCCCAAACCATAATACAAGAATAAACAAGCCTCCAATAGATAAAACCCTCAAGATGAGGTGTTGCTACTATATCAAAATTTCGAAGACACTGCTACAATGCAGTTATAGAAGAACTGCTACAGAAAATGAGTACACAAAATATAAATGGCTGATATATGCCTCAAAAGATACAACTAATGAATATCTAGTCTCTATACAACCTCCAACAGAGAACCCAAGTGGGTTTACAGAAATACGCCAATGTACAAGATATGAATCAAAGCCCTAGGGCTAAATATTCACTGCAACATATAAAATGGAAAGGTGTGGTTGATCTAATATGCAAATGAATGTAGCCTCCTCCAATAGAATCTCCAAATGAAAGGTTGATCCCTTCTCTAGAAAACCTCCTCCCCAAATGGTGTACTGAAACCACCCTGCAACTCCTCCCTAAAATAACACAGTCCAAGACAGAAACTGCGATTTAGGGGCAAATGATCAAGTGGCTTGATGCCAAATGTTGCAATAAGGCTCAAGGGACTTCTTCACTAGCCTCCCAATGGAAGGAAACCTTCCTCCACTTAAAAATCACCTGGATCTAGTCTCCACTGCTACAACCTGGAACAGAAATCACCTAGATCTAGTCTCCACTGCTGCAACCTGCAACTCAGCACATCTCTCAACAGAAACTATGATGTATCACAAGACTGAAGCTTGGCCTGGTGCCTGAATGTGGAAATGTAGTGCAAATATCTTCCTAGAGGCTTCTCAAGGAAAGAGGTGGGATTCCTGACCAGGAACACCCTGTGCTAAAAAAAACTGCAATCTTAGCTAAAAAACTGAAGATAGCTATATGTCTAAATAGACCATATAATCAAAATATCATATCATCCATGAATGAAATATGGCTTCCATCCTCTTCCTTATATAAGTGATCAGCTTCCTAACCCTATGCCCCACTCATTGAAGACACTACTTCCATGCAAAGAGTCTCCAACTAAAACTGCGTTGTCCCATAATGAATGCCACTCCTCCATGACAATGCTCTTGATTTGGTCAAAGTTGACCCAGTTTATGTGTTCCAGCCCCTTTTCACACCTAAGGGTGCTCAATTAAGCTGCCAAGATGTCCTCCTTTCACATTAGCATTGATTTTATTCATATTAAGGATATTTATGGATCTCCATATCCTCTTATTCATCAAAAAATAAAGAAAAAAAAAATATTCCAACTAGCTCATGGCTAATTGGGAATATTACAGTCCTCCCCTTCCAAATGTTTCTTTTCCTCAAGAAACTATAAAGGTGAGTGCTGCAACTCTCCTCCTCCTCCATTGGTGACACCTCCATGTGATAATCTCTCCTCATAATCCAAGTGTCTCCCAATCCATCCCTCGATGAAATGCTCCTCCCAAGTTCTCATGAGATGCAAATGACTCATCCCACAAGGAAGAAAAAGATCCAATGAAACAATCATGGTGTGCCCAATGTTCTCCCATAAACATGTAGCATAATGAACATGGAGAATCTCTCTCCCAAAGGGCACATCGAATCCTTCCATCCTCCCTCCAATCATACCCATAAAAAGAATAAGAACATCATCAATGTATGGGAACACCAACATTCTTAACTGCTTGGACTGTATTAAATCGTTCTTAAACAACAAAATTGGAAGAAAACATGGAGATAAAGCTTATCAGTGAGAGCAGGGTACCTTTGACAGTAAATCCTAACTCTATATTGTTGTTCTTTATCAGAGAAGATGGAAAGAATGAAAACAGAAATAAAATTACAAGTTACAATAAGAAAAACATCACCGTTGACATAGACCAAGATCCCATAAATCAACTTGTATTTGATGCTTCAAACCAGTTACAATCTTCAAGTCCAGTGGGTCTCTACAACTTCAAACTTCTCATCTCAAACTTAGGTATCTTCAATTACAAATAGAGCTTACAACAACTTCAGAAAACTATTTACATGCAACAGATATTCGGAGACCAACTTTTGCCTTATCTTCTACAGAGGTATTTATAGAAGAAATGAGGAGGTCAGATGTAAAATCAGATCTTTAGGCTCAATTAATACAATTAATGCTTTCATCCTTTTAAGGGCTCAATGGAGAAGTGTTTCTGATATTTCCTCTGTATTAATTGATTTTCATTAAATTATTGAACTACTTAGGAGAATTTGTTGACTTTAAGGCTCTTTGTTATCCTTGTAATAACTTTAACTGTTCAGCTGTATTGAGGCAAATATCTTTTGTTATGCAATAATTGTGCCTCCTTTGAATGCTTTTAGGTTGTAGGTGGCTTTTGGTAGCTGGAGAGGATTCAATTAGCCTCTGATGTGGCAGTGGCGGCTTTCTCGGATTGATAGAATTCTTTATCTTTCTCTAAAACACCTTTAATTTACATGAGTTTTGTGTTTTAGGACAGATTAGGCCTAATCTGTGTCTTCGTGTCTTTAACTGTGGATTAGGCCTTTGATAGCCGAATTTACGCCTTAATCCCTTAAATATATGTTAAAACCTTTAAACATTGATTTCTGCTTTGATTTTATCCCTGGATACTAATACTCTTTGTCTGTGATGTTTGCTGTGTTTTTATGCTGCGCAGGTGTTATAGAGGGTTTTATAATGTCGCCAGTGTTCATGAGGCACCGGTAAATCACGATGTGAAACCCTGCAGAATGATCCTCCCTATGAATAATGGCCTGAGGGATCATCATCCCCGGCCTTTGATTTTCATTTTGAAATAATGGAAAACCTTTAAAACCTGCAAAAACAAAAAAAAATTATAAAAATCTTGCGTGGATGGGTAAAACTGCTTTGGAGGCCGAGGTTAGCTTGCAGTCGTTGGATGAAAGCATCCAACGGCGAGGATTGCTTGCTGAGATCAAAAGGAGAGGCAATCAGAGGGGTGAAAGAAATATTAAGTCCGAGCCATTGGTGCATGTTGATCAACGGTTGAGATCAATCTAGGATCTTATAAGGCGGAAGGGAAATGATATAATGAAATGGGCGAAAATATAATGAAAATCGGGAAAAACCTTTATCGGCAGCGAAAAAGGCTTAAATGATATTTTGGATGCACAGATGGATGGGAGCCATTGGATTAGTTTAATAAATAGAGATCGAGGACGGAGATTCATTATAAGAAAATGTAATGAAAATAGGAATGGTGGTTTCGGCTATAGAAACCACTGGTGTCGCCCTGCTCTTAAGTGGTTTCCAAAATCTTCATAAAAAGCGCAATATGCCTCGCCACTTGCCACGTGTCCCCAACAAAACCACTTTTTTCGTGTTATTTTTAGGCGTTAAACCTCTGGCGTAGAAAAAACGCGAAACAGAATTCCAACCATTGGATGGATGAGTGCAGATCCAACGGTGCAGATCACACGCGATGGAGGGTAAGATGCGAGGGCGGAAAAAGTGGTCAGGTTCAAAGGTGGATTAAATCTAGACCGTTGGATCTATGAATGGACGGTAAGGATTTATTGATGGGGAGGCAGGTCCCAAAGGAGTTGGGCCTATCGGGTTTATTCTAGACCGTTGGATGAAAGGAATGAATGGTCTAGATTAAATCTCGGGGTAAATGGAAGGAATATGAAATGGGGGTCGGGCGGAGATCAGGAGAAATGAGGACCGTTGACTTTCAGAGATCAACGATGGAGATTTGATCAGAGGATCACAATCGGCGGGAGGAAAAAGTAAGAGGTCAGTGGAATGCACTGATTCGATTAAGCGTGGGCCGTTGGATCTAGGAGAGATCAACGGTGGGGATTTACTCGGCGGGTGTGGTAAGGGCCATGAGCAGAGCATGATTAAATCTGGGTCGTTGGTTCTTGTGGATTCGACAATCCAGATTAAATTGAAAGTTTGCAATCGGAGGAGGAGAGAGGAATGGCACAATGGTGTTTTGCGATGAAATTGAATTAGAGTCGTCGATCTCAAAACCATATCAACGTCAGGAATTAACTGTGAAGGTCAAAGGCGGAGGGGTGGGCTTCGGAACGGAGTGATGTGGGCCGTCGGATCTGGGTATGGTGGAACAGATCAACAGTCGGAAAATCATCGCAAGGTCGCCAGTTGGAGGGGGTAATAAACCCTTTAAAATACGTTCAATGAAAAACTTCGATGCGATGCGCCGATGACTGTTGATCGGTTTTTAGATCAACGGCTGACAATTCACCAAACAATGAACTGTCAGGTCTTGTTAAAACATAGGAAAGTTGGGATTTTAATAAAAAACAAAGGAAAATTATGTTTCGGGAAAGGTTTTTGGACAAGTCTTTTTTTTTTAGCGCCCAATTGCAGGGCTCTTGGTTTTACGAAGGAAGCAAGGGATCAGGTTTTTAGAAGAAAAGGGGCAAATCGCATCGAAAACTTTTTAAAAGTAAAAGAAACAAGAAAAATAGAGAACCCGATTGCGATTGCGCGATTAGGCCCCAGGGCTTGGTCTTGGTGTTGGTTTTATGCGAGAGAAAGGGGCCGGGGCTAAGGCCAAAGGGGCTTAAGGCCTTAGTTAAAAAATGGGTTTTTTAGGCCAAAATGATAGATTTTCAAGGCTTTTTTGGCTTTCGGTAGAAGGGGAAAAAAGGGGTTTTTAAGCCTTCAAAGGGAACTTTCAAAGGTTTAAAGGGAATTTCAAAGGAAAGAAAGGTAAATTAAGAGTTTTATGAATGAAATGGAGAAGAAACAAGGAGAAGGGAGAATGAGGGAAAATGGAAATTTTCAGCAGTTTTTTCCTTTGGTAAACAGCAGATTTTTTCAGTGTTATGAAGGAAACAGCAGATGAAGGTTTCCTAAAGGAAAAAGAGACATCATTAAGGCTTCACGAACTCACAATTGGGAAATAAAATTATTTCTTGAAGGCTATAAATATCTAGCCACCATTTGATATGACAAATGTTTATAGGTGGCTAACACATACCGTACTATCATGGAGGGATTCATTTGGGAAGGCTTCAAAGAGGAGATGCACCATAGTATGAGGAGATGCATGGATTATTTGGAGGATAAGGAGAGACATGACTCTTTGGTATAGTTATCACATCCACTTCCTTCCTCATGGGGAGTGAGAGGAGGCCCATCTATTAGCCTCCTTACTAGCTTGAACCAAGTACATGGTAAAGATATTATTTATGTACATCATGATTCATTTACTATGTATTTGCATTTCCTTATCATACATGTGCAGAGCATTGCTCCAGAATGAGGCACTTTTCCTTCTAGACTGCATGGTCTACTTAAGGCCATAAGAAGCATTGATTATGGTCACTCCCTAGGAGATCTTGGGGAGATGATGTATGCAGGGTATGCTCAATTTGCACCATACACCATACACCTTCTCCAAGCTTGTGAGGAGATTGGAGCAGCAAACAAGTGGTTGGGAAACCACTCATCATGCCATATTCTGATGCAGTTAGGAGTAAAACTATGTTGGTTGCACTTGAGGGACCATTTTCCTTCTCCATTACTACATATGGAAGCTAGCATGACCTTGATTGTGATCCCATATGTTGATGATTTTTTTATTATTTTTGGGGACATGATTGGAGGGATGACACATTGATTGGGTATGTCCATTGGGAATGAAACTTCCCACATTTCTTCATGCTTCAAGGGGAGCATGGGACATGGTATGGCTGCTACATTATATCACTTGCTTCCTTATGAAGGGAGCCATATGATTGAATTATGTCTTTGGGAGGAGCCTCTCACATGGGAGGAGTTTTTCTATGAATTACCATTCTAGAGGGTGATTCATTTTATATGGATGATATCTTGGAGGATGGAGCTTCACATGGTGATTAAGGTTCCCTAATTTTTGTAAATATATCCTTGTAGTTGCTTGAGGACAAGCAACATTTGGGAGGGGAGGATTGTAATATTCGTAAATTAGCATACAACTAATTGGAATATTAAAATCTATTTTTTCTTTCTTGTTTGATGAATAAGTGGGTAGGGAGACCCATAAATCTCTTTATTAGCAATAAAACCACTTTTGATGAGAAAGTGGATCATATTTTCAGCTTAATAAAACACCCTTAAGTGTGAAAAGGGGCTAAAGCATGTGGACTGGGTCAACCTTGAACAAATCAACAGCATTGTCATGGAGGAGTGACATTCAATGAGGACAACACAATTTTAGATGGAGACACATTGCATGGAAGTAGTGTCATTAATGGATGGGGCTTAGGGTTTGGAAGCTCATTTTTTATATAAGGAAGAGGATGGCAGCCATATTATTCATGTTATGATATGTTATGTTTTTTATTATATGGTTTGTTTAGGCATATAAGCTTTCTTCAGTTGTTTAGCAAAGATTGTAGTGTTGTTTAGCACTGGGTGTTCCTGATCGGGAATCCCACCTCTATCCTTGAGAGGCCTCTTGGAAGAGCTTTGCACTACATTTCCACATTTAGGTTTCAAACCAAGCTTCAGTCTTGTCGTACAATGCAGTTTCTGTTGAGAGATGTGCTGAGTTGCAGGGTGCAGCAGTGGAAGATCTTGTTGGGTGTTTTCTGAGCTAGCTTTGCAGTGGAGGAAGGGTTCCATCCATTGGGAGACCAGTAAAGGAGCCCCTTGGGATTATTTGACATATTTGGCATCAGGCCAAGCTGATTTTATCCCTTACAATGCAGTTCCAGTTTAGATCTGCGTTATTTTAGTGAGTTGTTTCAGGGGTAAGTCGAGTGCTCCATTTGGAGTGTTTGCTTTCCATTGAAGGGATCAACCCTTCATTGAGAGGGTTATTTAGAGGAATTATTTCAGATCTACATCAGATTCAGCCACCTCCTTTTATGTGCTTCAGTTGTAGTGCATCTTTAGCCCCAGGGCTTTAGATCCACCATTTATATTTTGTATATGTCCGGAAACCCTTCCTGGGTTGTCTTGGGAAAGTGTATGGGAGCATAGATCTCCATTTTTTGCCTTGTATGAGCATGATATTTTTAGATCCATTTATTTATATGTCCCAGCTACAGTATTAGTCATTAAAACTGTGTTTTTCTTGCTTCAGTACTTTGTGTAGCAGTGTATTACTTGTTTTGGGTGCATTTTGGCATAGGAGGATTCTTTTTCCTATTTTGAGGGGCTCGATCCCCAAGATCTTGTACTTATTTATTGTTGTTATACATAGTAACATGGATCTATCATTTGGGTCACATTTAATGTGTTAATAATTTCTCCTATTTCCATTATTATGAGTTATATTCTTTCTTTCCCCATTCAGGAATATTATTTGGAGTGTTTGCTTTCCATTGAAGGGATCAACCCTTCATTGAGAGGGTTCTTTGGAGGATTTCTTTCAGATCTACATTATGTTCAACCACCTCCTTTTATGTGCTTCAATTTCAGTGCATCTTCATCCCTAGGGATTTAGATCCACCATTTATATTTTGTATAATTCTGGAAACCCTTCCTGGGTTGTCTTGGGAAGGTGTATGGGAGCATAGATCTCCATTTTTTGCCTTGTATGAGCATGATATTTGAAGATCCATTTATTTATATGTCCCAGCTATAGTATTAATCATTAAAATTGCGTTGTGCTTGCTTTAGTACTTTGTGTAGCATTGTATTACTTGTTTTGGGTGCATTTTGGCATAGGAGGCTTCTTTTGCCTATCTTGAGGGGCTTGATCCCCAAGATATTGTACTTATTTATTTTTGTTATACATAATACCATAGATCTATCATTTGGGTCACATGGAATGTGTTAATACTTTCTCCTATTTCCATTATTATGAGCTATATTCCTACTTTCCTCATTCAGGAATATTACATAAGTAGAGATGTAACTTTCCATGAGCAGGAAGATGAAGGCAACAAGGATAACAATTATGAAAGATGGCACATTCTTCTTGAATTTGAAGACAATCAAGAAGAATACATTGAGAAGAAAAATCATGGTTAAGAATTCAGTGATAAGGACATCACCAATAGGTAGAGCTCACCCAGAAGTGGAGAAGTGCTTTCAGAGAACAGAGATGAAAACAATGAAGTGAGAAGGATATCTAATTAGCGTATTCGACTACCTAAAAGGTATACGGACTATTCCCTAATGAGTAGTTTTTTTAATAGAGCACATGATTTTAATGAAGCTAATGAACATGAAGACTGGAGAAAATAAATGGAGGAAGAATATGAATGTGAAATTAAAAACAAAATCTAGGAATTGACTAAACTACCTAAAGGAAAAGAGTCCATAGGATGTAAATGGTTGTACAAACCCAACTTTAAAGAAGATGGAAATATAGATAAATATAAAGCTAGAACGATGGAAAAATGGTAGTCACAAAAGGAGGGAATTGATTATGTAGAAACATTTGCACCTATAGCTAAATTAAATACCATTATATTTTTAATTGCATTAGATAAAAAGTACCATCGAAATTTCACCCATTATTTGTAAAATATGCTTTTCTGAATGGTTATTTAAAGGAGGAGGTATATTTGACACGATGTGAAGGGTTTGTGAAAAAGGGTCAGGAACATTTAGTTTGCACATTAAACAAAGCTTTGTATGGGATAAAGCAGGCACATAGGTCATGGTATGAAAGGATAGATTCCTTCTTTCTAAAATATGGTTTTATGAGGATTCAAAGTGATCCAAATGTATGTACCAAGTTTGATGCCAAGGGACATAAAATATTGATTACTTTGTATGTTGATGACCTACTTATTACAGGAAATTCAATCAAACTGATTGATGAAATTAAGGTGCAGATGTCACAAGTATTTGAGATGAAAGAGTTATGTTATTGTCTACGTCTTGAAGTGTGGAGAGATCCTGGCCATACTTTTGATACTAAGGGTAAGTATTTCAAAAAAATACTTAAAAGGTTTATATGGATCAGTGCAACGTTGCTTTTGTTTCAATGCCACAAAATTTGAAACTTCATTTTGATGACGACTCAAAGGAGGTAGATGGTACATTATATAGACAACTGGTGGGAAGTTTGAATTATCTTACTACAAATAGACCTGATTTAGCATACTATGTTAGTGTGTTAAGTCAGTTTATGGCTAGACCTTTAGAAAGCCATTGGAGAGCAACAAAAGGAGTACGTAGGTATCTTAAAAGAACAATTTATTTTGGTCATAAGTATAGTGATGCATATGGTGTTGAGATGACAGATTACATAGATTCAAATTGGGCTAGCAATCTAGATGATAAAAGATCTACTACATGTTATGCATTCAGTATCGGATCCAATATTTTTTCATGGAGTAGCAAGAAGCATCCCACTATATCTTTTTCATCTATAGAGGCATAGTATAAAGCTTTGTGTGCAACAAATTGTGAAGTTTTTTGGTTGAGGAATGTTCTTCAAGGTATTGCATAAGAGAAAAAGAAGGCTACAATGATGAACTGTTGCAACCAGAGCTTGATCAAATTGGAAAATAATCCAATCTTACATTTAAGGAAAAAACATGCTTATGCGCAATTTCACTTTATTATAGAAAAGATATAGTCTAAAGAAAATTTTCTTGAATATTGTAATGCAAGTGAAAATGCTACTAATATTTTTACAAATCCCTGTGGGAAGATGAAATTTGAATTGTTTAGGGAGATCTTAGGTGTGGAGATTAATCCTTTTTACATTAAGGGGGAAAGAAACTTTGAAATAATGGAGAAAGGTTGTTTTCGTTGTTTTCTAAGATTAGATTTAGATCTTATGTTAGGTCCCTATATTAATAGTGTAGTCCCTTATTGTTGTTAGTGTAGCCCCCTTATTGTTATTTTTGTACCCCTATAACCCCCATATTGTTATTATTATGCCATTACATTATTATTGTTAGGTCGACTAGGATTATATTGTGACCCCATGGACTCCTATATATAGAAGGAGGTCTTTTCGTTTGTATCATCCAAGAATTTTTCATTTATGTAATGTAAAGGATGTTTCCCCCTCAAAGTGGCTTATTTCTAAGGCATTGATCTCTCTTTTCTTCTATTTTTGGAGTTGGTTTCATAACATTTGGTATCATAGCTTTGGATTCTAGGGTTTTGCTGCTCCAAACAGGTCATCATGGAATTTTCACTATAACTATTTTTCTACGAAGGTTCCGAAGCTAAAATGTTTACCACGTGAATCCTAAATCATGAGGAACATCGTGTAAAAATTGCAGATCTTGGTTCGCAATAGTTTTGGAGATATGATCTGTTGACGTTAGGGTTTTTGCAGGCTCCCGAATTTCATCTAAAAGAGGTTACCTTGGGAAAATCGTTAGAACTCTCTCTCAAAACATCAGATTGGAATTCTGTAAAAAGTGGAAAAAATCACAAGGACTTTAGTTTCCCGTGTATCAATTTTAGAGCCAAAGGAGGAAACAATGACACGTGGTACGCCATACAAGTTCGCTCTATTGAACTAGCCCATAATTAGGTCATTGTGGGATATTGGGCATAACGTTTCCTTGAATCATCCAAATCAGGTAAGACCTATGGCATTCGAAAGAAGATTCATAGCGCTACTTCAGGACTGAATTTCAGATATTGAAGATCCAAAATCATAGAGATAATTCAGTTTCAATATCAAGCTCCTCAAAATCAAGAAAAAGGTGTGTATTTCTTTTTTTAAATTGCATAAGTCTTGTCTGAAAAAATAGTTTGAAGTGAGTCCAAGGGCATATTGAAGCATAGATATCAGTATGGGGTTCTAAAATCCCCCTAAAAATAATTCAACACCCATTAAGCCCTCAAAAAACTCTACTATGACTCATGAAGATGAAGAAGTGTAACATGATATATCAAAATTACAAGAGCAAGTGCACCAAATTTCACTCTCGCAAAGAGAAACAAAAAATGAAATGGAAGTTTTGAAGAAAGGTGTGGAAGCTAAGATGGATGGTTTGAAAAAGGGCATGGAAGCTAATATGGATGATTTGAAGAAAGGCGTGGAAGCTAATATCGATGGTTTGAAGAAAGGCGTGGAAGTTAAGATCAACGGTATAGAAGAAAAAATGAAAGACAACATGGAAGACATGAAGAATGATCTAATGGAAGGTTTAAAGGAAATTTTGACAAAGTTGATACAAGAAGTGATTCCTAATGGCGAAAAGATAGTAGAGAAAACTCATGATGAGAAGAAAATAAATGTTAATCATGATTTCATAAACTCAAATGTTGGATGGAACATCCACCATATTCCAAAGATCAATATCTGAAATTTAGATAGCAAGGATCCCGTAACATGGATACTATAGATTGAGCAATATTTTGATCTCAATAATGTGCAAAACACACAAAATTTATGCATTGGGACTTTATATTTAGAACAAAATACATTTGTATGGTATCAGTGGCTTTTCTCCCGTTAAAAAATTGTCAATTGGTCAATTTTTATGGAGGAAATGATAGCACATTATGAGGATACAAAGAGAAACACCTTCTTTAGCCAATTGATAAATCTCAAACAAAAAGGTTTAGTGGTGGAGCACATTAAGGACTTCCAAAAATTGAATATAAGTGTAATTGATATTCCATAGGAACATAGGATTGATGTCTTCATCGAGACATTAAAGGATAACATACAACATGAGTTTCACTTTGGGAACTTGATTCATTAGAGAAGGCACTCAGGTCGGCAAGCAAAATAGAATGTAAAATTATGGCGATAAGGAAGCCTACCACTCACACCTATAAATATGGAAGTGTTGCTACTCCTAGACTTCCACAACCTACAAGGTTGACACCACAACAATTGGAAGAAAAAAGAGCAAAAGGGCTTTGCTACAGTTGTGATAGGAAATACACTAAAGGTCATCAGTGTTCTGAGAAGAAATTATTTTACATAGGTTGTGAAGAGGAGGAAGAAAATGAACAATAAACTTCAAATGAAGAGGATATACACTAGAAACAACCCTGTAGAAAGAAGAAATGAGTCTGGCCATATCGTGTAATGCATTGGCAGGAATTACCACTCCTAAAACTCTCAAGATAGAAGGACGTATCAAGAAGAAAAAGGTAATAATGTTGATTGATTTGGGTAGTACCCATAATTTTATTCATTTTAAGGTAGCCAAGGAATTGAATTGCTTCCTATACCGAGCACCAAAATGTCAATTGATGGTTGCAAATGGAGGAACTATAAATTTCTCTAGAAAATTCCATAATATCAAGATAACCATGGGGGAATATGTATTGAATAGTCCAATTCTTTCCATTCCAATGGGATGTGTTGATGTTGTACTAGGAGTACAATGGTTACAATCTTTGTGGACGGTAGCTTTTAATTTTCAAGAACTTATCTTGAATTTTTTTTCGAAAGGAAAGGAAGTCGAATTATGGGGTATCACATGGAAGTCGGGAAAGATAATAAGATCTATTGTCATGACAAAGCTTCAAAAGAGAGAACAACGAGGCGTAATTGCAAAATTATGCTCACTAGAAGTTCCAACATAAAAATCATCTATTTCTTCAGATCTCCAAAAAGTGTTGGAAAATCATTCCAAGGTGTTTGAAACTCCCAAAGGACTCCCACCTATTCGTGATCATGATCATGCTATTCATTTGATTCCAGGAAGTTTTCCTCCAAACATCAGGCCGTACAGATATCCTTATTTCCAAAAGAGTGAAATTGAACATATGATTGCAGAAATTTTAGAGGTTGGTATATTTCAACCTATTCAAAGTTATTTCTCTGCTCCAGTAGTATTGGTGCACAAAAAGGATGGATCATGGCGCATGTGACCAGATTATAGGGAGCTCAATAAGATCACTATTAAAGATAAATTTCTCATTCTTGTGATTGATGAATTTTTTTTTTTTTTTTTTTTCTAAGTAATACTGATCTATTAACAAGCTGATAATGTTACATCGAGACCGAAGTCAATTGCTACTGCTTTGAAGGCACAAAATTCAGGAAAAAACAGAGAAGTGGACTGTCGAAACCCATGCAGGGGTGCAGAGTAAGATTTATCCAAAAGATGCTTTGACCCAGATAAGACAAAAAGGGGCCAGAAAGCTTCATAGCTACCAGAACAGAAAAAACCCAAGAAGTTGGGTGACACAAACAGAGAAAAAGACCAAGCAACGAACCCATTAGTCTTCCGGAGTCTCCTCCACGATCCTGCACCAGCCGGTGGCGTGCATTTCAAGAGCAAGTTCAGCCTGAGAAGCCGGGGGACCAGGTTCAGCAGAGAGCATGTCTTCATCAGGAACAAAGTCGACAGGGCGAGATGGGGGCTGCAACGGAGTGCTGCCACTGCCCAGATTGAATTGCGAGAACTGGGTGTCAGGAGCAATATTCTCCATAGGAACGGCCGGCTGCACGCTTGAATCCTCTGGCAAGCTGTCTTCCATAAAAACCACCGAGAGAATGGCAGTTATCCTCGGGCGATTGAGGGTGCTCTGGAAGGTGAACCGAGCAGTGCCTGTTGTATTAGCAGAGGCAGCAGACGAGCGACGCGAATGGAGACCCCAGTACAAGCGAAAATCCTGAGAGCGCCCCCTGCCGCTTCGAGTTCTGGGGTAGTGGCTGGAGCCATCATCGAAGGAGGAGGTGTCCGGGGAAGGACTGGAAGGAAAACGAGAGGGATGGCTCCGAGAGCCGCCCCTCCTACTCCGCATACGATGTCGAAGCCTCGGCATAGTGTGAAGGAGCGGGGTCCAGAAAACTTTAACAAAAGTGCAAGCCAGCCCAAGGTGGCCCAAACTCGAGCAAGGACGCAGTGACAGCTGAAGATGCCCAGGAGAATAAACCTCCCTCTGCGTAGAGCACAACAGACACAGATAGACTTTCTCCCGACTGTGCATACAGTAACCAACGACGCCAATACTATTCTGAGGGAAAGCCAAGACCGGGCGGGTTTTAACCTGTTGCTTATGGAATCCATCTGCCATGAGACAGGCCAAAACATGCGCCGAGTTCGTCCTTCCCAACCCAAACAAATCCATCTTCTTAACTGCTATCAGAGTGAAAATCTCGCCTAAGCATGCGGAGGCAGGGTTCAACATGTTTGAAGGCGCGCGAGTTCTGTTGATTGCAGAGCTCATAGCATTGGAAGGAGGGGAGTGTAAATGAGACATGCTATGGCGCAGCTGTCCATTTAACTCTGCGTACCACAGGGGCAGGTGTCGGCATGGCTTGTCGCCCCTCCGTCCCATCCCACTAACTATCCTTTGAAACACCCGCATCCGGGGGGTCAATTGATGAATTATTGGATGAATTACATGGAGAAATTTATTTTACCAAGTTGGATTTTCGTTCAGGATATCATCAAATTAGAATAAAGACTGAAGATATTCTGAAAACAACATTTTGAACTCATGAGGGTCATTATGAATTTTTGGTCATGCCTTTTGGCCTTACCAATGCACCTTCTAGATTTCAAGGGTTGATAAATTCCATTTTCAAACCCTTCCTTATAAAATTTGTGTTAGTATTTTTTGATGATATACTAAACTACAACAGGTCTTGGAAGGATCATGTTCAACATGTTGACAGGGTGCTCAAACTATTGGAGGAGAACCAATTATATGCAAAAACCTCCAAATGTTTCTTTGGAGTACAAGAGGTGGAATATATAGGTCATATTATATATCACGAGGGTGTTAAGGTAGACCCTAAAAAAATTAAAGCCATTAAGGAATGGAAAGTCCCCACAACCATAAAGTAGTTGTGAGGATTTCTCGAGTTAACAGGGTATTATCGCAAGTTTCTTAAGAATTATGGGAGAATAGCAGCACCTCTAACAACATTATTGACTAAATATGCATTTTCATGGACTCCTAAAGAAATTGAGGACTATTAACATCTTAAAGAGGAAATGTGCTTAGCATTGGTCTTAACTACACTAGACTTCACAAAAACCTTTGTTATGGAATGTGATGCCTCAGGAAATGGAATTGGTGTTGTTTTAATGCAAGAAGGAAGACCCATTGATTTTTAAAATTCGTCCAATTAAAGGAAATTATTTATAGAAAGCTATTTATGAGAAGGAAATGTTGAAAATACTATATGCACTAAAGAAATGGAAACCTTACCTAATGTGAAGACACTTCAAGGTAAAAATTGATCATGATAATATTAAACACTTTTTGAAACAAAGACTATCTTCATAAGAGTAGCAAAAATGGGTCACAAATATGTTGGGTTATGACTTTGAAATCATCTACAAAAAAGGGAAGCTAAATGTTGTTGTAGATGCACTCTCAAGAAAGGATGAAGAGGTGGAAGCATTGTTTTATGACATTTCTATTATCCAACCAGATTGGATAAATGAAGCAAGGGATGAATGGAAGAAGGACGAAGAAGTGTGCACACTCATTCAAAATTTGCAGCAAGATCCTAGTATATCTGATACATTTAGTTGGAAAAATGATTCCTTATGGTACAAAGATCACTTATATATTTGTAAGAATTCCCAGCTAAAACAAACGATTCTTTTGGTATTACACACTTCTCCTTTAGGAGGACACTCGGGATTTTAAAAAACTTACCACAGGGTGAAGAAATATTTTTTTTGGGATGGCCTTAAATATGATATTCAAAAGTTGGTGGCGGAATGTTTCATCTTCTAGCAAAATAAAGTTGAGACAATTAAGACCTCGGGTCTTCTACAGCCTTTATCCATTCCAAGTCAACATTGGGAGGAGATTTCAATGGATTTTATTACATTTTTACCTAAGTCTGAAGGAAAGAGTGTCATCATGGTGGTATTTTATATACTTACCAAGTATGCTCACTTTTGTGCATTATCTCATCCATTTAAAGCAAGTACAGTTGTTGTTTCATTTATGGAAACAATTCAAAAGCTACATGGAAACCCAAAGATTATTGTAAGCGACAGAGATCCCATTTTTACTGGAAATTTTTGGACGAAATTATTTTCTTTTATGGGTACTCAACTAGCTCATAGTACATCATATCATCCTCAATCCGATGGTCAAACTGAGATAGTGAAAAAATGTTTGGAAGGATATCTTCATTGTTTTGTGTTTGATAAACAAACACAATGGATCAAGTGGTTACCTCTAGCTGAATGGTGGTATAACACTTCCTTCCATACTACAGCAAAAATGACCCCATTTATGGCACTTTATGAGTATCATCCACCGTCCATCACATCATCTTTAAAAGAAAATTCTAAGGTTCAAGGAGTGGAAGATCACATCGAGCATCAACAACAAGTTCTCCAACTATTATAGGATAACCTAAATTTGGCACAAAATCAAATGAAACAATAGGAAGATTAACATCGCAACGAGAGAAGTTTTGATGTAGGAGACTGGGTATTATTACAACTACAACCATACAAACAACTGTCCCTCAAGCAAGCTAAGAAGGACAATAAATTATCGCCAATGTACTATGGCCTTACAAGGTGTTGCAAAAGATTGGTACTATGGCATACAAATTGGACCTTCCTACTTCTTTGCGAGTGCATCCAGTTTTCCCGTTTCATGCTTAAATAAGGTTATAGGTGACAAACTTCATATTCAAAAAATATTACCAGAACTTGATAAGGAAGGAAAAATCATATTGGAACCTGAAGCAGACACGGAAACAAGAACTCGATAGTTATGGAATCGATCAATTTCAGAGTATCTTATCAAGTGGAAGAACTTACCAACTGAAGATTCTACATGGGAGGTTGAGAATTTTATACAAAAGCATCTAGAGCTACTCAAGCGTTGAGGACAACACTTTTTTGAAGGAGAGGGGCATGTTAGGTCCCTATATTACTAGTGTAGTCCCTTATTGTTGTTAGTGTAGCTCCCTTATTATTATAGTTTTACCCTTGTAAACCCCATATTGTTATTATTGTGCCCTTACATTATTATTGTTAGGTCAGGTAGGATTACATTGTGACCCCATGGACTCATATATATAGAAGCAGTTTTTTTCATTTGTATCATCCAAGAATTGTTCATTTATGTAATGTAAAGGAGGTTTCCCCCTCAAAGTGGTTTATTTCTAAGGCATTGATCTCTCTTTTCTTCTATTTTTGTAGTTGGTTTCATAAAATCCTATTTTCTAGGAGATTGTTGTGATCTCCCAAACATAATGTAACCATTATAATTATGTATGTCTGATTGTTTGATTAATAAATGTAGCGTTTTGGGAGCCTTAGGTGCTCCTCACCTGAGAGTTATAGATTTCATTCTCAATTCGATTTTTCTTCCTATTGTTTTAGTGTTATTTAGTGTTAAGTGTTTACAATTTCGTAGTTAGTTGTAATGGTATTTAATTCCTTGAAATTATATAAAATTTAAGTAACAATAATGTTGTTAAGTTTGTAAATTATTAAATAATTGTAATTTGGGTAGTATATTATTTATATCTAATATTAAGGTTAAATGTTACTTTTTATTCAAAATAATATTTCGTAATCATTATAAAGAAAATTGGCTTTCTTGCAAATTTTACTTAGGATGAAATTACTTTTTGTTTTCCAAATAAAACCTCAACTTCTTATTAATTTGCTAAAAAAATTTCTTATTTATATGTAAGTTTACATGTTAATGGCCAAAAACCCAAAGTATGACTTCTAGTAAAACTTTACCCATTATCGATAATCAATTAATTATGTAAAATAGCCTAATTTTCCTTAAATAACATTAATGAGTTTACATTCATTTATAAATAAATAAAAAATAATAACTAAATTAAAACACATCTTATTATCTTAACTAAAAACTAAATTACTCTAATTTTAAATTATATAAAATATATTCATATAAATATTAAATAAAATATATTCATATAAAAAATTATATAAAATATTAATAAATAAAAACTATTTTTAAAAATAAAACCAAATATGTTACTCATTTACCATTCACAAACACCTTCGAAATTTTAACAAAAGAAAAATCTAAATATATGCCCATTTCATATATGATGAAGAAGTCTATATATTTCACCCATTTTTAGAGGAGTACTAAAATTCTTAATTACGTCAAAAGGCATTCTCTTGCTAGCTTGGGGTGAGCAAACACTGTTCACCCCAGCCAATGAGAAGTCTTTCTTATCGCCCTTCCAGCCAGTAAAATTTAGACATGTGGCACCTCCTCCAACCAATGAAAATATTTCATTTGGCCCTGTTACCAGCTGTTTGTTTGAAAAGTACATTTCAAATCTTAAATGTTTGAAAATGTGGCAACATATTATTGGGTGATTTAAATTCAATTATGTCTGTCATCCGTCCACCAAGAGGTAAGTTATCCAAGGGTTCATAATCGAGCCACTTTCTTGGAAGGTTATGTATTAGAGCAGGAGAGGTGCTGCGAGGGTTTGGAGACGAGGGTTTTTAGGTCTGTGTTGGTTGTTCTTTGAGGGATTCGAACCATGTCTGAGGCGAAGAGATCAGGGAAGGTTAAGTGGTTCGATTTGACCAAGGGTTGGTTTCATAACCCGAATGGCGGCATCGAGGACCTGTTTGTGCATCAAACTTCGATTCAATCCAATAGGTTTCGATCACTAGCTGAGGAAGAGGCCATCAAGTATATGGTTGAGCATGAGAATGGTGGAAGAACCAAGGCCCTAGATGTTACAGGGCCTGATGGAGAATTCTTGCAGGGCAATAGTGGAGGTGGCAGTGGAGGCTGAGGTGGCGGTAGAGGCGGAGGTGGTGGTGGCTACGGCGATGGTGGTTGCGGCAGCAGTGGTTACGGTGCCAGTGGATATGGCAGTGGGTGGAACGGAGGTGGCGGAGGTGGTGGTCGCGGAGGAGGTAGAGGAGGTGGTGGTGGAGGTGGTGGAAGTTGTTACAAGTGCGGAGAGTCTGGCCACTTTGCTAAGGACTGCACCAATGGCAACAACGGGGGTAGTTGTTATCAGTGTGCTGACTTTGGTCATTTTTCCCGAGATTTCCCTAACCTTATCGGAAGCCCACCATACCTCTGTTCTTGTTATCCTTCAATGTTTTTGTGACAAGAGAGGGGCACTGTCAGGTTCTTGTTGCAGCGTTTTTGTCTTCATATTCTCTGAAGAGCTTTCTTGTTGGACAGCTTGAAATGGTGCCTTCTTCATGGAATTCTTGCAGATTCTACTATTCTTTCTCTAATACTATAGCCAAGAACACTGTTGAGATGATAGAGAATAGAACAACTCACATGGCACTATCTACCACCATGCACAGCGGTAACATTTACACTGCCTCACTGTTTTGTGTTTGGTATATGTAACAGGTTTCATGGGAAAACCCCTAAGAAACTTTAACAATTTTCCCTTGATATGAAGGTCTTCCTTTTCCCATCGTTTCTTATTCTTGAGTATTTCTTTGTTATCTCAAGAAAAGTTTCAGAGAGTGGAATTGACTCAAGGTTTCCTAGTGTTGCCAAGCGAACGGTCGCCGGGGGTTTGACTTCAGGTAATTTAACCGGGTTTCCACACTTCATATAATTTTGTATTTTTAATACTCTGCTCACCAATTGGGATTTGCTGCAGGGCTCCAAATTAGCTCAGGGTTCTTGTGTTTCTGAACAATTTGACTGAGGTGCCTTGCTATATTTTTTCGTTCCCTCAGTCCTTAAGAAAAGAGAGTTGTTCAGCTCTATCATATTGTCTAGCACTAATGTTCTCTACTTCCTTACAGACTACCCTTATGGACTTATGGATTTTCATTCTACGCTATCATCGAGGCGCTTGGGTGAGTAAAGCAAAAACTGCATCACCTTAATTACTCAGTTGGGTGAACGTCCCTTTCATTTCACTTGATCATGCTTACTTCCACTCTCGGGGTTTCAGTTGGAGGGTCAAAACAAATTTACATGCCATCAATCTTCCTTTAGGGTTGTGAGATGTGGAGGGACAACCTTTTCTTCTGCCCGAAATGTATCAAAATTTTCTTTTCTTTGATTTATATCAGTAACTAGACCTACCCATTGTGAATTGAATTTAAGAGCTATAATGAATATCATGGTAAATTTATAAATGGATGTGTGTGAGTAATGGGAAAGTGACAGATTTGAGGTAATTTTCAACGACAATAGGTTGAGGTCGAGTCTGATTACTAAGTCATGTCGATCAATATGTATTATCCAAGCGTGCCTGGTTGTTCAGTTGACTTTCTTATTTTTATATTGCACTTTCGAGATCTAGTAGTCTGTGGGCTGAGTTGGATGCTGCTTATTTTTCCATTTTAGCGATGAATCATGAAACTAGGTTAAAATCACGACTTACCACATCTGCCACCGCCCCCAATTTAATCCCAATTTCAAACTTTTAAGACCTATCAGTGCTTGGTTAAGTAACTCGTGAGTGACTGACTCAGGATTTTTGTGTTAAAATGGGCCCCGAAAAAAGTGGTAAATACTCATAACCAACCAATGATTGGTCTCAATCCTGCATCTCATCTCCCATAATGATCAAGCTAACTATCCTATGTGCACTTGAATCGTGAAATATCCATGTTTACACCAACTTTATTCCAAAGCGTCGACTCCCTTTGGTTAAATTCAAATTTCTTGAATGCCCTATTTTAGTTCCAATTTAATGAACATTGAACCATGATGAGTTGAGTTCAGGTGAGAAGGGAAGTAGTACAATTTATTTCTCAATATATTCTTTTCATTTATTTCTCAATATATTTGAGTATTCAATCTGCATCTCACATAATCATGCATTGTTAACTTTCTTGTTACCACTCAAACATAAATCTTACTCAAAAGATGTCCGTAGGACACAGGTTTTTCCATCGTAAATTTTGGAAATGGTTTTTGAGACTCTTTTGTTTCTCAGTTGTTTGTCTTCTGAATGGAATAGAATGAAATTTGATTGCAATTCTTGCATATTTTATTTTATGACATCAGACATACAAAATCTCATAGAAATTGACATTGTCTGTGATTACTATCTACGTTGAGAATTTCACTTTTTTCTTCAGTGGAAGTTCTTATTTTTTGTTGTTATTTTATAGGAGAAATTTGATAGAATTTTTTTATTTTCATTCATTTCTCAATATATTCAAGTATTCAATCTACATCTCACATAATCATGCGCTGTTAACTTTCCTGTTACCACTTAAACATAAATCTTACTCAAAAGATGTCCCTAGGACACAAGTTTTGCCATCGTAAATTTTGGCAATGGTTTTTTAGACTCTTTTGTTTCTCATTTGTTTTTCTTTTGAATGGAACAGGATGCATTTTGAATGCTATTCGTGCATCTTTTATTTTATGACATCAGACATACGAAATCTCATGGAAATTGACATTGTCTATGATTACTGTATGAGTTGAGAATTTCACATTTTTCTTCAGTGGAAGTTCTTATTTTCGTCTATTATTTTATAGGAGAAAGATGATAGAATTTTTATGTTTACAATATGTAATGGTAACTTGTGATTGAAAAGTAGGAAACTGACTGAAGCCCCATATATCAAGACTGTGGATTGGGCAAAGTGGCACATGTTTTGGGTCGATGAGTGTGTCGTAGCAAAAAATCATCCTGACAGCAATTACAATTTGGTTAAAGATGGTTTTCTTTGTAAGGTAAATCTCTGCTCGCAATTTTTGTCAGGGAACATATTGGATAAAATATTTATTCCAAAATAAAATAAAAGGTTCAAGGAATATGGATAATTTTTGTAGAATGTTGGATATGATTTCAAACATTATTGTCTAAACTAAATGTTCCCATGCCACATGATGTTGTTTCCTATTGTCATTTCCTTTTAATCATGTCCTGAAATCCATCATTTTATTGACTTACTAGGTTTATTAGTAAGATACCTTACATCTACAAGCCTTTCTTGTTTTATATATTGGGGGAGTTGTCATGGTTGAAGGTCATAATTGTTCACTGTCTGTGTGCTAGCAGAGTATGAAATCCGTCTTATCTTATCTGCTGAGCGGTTTCAGGTTATTCTAATTCGTTAATTTGCGTGCCACTTTGCTTGTTTCTATTTTATTTTGAGCAAAGGTCTTGTTTTGATTTGTTGTCAAAAACTTGTTAAGAGATAGGTTATTCAATCTTCTTCTTACAATTTTGTATTCCCTTTGAAGTTTGTACAAACAATTGAAGATATATAAAAACATAAAACCATATCTGAATCTACCCTAGCTAATATAATATCTAAGCATGTGGGCCTCTGCTGCAAGGGATGCATAGGATCTTCTTATCTTTTTTATAAATAATATTTATTATTTTCAATAGGTTGATTCTTGAAAACATGTCAACTCACCTGATCTTGTTACTTTTAGCAAAGGATTTATTCATTTTCTAGCTTAATTTGTCTTCTTTGTATCAACAGAAACGTGGCTACAATTATTTATTCCATAATGTTGGATGGTACTCAGTTTTTGGTGCTCTCTGTTGTAGCTTTTTCTCTCTTATTCAATGTTGGATTATGATGGATCCTATTTTCCTATTTTTTTCCCGTTGTAACAGTGCATGGTTTTGGATTAAGTTAATCACTGTTAAGAAAATTGCAGCCACGTTGATATGACAGATTTCTAAAAACAGTGTAAACATTGTCATAAGTATTGAACATTTCATCCACAATTGTCTAAAAAATGATTTTAATAAGTATTGAATACTTCATCCACATCTCTGTCAAAAATGGTTATCATAAGTATTCAATGCTTCCTCCACAATTGTGTCAAAAATAGTTGAAGTTTAATAACTCGCAAACAACAAAAGAGCATAAATATATAACACAACTACCATGTAAATGAAAAAACTTATATATATTGCAGTGAAAGATCCGAGGGGGAGTGTAGAAAAAAAAATGCTCTCTTCTACATGACGAATCATATCATTAATAATAAAGTTAATGTTTCTTTTCATATAAATTCTCAATGCAATCTCATTTTTACATATTCAGTTGATGCTTTTAGATTCCAAACATATCCACATCCACATCCATGTTCATTGTGTTCTTTACAGAACATTTTAGGGTTTTTTAGAGAACATTTGCTTTTGGACAAACATAATGCAATATAAAATTCAATTTCACATTAATCTTAATTTTGCAAATACATTTTCACATAGATCATATTTATGTTAATAAGGTGGAATGTCATCTAACAACATAAATTTCCATCAACCCTAACACTAATATTTCAAATCTGATCTAAACATTTCCTTCAGAGAAAGGTTAAGAGATATGACCTCCCACCTTTTCTCACCGCTGACCTATTGTGGGACCTAAAATTTTCCCAAATGGGAGTGCTTCGATCCAAAACAAGTAAATATGAACTAAGACTCATCTTCATGGCATAAGAACCTTGGAACAAATAATTATGTTTCATAGTTTAAAGCCAACAATCCATGTAATCAATAACATGTCCATTTCATACGTTTTCCTCTTCAATGTGAGATTTTTCACCCTTCATGGCATAACAACTTCAAATCAAATAATTATGTTTCATAGCTTAAAAGCCAACAATCCATGTAATCAATAACAAGTCCATTTCATACGCTTTCCTCTTCAATTCGAGATTTTGCACCCCATAAGTTGACATTCATTATGTACCCTTACATATAGCACAACATAATTCACATCTCTTCCTTTCAGCATTACCTTACACCTCCCAATGCAATTGCTAGTTCAATATGAATTGTGATTTTCAAAATATAAATATAATGTAAAAAAATATGTCCATCGCATTAATTTTAAAATAGAAAAATATAGCTAAAAGCTCATAGTAAAAATAGCAAAATCTTTAAAATCAACTTTTATATTAAAAAATAGTGTTATAATTAGTAAATTTATTTGTTGTATTTGTTTTTTTTTAAAATTTAATCTATTGAATTTGAACTTTAAATTTTATAATTTATATAATATTTCATAACTAAAAAGAGTTTTATTGGGCTCATAATTATAACATTTCGAAAATTATAATCTTAAAAATTTACTATTATATTCCAGTGTTGTTTCATTTTTTCATAATCTTTAATCTTTATAGATCTAAAATGAGAATAAATTCTTTTCGGGAAGATTAAATCTTTTTGTCAAATACATATCATAAATAATTATATCTTGATTATAATATTTTAACACGAGAAAATATATTTAAATATTTTTGTCAGATACCTATTATAAATAATTATAACTTGATTATAATATTTTAACACAAGAAAATATATTTAAATTTTTGTTTGAACGGATTTTAAATACATTATTTACAATGTATTTAAAATTTATATCAATTCATTTTCATTATTTTTTTATATTATTAAATAAAATAGAAATATTAAAATTCATATATTTATAAAAAACCAAAATTTATTTTCATTAAACCATACATAAAAATTATTACAAGGAAAGTGATAAAACATTTTAATTTGCTAATAAAATTTAATTTTCATCCTCAAGTCCACTCCATACAATTTAAATCTAAAATCTAATAAAAGCTAAATTTTACAAAATATTTAATCTACACTAACAAATTGTAATTACACCATAATATTTACACTAACAACGTTTACAATTATCTAGTTACCATAAAAGAGAGAGCCCTCTCCTCGTTCAATGATAAGATACCGTTGTGCAACTTCCAATTTATCACGTTATCTCACAACTTTGATGGTGCATCTGTTACGTGGTTGTTTGTTCCCTCTTTCTTTGTGTGACATCACACTCTCCAACAATTGTGGACCCAACACTACTCCCCAAAAGTTTGTCCACGAAACTTTCACATTTACCAGTGTCATGTCGTCATTCTCAGCTGTATTGCTTATCTTTATAAATATTTTCCGAGCATTTCACCGTGATTGTAGGGAAGCATTCTATAGGGAATCTACCCATCACGTGAACGAGTACAGTACTGTTTCTTTGTAGATTTGTATAACATAGTAGTTTAGTTGCCTAGAGAGTGTTGGGAGGTTATAATTTTTTTTTCAAAATAATGGAAATTTTGGAAAATCTAGATTACATTTGTTAATAGTTGCCTAGAGAGTGTTGAGAGGTTATAATTTTGTTTTCAAAATAATAGAAATTTTGATATAATTTTGATAAAAAAATGTGGTAGAAATTTTGGAAAATCTAAATTATACCAAAAAAACTATTAAAAACTCATACAATTAAATTTTTTATTAAAAAATATTTTCCAAATCCATAAACAACGCCTTTGTCTAACATTGTATTTTGCACAATGTCTTTCATTTACAATATGTAAATGGAACAGTGCTATCACCTATGCATTATATTGTTTTCCATATTTTTGATGTTGGAAAATATATAAATTTGTTTGTTATCATTTATGGAATTAAAATGTATTTTATAGAAGCATTCCTCAATCACATTTCTTACATTTCTTAACCATTACTTTTTATGAGTTTGTACTATAAAACATTTCTTAACCATTACCTTTTATGAGTTTGTACTATAAAACATTTTTTTTTTATTAGGCTGAGAAAGTCACAAAATTTGTCAAGGTAGTATATGTTCTTTATTCCCTAAAATGTTTCTTTTCTATTTTTTTCTTAAATAGAGAATAATCTAGTTACCAATTATTTATATTATATTTAATTTTTTAAATATATCATTTTAATTAAATATATCATTATTAAAATTGAAACAATATATATTTTTCTTATAATAATAATATCAAAACTTAAATTGAAAAAATTATAAATTTCACTTTCCCCATAAACAGCATAAGAGGCTTATCCAGATTAACAAATTAATATTTAATAATTTAAGAGTGTAACGATAAATTTCACTATCTATGTAGAAGACATTTACCAAAATTATTGTAATTTAGGAGTATCATTAAGATGCTCGGAGTTGAATGTGATGAACCAATTTCTTAAATTCACCCCTTTTTTTTTGGTTAAAGTCATCTAAATGATCGCTAAATTTATGAAGATCGTTACTTTTCATTAAAAATATAATATTTATTATAAATATAGTTAATAGAATAACAAAATTGTAAATATCTAATAAAAAATTAAAGGTTTTTTTAATTTTAATTTAAATGATAAATATTTATTATAAATGGAGTTAATACAATGATAAAATTGTGAAAAATGACTTTTTTTATTATTTAAAAAGTTATTAATTTATATTATAAATTATAAATTTATGCAATAAATAAATTTAAAATAATAAATTTAAATTTTTATAATATTTTTTTTAATATTATTATGATGGTTATCACCTGTTAAGACCAATGTGGTTTATCGAACCTTAAGAAAGGAGAAAGAACCTAAATTTGATTTTGAAAAATCTTGTTTCTATGGTAAAAAAAAAGGGAAATGAGTGCTCCAAGATCGCTATAGGTGGGTTGGATTAATAAGTCAAGAAGACTGGAAGTGTGGCTCTGTCTCACTCTGAAGCTCATGGGAATTAGTTCTTATCTTAGTGACGTTCATTTTTTTCTTATCGCTGGATAACACAGAGAGATAATTCTGATTATCAAGGGTGGGGTTGATCACTTCCTTATAGTATGTTACCTTCCTTTTACCCTCCAGCTCCTGATCCTCCCATAACTTGTCTCTAAACTTGGAGGTAATATTAATTTTTATATTATCTTTGCTTCCCATAATGAGCTCCTCCTTAATTCCCCAATGGTTGAGCTAGGACTAGGCATCCTTATGCTACCCGCGCTTGAGGCGAAGGTGAGGGTTTTGACTACAATTAGAAGCAATTTTAGGGAGCCTTTTTTATTCTATGTTTTCAAGCTTCTTCTTATACATCAGATATGTAAACATAGTTGTACTTTCAACGAGAGACAAACCATATTCGATCAAGAGGATAGGATAGGGAGTATTTCCTTTGATGTTAAGGTTGTAGGTTATGAATTGCTTTTGAATCATCTCTATCTTCCTCCATGACTCTATGGATATACTGCAAACCAAAAATTCACATCCATATAAGACAACAGGTTTGAAAAGGGTCTCAAAGAGGAACCTCTTTTTACTCCAAATGTAAAGATCGATCGACTTACAATTTTTTTCAAGCTCATAATAAGCTTTCAAGCCCCCAATTATCCTTTTTTCAATGCTATAATTCCAGTTGAGATGATGAGGTAAGTCAATGCCCAAATACTTATAAGAAGAAACATGTTCTAAGCATTGGTTATCATACACGAAACTACCATGGGAAATATTTTTGGATTTAATGATCATGACTTTAGTCTTGTCGGTATTAACTGTCATACCCATCTTGGAGCAGTAATCATGAAGAATATGGAGCTGCTTGTCAAGGTCATCATAAATTTTTGTGAGAAGAACGATATCAAAGGCATAGAGGAGAAGAGTAATGATAACACCGACAAGATCGGTTCCCTTGCACCTCGCAGATTCCATAAACTCCTCTAGCTTATCGATGTATATGCCAAAAAGGGTAGCGGATAGGGGACACCCTTTCCTAACTCCAATATTGCATTTAATATCTTTAGACCACCCCTCATTGTTCTTAAGCTTGGTAGTGAGGGTTTCGTAGAGACGGATCACAACAATCCTCAGTTGAGGAGGGACCATGATCTCTTTAAGTCTCTCCCAAAGTTTATCTTGAGGAACAGTGTGGAAAGCTTTTCTAAATTCCATAAAGCAACATAAGAGATCGGATTTACTATTGCGACATTCCTCTGCAATGATTCTAAGAGTGACTAGATGGTCAATAGTCGAGTGATGTCTCCTAAAAATAGCTTGTGCTTTAGCTCTTTTTCCCTGGCTTTCAAGCCAAGGGCTAAGCTGAGCCCATAAAGCTTGGCTAGGATATGGCTAACCATAATGTTCCTGTAGTTAGATGGAACACTCTTGACCCCATTTTTAAATATAGGTACAATAAGGATTTTTATCCAAAGCCGAGGGAAGCCATGCATTACAACCAAATTGAGAAGCTTGTGAAGATAAGGAAAGAGGATAGATCTTCCCATTTGAAGGATCTCATATTGTTATCCTTCAATAACTTTAGCTTTCCCATTAGTGAGCATATTAATACCGGGCTCAATATCATCAAGAGAGAATACATTGCCCATAGTTTCCAGAGAGTCATACAACTTCTTATGATAGTTGTCCCAATTTTCTAAGGGGGTAGAATGGTTATCTTTGGTTTTACAGACAAGAACATTTTGCCAAAATTTGTTCAACCCGACTTTAGAAAGGTGGAGAAGGTAATCATGTCTTTTATTAATATATGATCTTTTCTTCCTCTTGATGATATTTTTGTATATATTGATATTCTGCAACTTAATGATTTCATTAGGAGCATCTCTGATTGCTTTCCTGGAAATTTTGAAATCTTTGTCATACCATGGATTGGAAGTTCTATTAGACTGCTTAAATGAAATCTCATTAGAAAATTTGTTAATGGTGTTGGAAAGGATAGTAGTGAAATGGTAACAAATTTGATCACTGTTATTATTATAATCTATGGGACCTTAATCCCTCTCCAAATCCCTTAAGAAGAGGTCGATTTTACTTTTATCAAAGCGAATGTGTGTTTTTCTTTCATTGGTCTCCTGCATGTGGGTGGTATGCATAGCAAGATTGAGGGACAGAGACAGAGGTTTATGGTCAGAGTCAAGCTCGAATCCATTAAGAAGCTTAAAGTTCATAATATGGTTGAGTACGAGGATGTCAGAAATTGCATAATCCACGACACTGCTACCCAGCGCATGGAAACCTGTCATCTGAACAGAGAGGGGCCACTTGTTAATACCATTACAAATAATTAGTTCTTGGGAACTGCAAATTTTGAGGAGCTCAGTGATGAATAAGTTCTCGACAATGTCTTTAGATTTTCTCTTGAGTTTATTAGCTAATTTACTATCTTAATCAAGCCAAAAGGGGTCGGGATTAGAGTTTTTGCTTAATGTAATGGCTTGGTTAGTATAAGTTCTACCATTAAAGTCTCCCACTAGAAGGATATTACCATCATTTCTCAGGTTGGAGATGTATTTTTCTAAAGAATTGAAAGGACAATCCTTATCCAGGTTGTTCTTCTTATAGGATGTAGAGTTGATAGGAGAAAAATAACAGATTGCAAGAAAGATCCTATTGGTGGTAGAATCAGAGATTTCGATCCAAATGTATTAATTGAAGGGATGGATTTTATGAAGTTGGATTTGAGAGGAAAAGGTGTTCCTTATATAGCAGACTATATCAACAAAACCCCTCCAAGAGGATTTCTTATTCCAACCAGGCCAAATATTGAAGTCGTCGAGGTGAGGGTCCCTAGATTCATCATGATCCCATGTTTCAACTAAGAGAATAAGGTCAATATCACTCGGGATCCAACTTAACATAGGACCTTTACACCATGGAAAGCCACGACAGTTCTAGAAGAGGATTCAGACTAATGCAAATCCCTATTTATCACTCGTGCTTGAGACTCTATCTCTAATAATAGCTTTCCTATTCCTAATGATTGCCCATTTCCTAGCCTTTCTTGCATCCTTGACCTTTTGTACTTCTTTACTAAGTTCAACTTGGTCTTCTGGAATGAGATCTTCATTTATAAAGATTCTTGTTCCTTTTAGGCTTGGGGATTTCCTAAGTATATCCAGTTTATGTTCATGACAACTGACCTTGACACGGATGAGTTTGTGTTTATGCTCAAGTATCTTTTCGACCCTTATTGCTTCCGTCAAATAGATTGTTTCAATTTGAGATTTTGTTTTTAGTTGTTCTTTAACCATTTCTAATGTATTTTCATTGTTTTATTCTTCTATACCCGCAACTATAAGATTTAAGGTTAGTTTGTGGTGCTCATGGTTGAGAAAATTTTATATATATATATATATATATATATATATATATATATATATATATATATATATATAAATAAATATTATGTTAATTTTTAAAATAATAATTCTACATATTTATTTAATAATAATATTTAAGTATTTGTAGTTTTAACTAATTTATTAAAGCTATATAATTAAATAACATTAATATAAACAATATTATATTGCCATATTATATTATATAATATATATATTCTAAATTAAAACATATTTGATTATTGTAAAAATAACATAAACATTTAGTATAAACAAATCTGACCTTTATTGTAATATAAATCTTATTTTATATAATGTAAAAATTCAAAATATATAAAATTGTGTAAATTTGTTTTAATTTTCTTTATAATTACAAATATATACACAAAAAATTAAATATAATTTTTACATAAATTTTTTTATATGATGAGAAAAAATCTTCAAAAATGATTAATTAAATTTAATTAAAAATAATAAATAATAGATATATTTATTATAATTTTCATTTAAATTCAACTTTAACCAATCAAATGTTAAAATTGCTCAAATATTTCTTATTCACCACCCCATTTGAAGCATCATGCTCTCCCATTAAACACTCCCCAATTTAAAACCTCATAATATGGAATTAAATTATAAAAGAAAAAAATATTACATAATATTTAAACTCTTTTTATCAAAAAATTTATTAGATGTGATCTTACTTAAAATATTTTAATATTCCATATTTTTAGTAATAGAATAAGTATAATATAAAACTATTACAACTCGAGGAGAATAACACATACCATTACAATTATAAAAAAAAGTGTATTGAAATAATACATTTAGATTTAATAGATGTGTTCTCACTCTCAAATACTATAATATTACATATTTTGGGTAATAAATAATTACAATACATATATATATTAGAAAAATGTATTGAAACATTTCTCACATTAACACTCTCGCAAAAGAAACTTCCGAGGAGACATATACTTCAACCATATTAACCACAATAACACATTTCGAATATGCACTTAACATAACAATACTCATCATCGTTAGATAATTTATGAAAACTACACTGAAAGCACAAATCACTGCCCTAATATTCCATTATCCAAGAGAGCAACACGATCTGCAGGCTTTTCACTCCGCGCTTCAATTTTTCTTTTCAGTTCAGCCCTCCGGACATAGTCTCGCAATATCTTTTCCTTAAATAAGTCTTTAAAGGTGCAGTGCCTGTCGAATTTGGTGGGATTCTCCTCGTTAATCAGTTCATCCAATGGATGTACAACGGAAAGAGGATTGGGGTAGTAGAATGTTACGATGGATACACGAGAGCACCTTGAATTCACTGCAGCTTGATGATCCCCTTTCTTCAAACGTCCATTGCTCGGAATCTGCACCATTCATATTTAACAGGTCACATAAATCAATTGTGGGTCTATTTTAATTCCAAAAACAAAAAAAATAGGAGGGATCTGTTCCCTTCCATCATTCTGCTAAATACTTGTGAAATAAAATAAAATCACTTACGTGCAATATATCTCCCACAAACACCACGAAAGCGCCTTCAATCGGTTCCACAGTGACCCAGTTGTTCCCATCATCTTTTGTCACTTGCAACCCTCCCACGTGATCTTGGAGCGCTATAGTAATGACTCCAGGGTCTGTGTGCCTCTTCAATCCCAACGCCAACTCGGGTTGAGGGCATTCCGGATAATAGTTTAACAGAACTTTCTGTTCACCTTCTCCGCAAGCCTTCTGGATAGCCTCAGACTCGAGTCCAAGAATTTCAGAGATGAGCTCGAGCAAAACTCTCCACAATTCTAGCATTGCATCGCTATAATCTGCCAACGTTTGGCTGAAGGCAGAAGAATAACAATAAGCATGAGCTTTTAGGGTTTGATTTTATAAAGTGTTGAACAAAACAGTAGAGAAGTTTACCTCATCTGTGGTGGTTGGGAAGGCCAAGTGGTGATGTCTCGAGGTGAGCCCCTGGCCGCGTACAGCTCTCTCCAGTCCATAAGAGGGTCATCTTTGTAAACACTCCCACTGGCGTACCCCACAAAATTTCGTGTTTCAAAAGAATATTTGTATTTCTCTTCCACAGGAAGTGAGAAAAAGCCGATTGCTTCCCTCATCATTCGATTATTGAGTTCCTGAGGGACTCCATGTTCTACAACTTGAAAGACCCCCCATTCCTCGCATGCTTGTTTTAGTTCGCTCTTAACTCGATCTCGCTCTAGCCCTGCTGAGTTGAGGAGGGAGACGACTGGCACATTTTTGCTGAATGCATTGTGGGGTATCTTGGGGCGTTCGTCCTCGCTCTTGACATAACACGCAGGAAGCAACTTCAGACCAGATCTAGCCATCTCAATCACACTGTCCTTATCAGCATGTTGATGAGCGGCAGAGAGAACAGTAGACAATGCCATTATATTGTCAAAGGGTTGATAATGAACCGATAAAAGAGCCCGCGAATGGTCCCCGTGATAGCGACTTAGCATCAACTTATAGGAATATTTATTGGGTTCCCGTTCATATCCGTACACAAAAAGCAACGGATAAAGCTGATGCCCGAAACGATCCCCGTGTCACATAACAGCCAATACCGCGAGACACGTGGAATCCTTGGAATCACACGTCAATCTTTCTTGAATTCAGAAGATCAAATCTTCTGCGTTTTGGTTTTTTCACAAAGTGCGTGGTAGTATAAATCTTTCTTGAATTCAGAGCGTTTTGTTTTTTTTTCAGAAAGTGAGTGGTAGTATAAATCTTTCTTGAATTCAGAAGACCAAATCTTCTAGTTAGTTTTTTTTTTTCACAAAGTGGTTGTATAAATAAGAGAAAATGTAGGTTCATTTATAAGGAAAACTAGATACTTGGAATTAAGTATTTGTTTCCAAAGGTTTTGGGGGTTTATTTTTTTCCGAGCTAAGTTGAGATTAAGTAGAGTCTAATCTTAATGTTGGATGAAAGAATAATTTGCCTATCAATAAAATGTTATCACCACAATTGTGAGAAACTATGCAAAAACAAGCCCCAATATTAAAGGAAAAAACTATATACTCACTAATAAAACACTATCACCTAGATGAAAAAAAAATCTGCTAAACAATAAAATACTATTACTATCACTAAAATTGTGAAATATTATCGCCCGAATTACCAAAATCCAGATAGTAAACACCATTCCCCGGAAAAAAAAATGTACCAGAAACAAAAACAGAACAGAAAATGCGTTTTCTATACCCGTTCTCATTAAAAAGTGCTTATATTTTTAGAATTTTGCCCAGATTTATGGGTTTATAGTTTAAATTAATTTTTGCCATGATTATATTGGAAAGACAAATGAACAAGAGTCGACGTCGTTTGGAAATGCGTGATTATATGTTTTAAATGCAAAAGCTGATTGATTGAAATATAATATGAGATTCAACTTTGAAAGTCTAAGCGACCAGATCACCATTTAAACCAAGCTGCACAAAGACTCTTTTATCTGTCAATTTAAATCTTCGAGCTGCATTGCACCTTGAAGAATGTATCTGACAGATCCCTTTTAGTAGGTGCAGTTACACAATGTCAGAGAGTAGTAACACAATTTTTCCTTTAGCATAAGATATTGCAAAATTGTCGAAAAAGGCACGCTGCGCTAAATGTGACCCCATCCTCTGAGCAAAATCTCTCCATGTGTTCCTTCATCATAGTTCGTTTCCTTACAGGTTGTTCTCAGCATATATTCATGTGTATTTTTTCTTTTTGTTGTAGTTTTTATGCATTTATTCATTTAATAGTTAAGTAGACCTATGCCAAGTAAGGAGAAATTTGATAATTTCTGTAATATTGTTCCTTTTTAGATTAGTTGATTTGCTTTCATTTAGCATGTGTAAAAGTTTATATTCAATTGCAGATTCTAGGGGAGAGGCTTTTATTGTTATGTAAGGACCACTAGTAGTTATAGTACTCGTTTCACACATCCATCAAACAAAAATCTTAAACTCACTAAAATATGCACAAAAATACTTTATATTAAGTTATATAAGTTATATAAATATGTCCAAAATGACCCCAGTTTTTTATTGGACCAACAACTGTTATACACCAAGTCTTAACATCACAAGTTGATAAGATCTATTATCTCAAGTACCTCCAGTTTTGAATTACCAACTAAGTCAAAATGCACTACAAAACATTACAATGCTTTCCATCCAAAATTACAGCTATCTCATCAAATAGTCACCCACTGATTTTGCATTGGAGCAATGCATCCCATTGCTGGGTAACACTTGCACAAAAACTGGGAAACACCTTCACAAGAATAGGTGAAATGTGTGTCAGCCATATGTACATGTCTGTTTAACCATTCAGCCTATTGAAGACATTAAATGACACCATTCAATTCATGAAATAGTTCACCCAACCTTTCAATTCAAGAATTAAACACAACGGCCCTTTCAATTCACAGATTAAATTTAGGAAAGCATTTCAATTCAGGAATTAAATTCAGAAAAGCACAAGGATCAACCATGAAAGCTTATCAGCTATTGGATCATGAACAAATCAATCCACAACACAAAATTAAATCTTCTCTACCAATTAAATTCCAGATCATAAAACTATAAAACATCAACCCTTACTGCATTTGAAGCATTCATTATACTCTGAAGCTGATGCTGACATACATTCATAATTTTCACATACAATCAGAGTTTTCAAACAATGTTCCATTCATTTTGCAGACATACAATCGTTTTCAGACAGTGTTCCATTCATTTTGAAGGCATACAATCGTTTTCAGACAATGTTCCAGACATACAAAAACAGTGTTCTCAGTGTTACATTCCAGATAGAGTGTGTGTGTAGTGTTACATTCATTCTCTTCATTGAGACAAAGTGTGCTTAGTGTTACATTCTAGACAGAGTGTGTGCACTGTGTTACATTCATTCTCTTCATCGGTTGCTGGAGACATACAGGTTTTTGGTTGTTGTTGAATAATGTTATTATATTATGTACATTATCATTATTTTAGTTGAGAAAACATGTTAAGCTTATAAGTAATGAGAGTTATGTTTATAAGAAAATCATGTAGGTTAAAGAAGCTATGAGTATTCAAACTAGCTTACTAAGACATGACTTGGAAAGCTTACTAGTCTATTCATTAGCTTAGATTGACTAAGTAACATCCTTATAAGGTCTCACTATTATGGAGAGACCCATTATACATCCTTATACTAACTAGTATTTCTTAGAGCTAATAGTCTAATATTCTAAGTTACAGACTAAAGCTAGTAGTTCTACTCGGAAGCTAATAGTACTTATTATTGTCGTAGTTCTTTCTGAACTAAAGCTTGAACTCTAAGACAACAAGTGACTTACCTTAAGGCATGGGACTAAGACTAGAGTTAGTCCATTCTCGGGTCTGCCTTTAGTTAGTAAATTCAAATAGAGAGAGCATTTTAATTAAAGCATAGTCATTGTTATAAGAACAAAAAGCTACTAACTACATAGGAGTTAGAGAGATTGAAAGAGTGGAAATACAGCTAGTTAGAAGTCTCATGGAAGTTTCACTACAACTTCCTTCTTAAATAATGCTTCTGAACTGCTACTTAGCTCAAGCTAAGAGCAACAAGTTGAACTAAAACTAGTTGGATCACAGGCTTAGCCAAATAGAATAAATTGTTGTATCTATTTTGTTCTAAACAAACAGAAAACATTAACACATATTTTCTGAGCATATATGCACTAGGTAGATAAGTCCATGTCCAAAGTGTATCTAAAACTTATTGACACAGAATAAGGCTGAGGTCGATAGCCAGTATCATTGACAGGAAATGGACTTTTCCAACCAGTCATATAGCCAAACATAGGTAGTGTTCATTGCAATAAGGGAATTTGATAGCCGACCATTGGAAGCCATTGCTGCTAGACATAGCTCTACCTTTCATTAGTATAACCTAAACCAATAGAAAAGACAAGAGCAGTGGTTCCAGCACCAAGATTTTAAGCAGTAGCACCAAAAGTCAATAGGGAATTTCCAACCATAGGTGAAAATAAGCAACTGTGCGCTAAACCTGTTGAAATTAGCCCTGGAAAAATACTCTACATAGGTACATACTTAAGTACAGAACAAAAAAAATAGGTGGTAGAAATTATTCAAAAGCAGTATGGTGAATTTGCTTGAGACTGCTTGGACATGAAAGGAATTCATCTTGAAACTTGCATACACTTAACCAGAAACTATGAATGTCCTGTTAGTCAATACCTCTACACCAGTACAAAATGCTTCAATATGAATTTAACCAGAAACTATGAATGTCCTATCGAATGTCCTATCTAGTTAGTTTTTCTTGCCAAGTCAATACCTCTATTCAACCCTTGCTCCCAATAGATGGAATTTAGCGAAGTTACCAAACTTGTCTTAATGAATCCAAAAATTATGTTTCTTACAGCCATGTTAACAACCTGAAAAAATAGAAAAGGCAAGAGCAGTGGTTCTAGCAGCAAGATTTTAAGCAGCAACACCACCAGTCAATAGGGAATTTCCAGCCATAGGTGGAAACAAGGAACTGTGCGCTAAACTTGTTGAAATTAGCACTGGAAAAATACTCTACATAGGTACATACTTAAGTACAGAACAACAACAAAAAGTGGTAGAAATTATTCAAAAATAGTATGGTGAATTTGCTTGGGACTGCTTCGACATGAAAGGAATTCATCTTCAAACTTGCATACACTTAACAAGAAACTATGAATGTGTTGTCAAATATCCTATCTAGTTAGTTTTTCTTGCCAAGTCAATACGTCTATTCAACTCTTGCCCCCAATAGATGGAATTTAACGAAGTCACCAAACTTGTCTTAACGAAGCCAAAAAGTATGTTTCTTACAACCATGTTAACAACCTAAAAAAATAGCAAATGAAGAGCAGTGGTTCCAGCACCAAGAGTTTAAGTAGCACCACCAACAATCAATATGGAATTTGCAGCCATAGGTGGAAACAAGGAACTGTGTGCTAAACCTGTTGAAATTAGCCCTGGAAAAATACTCCACATAGGTACATACTTAAGTACAGAACAACAACAGGTGGTAGAAATTATTCAAAAACAGTATGGTGAATTTTCTTGGGACTGCTTCAACATGAAAGGAATTCATCTTCAAACTTGCATACACTTAACAAGAAACTATGAATGTCTTGTCGAATGTCCTATCTAGTTTGTTTTTATTTCCAAGTCAATACCTCTATTCAACCCTTTCCCCCAATAGATGGAATTTAACGAAGTCACAAAACTTGTCTTAATGAAGCCAAAAAGTATGTTTCTTACAACCATGTTAACAACCTAAACAAATAGAAAAGGCAAGAGCAGTGGTTCCAGCACCAAGAGTTTAAGAAGTGGCACAACCATTCAATAGGGAATTTCCACCTATAGGTGGAACAAGGAATTATGTGCTAAACTTGTTGAAATTAGCCCTGGAAAAATACTCTACATAGGTACATACTTTAGTACATAACAACAGCAACAGCTGGTAGAAATTATTCAAAAAAAGTATGGTGAATTTCTTGGGACTTCTTCGACATGAAAGGAATTCATCTTCAAACTTGCATACACTTAACAAGAAACTATGAATGTCCTGTCAAATGTCCTATCTAGTTAGTTTTTCTTGCCAAGTTAATACCTCTATTCAACCCTTTTCCCCAATAGATGAAATTTAACGAAGTCTCCAAACTTGTCTTAATAAAGCCAAAAAGTATGTTGTTTACAGCCACGTTAACAACCTAAACAAATAGCAAAGGCAAGAGCAGTGGTTCTAGCACCAAGAGTTTAAGCAGCAGCATAAAGGAATTCATCTTCAAACTTGCATACACTTAACAAGAAACTATGAATTTTCTGTTAGTCAATACCTCTACACCAGTACAAAAAGTATGTTGCTTACAACCATGTTAACAATAGAAGATGCCATGTTAACTTACAACCATGTTGCTAACAGCCATGTTAGCTTACAACCATGTTGCTTACAGCCATGTAGCTTACACCATGTTGCTTATAGCCATGTTGTTGACGGCCATATAGCTTACAACCTTACACTTAGCATCCATGTAGCTTATAGCCATGTTAGCTTACAACCATGTTTTTAATAGTAATAGGTATCACTTATATTTCTCATGCTGATATTACAAGTCATACATAATTGAAATACAATATAATGAAAATCATTCAATAATTCAAAGTAACAATGTAATCCAAATTCAATTGTTCAGGTAAACCAGGTCTGTTCCACTTCAATGTCAATTAATTCACAACAAACAATAGAAGATTTCATGTTGTTAGAAGTCAATAGGTATTACTTATTGAATCTCATACTAATATTGGAATTCATACATAAATATAGTTTACTCTATACAGTTGTGTTGTAATACTTATCAAATTCCTTACTCATGTTGTACTCGAATACACTTTTAAATAAAAATTGCATGGTAAATCTGTAGGTTGTTGGATCCATGCCAAGAGTTTCTATTATAGATCAGATAAGGAACAAGAGGCGAGGGACAAGGGGGGCCCATCTGTGGAGCAGTTCATCAGATGATGATGTCAATGCTCCCAATGCTCCCAACAACGTCGTTGAAAAGGACCCTATGGTAGCATATCACCCCAGCCCACCATCAGCCACAGAGCCACCTTCAACCACAGTGCAAGGCGCAAGTTCAACAAAGAAAATCAGTGCCATTAGAGGCTGGACAAAGCAATACATGCTCAATGCAATTGATGACATCGAGTTTAAGGGATATTCAATCCGTGCATCTACAAAAAAAAATAGTATTTCTGCCTGTAACATACATTATTGGATAAATGGGTTGACTAATACAAAGCGTAGAGGGCCTGTTACAATTATTAATGAAGAGGAGGAGGATGAGGTGGTTGAGTGGTGTAAGGAGATGACCCAATTGGGACATGGGTTAGATCTTATACAAATTAAATCCACTATAGCTCAAATCTGTCAAGGAGGCCAAACCCCTTCAAAGATGGTTTTCCTGGAAAGTCATGGTGGAGTGGGTTTAAAAAGAGGCATCCAGACCTTGTGTTACGTACAATGGAGGGCCTTCACAGAGACCGAGCTTTAAGCCTACACCCTGCAATTGTTTCCAAGTTCTATAAAACTCTTTCTACTGCATATGACCGACATTCATATGCCCTAGACCATAGATGGAACTGTGATGAAACAGGCTTACAGGCAGGAAGGAATTGTGGTATGCGAGTAATTGCCAAGAGAGGGAGTAGAAATGTGCCTAAGATATTGCCTAAGAGTAAGGAGTGGATCACAATTCTTGCGTGTGTCAATGCAATTAATGACACTGCAAAGTTATAAACACGTGCAATAATATACAAAATTAGTTATGTTTTATGATCCCCGCATGGGATAAAATTTATTAATATAAGAAATAATAACATCATGCTTTTAACATTATACATAATTTTAGAAGTTTCAAATGGTCATGCGATTTCAACCCCGACAAATGGTCATCCACGGTGAAGCAGCGCCATAGTGAAGACCCATATGAAGTTGGCACCTTCACATCCATTATAACTTCCTTTGCCAAAGATATATCATCTTTTTTTAAAATCCATGGGACATCACCTTCTTTGAAAAACCATGAATTAGAGGGACCAATGCCTACCTCTGATCCCGTACTTTCTAATTGTCTTGACCAATATTTCTTTTTAGTTTTTGAAGTAATAAGATCTTTCCTAACAACCAATGTGTCACTTTGTTTCGATGATATGTGCCTCCATAAAGAAGATGAAACATTTTTAAATACATGCATGGGATCTAATAAGTGGGAAATATTAAGATGCTCCCAATATGGGAGGTCATAAAAGATAGATTTCCTTTTCATCCCAATGGGAAACTTCTCAACATAGGTGTTGAAGAAATTTGGATCATCTAACTTAGGCTCCCCATTTGAATCGAACATTTCTGTGAACTCCTTCTTCTTCTCTCTCTCATATGCTCTAAGCCATTCAGTTGGTGTCATTATTGGAGGCCTTTGGGTTATCTCTCTTTTACCATTGAAAGCGGATGCTGCTCTTCTGTAAGGGTGTTGTTCTGGTAGGAATATCATGTTGAGATTCAGCAAGATGATGATCTTAGTGAAAAGAGTCGCCTTCACTAAGTGGGCCCGCAGGCTATTTTTGGCGCAAGTCTATTTTTAGACATGGTGATCATATTTCAGAAGTTGCAGGATGCTATTTGTGGATGGTTGGTCAAGTTGGAAAAATAGATGAAATTCTATTTTTAGAATATTGGGTGAAGTCTATTTATATATCGTCAATCTAAAAATATAAGTGTCGATTATTATTAGCACTTAATAATAATCTGACAATAAACAACAACTTATTCTCTTGGAGCACTTAATTTCAGTGTACAGATTTGGAAAATCAGTGGGCTGAAGGAATTATGCAATTCCTAGGGTTTACTGGTGGTTCATGCATGGAGGACTCAGTTAGAACTGAAGTGGAAAAGTTATGACAGATTTGGAAGAGTAGTTCATGGAGTTGTTATTTAGTTTAACTCAGTTAATGGAGTTAAACTCAGTTAAGCTAGTTGTATCTAGTCTAACTGAATGATACACTAGTGAGAGTGGAGTGAATTAATTAGTTAATTAATTCACAAATAATAACTCATTAATCAAATGAACAAATATAACAGTTAACTACAGTGCATGTCAGTTCCAGTGGAGACCCAGTGGAGAGATAGGTGAAAGGGCAAGATGGGCTATCTGTTGTGACTATAATGATGCATTGTTTGCACCACACACACATTAGAGTTTCCAATGAAGATTGGGAAGTCAAGGCAAGGGTAATTCAAATTCATTCAGAGCTATTATTTAGTAGGGATTGCGCAGTGGAGGCAGCCTACCAAGTGGCAAGAAATCGATGCATGGATTTGCAGATTTCTTTTGATTAGTGTGTGACGATTGATTGTACCGAGAGCTTGATGTACTAAGCTTTGTATGAGATTTTTACATGATCTCCATGATACATAATATATGATAGTTGGGGTTTTCAGCTTCAGGCTTTCCCGTTAAACAACTGTGTTATGTGTGATTATTTTTATTGCTTCAGGTGTTTGCAATTGATTTTAATTTTCACAAAAGATTAACAGTGGAAGGATTCTGTATTTAGCAAGAAGATAAATATTGTTAGATCAGGAGAATCTGGATATATACATGCATCTTGTATATAATTTCTACATGGTATCGGAGAAGTATTAATTCTTGAAGATTGCAATTGTGAAGAATTGTTGAGTTTGTGCTGGTGGACAATTCGAATTTGCTACAAGAAGTTCTTGGTGCGACAGTTGAGTATACATTGAAATGTCTTTCAATGCGTTGCAATTGGAGTGTGCCCTTGATGGGAGCTCGAATTACATAGCCTGGAAGGATAGGATGGAGGCGGTGTTGGAGGATAATGGACTAAAGGAGTTCATCGATAGAGATGTTCCTAAGCCGGGATCTAGCGATGTTGCATTACTTGACGCATGGCAAAAGACGATAGAAAAGACAAGAATAATTCTGTTGGAAGGTGTGAAGGACCATATTGTTTCCAACCTTCACGGGAAAGCCACTCCATTTTTAATGTGGAAGGCTTTGATAGATTTGTTCCAAAGCAGCAGCGACCAGAGGAAGTTGGCGCTGAAAGACAAGCTCAGAAAAATAAAAATGGACAAGGGCGATAGTATTCCAAAATATCTCACGAAGTTTGTCCACTGTAGAGATGAACTAGGAAGTGTGGGGATTACTGTTGATGATGAAGAATTGGTGAGCTTGGCTGTGCTTGGGCTTCCGAAGAGTTGGCATAGCTACGAAGACTTGTCAATGGACGGGAGAAACTGCCGGGATGGGAGCGACTTTGGTCGATTCTTATGTAGGAGGAGATAAGGTGGGGTATGAGGGATGGCTCTTCATCGAAGAATGAAGATGAAGAGAATTACACTTTGGCTGCCAAAGAAAGAAAAGGGAAGGGGAAGAAATTTCCTTCAAAATCCGATGCTAAAGGCAAGAAGCAGGATTTGTCCAAAGTGAAGTGTTTTCACTGTCACAAACATGGGCATTTCGCCACTAATAGCCCATAGAAGAAGAAGAATAAGAAGGTTGTTGGAGCTGCAGCTAGAGAGGCCTTAGCCTCGCAATTTGAACTTGATTTCTCCTTGATCGCATGCTTGGTTTCAAGCTATATGGGATCGGTGTGGTATCTTGATAGTGGTGCATCTTTCCATATGACGGGAGACAAGGAGTTGTTTAGTGACTTGGAGGAGAAGGACCTTCAAATGCATATAGAGATGGGTGACGATGGTCGATACAGTGTGACCAGCATTGGGACCATTACCTTTAAGAGGGAGTCTGGTAATCCATTCTTGTTGAAAGATGTTAGGCATGTTCCAGGTTTGAAGAAGAACTTGGTCTCGGTCACAATGTTGGAAGACAAAGGTTATGATGTTGTTTTCAGTAAGGGAAAATCTTTCCTTCGACATAAAACAACGGTTCAAACCAAGAGGATAAGGATTCGAGTTAAGAATATCTACATGCTAGAGGTAGATGGCTACGCTGCAATGGTGGGAAAAGTAGAAGAAGTGGTGAGCCAGGATGAGGGAGAATTATGGCACAGGAGATTGGGCCATCTTCACCATGGCGCTTTGAAGATTTTGTAGTAGATTTCTACTAGACTTCCCAAGGGTACTCTTGCGCAGTCAGATCAGTGCAAGGGATGTACTATGGGTAAGTTTGTGAAGACCACCTTTCATGAGAAGGAGAACCGTGCTTTGGTTATCCTAGAGAGAATTCACACAGACGTGTGTGGACCTTTCTCAGTTGCTTCAACAACAAAACATAGGTGTTATGTTATATTTTTTGATGAATATTATCATAGATGCTCGATCTTTTTCATGCAGAAGAAGAGAGAAACATTCTCAAAGTTCTGTGAGTTCAAAGCATTGGTGGAGAAGGAGTCGGGGAAGCAAGTGAAAGCTCTACGAAGTGATAATGGTGGTGAATATATCTTAGGCGAATTCAAAGACTTCTGTAGCAAAGAAGGAATTCGAAGAGAACTCATAGTGCCTCATAACCCACAGTAGAATGGGGCCACTGAGAGGAAGAACATAACGATCGTGGGTGCTGCATGAGCGATGTTGCATGACCAGGGCCTACCAATACACTTGTGGGCAGAAGCAGGCAACACTGTGGTTTATGTGCAAAAACGTTGTCCTCATAGAGTACTTGGCATGAGTACACCTGAACAAGCTTTTACTGGTAAGAAGCCTGATATTTCTCATTTGAAGATTTTTGGCTCATCTGTTTACATTCATGTGACAAAGGATGCCAAGAAGAAGCAGGAGCCGACTGCAGAAGTTGGGATATCTGTGGGGTACACAGAAACACCCCATAATTATCGTGTGTATTTTCCAGACAGTCGGATGATTGTAGTGCGACGGGATATAAAATTCAATGAGGTGAAAGCCATGAAGTTGTCGCTTGAGAGGGAGCTACACTTGCATGCAGAGGATGAACTTCTTATTACCAAAGATGAGCCTCTAGATGTGGATCAGCCACAAGAGGAGATTCATGCAGTGGAGGAGTCCACTCATGCAGAACCAAACATTAGACAAGGCAGAAAGCGTACCACAGAAGCTGAGAGACTGAAGCTTGATGTGGCAAAGAATGTTGGAGTCCCTACATCACAGCGCAGGCATAGACAGTCACCTGACCGATTTACTAGATACATGGCTCTTATGAGCAAATGTATCATGACAGGGCCATCTTATTTTGAAGAAGAAATGTAGGAGCCCACATGGGTAGATTCCATGGTGGAGGAGTATGACTCCATTGTCAGAAACAGTGCTTGGGAGATTGTTCCAAGGCCGGTCGGTAAATCAATTGTAGGATCAAGATGGATCTACAAGGTAAAGCAAGCTGCTGATGGGAGCGTCGAGAAGTATAAGGAAATATTTGTTGCCTGGGGCTTCTCACAGATCGAGGGGATTGATTATGAATAAACCTTTGCACCTTTTGCACGGTATTCTTCCATAAGGACCATCCTTTCTCTCTCAGCGCAGATGGATTGGCACATTCATCAGATGGATGTGAAGACTGTGTTCCTTAATGGAATCATTGAGGAAGAGGTGTACATTGAGTAGCTTGAAGGATTTGAGATATTCAGTAGCGAGTCGCATGTGTGCAGGCTCAAAAGAGTGTTGTATGGGCTGAAGCAAGCACCTCGTGCTTAGTACACTCAGATCGACAACTATTTCACTGGTCTTGGCTTCACCAAGAGTGAGGCAGATGCAAACCTGTACCAAATTGTGGTGGAGGGTAAGCTTTTAATCATTTTTCTTTATGTTGATAATTTAATACTAATGGGTGATGAGCAGTTGATACACTCATTCAAGGTAGATCTTGCAAAGGAGTTTGAGATGAAGGATTTGGGCCTCATTCATTATTTCCTTGGATTGGAAATATGGTAGCGGGAAGGTGAACTGTTTGTGTCTCAAGGAAAGTATGCCCAGGAGATACTGGAGAAGTTTCACATGCAAGGCCGCAAGCCTATCGACACTCCTCTTCCAGGAAATTGGAGGAAAGAGGATGCTACATCGGCAAAGGTAGTGGATGCCACTGTTTATCGACAGTTGGTGGGTTCGCTCATGTATTTAGTTAATACAAGACTGGACATATGCTATGCGGTGAACCAGTTTTCACAAGCGATGGTTAAGCCTACCAATCTATTTTGGAAGGCAGGCAAGCATGTCCTGAGGTATCTCAGGGGCACATCTGAGTATGGTTTATGGTACAGACAGACAGATGAGATGAAGTTGCATGGCTTCACGGATGTAGATTGGGCAGGCAACCCAATAGAAAAAAATAGCACACCAGGAGGGATTTTCAGTATGGGATCTACGAGAGTTTCTTGGTACAGTAGGAAACAAAGATCCATGGCACTCAGTTTAGTGGAAGAAAAATACATGGCAGCAAGTCAAGATGCATGTGAGCCTATTCGGATGAGGAAGATCCTGGTCGGTTTGTTCGGTTCACATTTAGATCCTACAGTGATACATTGTGATAATCAGAGTTGCATTAAACTCTCGATTAATCCTGTGTTTCATGATACATCTAAACATATTGATATTCGGTATCATCATATCAGAGATTGTGTACAGCGGAAGATCATGTTGCTTTAGTACATTCCTATGGAGGATCAGGATGCAGATATTCTGACGAAGGTGCTCACTAGGAGAAAATTCGAATACCATAGAGGTAGGATCGGGGTGAAAGATAATCCCTATCTTGTTGAGAAGGAGTGTTGATATTCAACAAGATGATGAGCTTAGGGAAAAGAGTCGCCTTCACTAAGTGGGCCCGCAAGCTATTTTTAGCGCAAGTCTATTTTTAGACATGGTGATCATATTTCAGAAGTTGCAGGATGCTATTTGTGGATGGTTGGTCAAGTTGGAAAACTAGATGAAATTCTATTTTTAGAATATTGGGCGAAGTATATTTATAGATCGTCGATCTAAAAATAGAAGTGTCGATTCTTATTAACTCTTAATAATAATCTGACAATAAAAAACAACTTATTCCCTTGGAGCACTTAATTTCAGTGTACAGATTTGAAAAATCAGTGGGTTGAAGGAATTACGCAATTCCTAGGGTTTATTGGTGGTTCATGCATGGAGGACTCAGTTAGAACTGAAGTGGCAAAGTTATGACAGACTTGGAAGAGTAGTTCATGGAGTTGTTATTCAGTTTAACTCAGTTAATGGAGTTAAACTCAGTTGAGCTAGTTGTATCTAGTCTAACTGAATGATACACTAGTGAGAGTGGAGTGAATTAATTAGTTAATTAATTCACAAATAATAAATCATTAATCAACTGAACAATACAACAGTTAACTACAGTGCATGTCAGTTCCAGTGGAGACCCAGTGGAGAGATAGGTGAAAGGGAAAGATGGACTATCTATTGTGACTATAGTGATGCATTGATTGCATCACACACACATTGGAGTTTCCAATGAGGATTGCGCAGTCAAGGCAAGGGTAATTCAAATTCATTCAGAGCTATTCTTCAGCAGGGATTGCACAGTGGAGGTAGGCTAGCAGGAGGGCAAGATCGGTGCATGGATTTGCAAGATTGTTCCTGATTAGTGTATGAAAATTGTACTATACTAAGAGCTTGATAAGCTTTGTATGAGTATTGTCATATGATTCCATGATACATAATATATGATAGTTGGGGTTTTTAGCTTCAGGCTTTCCCGTGAAACAACTGTGTTATGTGTGATTGTTTTTATTGCTTCATGTGTTTGCAATTGATTTTAATTTCTGCAAAATATTAATAGTGGAAGGATTCTGTATTTAGCAAGAAGATAAATATTGTTAGATCAGGAGAATCTGGATATATACATGCATCTTGTATATAATTTCTACATATCCTAGAGCAATCATACACTGGCTTTCGTAGGTCCTTAGACCATCTAGCTTTCAGAGAAGGTCCACAACATTTACATCCAAAATACCCTTTTGTTACAAGACCTACGAGATTATATTTGTATACATTAATTAATATGCATGGCACGTTAAAGAATATCATGAAGATTAGAAAAAATATTATTACAAAGAATTAAATAACTAATATGTGAAAGAATATTGTTACATTATATATAAACAAATCAATAAATTAAACATGTAATTTACTAGAGAAAAATCCTAAGCTTGGATAATCATCTGTCGTGTAAGCACATATGCCATACAATGTAAAACTCCTCTCTGTTGCGATGGGTCTTGATACATCGTATACATTTATTCCATCCCATAATTCCTTCAATTCATCTACCAGTGGTTGTAAGTAGACATCCATATTCTTCATTTGTCTTCTACCAGGGACTATGAGAGCCAACATAAGATGTTCATTCTTCACGGACAACCATGGGGGGATATTATTATTGATCACTACTATAGGCCAAACATAATAGTTGGTGTTCTGGAGGGAATATGGGTTTACGCCATCCATGGCTATGCTAAGTCATAGACTTCATACTTCATTCTTAAATTTTTTGGGCCATGTATCCTATATATGCTTCATGACTATTGAATCAGCTGGGATTCACATAACTCCCAACTCACTTCTATGTGAGGCATGCCATCCCTGCAACATAGCTAATTATTTGCAATGAAAGAGCCTTTGAATCCTTGGGATTATAGGCATGTGCCTCAATATCTTAAAAAGAGGACCAGTACGTGATTTACCCTTCTTTTTTTATTTACAATACCTGTCATGCCCATATTTCAGACACATCTCTTTGTCTGCATATTCTCCTCTATATAGAATACAATCATTTGGACATGCATGATATGATATGTACTCAACACCCAACATTTTCAACACTTTCTTTGCCTCTTTGCAACTACTGGGCAAGACATTATCCCTCGGAAGAACCTTATCTTTGAATAATTTGTAGTTGGTGATCATGGAAAAATATATTAATATTAAATGTACATTAATGTCGATATAATTATTAACGTTCATAAAATTTAACATTTGTAATGTTCATTGCAATGTACTGATGATATTTAAAATTTATATAAGGGGAGTACTTTATGGTAACTTGCCTCAAAATTTCCAAGAAACATGCATTTGACAAGCCAAAATTTGCTTTCAAGTTGTACAGTAACATTGTTATCCCCAACTGGGTAGACTTTGACTGATTGCCAGGTCCAAAGAGAGGGGTGGTGGAAGCAAATTTAAGGCTTTCGAAAAAGGTGTCAACGATATGAGCATCATCCCCTAGCTGATCATCATTTTGGAATGCATCTAACAACATTGTCTCCATGCCAGTCGTATCCCTTAAGTAATCATCCATACCAACCTCTATTTGATTGCCTCCATTGCCAACTTGTGAAGAACTACTATTGCTGTAGTCATTCCTAATTGGTGAATTTGGACGTAGCAAGAATTTAATCGGTGGTTGATTCAACCATTCTTGGTATCGTTCCTCTCCAATTTTTTCTCTTAATTCAGTCTTCTCTCACTTTGACATTGTCGTGGGGTGCAACCGAAGATGGTAGGTAGGTCGCTCATCATCACTAGAATCCTAATAATTAAAAAAAGAAAAATTGAACATGATTAGTACAAAATATATGATATCAATTAGTAACCACGTTGACAATATTGCATGATTATAAATTGGTTTGACGTTGAAATAACTACATATTACTCAATATATATACCAAACAATTATAATGATAATTACGATCATTGTCTCGGGATTGTGGCTAGAAGATGCAATATTGTTACAATTGGCAGGGTGAAGTGGCTGTCCATTTTCATCTACCAAATGTGCCTTGCGGTATACAACTCCTAATAAGAAATTTCGACGTTTTGGAGTAGTTTGAATATTTTGTGCATCTGAACTCGATGCTAAATCTACCTGAACCTGAAAATTTGTATACATTATAAATTTAATTAAGTTGTGCGTGATTGACTGCATGGATAAGAAACATATATAAATTCAATTAGATAATGAAAAAATAAAACAAATTTGAAGTAAATATTACGTCTCCACATGGATAGGGATAACTTCGCGATGGACTTTGAGAAATATTATGGAATGAGCTAGATTTTGAAGAATTTTCCATTCCATATAATATATGATATTTTATCCCTACATTTGAGCAAAACAACAATAAATTTTGGTGCAAAAACTTAAATGTCATTCCGGTGTGTAATGTACAGATAAGCGCATCGGTGAGTTTTTTTATTTTGCACACCAGTGCAGTTTTATAACACGATGCACTAATGCGGTTCAATTAAAGGACACATCAGTAAACGAATAACCACAAATAAAAAAAGCGCAACCCTATTTTCTTTAAGTAAAAAAAAAGTGGTAAATTGAAAAATGGGCAGCAAAATATTTTCGAAAATATAATTTCATAAAACATTTCTTTAAATACTAAACACTTTTCATTATTTCACTATTTTTGCAAAAAAATTCAGCTAGAGATTTGCAGGATACATACCTGGAGCAAACAAAGCACGAGAGCACTGTGGAGCAAGGAAATACGTTCGAACATAAGTATTCAAATAATCAGAATTCCAAACCTCTGGTTAGTCAAACCCTGTACCATAGAATTTCAAACGATGTGAGTAAGTTTATTGTTTTTTTTTACTTCTTTCTGCAGTTTTTTTATGTAGTAAAATAAGAAATCAAAGTCTATTTTTTTTTTAAACTTTTTCTGTAGTTTTTTTTATGATGTAAAATAAAAAAATCAAAGCTTATTGTTTTTTTAACCTTTTTTTTTCTACAGTGTTTTTTTACCTTTTCTGTAGTTTTTAGAAGCAAAAATAAAAAAGAAATCCATTTTTACAAACAAAACCCTAGATTATTTTTGTTTCTACCCTTTCTTCTCCCTCTTTCTTTTCAATTTAGATGTATAGGGTTTTTATAGTAATAAGACATTCAACCCACAAGCCGACTTGCATATTCGAATCCCAATCCATGTTGGCCCTTGCGTCAATCTTAAAAAAATAAAAAAAAATTTCGTCAGTGCGCCCTGCATAACATAGCACACCGGTGCGCTCGGTTATAGCAGCACACCACGAAAGTACAATGATAAAAAATAAAAAAATAAAAAATATTTTTATCAGTGCACCATATGTAACATATGGCATCGATGCACTATTTCATTATGGCACACCACAAACGTGCTATTTTGCAAAAAAAACCATTTTAGAAACAAACCCTACATTCTTTTTGTTTCTGCCCTTTCTTCTCCCACTTTCTGTGATTTCAGAATTAGGGCTTTTCAATTTATATTTATAGGGTTTGTATTGCTAACTATACGCCTAAGACATCGAACCAAAAGGAGGACCTGCATAGTCAGATTCCAACCCATGTCGGCCCTTGCTTCAATCTTAAAAAAATAAAGACTTTTTTTCGTCGGTGCGTCCCATGTAACAAAGCGCATCGGTGCGCTCGGTTATAGCAGCGCACTGCGAAAGTACAATGATAAAAAATAAAAAATAAGATATGTTTTTATCAGTGCGCCATATGTAACATATGGCACCGTGGACTATTTCATTATGGTGCACCGCAAATGTGATGTTTTGCAAAAAAAACCATTTTAGAAACAAACCCTACATTATTTTTGTTTTTTCCCTTTCTTCTCCCACTTTCTGTGATTTCAGAATTATGACTTTTCAATTTATATTTATAGGGTTTGTATTGCTAAATATAAGCCTAAGGCATCCAACCAACGGGAGGACCTGCATAGTCTGATCCCAATCCATGTCGGCCCTTGCGTAAACTAAAAAAAAATAATGTCAGTGCACCCTGTGCGGAATAGCGCACTGGTGTGCTCTGTTATCCCAGTGCACTGCGCAAGTACTGTGATAAAAAATTAGAAATTTTTTTTTTTTCGATGCGCCATTTGTAAAATATGCAGCCAGTGTGCTATTTCATTATGGCGCAATACAAACGTTCTGTTTCGGAAAAAAAAAAAAAAAAAAACAACTTTCAAAAAATACAAACCTTACATTCTTTTTGTTTCTCCCCTTTCTTCTTCCTCTTTCTGTGATTTCAGAATTAGGGCTTTTCAATTTAGATTTATAGGGTTTTTATTGCTAAATATAGACCTAAGACATCCAACCGACGGGATGATTACCATAGTCGGATCCCAATCTATGTGGGCCCTGGCATGAATTAAAAAAAAAAAACAGATTTTTTTATTAGTGCGCTTGGACTAACTTAGTGCATCAGTGCTCTATATTTTACAAGCACACCGCAAAATGTAATGTGATAATTTTTTTTTTATTTTTTATTTTTTATTTTTTTATCGGTGCGCCATATGTAAAACATGGCACCGATTTATGCTAAAAAACTAACACTGGACAAATTTTATTATTTTATCATGGTTAACCGGTGCGGTCATTGAAATGTAATGCACCAGTGATTCTTGTTGACATAGAGCATGATACGATCTATTATACTGTTTTGGCGGTGCGTTTGGAAGAGCGACACACACCAGTGTCGGTGCGTAAACCATGAATGGCGCATCGGTTTTTTGAGGTTTTTTTTTTACTTGAAAAGTTGACAATTTATTTATAAATATATTATTGAATGATACGATATAGGTTTGAGATTGATAAAGAAATGAGTGACAAGAGATCAAGTAACAAAAATATTGATAACACATCAAGAAAAGCAAAAAATGCAAGTTCTTTGTAAATTTTTTACAATTTTTTTTTTTTTGAACTATATGTAAGTTTAACTAATATGTATTGTTTACTTTGTATCATGCAGAGCCACAAAATGACGAAGCTCGATAAGATTATTTCTGATCTAGGACCAGAAGAGCATAAAAGCTTGATGGAAAAATTACAAAAGGATGAATTAGGTGAATGAAAAAATACTATTGATCCAATATGAGCTTCTTTTTTTAGTTTTCATTAATAATATAATTGAAATTATTAGATAACATGTGTGTAAAAGTCTATTAATTCACATCTATTTAATCTTCTTCAGGGACCAACAACTCAGAAAAGGAACATTGTTCTAAGAAAAGAAAAAAATAGAACATGCAAATAAAAATGAATTGCTCCTTAGCTCATCTGGAGTGGTGCTGGAGGTTAACGAAAGGGGGGAAAACTTTTACAAAAGTTTGAGGGATCTAGTGGAACGAATGTATAGACATTCTTTCCACTTACAATACAAAAACCAATCCAATGATTCCAAGAACCAAATTTTATGTAAACTACAGTAAGAGTTTCCAGAGAATTAGTCAATGAGACATGTCAGACTTTTAATAGCAAAAACGTACAAAAAAAAAAAATAAGGAATGAAAAAATAATATTCCTTTGGATGTTTGTCTATAATTATTTATAAATATCACTTTTTTTATACTTACTTTTCATATATCAATATAAAAATTAAATAGTTTATTGTCATGTTACATTTTCAGGAATATTATGAAAATCTCAAAAGATGAACGAGTTGATATCAGAAATATGCCAGTAGGAATGTCCAGAAAGGTGTACAAGGAGATGGCCAAAGAAATGGACAAAATTACATCGCTTGAGGAGCCATCTCAACAACAACTTTCTTCAAATGTAATATGTAATCATTGAATTTTTCAATCATTAGGTAAAATAAATAAACAATTTAGCATTAAATATTAATTTTCAAGTATTTTCTTGTAGAAAAGAAAAGAAAATGGAACCCATTTAGCACATAAAACAGGACGACAAGGAAGAAAATGATTGATATCTAAGTTTGTGAGTAATTGTTACTTCCTTATAACAACTTAACTAGATTTCATTTTTGTATTTTTTAAGTTGTTTTACAAAAATAATCATTGAATGTCTTCAAACAGGTGCTAACATACAAAGAAGAACCATTAGAGGAATTGATTGAAATTGGGTTAAATATGGGTTGTGCGTATATGTTGGCATATCAAAACTTAATTTTGGAATTTGTAAGCATCTATCGATCTTGTTTTACTTAGCTCCGTCTATAATTAATAGAAAAAAGAAATCTTTTATATTAAATATATGATTTGTTATGGGGTATAAAACTTGCAGGAAACAAAGTATGGCATTGCGCCAACAGATAAAATCTTGAAAGATGGCATGTTACATGGTTTTGAAAAAATGTGTATAGTTGATGAGTCAATTGTTGCATTGGTACGTCATCTTTTTTCGATTTACATTGATGTATATTATTTAATATTGAAATTTTCATTATTCTCACCAATGTATATACACTCATTACAATTTATTTTTATGTTTGTAGATGGAAGGTGAAGAAGAAGAAAACAATCAACACCGTGAACAAAACATTTCTGAAAATAACCCAAGTCATGGAAGTAGCTCTAGCTGTGACAACAGTTCAAGTGAAGAATGATGATCACTATGTTTGGATATAAAAGCAAGGTGTTGTATTTTTTGAAAAATGTCTACGAAATCAGACAGTTTCTTTAATGTAATGGACATAGTGTCCCAATTGAAAGATAAAGGGATACCAATAACTGTCCTATTTTGTATGTCAATGAATGTCTTATTCATATATATATATATAATAATAATAATAAAATGTTTTAATTTATTCTATTGTGTTCTCCATTGTCGTTCTCAAATGCACTAATAAAAAATTAATTCATATGAATATTGTTATAAGATATATATGTGTCGACTTTTGATGAATAATGAATTTTAAAAAACCACAATAATTTTGATATGATATAACAAATTAATCCAAACATCACATTCAAATGCATTAATAAAAATTTTATTAATATGAATATTGTTATAATATGTGTCGACTTTTGATGAATAATGAATTTGAAACAATCACAATAATTGCACTGTCACAGGTTGATGTTTCTAAAAAATTCAAAATGAAAACTGGTGCGTGTATACTTACACCAGTGTGCTTGTATTCTTAAGTGCCCCGGTGCGTTTTTACGACCTATGGGCACCGCACAAATACCAAAATCGGTTAAAAATATCGAGGCATTTGTGCGGTACAGCTCTCCGGTGCATTTATTTCTATATATGCACCGGTGCCTTTTTACGACCTATTAGCACTGCATGAATACAGATACCAATTATAAATCTCGGTGCGTTTGTGTGATACTATGCACTGGGGTGTTTTTTTGTATATACGCACCGGTGCATTTAGACGACCTATGGGCACCACACGAATACCGATACCAATTATAAATCTCCGTGCATTTGTGTGATATTGCGCATCGAGGCGTTTAAGAGTCTATATGCACCGATGTATTTGTATGAAATATTTGAACCACACGAATACTGATACCAATTATAAAGCCCGATGCATTTGTGTGAAAGGACGCACTGGTGCATTTCTATAAGTTTAGGCACTGGCGCGTTGATACGACCTATGGGCACCGCTCAAATCCCAAGACCAATTATAACGGCCCCATGTGTTGTATCACCAACACTACGCCCGGTGATGTTTTATATCTTAACGGCCCTGTGCATTGATGCAACAACAGCTGAAAGTCAACCCCACGGAGAGCTGGTCAACTTTTATTTGTCAGCACCTCCTGTCCGAAACCCCGTTCTTTGGATTCCACGTGGTCCACTTATATCTATTCCACGGAGTTTTATTTATCAAATTTGTGGAATTTGATAAATAAACTTTAACCACGACCTTTGCAAATTTAATTGAATCTCTCGGCCTTATATGACACCACCAACCTTATAACCAATGTTTTAAATCCTAGAAACCTTATATTAAAACCAATTCTCTAATTTGAATAATTAACTGTATAATAAACCTTGGTTCCGGGCCCACCTCTACGACGAATAAAACGCATGCACCGTACCTTGTTATCGCTCGTGCACTTCAGTTATCATTTGCGCATCTACAGCAAGTGACCGCCGTCTGATGGCCCTTGCCCAGATCAACGGCTCTGAGCAATATCGCTCGGCGTCCTGGTACGATTGATAACATGCGATGGTGCAGGTTAACCGGTGGTTTTACGGGGTCCGCCTTGCCACATGTCAACAGGTCTATGGAATCGCTCTGTGACCGGGGAAAACCGCTTGCACACCAAAAGCGGTGCGATATGGGCAATCCGCCTTTGCAAATCCGCTTGTGGTTTTTGTACAGTATTTAACTACGGTTCACGTCAGTTGCATGATCTTCCTCGTCCATTAACTCACGTCTAGACCACGGTTCCGGGTTCGAAAGCAACAACTCTATTTCTTTACAAAGCGGGAAATCTTCCAATTAAACGGCGTTCACGACCACAATTCCTCTGCACAGACCTCGCCTGCGGGTAGTATTGATTTAACAAGGTTTATTCGGATAAATTACAGAGAAACAACAGACAGAGATATGTGGAATTCATACAGGAGTTTAATTATACATGCACAGCGTTCATCACTTCGCAATTAAACAATCTCTTCACAATTAAGGATTCAAACCGTCTTTATGGCGAATGCACACAAAAATTATTTAATTGGAAGCAATCGACAGCACACAGAGTCTTATTGCAGAAATCTCTTTTCCTCTTGCTCTCCCTCCTCTTCTACATCCGGAGAATACAATTTATACATATTACAATGTGGCTCTTCGGTTCCTCTGTGAGGACCGTTGTAGAAAATCAACAGCCTAATTACCATAATTCAACTAACTAAAATATGACAGATAGACTAACTGAACTATTCGACTTCCACTAACTCTAACTAAGCTAAATAATACAGTCAGCTGAGGTATTGACACCTAGCTATTACAATTCAAGTGATTTCGAACCCTCCTAGCCACAACATGTGGACAAAACCTCCTACATTACTGGCTATTGTCTAATGCCCCTGCATCAGACTCCCGAGGGCAATTTTATTCATGGGCTCCTGTCCATGAGCTCTTCCACTGATTTGCCTATCTTCTGCAACATTTCTTCAGTCATCTAAGTGGCATCTTCCTCTGGCTTATCCTTCCATTTGATCAAGTACTGAAAGTACTCTCGTCCTCTGGCCTTCTGAACACCCTTTTATCCAATATCTTCTCTGGTTGCAATGGTTATGCTGGAGGTAGCTTCTCTTTCCACTCAATCTGTTCCTTGTCTGCTGATCCTTCTTCTACTCCATCATCTTCATACTTGTACAAATCTGCAACATTAAAAATGGGAGATATTCCAACATCAGGAGGTAATTCAATCTCATAAGCATTTGTAGAAAACTTCCTAAGTATCTTGCATGGCCCAATCTTTTTGAACTTCGATTTGTTGTACTGCTTCTTTAGGAATCTCTCCTTTCTCAAGTGTGCCAAAACCTGATCTCCTACTTCAAAGTGAACTTATTTTCTGCTCAAGTCTGCTCTGCTTTTGTATCTGATGCTGCTGCCTTGTAGTTGCTGTTTCACTTGTTCATGTATGGCCTGGATCTCTGAAGCAAATTCCTCACCACCTGCACTCTTTAGCTCTGCTTCTCCTAGATTTCTTAACTCTGATATTCCTCTGGGGTGAATTCCATAAACAATATGAAATGGACTCTGCCTTGTGCTTCTGTTCGGTGAGTCATTATATGCATATTCTGCCTGAGGAAAAATATGATCCCACTGCTTGGGATGCTCTCCTGCAAGACTTCTCAACAAATTTCCCAGACTCCTATTCACTACCTTAGTTTGTCCATCAGTCTGAGGATGATAAGCTGAACTGAAACTCATTTTAGTACCAAGTTTCTTCCACAATGTCCTCCAAAAATGACCCACAAATCTGATATCTTTGTCTGAAACAATACTCTTGGGTAACCCATGCAATCTAACAAATTCCTTGAAGAACAAGTTAGCAACATGGGTGGCATCACTAGTTTTATAACATGGAATAAAATGTGCCATTTTGGAGAATCTGTCCATTACAACAAAGACTGCATCATTCCCTCTCTGAGTCTTGGACAATCCTAGAACAAAATCCATAATCACCATGTCCCAAGGCCTGTCTGGAATAGGCAAGGGAGTGTACAATCCTGCATTTTGGCTCCTTCCTTTAGCATATTGGCAGATTTTGCAATTCTTCACAAACTTATCCACTTTTGTTCTCATCCTGGGCCAGTAATAGAAGTGACTCAGCTGCTCATAAGTCTTATCAGTACCAAAGTGTCTAGCAAGTCCACCACTATGCTTCTCTTTGATCAAATTTTCTCTCATGGGACATTTTGGTACACACAGTTGGCTTCTTTTGAATAGTAAGTCCTCCTGTAGGAAATAATCTAGCCACTGGCTTCTATCTGTTAAAACAGGGTTACTACATGCCTCAAATGCTTCTTTAAAATCTGGATCTGTTTTATACAATTCTTTCAGAAAATCAAATCCTACAACTTCAAAATTTGTTTGTTGAACAAGCATGTGCCTCCTACTCAAAGCATCAACTACTTTATTGGCTTGGCCACTTATATGTTTCAAACCAAAATTAAAACTTTGGAGATACTCAATCCACTTAGCATGCTTATGTTTCAATTTGGGCTGATGTACAATATACTGCAAAGCATGATTGTCAGAATATAATACAAACTCCCTGGACATCAAATAGTGTCTCCATTTCTTCAGTGCCTGAACAATTGCATAGAATTCCTTCTCATAAGAGGAATACTTTCTTCTGGTGTCATTCAGCTTTTCACTAAAATATGCCACAGGCCTATCATCCTGACTCAACACAGCTCCAATGGCCTCCCCACTGGCATCACATTTTACTTGAAATGGTTTAGTAAAATCAAGGAAAATCAAAATAGGCTTCTCTGTTATCTTTTGCTTCAGCAGCTTAAAATTTCTTTCTGCTTCAGCAGTCCACTTAAATGGTTGTTTGTTCTTCTTTATTGTCTCAATTATGGGTGCATTGATCTTACTGAATTTTTTTATAAACTTTCTGTAAAAACTAGCAAGTCCATGGAAACTTCTTACCTCAAAGACATTCCAGGGTGAAGGCCACTCCACAATTGCCTTAACCTTTTCTGGGTCCATCTTCAATCCTTCTGCAAAAACAACAAAACCCAAATACACCAAATCTTCCCTCATGAATGAGCATTTCTTCAGATTTATCAGCAGTTTCTCTTGGTGCAGCTTCTTCAAGGCATGATTAAGATGCCTTAAATGCTCTTATTTAGTTCTGCTGAAAACTAATATATCATCCAGATCCACTATCACAAATTTACCAATGAATTCCTTCAATAATTCATTCATAAGTCTCATAAAAGTGTTAGGTGCATTTGACAACCCAAAAGGCATTACCATCCATTCATACAATCCTTCATTTGTTTTAAAAGCAGTTTTCCACTCATCACCCTCTCTTATTCTAATCTGATGGTATCCACTCTTCAAATCTATATTTGAGAAATATTTAGCACCACTCAAACAGTCCATTAAATCCTCAATTCTGGGCAAAGGGAATCTGTGCCTGATTGTGATCTTATTAATTTCTCTGGAATCAGTACACATCCTCCAACCTCCATCTTTCTTTGGGCTCAATACCACTGATACTGCACATGGACTCAAACTTTCTCTGATCGGTCCCTTGTCCACCAATTCCTTTACTTGTCTCCTGATTTCCTCATTTTCCTTGGGAGTCATTCTGTAGGATGCCTTATTTGGCATATTTGAACTAGGGATAAAATCTATCTGATGACTGATATTTCTCACAGGTGGCAGCTCATTAGGTAAACCATCCACAACAATGTCACAGTAATTGTCTAACATCTCTTGGATTTCTACTGGTAAATCATAAATCTTTGTAGAAGTAAGAACTACCTTAGGTTTGCAAACTAAAGCAAAGCTTACCTCTTCTTCTTCTATCTGCTGCAGATATTCCTTTTCGCTCAGCAACAAGGTCTTTGGATCAATCACTCTGCTGGATGGCTCTCCTTCCTCCATGGGTATCAATGTATGATGTACCCCATATTTGAAGAACTTGTAAGTGTTCTTCTTGCCATCATGCACTGCTACTCTGTCAAACTTCCAAGGTCTACCTAGCAGTATATGACACACATCCATGGGCATTACATCACACAGGACCTTATATTTATATTTTCCCATTTGCAGCTCTAACTCACACTGTTCTTTCACAACCAACTGGTGCCCTTTATGCAGCCAGGACACCCTGTAGGGAGTTGGATGCTCCCTTGTCTTCAACTTCAACTTTTCTATTACCTCAGTGGAAACCAGATTGTCTGTGCTGCCACTATCAATGACTAACTGGCAGCATTTCCCTTGGACTTTGCATATGCTCCTCATCAAAGTCTTCCTTTGTGCAGGCTCAGTGACTTCTTTGGCTTGCTTCAATAGGACCTTATTTACCAAAAAAAGGATTCTCCCCTCTCTGGAAGAATTTCTTCTTCAATCTCTGCTTCTTCTCTAGTTTGGGCAACAATAGAATTCCTTGGACCAACACCCACATTCTCTGGACATTCATAGTGCTTGTGTCCCACTTGCTGACATCTATAGCACCTTAATTCTCTAACCCTGCCTCTGTCTCTGCCTCCTCTTCTTTTTCCTCTATAAGAACCCCTTCTGCCCCTTGCATCATCCTCTATAGATGCATTCTGAGGTGAGCTACTGTTAGCTCCATCCCTGGGTGTAGCAGGTTTTCCTCTACCACCTTGACTTCCCTTCCCATGGAAAGTACCTCTCTTCTTGGCAGACTGTTTCCTCAGGAGTTTATCCTCTGATTTCAAGGCCATCTGATAGGCCTCTTCCACTATCTTAGGAGACAGGAGACCAATATCATATTGGATCTCCAGCTTGAGACCATTCACATATCTGACAGTCTTCTCAGGTGTGTCTTGAAATTGCCCATCCCTTATGCTTACTCTGTAGAATTCCTCTGTGTATTCCTTTACTGTCAGCAACCTCTGTCTCAGGTTCTGCATTTGCTTGTACAATGTCAACTGGTAATCACTAGGCAAGAATTTACCTTTTAATTTAGCCATCATTCTAGTCCAGCTCTTGATAGGTTGCTTGCCAACTCTCCTCCTTTCTACCTGCACTCCATCCCACCAAAGTGCAGCATGTCCTTTCAGCGTTGTTACTGCAAACTTGACCTTTTTATCTTCACTTATTTCTTCGTAATCGAAGCACTTGTTCAATTCATTTATCCAGTCCACCAACTCCTCTGGATTCAGTCCCCCTGCATAGCTTGACACTTCAATTCCGGGCTTAACTGCAGAGCCCAGAACAGTTCTAAGGAGCCTCATGTCAGGAGGAATTTCAACATTTTCTTCTGCTTCTTCTATCTCAGGTTCGCTAATGTCTTTAGGATCTCTGGTCTGTCTTCGCTCTATGACATCCATTCTGGCCTCGACCCTTTGCAACATCCCCAACACCTTAGTGTTGGCAACAAGTCTCCTTCTGCCAGCACCTCTACCAACTCGGATTGCCATGTTAGCCAAAAACAACTTTAGAGTTCGCTTTGTTACCACAAATGATGCAACAACAGCTGAAAGTCAACCCCACGGAGAGCTGGTCAACTTTTATTTGTCAGCACGTCCTGTCCGAAACCCCGTTCTTTGGATTCCACATGGTCCACTTATATCTATTCCACGGAGTTTTATTTATCAAATTTGTGGAATTTGATAAATAAACTTTAACCACGACCTTTGCAAATTTAATTGAATCTCTCGACCTTATATGACACCGCCAACCTTATAACCAATGTTTTAAATCCTCGAAACCTTATATTAAAACCAACGCTCTAATTTTAATAATTAACTGTATAATAAACCTTGGTTCCGAGCCCACCTCTACGACCAATCAAACGCATGCACCGTACCTTGTTATCGCTCGCGCACTTCGGTTATCATTTGTGCATCTATAGCAAGTGACCGTCGTTCGATGGCCCTTGCCCAGATCAACGGCTCTGAGCAATATCGCTCGGCGTCCTGGTACGATTGATAACATGTGATGGTGCAGGTTAACCGGTGGTTTTACGGGGTCTGCCTTGCCACGTGTCAACAGGTCTATGGAATCGCTCCGTGACCGGGGAAAACCGCTTGCACACCAAAAGCGGTGTGATATGGGAAATCCGCCTTCGCAAATCCGCTTGTGGTTTTTGTACAGTATTTAACTACGGCTCACACCGGTTGCACGATCTTCCTTGTCCATTAACTCACGTCTAGACCACAGTTCCGGGTTCGAAAGAAACAACTCTATTTCTTTACAAAGCGGGAAATCTTCCAATTAAACGACGTTCACGACCACAATTCCTCTGCACAGACCTCGGCTGCGGGTAGTATTGATTTAACAGGGTTTATTCGGATAAATTACAGAGAAACAACAGACAGAGATATGTGGAATTCATACAGGAGTTCAATTATACATGCACAATGTTCATCACTTCACAATTAAACAATCTCTTCACAATTAAGGATTCAAACCGTCTTTATGGAAAATGCACACAGAAATTATTTAATTGGAAGCAATCGAGAACACACAGAGTCTTATTGCAGAAATCTCTTTTCCTCTTGCTCTCCCTCCTCTTCTACATCCGGAGAATACAATTTATACATATTACAATGTGGCTCTTCGGTTCCTCTGTGAGGACCGTTGTAGAAAATCAACAGCCTAATTACCATAATTCAACTAATTGAAATATGACAGATAGACTAATTGAACTATTCGACTTCCACTAACTCTAACTAAGCTAAATAATATAGTCAGCTGAGGTATTGACACCTAGCTGTTACAATTCAAGTGATTTCGAACCCTCCTAGCCACAACATGTGGAAAAAACCTCCTACATTGCTGGCTATTGTCTAATGCCCCTGCATCATGCATTCTTCTTCCACTGCCCCGAGGCGCCGTCCACAGGTACGCATCGGTGCGTTAAAGCCTAATTAGCGCACCGAGGAAAACAACATCTGTAATAACCTCCGGCCACCCATTTTTTTTAGTTGTGTTGAATTTCCATTAAAAGCTCTGCCAAAACCTCCGTAACCGTAAACGGATGTGGTAGCATATGTTTTTTTGACAATTTTAGCCAATTTTATAACACTAAAAACATCCTTTATAACCTCTGCTAGAGGGTCTTTTCCTTGTAGTGCGTGCATTGTAGTCAGCTTGGATTTGGTTTAAGATTGATTTACTTTTCTGTAATTTTTACTTAACACATGATTCGTTCAATATGGATTTCTCGTTCACCTTTCATCCAGTAAGAGGATTCTCGTTTGTTGTGTTTCTTGGACAGTTGTCACTTGCATTTGTTGTTATGGATAAGTGTGCTGACAGTCGATCTTCCAAAACCTAGATATGATAGTGGAAAAATTTGCTAGAGGGTTTAGGATAACTACTCGAGCCCAAGTGCCACATCCACATCTCATTTGTCTCAGCACTCATGCAGTGCTGCTCTATAATTTCATTTCTTCTGGTTTTTACCTCCGACAACAAAGATATAACACCTCTCTCCCTCGACAGAGAGCATGAGTTGGTACCAGTTCTTCTATGCCTTAGGTAAATGTTGATTTTATCCTATTTTTTCTTTCAACTCGGCACTGTGTTGAATAGCCATGCGTAAGGGGTTTTGTTTGAGTACAGTTTCACACCTTCTGCACCATTCTCATCGATCTCTCTCAAAATTGCAAGTAATATTCCAGTTGACATTTGTTTTTTCTCATTCGCATTGTTTTCATCAACATGGGGTTCACTATTAACCTGTTTACAGTCTAGTTCATACATGTTCAAGATGGTAGGGCTATGGTGTACGGAGGGTTTTCACTCGACAATTGTTGCAGCTTCTTCTCTCACAGAACAAATGCAATAGCGTCATCCACCAACCGCGCCGAGAGCTGTAACTCAAGTAATATTATGTTTCGCATTGTCTTTTTCCTTCTAATTTTTTTTTTTTTTTTACCTTTGTAATTTGGAGTGAGACACTCACGAACCCTCTGTTTAATATTTTCTCCATGCTAAGGTTGTTGTAGAGGTCTTGGCAGAATAGAAGGTCATCTCGAATACTCCAACACTTCTCCTTAGGTGGCCTCCATAGGTAAGTCACACCCCTAGTAGAAAATATGTTTGGTTTCACATAAATTCTTAAGGTTTATTGAGGGTTAAACTCTCTGTCTATGATAGTAACTAGAAATCGGCCCTAGTTCTTATCATGAGTTTAGTTTAAGGCCTCCCTCGAGAGGGCTGAGTCCTAAACCTTAATGTGAATGGTTTTTGTGTAGTTATTATTCAGGGTTTTTAGGTAGGAAAGTTTAAAACCATTTCCGACTTCGTAGAAGTCCCAACTGAAGTTATGTGGATAACTGTATAATTTGTTTTTACTCTGTATAAATTTTTGAAGGGTTTGACCTCCAAACTGGTTCCTCCATTCACGAGCCTTCACTTGTTTTGTACAGATTTAACTAATATATATATATATATATATATATATATATATATATATATATATATATATATATATATATATATATATATATATATATATATATATATATATATATATATATATACGTTTACTTACTTTCATTTAATTCCACAACTCAGCTATTTGTAATTGAGTTTACATTCCGAATTTGTGTTTTAATATATAGTATTTTAGGATGGAAAGGTTCAAGACAGATTTATGGGTTTATTGGTTTGGAAACCGAGTTCTGTGTTAATGGATTTTTTTTATTTCCAGAGTTGACATTAGCTTAATAATAATAGCTTATTTTCGTTTTGTTTGTTAAAGCTCAACTCAGTGTGTACATTGGACAAGAAGTGGCAAGAGGACTTTGAACCCTGCTCTATTCACCACAAAGCTTAGATTCTAAACCTCCAAGCCTAATGATTATTTACACTGGTTGTTGGAGATGTGTGAGTAGTTTTATAAATTATGGCATGCATATTACCATATCTTGTTGTTCTATCCTTAATACATTCCTATGTAGTTTATTTTATTATTTTTCAATGCATTTATTTAATTTTTACATTGAAACATGATGGTGTTAAGAACATTTACTCTGCTAGACATAGTAAACTTATTTTAAGATCCTTTTTTGATGTTATATATATCAGAGAAATTAGGATTGACACAGGTTAGAAATATTTTATAGAAAGAATATCTATACTTCACATTTCTTAACTTCATCATGGCATATACTAATTATTTTTTCTAATATCTAGATTATTTCATCTTTTCTAGATAAGATAATACCAGTGTGTTAAAATATGGCTTAGGAGATAACTCTCTTTAATTCCTGTAATAAATCAAAGACATAAGTGAAATACAAATATGTAATTATTTTATATAAATTTAACTAGAAAACTCAAATGCTTATCTCTGTGTTCTATTAAACTGATTTTTCCTCCCAACCATGAGAGAGGCGACCATGTCCTCTGTTCCCCCCATGCTCTGCACCAGAGTCTAAGGTAGCATTTATTTCAGAAGCTAGGCCTCAAGACCTCTATCCAATCTACACTCCTTCAAGGTTATAGAGCTCCATTGGTTTGAAGCCAGATCTCGACAACTCTTTCCTTAGCAACAACTTTTGTTGTTAACCCTTTTCTTTTCATCATGTACAAAACGCCTTCCCCTTCCCAAGATCTCCTTTTTATCCTTTTGGGGAAGGTAACTTTCAAAAAAATACCTCTTCCTTTTTACTCTAGAATCTTGGAATTATTTGACAATGAATTAACCAACTACTGAATGTAATTTTTATTCATAAAGTAGAACTCAAGTTCACCAACGAATAATCATACTCATTAATCTCTTTTCCACTAACAAAATAAAATTCATTTAAGATAACATATTAAAATTAAACTTGGTGTTACATTCCCCCCCACTAGAGGTAAACATCGTCCTTGGTGTTTACTTCATTGCAGCAAATAGTTCAGGATATGCTTCTCATATAGATTTTTCATCCTACCAAGTAGACTCCTCTAGGCTAAAGTGCTTCCAATGCACTTTAACTTGGGGGATGGCTCACCTCCAAAGTTTTATTTCTCTTTGAACGAGAATACGTTCAGGTTCTACCAGAAATTATTTGTCCAGTTCTACCTGCATGCAACATAATTCATAGTTATTTTAATAAAGGATTCTTCTTTTTCTAGAAGTCATAATGTAAACATAACTTACATGTACACTCTACCAGTGTATAACATGCTTGGGGTAATTTACGTATTGTTTCAGTAAGTATACATGAAACATGTTGTGCACCAATATGTGGCTAGGCAATGCCAGCCGATAAGCCATCGACCCTACTCGTTACAAAATTTGGAAGGGTCCACAGTACCTGAGAGCCAATTTGTCACAGGTAGTCCATCTTATGGTGTTTTTATCAGGTTTCATTCTTATATAAACATGGTCACCCACTTTGAATTCTCGAAGGTTCTTTTTCTGTCGACATATATATTTTTCCTGTCTGGGTTTCTTTTAAATTACGTCTGATTTTTCTTACCTCATGCTCCATTTCCTCCACCATGTCTGGCCCAGGGATAAATCTGGTTTTTGGACTGCTCCAGTTTATGGGGGTCTAGCATTGTCTTTTGTATAATGCCTCAAAAGGACTCATATTCAGAGATTCTTGGTATCCATTATTGTAGGCGAATTTGACTAGATGAAAATACTCTTCCCACTTTGTGGGTTACTGCATGACATACATGCGTAGCATGTCTTCTAGTATTTGATTCACCCTTTCATTTTGTCCATTCGTTTGAGGATGATAGGCTGTACTAAACTGGATATTTGTTCCCAACCCAATGAATAATGCCTTCCAAAAAGATGAGGTGAACTTTATATCTCGATCTGTGATGAAAAATCTCGGAATGTTGTGCAATCTAAATATCTCCCTCATGAAGATATCAACAATCTGTACGATTTTGTAAGTTGACTCGACTGGTATGAAATGAGCTACCTTGTTGAGTCTGTCAACAACCACCATAATTGAATCATTATGTCTCTTGCTTTATGGCAGACCTTGATGCAACCATAAGGTCGCAAATAACCAAAGATGCAGGGTTAGTGGAATTAACCCCACATTAACCTCCATTCAACTTAAATGTAATATCCCAAAATGGAAATAGCAACAATACAATACATAATAATGTAAAACACAACAAATATGAATATGACATAAGAGGGATCAATATGTATCCATCATTTTATTAAGATATCAGCAAAAATATAAAAAAATATCTTGAGGGTCAAGCCACTCGAGAAATAAGAACAAGCCTCCAATGATCAGAACAATTAGCACATGAGTTGTTGCAACTATATAGAATGTCGGAGAGTAGTGATAGCATTGTCTATATCAGCGTAGCTGCTAATGTAAACATACATAAATGAAATATGGTTGATAGAAACAAAATAAATACCCATAAAAGAAGATGTGGGCTCTAATACATGATTTCTAGCCAACCCGGAAAAGATTGCTAGAAATACCAAGAAATATACAATGTGACAAATAACCCTGGGGTTGAGATGTCACTGCAAAATAAAACTAAAGAGAATGAGGCTATGACAGATTTGAAATGATGATTTCCTCCTCCAATGGTATTCCTCAATAGAAGGCTGATCCCTCTACTCAGAAATAGATCCTCCCGATGAGCTCAATGATCCCTTCCAGCAACTGCCTTAAAAAATAACGAAGTTCTGGTTTATGACTATGTTGTGAGGGGTGGTAGATGGTTGGACTGATGCAAAATATGTAATAATATGCCCAGGATCCCTCCTTGCTGATCCTCCAATGGATAGGCTACCTGTCCACTGAAAAACAAGCCTAGAAATGGCTCTATGTTATCCTCCTTTGCTGCACCCTGCAACACAACCCAGCTCTAAACAAAAACTGTGCTGTAGCTGAAGGAGGTAGCTTGGAAAGAATTCTGGAATGAGGAAATGTAGCCCAAAGAACCTCTCCTTCCCTGAGGATGAGGTAGGGATTCCCAATCAGGAACACCCTTGTGCTAAACAACACAACAACCCTGCTAAACAACAAAAGGAAGCAAAGTATAAGTAGACCAATATCAAAAATGGTAATATAAAACATGAATCAAAATGGCTGGAATGCCCTCCATATATAGTGTGAGAGCCTTCTCACATTGGGTCCCATCCATACTTGCCACTAAGCTCATGCAAGTTTTCCTCCACTAAAACTGTGTTGTCTCATCATAAATTCCACTCCTCCATGACAACGTTGTTGACTTGGTCAAAGTTGACTGAATCAACATGATCCAATCCATGTTCACACCCAAAGGTGCTTAATCCAGCTGCTTATTCTTCCTCCTTTCACATTAGGAGTATTATTATTCCTTCTAAATGGGTTTATGGGCCTCCCTCCCCACTTATTCAGCTACCTAATGATAAAACAAACTATAATATTCCATTTAGATGAAGGCTAAATTTTTGGAATATTACAGTCCTCCCCTCCAAAATGTTGCTTTTCCTCAAGCAAATGTAAAGGTGGAGAAAAATTCCTCCCTTCCTCTTCTTGTGTAGTACCCACCACTGCTCAAAATAATTTGCAATAAATCTGCCTTCCAATGGTTTCTCCCAAGTATGCACACCCAAATGGCTCACATCATGAAAAAGTGGAAGGTGTAAGTGGAAACCTTCTTGCTTTCCAATGGCCTCTTCAAGGTAGGAGTGATGACAAACATAGGTGATCTCATTCCTAATGAGAGACTCCCACACCCATGCTATCCTCCAAATGAAATGAGCCATTTGAGGTATCTCATTAAAGAAATCCTCAACCCTCGGTTTATGAAATGTATTGGGGCTGCATGGAGAGATTAAATTTTCCCACACCAGTTGTTTCTCTCTCCATTTATGGTATGTATGGGGCTGCTATTGATCTTGGGCTGAAATACTACGACCTCTAAGAATGGCCCAAATCACCCCACCAAACAAAACATCCATGAAGTGCCTCCTCCAAGAACTCAAGTTTTCCAAATGGCTCCTCCCACATGAAGAAAAGAGATGTAGTGTGAATATCATAGTTTACCCATGGTCTCTCCTGAAACATGCAATATATAAAGTATGGAGAATCATAATCCCAATGGGCACCTTCAACTCTTTTGCCAGTATCCCAACAAAGCTTCCCATAAACGTAGGAATACCATCCATATATGGAAGCAAAAACAAATGAAAACAAGTTGCCACATGACAATTGGGAGGTGGATCATATTTTCATATATGGAACCAGCGCAGTGCATCCCCCGCCTGCCTCAAAACAAAGAATAACAAGTGTCTTTTGAGCCACTTGTTTGCTGCCACAATCATCCTACAAGATAGGATCACAAAAGTAACATGTGTTTCCAATGGTGCACACCAAGAATGTTAGGTCCCTATATCACTATTATAGTCCCTTATTATTGTTAGTGTAACCCCCTTATTGTTATTATTGTACCCTTGTAACCCCCATTTTTTTATTATTGTGCCCTTAAATTATTATTGTTAGGTTGGCTAGGATTACATTGTGGCCCACTAGGATTACATTATGGCCCCATGGACTCCTATATATAGAAAGGAGGTTTTGTAAATTTTATTATCCAAGAATTGTGCATTTATGTAATGTATTGGAGGTTTCCCCCTCGAAGTGGCTTATTTCTAAGGCGTTGATATCTCTTTTCTTCTATTTTTGAAGCTGGTTACACAACATTTGGTATCAGAGCTTTGGATTCTAGGGTTTCGCTGCTCCAAACAGGTCATCGTGGCATTTGTGCTATAACTTTTTTTCTACAAAGTTTCAGAAGCTGAAATTTTTAGGGTACGAAGCCGAAATCCTGAGGAAGCCTGTCTAAAAATTTCAGAGCTTGGTTCGCAATATTTGAGGAGATATCATCCGTGGAAGTTAGGTATTTTTTCAGGCTCCTAAACAGGTCATCGTGGAATTTGCGCTATAAATTTTTTTTTTACGAAGGTTCAGAGTCTGAAATTCATATGGTGCGAAGCTAAAATCATAAGGAAATTCGTCAAAAAATTTCAGAGCTTGGTTCGCAATATTTTTGGAGATATGATCTGTGGAAGGTAGTGCTTTTTCAGGCTCCTGAATTTCATCTCAAAGAGGTGATCGTGGGAAAAGTTCAATAACTCTCTCTCTGGGCATTGGATTGGAGTGCCGTAAAAATTGGTCGCAAGTACACAGACTTTAGTTTCTTGGCTATCAATTTCAGAGACAAAGGATGAAACAGTGACACGTGGCAAGTCATACAAGTTTGCACTACTGAACCATTCCATAATTAGGTCATTGTGGGAGATTGGATACAACTTTGTCTTGGAGAATCCAAATAAGGTCAGACCTATGGAATTTGAAAGATAATTCAGAGGGCTACATTGGTACCAAAATTTAGATATTGAAGTGCTACAATCACAGAAATAATCCATTTTCAATATCGAGCTCCTCAAAAGCAAGAAAAAGGTGTGTATTTTTTTTCCAAATTGCATAAGTCTTGTTTGAATAATCAGGTTAAATTGATCCCAAGGGCATATTGTAGAATAGATATCAGTATTGGATTCTAAAATGGCCCCTAAAAATAATTCAACACCCATTAAGCCTTTAGAAGGCTCTACTATGACTCATGAAGATGAAGAATGGCAACATGACATATCAAAATTACAAGAGCAAATTTCGATCTCGCAAAGAACAACAAAAAATGAAATGGAAGTTTTGAAGAAAGGCGTGGAAACTAAGATGGATGGTTTGAAGAAAGGCGTGGAAGCTAAGATGAATGGTTTGAAAGCTAAGATGGATGGCATGGAAGTGGGCATGGAAGCTAAGATGGATGACATGAAAGACAACATGGAAAACATGAAGAATGATCTAAAAGCATACATGGAAGGCTTGATGACAAGCTTAAAACAAGAAATGATTCCTAATGGCGGAAATATAGTAGAAGAACTTCATGATGAGAACAAAATAAATGTTAATTGTGATTTCATAAACTCTAATGTTGGCGGGAAGAACCACCATATTCCAAAAATGGATATGAGGAAGTTTGATGGAAAGGATCCTGTAACATGGATACTACAGATGGAGCAATATTTTGATCTACATAATGTGCAAAACACACAAAAGGTACGCATTGCAACTTTACATTTAGAACAAAATACATTTGTATGGTATCGATGGCTTTGCTCCCGTAAAAAAATTGTCACTTGGTCAATTTTTACGGAGGAAATGATAGCACATTATGAGGATACAGAGAGCAACACCTTCTTTAGCCAATTGATAAATCTCAAACAAAAGGGTTTAGTGGGGCAGCACATTGAGGACTTCCAAAAATTGAATATAAGGGTAACTGATTTTCCAGAGGAACACAGGATTGATCTCTTCATAGGTACTCTAAAGGATAACATCCAACATGAAGTTCGTGTGTTGGAACCTGATTCATTAGAGAAGGCATTCAGGTTGGCAAGAAAATTTGAATGTAAAATTATGGCGACAAAGAAGCCTACCACTCAATTCTATAAAGAAGGAAGTGTTGCTACGCCTAGATTTCCACAACCTACAAGGTTGACACCACAACAATTGGAAGAAAAAAGAGCAAAGGGGATTTGCTACAGTTGTGATAGAAAATACACTAAAGGTCATAAGTGTGCTGAGAAGAAATTATTTTACATAGATTGTGAAGAGGAAGAAGAAAATGAACAAGAAGAGGATATACACCAGGAACCAACCATAGAAGGGGAAGAAATGAATCCAACCATATCGTGTAATGCACTGGCAGGAATTACCACTCCTCAAACTCTCAAGATAGAAGGACATATCAAGAAGAAAAAGGTAATAGTGTTGATTGATTTAGTAGCACCCATAATTTTATTCATTGTAAGGTAGCCAAGGAATTAAATTGTTTCCTATACCCAGCACCAGAATGTCAAGTGATGGTTGCAAATGGAGGAACTATAAATTGCTCGGGAAAATGTCATAATATCAAGCTAACCATGGGGGAATATGTATTGAATAGTCCAATGCTTTCCATTCCTATGGGAGGTGCTGATGTTGTACTAGGAGTACAATGGTTACAATCTTTGGGGATGGTAGCTTTTAATTTTCAAGAAATTTTCTTGAAATTTTTCAGAAGGAAAGGAAGTCGAATTACGGGGTATTGCAGGGAAGTCGGGAAAGATAATAAGCTCTAATGTCATGAAAAAGCTTCTAAAGAAAGAACAACGAGGCATAATTTCACACTTATGCTCACTAGAAGTTCCAACATCAAAATCATCTATTTCTGAAGATCTCCAAAAAGTCTTGGACAATCATTCCAAGGTGTTTGAAACTCCCAAAGGATTCCCACCTATTCATGATCATGATCATGCTATTCATTTGATTCCAGGAAGTGTTCCTCCAAACATCAGGCCTTATAGATATCCTTACTTCCAAAAGAGCGAAATTGAACGTATGATTGCAGAAATGTTAGAGGCGGGTATAATTCAACATAGTCAAAGTTCTTTCTCTGCTCCTGTAGTATTGGTACACAAGAAGGATGGATCATGGTGAATGTGTCCGGATTATAGGGAGCTCAATAAGCTCACCATTAAAGATAAATTTCCCATTCCTGTGATTGATGAATTATTGGATGAATTACATGGAGCAATTTATTTACCAAGTTGGATCTTCGTTCAGGATATCATCAAATTAGAATGAAGACTGAAGATATTCCAAAAACAACATTTCAAACTCATGAGGGTCATTATGAATTTTTGGTCATGCCTCTTGGCCTTACCAATGCACCTTCTACATTTCAAGGGTTGATGAATTCCATTTTCAAACCCTTCCTTAGAAAATTTGTGCTAGTATTTTTTGATGATATACTAATCTACAACAGGTCTTGGAAGGATCATGTTGAACATGTTGACAGGGTGCTCAAACTATTGCAGGAGAAACAATTATATGCAAAAACATCCAAATGTTTCTTTGAGTACAAGAGGTGGAATATCTGGGTCATATTGTATCTCACGAGGGTGTTAAAGTAGACCCTAACAAAATTAAAGCCATTAAGGAATGGAAAGTCCCCACAACCATAAAGAAATTGCGAGGATTTATCAGGTTAACAGGGTATTATCGCAAGTTTGTTAAGAATTATGGGAGAATAGCAGCACCTCTAACAACATTATTGAAGAAAGATGCATTTTAATGGACTCCTGAAGCAACTAAGGCCTTTGAACGTCTTAAAGAGGCAATGTGCCTAGCACCGGTCTTAGCTACACCAGACTTCACAAAAACCTTTATTGTGGAATGTGATGCCTCAGGAAATGGAATTGGTGTAGTTTTAATGCAAGAAGGAAGACCCATTGCTTTTGAAAGTCGTCCAATCAAAGGAAAGTATTTACAGAAACCTATTTATGAGAAGGAAATGTTAGCAATACTGCATGCACTCAAGAAATGGAGAACTTACCTAATGGGAAGACACTTCAAGGTAAAAAATGATCATGATAGTCTTAAACACTTTTTGGAACAAATACTATCTTCAGAAGAGCAGCAAAAATGGTTCACAAAGATGTTGGGTTATGACTTTGAAATAATCTACAAAAAAGGGAAGCTAAATGTTGTTGCAGATGCACTCTCAAGAAAGAATGAAGAGGTGGAAGCATTGCTTTGTGCCATTTCTATTATCCAAACAGATTGGATAACCAAAGCAAGAGATGAATGGAAGAAGGACAAAGATGTATGGACACTCATTCAAAAGTTGCAGCAAGATCCTAGTACATCTGATACATTTAGTTGGAAAAATGATTCCTTATGGTACAAAGATCGCTTATATCTTGGTAAGAATTCCCAACTAAAACAAAAGATTCTTCTGGAATTGCACACTTCTCCTTTAGGAGGACACTCAGGATTTTTAAAAACTTACCACAGGGTGAAGAAAGAATTTTTTTGGGATGGCCTTAACTCTGATATTCGAAAGTTTGTGGCGGAATGTTTGGTTTGCCAACAGAATAAAGTGGAAACAATTAAGACCCCAGGACTTCTACAACCTTTATCCATTCCAGGTCAACGTTGGGAGCAGATTTCAATGGATTTTATCACAGGTTTACCTAAGTCCGAAGGAAAGAGTGTCATCATGGTGGTAGTTGATAGACTTACCAAGTATGCACACTTTTGTGCATTATCTCATCCATTTGAAGCAAGTACAGTTGCTACTACATTTATGGACAGAATTCAAAAGCTACATGGAAGCCCAAGGGTTATTGTGAGCGACAGAGATCCCATTTTTACTGGAAATTTTTTGACGGAGTTATTTTCTTGTTTGGGTACTCAATTAGCTCATAGCTCATCTTATCATCCTCAATCTGATGGTAAAAATGAGATAGTAAATAAATGTTTGGAAGGATATCTTCGTTGTTTTGTATCTAATAAACAAACACAATGGGTCAAGTGGTTACCTCTCGCTGAATGGTGGTATAACACTTCCTTCCATACTGCAGCAAAAATGACCCTATTTATGGCACTTTATGGATATCATCCACCATCGATCACATCATCTTTAAGGGAAAATTCGAAGGTTCAAGCAGTGGAAGATCACATCGAGCATCAGCAAGAAGTTCTCCAACTCTTAAAGGATAACCCGAATTTGGCACAAAATCGAATGAAACAACAGGCAGATCAACATCGCAGCGAGAGAAGTTTTGATGTAGGAGATTGGGTATTTTTACGGCTACAACCATACAAACAAATGTCCCTCAAGCAAGCTAAGAAGGATAATAATTATCACCAAAGTACTATGGTCCTTACAAGGTGTTGCAAAAGATTGGTTCTATGGCATACAAATTGGAGCTTCCTGCTTCTTCGCGAGTACATCCAGTTTTCCATGTTTCATGCTTAAAGAAGGTTATAGGTGAAAATCTTCCAGTTCAAACAATATTTCCAGAACTTGATGAGGAAGAAAAAATCATATTGGAACTTGAAGCGGTCATGGAAACAAGAACTCGATAGCTACGGAATCGATCAATTTCAGAGTATCTCATCAAGTGGAAGAACTTACCCACCGAAGATTCTACATGGGAGGATGAGAATTTTATACAGAAGCACCCAGAGCTACTCAGGCGTTGAGGACAACACTTTTTTGAAGGAGAGGGGCATGTTAGGTCCCTATATCACTAGTATAGTCCCTTATTATTGTTAGTGTAACCCCCTTATTGTTATTATTGTACCCTTGTAACTCCCATTTTGTTATTATTGTGCCCTTAAATTATTATTGTTAGGTCGGCTAGGATTACATTGTGGCCCACTAGGATTACATTATGGCCCCATGGACTCCTATATATAGAAAGGAGGTTTTGTAAATTGTATCATCCAAGAATTGTGCATTTATGTAATGTATTGGAGGTTGCCCCCTCGAAGTGGCTTATTTATAAGGCGTTGATATCTCTTTTCTTCTATTTTTGAAGCTGGTTACAAAACAAAGAATCATGTGGCCTCCTGCACAAACCACCAGTAGCATGGCCAACATAAATGCTAAAAATGTCCTCAAGTACATCAAAATACAATATACAAGAAGGGATAATCCTCCTTGGTACAACATGCTACTCATATAAAGTAAAGGAGTACAAATCATAATGAAAAAAATTACCTTCTCCACTATGTACTTTGGTCATTGAGCTGAAATGGCTCAACTGTAAGTTCTCCCTCACTTCCAATTAGGGAAGTGGTTGTGAAAACCTCTCCATCATCATCCCGGCTATGCATATTTCCATATGGTGATATACATCTTGTTGGATTCCCTCCCAAGTGAACTCCTCCATCAAAGAATGAAATGCATCAAAGTGCATGGAAAGAAAGTCCACATGTGCTGCATGTAGTAGCTTCCTCTTGAGCTCAAAAGCTCTAGTCAAGAAGAATCTGCCATAAGAATAGATGACCTCATCATCCACCATGTATCTATCATCTCCTTCCGGGTCATCAAGGATCATGCAAGCACGAAGATCCTTGGAATACTCTACCAAAAGCTGAGACCTTCAATATGGATCAACCCTCCTAAGAGACAACGCTGAAGATATGAAATGTGAAGCTCCCCACATGTTTTTTTCCTTTCCTTTGACATTCCCCATGCCAAAGTCATCCTCCAAAGTGCTGTTATGCCCATCATGCAGCTGCTCATGCTCAGGTAGAAGTGGTGGCCTTCGGAAGTTGGCGTCCCATGAGAAGCTACCATCCAAAAAGAACCTCCATCTACTCCAATGTATGGAGGGTTCCTTCCTCAAAGGAATTACCCTTTGTTCCTCCAAATCCATGGAACAACTCTCTTGCACCATGGTAGTGCCATCCTCCATCACTGCAACAACTTCTGTCAACGCAAAATATGTAGTGAAAGTGGGTAATGCTGAAAATGGGAGAATGTCCCCCTCCTCCTTGAGTCTATCCCAAACTCTTTGCGATGTACTAGACTCCTCCAAGGTTTTCACCCCTCTAGAATCTAAGAGTGGTGAACCAATCGGCAAGATGTTTCTCACCAACTCTAGGTCTGGTGGCCTCCCAGGTGGAATGCCCCCATGTAGTGAGACATACAAATCTGAAGTGGACTGTATATATGAGTGGACTGATTTGTCCCTCTCTTCACTACGAAATAAAGTCTCCTTGTTTTGTGCAGAAACCTCCTGAAATAGATAAGGGTGAATGCTGATCATCCCTGGATGCTGATCCTTCTTCTCTTCTTCTCCTCCCATCTCACAATCCACAAAAACTGATACAAGCTGCTCCAGAATTGTGCTTTGGTTCCCACATGTTGGATCATTTGGAACTCCTTGCAAAGACACAAGGGCTCCTCTAATGGAAGAAATGGCTCCCTTTCCATATCCATGTGGCGAGGAATATTCTCCTAATGGTACAACGCTGTTAGCTCTTCTCTTCTCATCCCCTTCATCAATATTTGAGAATGCCTCATCATCAATGAGAGACCTGTGATGTTGGTCTTCCCTTGAAGGAGGAATCTCCATGTCTTCATCTATAGAAGAGGCTCTTCAAGAAGTGGGGATCTTGCCCTTGGCAAGGTGTTATGCATGTTTTTATCCCCTTCAACAAAAATATGGAGAGGAGTTGGAAAAATAGAACTCTCCAACTCATGCAAAGTTTTTGAGTTTTTGGGTTCAACAAAATATGTTTCACAACGTTTAATGTCAAATCTTCTCACTAATTTCTTAGTGAAACCTACATAAGTGTTTACATTTTCATGATAAAATGAAGTATAACTATAAAACCACCAATCATGGGCCATACCTTTGAGGTGAAATTCTGCTACTCTAATGGCCTCCTTTTCTGAGACTTGGTGTAGTTGAAAATAGGAATCTAGCTCCTTCACCCAAGCCTTGGTTGTGCATTTTTATGATCCACCAAAGTTAGATAGAAAGATTCTACCTCTCTTGCTTCTATTATGGTTTTTGGATCTTCTGTATTCCTTGAGTTGGTAAAACCCTTGGAATTCCAAGTGCTCTTTAAATCTCCAAGATTGAGACTCATGCTCCTAAAGATAGTCCCTCAAGGTCTCCTCCTTGGGTGCATCTTCTTCCTCCATTTCTCTTGCAGTGAATGCGGGAAATAAACTGCACTGTGGATCTACGTGTGTGGCAGAATGTCCCCACCCATCATGTGAATATCTAGGGCTTGCTTCACTTTCAAACCCTCTTGGAAATTTTCTACACCTCTCCCCTTTCATCTCCTTGATATCTTCCTTGATATTTTTCATAGTTTGGAAAAGAAGCTGGGAGATACTTTCTTCCTTCATTTCTCAAAATAATGGAGTCATGCCTTTGTTTCTTCTATACAACTTCTCATTCTTGTGAGAAGCTTCTCCTCCTAATGGCATGATGGCTTTAATGCATAGGCTGAGCCAAGAATATGCTCTGATACCACTGTAATATCCCAAAATGGAAATAACATCAATGCAATACATAATAATGTAAAACACAAAAAATATGAATATGAAATAAGAGGGATCAATATGCAGCCATAATTTTATTAATATATCAGCAAAAATATACAAAAATATCTTGAGGGTCAAGCCACTCAAGCAATAAGAACAAGCCTCCAATGATCAAAACAATCAGCACATGAGTTGCTGCAACTGTATATAATGTCGAAGAGAAGTGAAAACGTTGTCTATATCAGTGTAGCTACTGATGTAAACATACATAAATGAAATATGGCTGATATAAACACAAGAAATACCCATAAAAGAAGATGTGGGCTATAATACATGATTTCTAGCCAACCTGGAAAATATTGCTAGAAATACCAAGAAATATAAAATGTGACAAATAACCCTGGGGCTGAGATGTCACTACAAACTGAAACTGAAGAGAATGAGGCTATGAAAGATCTGAAATGATGATTTTCTCCTCCAATGGTATTCCTAAATAGAAGGTTGATCCCTCTACTCAGAAAGAGATCCTCTTGATGAGCTCATTGAACCCTCCCAACAACTTCCTTTAAAAATAACACAGTTCTGGTTTATGACTATGTTGTGAGGGATGGTAGATGGTTGGCTTGGTGCCAAAGATGTAAGAATATGCCCAGGAGCCCTCCTTTCTAGTCCTCCAATGGATAGGCTATCTCTCCACTAAAAAACAAGCCCAGAAATGGCTCTATGTGATCCTCCTTTGCTACACCCTGCAACACAACCCAGCTCTAAACATAAACTGCACTGTAGTTGAAGGAGGTAGCTTGGACAGAATCCTGGAATGAGTAAATGAAGCCCAAAGAACCTCTCCTTCCCTGAGGATGAGGTAGGGATTCCCGATCAGGAACACCCTTGTGCTAAACAACACAACAACCCTGCTAAATAGCAAAAGGAAGCAAAGTCTAAGCAGACCAATATCAAAAATGATAATCTAAAACATGAATTACAATGGCTACCGTCCCCTCCATATATAATGTGTGAGCCTTCTCGCATTCATTTCCATCCATACTTGCCACTAAGCTCATGCAAGTTGTCCTCCACTAAAACTGCATTGTCTCATCATAAATGCCACTCCTCCATGATAGTGTTGTTGACTTGGTCAAAGTTGACTGAATTGACATGATCCAACCCCTGTTCATACCCAAAGGTGCTTAATACAGCTACTTATTCTTCCTCCTTTCACATTAGGAGTGTTATTATTCCTTCTAAAGGGGTTTATGGGCCTCCCTCCCCACTTATTGACCTACCTAGTGATAAAACAAACTATAATATTCCATTTAGATGAAGGCTAAATTTTTGGAATATTACATTAAACGTTCATCTTTAAATCAAATGCACGCGGAAGCTTAACAATAAGTGGCTTTTAGGTTTATAACTCAATATAATAAAATTTTACCTTTTAGCATTCGCTGCCCATTCACATTACCTTATCGAATACATGGTTATACAAACCCATGATACTGTGGTGATAGGGTCCCACAACACGGTGACCAATCAGGAATGAATCGCACTTCAAAAGTTTCTCCACTTCGCAGTTCGCAACTTATAACAAATAACCTTAACATTAAACAATAAGAATTCCGATGCAAAGTTTCGATGTAATATCTGCCGTAGATCTATACCAGATCTAATGGTCCCGTTGTACTATCTCACATTGCCATATCCTGTCCATATCGCATCACAACCAAAATACTTTACCTTGCGATGTATTAGTGCTAAACTCTAAACCTGCCGATGTGCGAAATGCACTAGAGCGCTGGGCAGACATGTGGCTCTTCCCTTTTATCATGTCGCGAATTTCAATCCTTATCGCATCGCAAGTTATTGTGTTTAACTTGCGAAGTCCTTAACACATAAACTCAATAATCGCCAATGTGAAATGTGCATTGTGCCGACACGTGCCCCTTCTCCTCATCACATCGCAAGAAATATAACTTACCCAGTGATGTCTTAACGCTATCCACTAAAATATGCGATGTTTAAACTTGCGATATGTCATCCACCATTGATCTGTGCCTAGATATAACGGTCCTCACTGCTCACCCTTCTCCAACGACACGTAGTCTTCTTTTCATCACATCGCAAGTTGTTTTGTTTAGCTTGCGATGTCATCTTGACCGTCAATCTCTTCCCCTCATATCTGTGATCTAAGAATTACCGACCGCTCACCTGTAGGCGTCTCTTCTTTGCCTCTTTCGCCCACACTGATCTCTGCCGCTAAATCTTAAAACTTCAATTATGCGATTTGATCCTTGCCGTCCGATTCCTCCTTTGGAATTCTTCTAAGTCTTTTTTTCCTTAGTCGATTTCTCTGCTTTCTACTGTCACCGCTCTACAACTCCGTTTCCTCCACTCTACTCCTCCTGAGCTTGTTCTTGTTATTGAATCTTATCCAGAGTTATCACACTGATTGTGCATCTTTTCGTACTGTTTAAAGCTAGAATTCTTGTTTTCTTCCTTTCGACCTGCACATAAGTTTATCTACACAAATTTGCTCCCATTAGCTTCATTCATAGCTAATTAATTCCCATATTGGAATCATACAGATTCTACCCAGCCATTAAGTCTTCTATCACATAGTAAGAGTTATTCATTCATCTAGAATTTTTTACAGGGAATTATTACACTGATATCAAATTCTTTTTACTATGGATCAGTTAGCACATATAGAAATTACACACAGTCAAAATGAAATTCGATTTCTCATTAAACAAATAAATTATACAAGTACAAGAAAAATTTGTTTACAATCTGGCTTTGGCCTGATGCTCCTTTTACATGGCCCTTTTCTCTTCCTCTCTCTCTATGCCCGTAGGCTTAAAATTAAGTTTCCTATCTAAGAATATCTCTGTCTTTTCCTTCTTTTTGTGCCTTTGAGGCTTTACAAATATATACAAAAGGTTTTGTAACCAATTATGGTTCAGATCCTCAATCTTCTCGACTAATTTCTAAGAATCCTCTAAGTCCTCAATTAATCCCTAAAATATCTTCCTTATCCCTTGAGGATCTCAACATTCAACTAAATCCTAAGAATCCTCTTCAAACCCATAAAATCATAAACTAATTTCTAATCTAATATTTACAATGTTTCATAATATCTCAGTCCACACTAATCACTCATCAATCACTCATGTTCTCCTACATTCAAGAACATTTACAAATATGCCTCTCAATATTTAATTAAATCCTATTCTAAATTTCTCACATAAATCACTCAAAAAATTGAAAATTACATTAATTAAATACTTAGGAAACCAACTCTTTTGAAAAACATAACACCCCCTACATTCCACTAAATGTACTAATTTTCAGAACCATGATGCTCCTACATCAGACTCCCAAAGAAAATAAAAAATTCATGATCTCTAGATCATGTGCTTCCAATATTTGTCCTCTTCGATCCCATACTTTATTCTTCAGTGATTTCCTTGCTCCTTTTAACTGATGTCCATGTATTCTACTATCTTTTCTTGCTTTTCCTGGTTTCCACACCTTCATTTGTAACACTCCATTGAATTTTCCTTCAATTTTTGTTACAGTCCAACCTTTCATCCAACTAGTTGTTTGTTTTCTTCTTACGCAACTCCTTTCCTTATGTTTCTTCCTCATAAGCTTCATAAAATTTTATATTTCTCCGTCCAAATTACTTTGATGTTGTTGTCCTTTCCTTTGCGTAAGAGTTTCAAAACTCTTGTTGTCTTTCATTTCTTCTCCATGTCTTTCAAAGATGCATAAGAAATTTGAATGCCTTATTCCCTATTTTTCCATGACAGAATTAGCATTGTTACATACCCCAAAAATTATACATTGCATGATATCTTCTTTGCCTATGTCAAAATTTTATTCCAGCTGCTAATTACAATTGCATTCTCCTTCATACTTATTGTCTTTGAAGACAAAAACTTGTTCATCCCCATACTGCCTTTGAACTTCGCTCTTAACTTAAAAAGAAAAGATGTCCTCCATCTCCTTTATTACAACCTCATTTTTATCTTCTTCGTCACCTGTAAACACGTCATTAACTTGGAAACTTAAACTCTTCTCAGTCTCCTTAGATATTATAAAAATATCTTCTCCTTTGGTGATCCAGGTGGATATCGGTGGCCACCCACCTATTCCATTTGGACCCACAACATTAATTCTTTTAGTTTTCCAGCTTCAACACAACTTAATATTTTTAGCAGGTTTTCGGGTCCTACACTCCTGGAGCCGTTTTGGGTACTTAATGATCCAGGTGGATATTGGTGGCCACCCAATGACTCCATTTGAACCCCCACCATCAGTTATTTCATTTTGTAAGTTTCAACACAACTTACTATTTATAGTAGTTTTTCAGGTCTTGAACTTCCGAAGTCGTTTTGAGGCCCTAAACGATGCTTTTTGGGAAAATGGTGAGCAACATGGGTCGTAGTCCTCGGATAGATATTTATAACGAGCTATTGAGTGCGTCAAATGGATATCAGATGCAAAATTTACTTCCCCGAGAAGTTGAAACACCAACTTACCCAAACGGGGCCTACAGTTTTGGCGCTTCATCTCTTAGGGTTAGGTTTTTGGACGTTTCAGATTTTACATTGTTTCTCAACAATAAATAGGCCTTAGAGCCTCATTGTAACATAGTTGAGGGGCTAGCAGCCAACACATCTCTTCTCAGAGATACGGTACTAGTGCCCTAGCTCGCTAGTTCCCATAATTTGTTTTGTAACACAGTTCAGGGGCTGGTAGCCGACACATCTCTTCTCAGAGATAAGAGCTACTAGTGCCCTAGCTCGCTTTTTCCCATCATTTCAATATCATTGTAACAAAGTTCAGAGGCCTGTAGCCGCCACATCTCTTCTTAGAGATACGCCTACCAAAGCTCTAGTTGTTTATTTCAGTCATTTTTTTTATTATTAAAATGAAGCATTATTTCCGCTGCATCTCTATGTTTATGGTTATATCTGTATTCCGTTGCGTTCCTACATAAATCCTGTTGGCTTGAGGGGTCCTGACCCAGGTTCAATGTGCAAGGTTTGCCAACAAACCCCTATACTACTGGCCCTTTCGGCAGTGACCTGCTTGCACAGGTCACAGTCTCATCCGAAGTAGTATGGGTGGGTGTTGGAACCAGGTTTCTGCACCCTGAGAAAGGAAGGGTAAGGCAAATAGGGCTTCATTCTATTCAGATTATCTCTACACATGGTCAAGTATATGTCCAATTTCATCCACGTGTACTAGATCTATAATTAGAAGCTTTTCATAACCTTAACACAACATTACATACCCAGACAGAACAGATCTAGATTCACTTTAATACACAGACTTTCGTAGCATAATATAACTAAAGCATAATAGATCCAATCATTCAATATACAGTCCTTCGTAGCATAAAGACAGAGAAATTCATAGCACAGTAATTATCAGCAATTCATTCAATAGTACTCACAGATTCATATCCAATAATCTTGCATATTCATTCATTCATTACCCTTACAATTCCCTTCCCAGCCTGCGCACACAGCAACAGGGTCCGCACACAGTTGGACTAGGATCTCTGCGCACACAACTAGCAGGATTCGGTTCCCCAAAAACCCCAACAGATCGCTTACACAATAGATCACATCAATATCTTAGCCAATTCTTACCTCTTACAATCCAAAATGCCTCTCTATTTATAACAATCTAGCTTTAACATTCCTATGGTCCGCAACCCATGGTTTTCAGATCCCTAGTTTACCCTTTAACCCCATTGCAATGCTTTTCGGGGCTTTGACACACCCCAAAACCCCTGCGCTATACTAAATATAAAAAAAATAACCAAAATGGGCCGGTTTTGTAGCTTGTTAGGAGACCCCGTTCCAATATTCCCCCAATACAATCTTGTGACTCGTCCCAAGTCACTTTGGTGGCGTGCCTTCAATCTGCACGCATAAGGTAGCCAGGGAGTGAAGGAGGGGTGGAAGCACTTCCTTGCTTCGGGCCGCTGCGTGTTGCACAATGTTGATCATTGTTAGAGAATCAGGCCCCTCGAGATCCAGACCCACGCGTTCTAACAACTGGTGGAGGTGTGTAATGATGGTCTGCGCATCATGTGCAAGCTGGAGTGCATCATCAGTCCATGGTTTCAACTTTTTGTATGCAATCTTATTGGAGTGCCGAAGGTCCTCAATCTGGTGCATAGCAGCCAGGCGCTGTGCATGGCCAAGGGGAGGTGTAGAGGCTCAAAGTCATTCTAGAGCATCTTCTGCCTGCGTCAATTTCCTGTGGGCATCCTGAAGCATGGGGTGGTGCAGTGATTTCATCCATAGCTATGTAGCCTCTTCAAAAAATTGGGCTCCCTGTACCAGTTTTTCTTGAATAGTGTGTGTGGCATTAGTGACCACGGAAATTCGCTTGGCGCATTCTTCTGGGGTTAGGTCATACTGCTTTCATCTTTCTTGGCCGCGGCGGTGTACTTCTTGCAGTACTGGCCGACAGGTTTCGTAGTTCTATAGTAGAGAGTTGTGCTAAGTCAACATGTATGTCCCCATAACTCGATTCAAAAGCGGCAATGTGGGGGAGTAAACATATGTTGCTTCTAGCGGGTGGGGCCTGGAAATGGCGGAGATGTCGTAGCAGGTTTCGGTACCGTAGAGTTCCTGGTGAACTCGGTTTGCAACTAATCCTTCTAGGCGGCTTTCTTGCACTCCTATTGCTACACTCAGCTTCTTTCGGCCCTCTTATCTGTTCCTCCTGTGCGTTGGGGTCCATACCAGAGAGACGAGCAACATGAATCGTAGAAATAAGTAGAAAGAAACATAAGGTAGGTAGCCAATACCACTTGACAGTTGAATAAATAGCTCAAGCCATCCTCTTCCAGCCATTTGCCCCCCAATCGAAGTTACTTAATGTCAATGTAGGTCGTATGTGGCACATACCCTTGATCATAAATGGTGATATTGATAATCTACTGCCCTTTGCCTGCGTTTGTAAGTGTCTTTTTGCATTAACTTTGGATGAGCTAATATTCTTCTTTTGTATCTAAGGTCGCGTCGTCATGATGTTAAGGTGTGGCTGACGTGTTGGAGGTCCTTTCATACTTCGACGGATGGTTGACACACGACGAGCCTTTAAGTTGATCAGGAGTCTTTTCAAGGAAGTTATGTCGATCATGAAAGGATCAATTCTGTGCAAGACAGCTGCATCAGACGTCCATAGGTGATTTAATTCTTCAGTCATCCGTAAATTCTCCCAGATACTCATGATTGGAGATAGGTCTGTAATCTAGTTGGGCAAGGGCCGAGCGCACCCTTGAGTGAGTAGGTCACCATGTGGGTCGGTCGATTTTGGGGCCCTATACGCAGGATTACCCTACTCCAGTAGTTCGTCCGAGCAGGGGAGACAGGTTCTTACGTAGGTGCTTCATACCGAGTTAGTGGTAGTGCCTCGGACCTACATTCCATGGACCCCTTAGGCTTCACAGGATTCGAAATTTCATCTATGGCCTCTGGGAAAGGCAAGGTTCGTTCCATGGTAGAGATGCAACGGAAGATTTTGACAATCTGAAGGCTGCGAAGTGCCGAAACCTCATGCAGCCGGCTTTGCCAATTCTCCAATTCTTCATCAGAGTTAGAAAAGCATTCACTATCCTTTTCCCAACGGAGCAACCCTTCATCCATGGGGTTAACTAGATCTTCATATTGAGCAGTGATCTTATAGATATGATCTAATTCTTCCTTCATGTGGATAGGCTCAGTATATCGGGCACCTTTCGCGGGATCCAGGGGTAATATGACACGCGTACTTCCACTTTCAAACACCATGCTTCGTTTCTTTAGGTTAATAATGCCCCCCATGTCCATTGCCCAATCTAATCCGAGGAGCGCAGGGTAGGGGTCCGCATCTTCAACTATCTCAATCACTTCAAAGTTAGCTATAACCCTTGCCCCTACAATGTCAACCATAACTTTTGGTAACCTTCCCAAAGGAATAATTTTCTGCTGATTTTCCATGCGCAGCTGGATAGTGGACCATTCCAATTTGGGCTTCCTCATTCATTTCCATGTCTACTTAGGCAAAAATTTGGCATCAGATCCAAGATCTAAGATAAAATGATCCATTTCATAGTCCCCGATTTGTGCAGTCAACCGCATTTCCCTCCTTGTGCGTTTCTTAGAACTGTAAAGTTTGTGCACGTCCTTGGTCTCAGGGATCAAGGTGGGCCGAGTTGCACAGGTGTTCATTAAATCCAGGAGGTCTCTTACGACCTATGGGTTCTTGAGTAATTTCAGACATGCCTTCAAAAAGGTCTCAATTTCTTCCTCGCTTTGAGACTGCGCAGGGGTTGCTGGTAGTGCATGTTTTTCACAAGGTACCTCTTTTCTTCCCTTGGTGTCCAGCCCACTATGTGTTATGATATTTACACTTTGATTTGCTTCTCTTAGCTCAGTTTTAACCCTCTGTACGTTCTGCAGAGGGGTAGGCTGCTTTTCCTGCATTCTAGCTATCAAGATTGGGCAGTGTTCTACCTTATGGTCTAGCTGTTTACAGTATTTACACGATGGTCGGGTAGGATTAGGGAATTCTCTGGCAAAGTGCCCTATTTATCCACAATTATAACAGATCAGCTAACCCCGTCCTCAGCCTGCACTTCCTCCTCGACCTCCTCTGCCTTGGGTCGGGGATCCTCCAAAGTGCACAGCCAGTTTAGGCGACGCAGGGTCTGATTGCACCCGATATAAGTTTCCACGATCTATCATTAAGTCATATTTTTGGAAATTCTTCTCGTCATGTCCTACAGACCGACAGAATCAAAACCATTGTTGTTTTAGCTCTGGGACATACGCACCCAGCCGAGGAAAATGGTTCGTATCGTGGAGGCCCGCTACTCGACAATCATCGCACCATAGCGCAGATCCACTTGATCTTGGTCGCAATAGGGCAGGCTCCCTACTTACCCCTGGGTGTAGCGGGCTAGGTCCTTCAGCTTGGATATAATCAATCAGTAGAGGGCACTAATCCTTTGTGTGACCAGACACTCGGCAACGTATACACCAGAGATCCGCGTAGATGTCTTTTCCTTTCTCTTTTCATAGGTTATGTATCTCTAGGTGCATAGCTCCAAGTTGTTCCTAGATCCGTTGGACTCCTGCCGAGGTATCCTCCCAGGGAGCAGCTTCTAACTTCATAGCAGCTTCTATAGCTTTCTCCTGTGATTCGAAGGTTTACTGATTCATTAGCGTGTGTAGGTGAGGTAACAACATGGCGATGAACCATTCTGTATGTTGTCTATCATCATACTTGAACCCTCCTTCCCTAATCGCCTTCTTCAGCCATTGATCCGCCTCCCATATTGACTCAGCCGCACCCTGTTTGAAGTCTTTTACGTCCACCACTAACTGGGAATAGGACTTTGGTTTGCGGAATTGTTGCTTCAGAGCATTCTTAATATCTTGAATGGAAGTGGTCCCATTCTGGGCAACATATCGCATATACCAGTCCAGTGCCCTATCTTCGAAGGCTAAGGACAGCTGCACCCTTTTTATTGTATCACTTGCCACGTTCTACACAGTCCAGATAGAGTTTGCAACGAACCAAAATCGATCCATGTCCTCATCTCCTACCCCTGTGAAGGTAGGTAGTTTCAGATGTGCAACCATATCACTATCTAGGGATGACGTTATAGGTGAGTTCTTACCCCTACGTGCCCTAGGTGGTGATGTGGCTGGTTTCTTAACTGGGCTATAGGCAGCACTTCCCCCTTCAAGGTTGGTCTGATAATACTTACGACTGCGTGTTGCACTCCCGTCTGGATCCAAGGTCATTCATTCTGTATGGATGCACAAAATGCTCTTTTTGCACAACAACATCATGATCAGTAATGTAATGTCCTCAGAAACTTACCTCGGAATCCTTTGAATAATCGTCACTCGGCCTCAGAGTATGATACAGATTGGTCAATGGAAAACTCTGTCACAAAGCCTCCCAGCACACTATCCACCCAGTGATCCAGCGTGCATGTAATAGTATTATCTCTCCAGCTATTCAAGTAGATTGGGAGTCCACTGAGTGACTCGCTTGTCCTTACAGCACTTCTGGAATTCTACCAACCTGGCCAGCCACTCCTAAAGCTCAATTGCAAATATTACAAAGAATATTTTGTAGCTTTCAATAAGAACGTACCTATTCTTCCACCTTTCCACCGTTAATTTTTCACTTCAGTTTTCTCTTACTGCAAACTCCTGGATTTGCCTTTCGAACCAGTCCTAGATCTCTTTTCTTTCAGGCTTCCAGTATTCTCTTGTCATTACCTGATCCCTTTCTCATATCTCTTCGAGTCCTGACAACGGAACCATTTTTTGGCTTAAGGGGTCCTGACCGAGGTTCGGTGTGCAAGATTTTCCAACAAACCCCTATACTACTGGCCCTTTAGGCAGTGACCTGCTTGCGCAGGTCACAGTCTCACCCAAAGTAGTATGGGTGGGTGCTGGAACCAGGTTTCCGCACATTGAGAAAGGAAGGGTAAGGCAAGCAGGGTTGTGTTTTGTTCAGATTATCTCTGCGTAGGGTCAAGTATATGTCCAGTTGCATCCACATGCACTAGATCTATAATTATAAGCTTTTCGTAACCTTAACACAACATTACATACCCAGACAGAACAGATCTAGATTCACTTTAATACACAGACTTTCGCAGCATAATATAACCAAAGCAGAATAGATCCAATCATTCAATATACAGACCTTCACAGCGCAAAGACAGAGAAATGCATAGCACAATAGTTATCAGCACTTCATTCAATAGTACTCACAGATTCAGATCCAATAATCTTGCATATTAATTCATTCATTACCCTTACAATTCCCTTCCCAGCCTGCGCACACAACAGTAGGGTCCGCACACAGCTGGACTAGGATCTCCGCGCACACAGCCAGCAGGAGTCCATTCCCCAAAAACCCCAACAGATCGCTTACACAACAAATCGCATCAATAGCTTAGCCAATTCTTACCTCTTACAATCCAAAATGCCTCTCTATTTATAACAATCTAGCTTTAACATTCCTATGGTCTGCAACCCATGGTTTTCGGACCCCTAGTTTACCCTTTAACCCCATTACAATGCTTTTCGGGGCTTTGACCCACCCTAAAACCCCTGCGCTATACTAAATATAACAAAAATAACCAAAATGGGTTAGTTTTGTAGCTTGTTAGGAGACCCCGTTCCAACAAATCCTGATCATTGGTATCAGAGCAGTTTGTTCTTTCTATGTTTTTCTTTTCATGTCCCCAATGCGGCCAGGGTATAAGGAGGTCAACCTCGCAACCTCGATGACCCCCCATGGCGGAAGGAAAGAAAGACGAGGGAGCAGGAGATCCTATCAAAATATTGCTCGAGGAGGCCCTTGAGAAACAGAGGAATGCGATGATGGATAACTTTTCCCAGATCCTTCAATGGCTTCCCACCGGTGGTACATCTACATCCAGCACGTCTGCCAACAGGTTCGCAACATCCTAGACAAATCCAACACCAAGTTCAGCAGAATTTGCCCCCCTCCCCATGGAGGAACTTAACGCAATGGAGACCATTTATTCCTAATGAGGGAGGAATGTTCCAGGTGGATATCGGTGGCCATGCTCCTATTCCATTTGGACCCGTAGCATCAATTCTTTCAGTTTTCCAGCTTCAGCACAACTTACTATTTTTAGCAGGTTTTCGGGTCCTGCACTCCTGGAGCCATTTTTGGGACTTAATGATCCAGGTGGATATTGGTGGCCACCCACCGAGTCCATTTGAACTCCCACCATCAATTATTTCAGTTTGTAAGTTTCAGAACAACTTACTATTTAGAGTAGTTTTTCGGGTCCTGAACTTCTAGAGCCGTTTTGAGGCCCTAAACAATGCTTTTGGGGAAAATGGTGAATAACATGGGTCGTATTCCTTGAATATATATTTATAACGAGCTATTGAGTACGTCAAATGGAGATTAGATTGCAAATTTATGCCCCTGGGAAGTTGAAACACCAACTTACCCAAACGGGGCCCACAGTTTTGGTGCTTGATCTCTTAAGGTTAGGTTTTTGGATGTTTCAGATTTTACATTATTTCTCAACAATAAATAGGCCTTCGAGCCTCATTGTAACATAGTTGAGGGGCTGGCAGTTGAAACATCTCTTCTTAGAGATACGGTACCAATGCCCTAGCTCACTGTTCCCATCATTTGTTTTGTAACATAGTTGAGGGGTTGGTAGTTGACATGTCTCTTCTAAGAGATAAGCGCTACCGGTGCCCTAGCTCGCTTGTTCCCATCATTTAAATATCATTTTAACATAGTTTAGAGTCCTGTAGCCTCCAGATCTCTTCTTAGAGATATACCTACCAGTGCTCTAGCTGTTTATTTCAGTCATTTGTTTTATTAATAAAATGAAGCATTATTTCCACTGCATCTTTGTGTTTATGGTTATATCTGTATTCCGTTGCGTTCCTTCATAAATCCGGATTAGTGGTATTAGAGTGGTCTTCTCTTTCTCTGTTTTTCTTTTCATGTCCCCAATGCGGCCAGGGTATAAGGAGTTTAACCTCGCAACCCTGACGACCCCCCATGGCGGAAGGAAAGAAAGACGAGGGAGCAGGAGATCCTATCAAAATCTTGCTCGAGGAGGCCCTTGAGAAACAGAGGAATGCGATGATGGATAAATTTTCCTAGATCCTTCAACAGCTGCCAACCGGTGGCACATCTACATCCAGCACGTCCGCCAATAGGTTCGCAACATCCTAGACAAATCCAACACCAAGTTCAATAGAATTTGCCCCCCCCCCCCCCAATGGAGGAACTTAACGCAATGGAGACCATTTCTTCCTAAGGAGGGAGGAATGATCTAGGTGGATATCAGTGACCACCCACCTATACCATTTTGACTTGCAACATCAATTCTTTCAATTTTCCAGCTTCAACACAACTTACTATATTTAGCAGGTTTTCGGGTCTTGCACTCCTAGAGCTATTTTGGGGACTTAATGATCAAGGTGGATATTGGTGGCCACCGACCAAGTCCATTTGAACCCCCACCATCAGTTATTTCAGTTTGTAAGTTTCAGCACAACTTACAATTTATAGCAGTTTTTCGGGTCTTGAACTTTCGGAGTCGTTTTGAGGCCCTAGACGATGCTTTTTGGGAAAATGGTGAGAAACATGGGTCATAGACCATTGTTGCTCACTCAAAAGTTGTAGTCCTCGGATATGTCATTCTCATGAGCTATTGAGCACATCATACAGAGATCAGATGCCGAAGTTACGTCCCTGGGAAGTTGAAACACCAACTTACCCAAACGGGGCCCACAATTTTGGTGCTTCATCTCTTAGCGTTAGGTTTTTGGACATTTCAGATTTTACAGTGTTTCTCAACAATAAATAGGACTTCGAGCCTTATTGTAACACAGTTGAGGGGTTGGTAGCCAACACATCTCTTCTCATAAATACGGTAATAGTGCCCTAGCTCGCTGGTTCCCATCATTTGTTTTGTAACATAGTTCAGGGGCTGGTAGCTGACACATCTCTTCTGAGAGGTAAGTGTTACCAGTGCCGTAGCTCGCTTGTTCCCATTGTTTCAATATCATTGTAACATAGTTTAGAGGCCTATAGCCGCCAGATCTCTTCTTAGAGATACGCCTACCAGTGCTCTAGCTGTTTATTTCAGTCATTTGTTTTATTAATAAAATGAAGCATTGTTTCTGCTACATCTCTGTATCTATGCCTATATGTGTATTCTGTTGCGTTCCTGCATAAAATCTGGATCATTTGGCTATAATTTCTTCTTCACTTTTAGGCTCTTTCAACAATTCTTCTAGCACTCTAATCTCTTCCTTGCACCTAAAAAATATTAAGTCATCTCTGGCCTTTCTCATAACAATTTCCAACAATTGTTCTTCATTTGTACTTTCAGAAAACATGTCCTTAAGCCATTTCTCCTTCATGAAAGTTCCAAATGGCTGTATTTTTCCATTATTAAAACAATATTTCCCAGGTTTACAAAAGTAAACTTATTTTTCTTGCTTTTGGCTACCAATATAATCCAAACTCCCTCTGCTTACAACTCTAGTAGTATGCTAGAAAGCAATATCTTCCTTCAATTGTGTATGAAATTCTTCATGAAACCTGAATGTCTCATCTTTCTTCTTTAAAACAATATTTAGATTTTGTCTCTTTGCTTCCTTTTCTTTGACAATTCCCAAAGATTGTCCATCATCATGTATTACATCTGCAACCATACACAAATTGTTAATTTCAAAATCATAAGGTTTAGTAGCCTCAACTGATGTTTCAAACATCATTGCTCCATATTCAAATTCACAAGGAACTTGTTCTCCTCCAAAAACTTTCTTTTGTTCTAGCTCAACTCCTTTGAGCTTCTCCGGCCTCAATTGAACATTCATTATATGCTCAAGCTTCTTAAGCTCCTCTATTAACTGCGTATTCACCCGATGCTCTCTCTACTCTTGTAGCCTATGCCATTTTACCGTCTTTCTCATAGTGAAACCATACCTATGGTCTACCTTATTTATCTGCAACATATATATCAATAATGAAATTTGGAAATTTATCTCATCTTTCTGTCTCTCATATTCTTCATCACTCATCTATCTCCATATGCCATTTTCTTTGGCATCTTCTCTCTTCACTTTGTGGCTTCTTCTCGAACCTCTGCTATGAATATCAGTAGTAATCTTCTTCTTCATCTTTATGAGCTCGTCACTCACTATGAGTTGTACTTAAGCCTCTACAATAGCAATTCCTCCCTGCTATATTTACCTCACCAAGCATTCCTCTATACTTGGTCACTTTTCCCCTCTCTGGAGCTTTCCTTGAGCATTCCTCTACTCCTTCTAGGCTTCAACTCATCTGCACTTTTGAGAACACAACTATCCTCTTTTATTTCAATCACAAATGAAATACTAGGTTCCAACCACACTCTTCTTTCACTCAGAAATCCTTACCAACTTATTTCATCAATACTTCTTAAGGTTGTGATCTTCTTTTGTTGAGATAATTCATTAGTTGCAGTTATCAATCTTCAATCTGTATTTTATCCTGCAAAAATCAAATCAAAGTTAAATAAAATAGTACCTGCATGATTTCACAAGAAGTCTCCATCCACTCTTCACATTCCTGTGAATCTTTGTTCTCCTCAAGAAAACAACCATCACTTTGTCAGATTTTACTGTCTGATTTTTATTTCAACACTTGTCTCCACCTTTTTAGATTTATAATATGACTTCTTCTCCTCTGATCTGAAATCACGCTGAATCTTATTTTGTTCTACTATCAAATGTCTTCTGCATAGTTTAACTGTGCCATCTTCATTTATAACAATTTTCATTTACTCCGTGCTCTGATACCAAATGATGCAACCATAAGGTCGCAAATAACCAAAGATGTAGGGTTAGCGGAATTAACCCCACATTAACCTCCATTCACCTTAAATGTTCATCTTTAAATGAAATGCACGTGGAAGCTTAACAATAAGTGGCTTTCAGGTTTATAACTCAATATAATAAACTTGTACCTTTTAGCATTGGCTGCCCCTTCACATTACCTTATCGCATACATGGTTATACAAACTCATGAAACTGTGGTTCTAGGGTCCCACAACATTGTGACCAATCAGAAACGAATCGCACTTCGTAGGTTTCTCCACTTCATAGTTTGCAACTTATAACAAATAACCTTAACGTTAAACAATAAGAATGTTGATGCAAAGTTGTGATGTAATCTCCACTGTAGATCTATACTAGATCTAACGGTCCCGCTGTACTATCTCACATTGCCATCTCCCGTCCTCATCGCATCGCAACCAAAATAATTTACCTTGCGATATCTTAGTGCTAAACTCTTAATCCACCGATGTGCAATATGCACTAGAGCGCTGGGCCAACACGTGGCTCTTCCCTTTTATCATGTCGCAACTTTCAATCCTTATCGCATAGTAAGTTATTTGGTTTAACTTGTGAAGTCCTTAACACATAAACTCAATAATAGTTGATGTGAAATATGTTCTATGCCGACACGTGGCCCTTATCCTCATCGCATCGCAAGAAATATAACTTACCCAACGAAGTCTTAACGTTATCCGCTAAAATATGCGATGTGAGAACTTGTGATCTGTCGTCCACCATTGATCTGCGCCGAGATCTAATGGTCCTCACTGCTCACCCTTCTCCAAAGACACGTAGTCTTCTTTTCATCGCATCGCAAGTTGTTTTTTTTAGCTTGTGATGTCATCTTGACCGTCAATTTCTTCCCTTCATATCTCCGATCTAATCATGATCGTACGCTCACCTGTACACGGCTCTTCTTTGCCTCTTTTGCCCACACCAATCTCTGCTATTAAATCTTAAAATTTCAATTCTATGATTTGATCCTTGTCGTCCAATTCATCCTTTGGAATTATTCTAAGTCTTTTCTGCCTTAGTTGATTTCTCTACTTTCTACTGTCGGCGCTCTACAACTCTGTTTCCTCCACACTACTCCTTCTGAGCTTGTTCTTGTTATTGAATCTTATTGAGAGTTATCACACTCGATGTGCATCTTTTCATAATGTTTAAAGCCAAAATTTGTTTTTTATTCCTTTCGACTTGCACATAATTTTATCTGCACAAATTTGCTCCAGTTAGCTTCATTCACAACTAATTAACTCCCAGACTGGAATTATACAGATTCTACCCAGCCATTAAGTCTTTTATCACACTGTAAGAGTTATTCATTCATCTAGAGTTTGTTACAGGGAATTATTACACTGATATCAAATTCTTTCTATTATGGATCACTAAGCACATAATAGAAATGAAACACATTCGAAATGAAATTTTATTTCTCATTAAACAAATAAATTGTACAAATACAAGAAAAATTTGTTTACAATCTAGCTTTGGCCTGAGGCGCCTTTTACATGGCCCTTTTCTCTTCCTTTCTCTATATGCCTGTAGGCTTACAATTAAGTTTCCTCTCCAAGAGTATCTCTCTTTTGTTTCCTTATGTTTATGCCTTTGAGGCTTTAGAAATATATACAAAAGGTTTTGTAACCAATTCTGGTTCAAATCCTCAATCTTCTCAACTAATTTCTAAGAATCCTCTAAGTCCTAAATTAATCCCTAAACTATCTTCCTCATCCCTTGAGGATCTCAACATTCAACTAATCGTAAGGATCCTCTTCAATTCCATAAAATATTGAACTACTTTCTAGTCTAATATTTACAATATTTCAGAATATCTCAATCCACATTAATCACTCAACAATCACTCATGTTCTCCTACATTCAAGAACATTTAAAAATATGCCTCTCAATATTTAATTAAATCCTATTCTAAATTTCTCACATAAATCAGTCAAAACATTGAAAATTACATTAATTAAATACTTAGGAAACCAACTCTTTTGAAAAACATAAGACCCCCTAGATTCTACTAAATGTACAAATTTTTGGAATCATGATGCTCCTGCAACAGTCCTATGATGAAATAAAGTGAGATGACTTCCCATTTCCATTCCAGTACAGGAATAGGTTGAAGTAATCCTGCTAGATGTTGGTGCTCCACCTCGACCTGCTGACACTGCAAACATTTGGTCAGGTATTCAGCAATATTTTTACGCATCCGAGGCTAGGAATAATCCTTTCTAATTATTTCTAGCATATTTTTATATGCCGGATGTCCAACATAGGAACTCTGTTGATATTCATAAAAAATCATCAGCTCCTTTAAGCTCATTTGATTTGGAATACATATTTTTCCTTAAAGTATCAATTTTTTATTATTATCATTGATCCCATAATATGATTACTTTCCTTTTTTTTCTGCTTCTTTTGCTTGCTGCCACAAAAAATAATACTCAGGGTCCCTTTATGCTACCCTCATGATTTTCTCCTTGAACTTAAATTCTGCTTGATTAAAGTAAAGTTCATAGATGCAATGTATTTTCCTACTTAATGCGTCAGTTACACGGTTCTCCTTACCTTTCACATGTTGAATGTCAAAGTCAAATTCACTTAGAAACGCATTCCATCTTTCTTGGCGGGCATTCAAGTCAGATTGTTTAAAGTAGCTAGTTAAACTACTGTGGTTGATTCTCAACACATACCTTTCCCCCAATAAGTAACGTCTCTAAACCTGAAGGGCATGTACTACCTCAGTCAACTCTAAATCATAAGCAGGGTATCGCTACTCATTGTCCTTTAGCTTCCTGTATTCATACGCTATTACCTTTCCATCTAGTGTCAATAATGCTCCCACCCCTTCCTTACAAGCATCAGTGTAGACTTCAAATTCTCTACTTAGGTCAGCTACCTTCAACACAAGGGTAGTAGTTAACTTTTATTTTAACCATTCAAAACTGGATTGACATTCATTAGTCCATTTAAAATCTCGCCCCTTCCGTTGCAAGGAAGTAATGGGAAAGGCTACCTTAGAGAAGCTTTCAAGGGGAAAGGAAGTAATGGGAAAGGCTATCTTAGAGAAGCTTTCGATGAAGCACTGGTAGTAACCAGCTAAGCCCATGAAATAACGTATATTTGCTACATTTCTGGGAAATCTCCATTCCATAATCATTATTATCTTTTCGACGTATACTGAGATTCCTTCCATAGATATTAAATGGCCCAAATATTGGATCTGTTCTTTGTAAAAATCCCATTTCTTAAATTTGGCATAAAGCTGATGTTATCGCAACATTTTTAGCACCAAGTGTAAATGTTCCTTGTGTTATTCCATATTTTTAGAGTAGATTAATATATCATCAATGAAGATTAAAACAAATTTCTCCAAAAATGAGCAGAAGATGCCATGCATTAGACTCATGAAATTTGTTGGTGCATTGGTTAATCCAAATGGTAACACCACAAATTCACAATGTCTGTATCTGGTACGAAAGGTTGTTTTGGATATGTACTCATCCTTAATCCGCATCTGGTGATACCCAAATCTTTGTTCAATATTTGAAAATACGGTTACTCCTTTTAGTTGATAAAAAATATTGTCTATTCGTGGAAGAAAAAAATTATTTTTTATAGTCAGCTTATTAAGCTGTCTGTAATCCAAACACATTTGCATCATACCATATTTATTTTTAACAAACATCACTGGTGCTCCCCAAGGGGACACAATGGGACGAATACAGCCTTTATCCAATATTTCTTACAGTTGCACTTTTAACTCTATTAGCTCGGGAACACTCATTCTGTATGGTGATCATGACACAGGTGTTTCTTTGGGTATGAACTCGATAGTAAAATCAATATCTCTCTTTGGGGGTAATCCCAAAATATTTTTAGTAAACACATCCATAAAGTCCTGAACAACTTAGATATTTTATAACATAAGGGTCTTGTCTTTAGAGTTAGTAAACCCCACTTGAATAGCGTAAATTTGACACCCTTTTCTGATGCATTTACCCAGATGGGATGAAGTTATGGGGCACAATTGAAGTGGTTTATTAATTCCTTGTATTTCTTAGCGAGCACCATCTTCCGCCTTCAAATGGATGATTTTCTCCTTCCAATCTACCAGTGACCAATGTCTTTCTAACCAGTCCATTCCTAACAATATATCGTAGGAGCCCAAGGGTAGAATATTTAGTTCAACAGTTATATGTTGTCTTCCTATTTCCAGGATACAATTTGATATTTTAGCATTAACCCTTCTCTTTGCTCCACTAGCTAATTGTACCAACCAGGGACTTTTAAATTTCTGGTTTTGCAATTTACAGTTTTCAACTACTCGGGAATTTATATAACTTAAACTGGCATTGGGATCAACCAAAATAGAAACATTTTTGGAGTATAACTTACCTTCCAGTTATATCATGGTTGGCTGGAAATTTTCTTGCTGAAATTATAGTGCAGCATTGATCCTTGGTATGTTTCATGCAACATCCCCTATTGTGGATGCATCTTGTAGATTGGTTGTAACTTCATTTATTCTGCGGTGAGGACAGATCTTAAAGCAATGTGCCTCAGTGCATCCCCAACATTGTAGTAGTGGTTTCCGGATATTCCCATGGTCTGGTCTACTGGATGCTTCAATAGGTCGTTCATTAGCTGGCCATTTGGGTTTTTGCTGATTTTTCCCAAATTTTCTATTTGCTGGGTTATTTGCAGCATTTTTATAATTTCCTGGTCCACTACTTTTAAAATTTAAAGTACCTTTTTGCCCCTTCTTTGGTCGCCAACTCTTGCCAGTATATCCTTTCACCTTGGACTGCTGATAGTACATTCATGCTTTTTGAATCACCTCATCTATAGTCTTTGGATTCAAAAATTTGATCCTCTACTTCATGTGAATAGGTAGGCTACCTATAAATAGAATAAGGATTTTATTTTTATATATAATCCATGTTAAAAATTTTTAACTAATAAAATAAAATAATATATATCTATATGTGTGTATATATATATATATAGATATAGATATATATATATAACATTGAAATATTGTTTTTATGATTGTCATCCTACACATTAAAATGTTAAGGACTCAATCACATTTGAAGGTAGAAAAAATGTCTCGATAATATTCTTTATTATTTTCGTTATTAGTATGTAAAGTGTTAGAAGTTAATTTCATATTAAAAAATGAATGAATTACGAATCTCCCTTAAAAAACAAGAATTAAAATATATATATATATATATATATATATATATATATATATATATATATTATTGATGATGATGATGATGATGATGATTAACGTCCACTAAGGCCAATGTGGTCTATCAACCATCAAGAAAAAAAATCTAATTTTGATTCTTCAAATTCTTGTTTCTATGATAAAAAAGAAGGGAAAGAAGCGCTCCAAAATCATTATAGTTGGGTCGAATTAATAACTAAAGAAGATTGGAAGTGTGGTAGATGTTAGGGAATTGAGATCGGATATGATTAAGGGTCGGGCATTATAATAGGAAGTGTTTTTCATCTTCCACCGTCTTTGTATCACAAATCTTACAAATCCTATCTTCCCAGGAGTCTTGGGAGTAGACCACTGCCCGGTCTCACTACAAAGCTCATGAGAATTAGTTCTTATCTTAGTGATGTTCATTTTCTTCTTAGTGTTGGTCAACACAGAGAGATAATCATGGTTTTCAAGGGTGGGGTTGATCACCTCCTTATAGTATCTTAACTTCCTTTCACCCTCCAGCTCCTCATCATCCCACAACTTATCCTTAAAATTGGAGGTAATAGTATCTTTGACACTATCCTTTCTTCCCATCACAATTTCCTCCTTAATCCCCCAATGGTTGAGCTAAGGGCATCTTTATGCCACCCATGCTTGAGGCGAAGGTGGGGGTTTTGGCTAAAGTTAGAAGTAATTTTTCGGAGCCTATTGGATTCCATGTTGTAAAGCTTCTTCTTATACATCAGATATCTAAACATAGTTTTACTTTCAATGCGGGACATGCCAGCTTCTATCAAGAAGATAGGATAGGGAGAATTTCCCTTGATCTTTAGGTTGTAGGTTATGAATTCCTTTTGAATCATCTCAATCTTTCTCCATGACTCTCTAGATATAGTGCAACCCCAAAATTCACATATGTATAAGACAATAGGGGCGATGGGAGTCTCAAAGAGGAACTTTTTTTTTTCTCCAAATGAAAATATCAACTGAATTACAATTTTTTTCAAGCTCATAATAAGCTATCTAGCCTCCAATAATCCTTGCCTCGATTCTATAATTCCAGTTGAGATGATGAGGAAATTAAATACCCAAATATTTATAAGCATAAACCTGCTCTAAGTAATGGTTATCATAGATGAAACTACCATGGGTGATATTTTTGGATTTAATTATCATGACTTTAGTATTGTCAGTATTAATTGTCATACCCATCTTGGAGCAGTAGGCATGAAGAGTCTTAAGCTGCTTGTCTAGGTCATCATGGATTTTTGCAAGAAGAAAAATATCATCAGCATAAAGGAGGAGAGTAATGATTATACCCACAATCTCGGTGCCCTTGCAACCTGCAATTTCCAAACACTCCACTAGATTATCAATGTAAATTCCAAAAAGCGTAGGGGATAGGGGACACCCTTGCTTAACCTCGATATTGCATTTAATATATTTAGACTACCCTTCGTTGGTCTTAAGCTTGGAAATGACAGTGTCGTAGAGGCGGATCACAGAAATCATCAGTTTAGGAGGAACCATGATATATTCAAGTCTCTCCTAGATTTTATCTCGAGGAACAGTGTCAAAAGATTTTCTAAGGTCCACAAAACAACAGAAGAGATCATCTTTACTATTGCAACATTCCTCTGCAATGATCCTAAGAGTGATAAGATGATCGATAGTTGAGTGATGTTTACTAAAACCAACTTTCCCTTTAGATCTTTTAACATGTTGTTCAAGCGAAAGGCTAAGATTCTTTTCCAAAATGAGTCCATATAGCTTGCCTAGGGTGTGGCTAATCATAATGGTCCTGTAGTTAAAGGGGACACTTTTGTCCCCATTTTTAAAAATAGGAACAATAAGGCTTTGCATTCAAATCTTAAGGGGGGCATGCTTTACTACAAAATTCAGAAGCTTGTGGAGATGAGGAATCATGATAGATATTCCCATTTTAAAGATCTTATCTTGGTATCCTTCAATATCTTTAGCTTTCCCATTAGCAAGCTTATTAATCCTAGACTCAACGTCTTCCAGAGAAAATATATCTTCCTTTATATGAGTTTTTAAGATGGTGCCCATGGTGTAAGAAGAGTAATACAAATTCTTAAGATACTTATCTAAATTTTCTAAGGGGATATAATCATTATCTTAAGTTTTATGAATAAGAACATTCCGCCAGAAATTTCTGGGTGCAAATTTAGAAAGGTAGAGAAGATGTTCTTGTCTCTTATTAATATATGAATTCTTCTTCCTTTTGATGAGATATTTGTATATACTTATATTCCAGAGATTAATGATTTCATTAGGAGTGTCTTTGATTGCTTTCCTAGCTATTTTACATCCTTTTTCATACAAAGGATTGGAAGTTCTATTATTCTTCTTATATGAAGTATCAATAGAAAAATTTCTAATGGTAGTGGAAAGGGTATTAGTAAAATGGTAATAAATTTGATCAATGTTGTTATTATAAGTCAGGGAACTTAAATCCCTTAAGAAAGGGTCAACATTACCTCTAGCGAAGCAAATGTGTCTTTCGGTTTCATTGGTGTGCTACATGTGGGTGGTATGCATAACAAGATTGAGGGATACAGACAAAGGTATGTGGTCAAATTCAAGCTCATATATGTTAAGTAGCTCGAAGTGTGTAATACAGTTGAGGACATGGATGTCAAAAATCACATAATCCATGACAATGCTACCCATCCCATGGAAAAAGGTCATTTGGTTGGAGGAAGGCCACTTATTAATACCATTACAAATTATTAGGTCCTAGGAACTACAAAGTCTTACGATCTTGGTGTCGAATAAGTTCTCGATTATGTCTTAAGAGTTTCTCTTGAATCTATTATCTAAGTTACCATATTATTCAAGCTACAAGGGGTCAGGGTTAGGGTTGTTACTTAACATAATAGCTTGGTTAGTAGCAGTTCTAGCATTAAAGTCCCTAAGAAAAAGGATATTACCTTCATTCCTTAGGTTGTATATGTATTTTTCTAAGGTATTTAAAGGACAATTCTTATCCAAGTTTTTTTTCGTATAGGATGTAGAGTTGAAAGGAGTGAAATAACAAATTGCAAGAAAGATCCTATTGGTGGTAGAATTAGAGATCTCGATCCAAATGTACTAATTGAAAGGGTCAATTGTATGAAGTTGGATGTGAGAGGAAACATTGTTCCTTACATAGCAAGATATACCACCAAAGCCCCTCTGGGAGGATTTCTTATTCCAAGTTTTCCAAAGAGTGAATCCATCAAGGTGAGAGACCTTAGATTCAACATGTTCCCAAGTTTCAACTAAAATAATAATATCATTATCATTAAGGATCCAACTTAACATAGGACCTTTACACCATGGAAAAAAAAGACAATTCCATAAGAGGATCCAGAGTGATGCTAGTCACTATTTATCACTCGTGTTTGGGACTCTATCTTTAATAATAGATTTCCTATTCATAATGATCTCCCATTTCCCTTCTTTTCTTGCCTCCTTGACCTTTTGGAATTCTTTCCTAAGTTCATCGTGGTTTTATGGAATTAGATCCTCGTTTATAAAGTTTCTTGCTCTTTTTAGGCTTGGGGATATCCTGAGTATATCTAATTTATGGTCATTACACTTGATCATGACACGTATTAGTTTGTGTTTGTGCTCAAGTATTTCCTACCCTTATAGCTTTTGTGACATAAGTTGTTTGAATTTGAGATTTTGTTTTTAACTGTTCTTTTACTATTTCTAATGTGTGTTCATTTTTTTTTACTTCTATACCAAAAATTATAAGGTGTAAGGCTCTTTTGTCGCACTCATGGTCGAGTACAATTAGTTTATTAATTTCCTATTTTATGGGTTTAATATATAATTTATTCTCTGTGTTATTTAGGGTTGAGTTATTATGTAGTTTTTCTTTTGTATTTTTAATCTCTCTTTTCAATGTGTAATTTTATTTAACCATTGATTGTTTAGTATGTTCTATTTCTTGCATTCTACCTTTCATTCTTTGGAGTTTAGTCTCGAGTGTAATTATTTTGTTTTCTAGCGATTTGTGGTTATTGTCAAGCATTGTAGTTAATTCTATTTTAAAATTGATGAGGTGATCAGTGTTAAGCTAAAAAATGGAATTTTTCAAAACCGATTGGAACCTTAACGACAGCGGAGAGCTTGTCACCAGGAATGAGGTGCAATTTGTTTAATAAAAAAATGACTCCGTATGTTAAAGTTATAGCCTGCTGTTCATTTTCGTAAATAGCTAAAATTTTTACAGAAAAGGATAGATTGGTGACATGGCAGCGTAGTCAGCAAAAAAATATTCTGGGGAACATACTTTCAATTTTTCCAATCACACTCTGACAAGTGTCACTGCAGGATTTGCTGGAAAGTTTTCAAGGTGAATTTTTTTTCTTAATGTCGAATTCATTGTATATGGAGGTGCATTTTATTCTTTTATTATATGGTCAGAATAGTCCAACCAGAGGCGGACACGTGGTGCAGCCAGAGGCCACCACATGCCCCCTCTGGTGGACCAAGGTATGGGCCAAATTTTTTACTAAAGTCCAAGGTTTAGATTATATATTATATGTGGAGAAAAAATTATCTTGGCGAAAGGGCAGAGTTCGCAGCTCAACCCTGCGACCTCCCCCACACAACATGCCCACATTACCACTATACCACAACTTTGAATCTTAATAAGTATTGGCTTCGAGTTATATTTGCTTCGATACCATTGTTTCACCGGTGGGGGTAAGGAGGGGGCTAGTCCCGCAGACCAAACCCCTCACCATATGCCCTTTATGAGATGACCACGACAACAAATTATGGGTAATTTGCAGGATTAACTCCATAATTCAGGTTTTATTAACTCGAACCTATGTTAAATCACTCTAATCTATATTGTAATATGGATATAATTAAAATTTTCTTAGTGCATTTAAAACAACTTATCCATAATTAATCCATGTTTATCACCTAATTAATCCCAGTTAATTCACCAGCCAGTTGGTGGAGTCCGCCAATTTCAACGGATCTCCAAAATTAGTGTCCCTAACTGGAGTTTTCTCTAGATTTGGTGGGGTTTCCTAGGCAAAAAATTGAATGTGCCATAACTTTTGCAAAATTCGACCAAATTGGTCTTAAGAAGAGTCTATCCTAGAAGTTTTGGACATTTTGAACACATTGAAGCAGGTTTCAGGAGCAATAGAGGATTGTAAACAATACTTTTTCCATTTTTACCTAATATAGAGGCCTAAGCCATGGACGTTGGACCAAGGATATGTAGGCCATAAGCGGTGAACTCCTTCATCAAAACATTGTGTTAATGGATCATTTGATGGTTTTATGTACATTTTATTATTGTTGTTTAGTAATTTATTTTAAAGTTAAAATTCTCATGAATTTAACATAAAACTTGATACATTTACCTATTTAACAGTCACAAACACCTCAAGAAACCTATGCACATGAAGAAAAATATTAACGAATTGTTTATAATTCTGAAGATGAAATTAGCACAACAAAACTAACATTCAGATTCAGATCAAGGTGGTATTAGAGAAAAGGTTGCAAAGGTTATTTGCTTGATTTTCTTGAGTTTTTTTCAAGTAGGGTTTTAATGGTTGCAAATTTGTGATGCTTACAAGATTAAAGTTGCAGAGAGGATAAGGGAAATTGTTAGTTGCTAGTCCTAAGGTTAGGACTAGAATAAGGAGAGCCACAAGACCACCATCTCCATCCAAATTTTCACTCCCAGCTGCACTTGAAGCATCTCAATTTTTATCTCTAACTGATATTGAGGAGGTACAAGTTGTACCAGAAGTTGATCTTGAATCCATAGCCATCATGTTAGGTTTTGGAGAGACTAAAGGTATATCAGAAGAAGAAGCATCCAAGAAGGCTTTCTATGAACTAACTGAAAGGGTTAGGATCCTCTTTGAAGAGAGGATCATTAGGATGGTTGAAGGGTATTCTAGGTCTACACATGGAGAGGGAACCTCAGAAGACAAGAAGGATGAAGAGAAGGATTAAGAGGGAAGTGGAGGAAAGCCTCCTCCATCTCCACGATCTTCATCATCATCCTCATCATCACCATCAACATCATCTTCCACTTCCACAGCCAAAAACACCCATACTCACTCAAAAAACACAAAAGGAAAAACTTCCTTACTCAAACTTGACGTCAAATTTGAGCTTCCAATGTATAATGGCGAGGTAAATGCAGAGAAGTTGGATAATTGGAATCTTCAATTAGAGGTTTATTGTAGAATTCAAAACCTTCAATATGATGACATAAAAATTCAATTGGCTTCCTTGAGGATGGAGGGATCCACACTTGTATGGTGGGTAGCAAGGAATCAAGAAGAGATTAAAAAAAATGGTAAGATCTAAATGTCTTGGTAAATTTTTATTGCTGCCATTAAAAAGAAATTTTATCCACTACCTTACATGAAAAAATCCATTATGGACTGGAATGATTTCAGACAATTGAAAGGGAAAAGCGTGCAAGATTATACTCATGAATTTAAGAGAAGAGCTCTTATCTTGGGTAATAATTTGTATTCTCAAGAAAATTTGTTAAATTATTTTGGGGGTTTGCAAAATTACCTTAGGCACACTATTCTCATGTTCAATCCCACAAACTTAGATGAGGTTTGGGTTCAAGCCACACATCTATAAGCAAGAGGGAAACATAGTGTAGATGAGAAAAGTGATAGTTTCCTTGAGTATGAGGGTAAAGGAAAGGGCAAGTTTAATGGAAGAGGAAAGAGAAATAGTTCTATCAAAAGAGAGAAAGATTAATTCACATGTGAAAATTGTTCGAAGAATGGACATGATGAAGACCATTGTTGGCAACTTCATCCAGAGTTGAAGCCAAACAAACTGAAAGCCAAATTTAAGGGGAAAATTGTTGCAATAATTGAACATGACTTAGGTTCAGATTCAAGAGATGAAACCAATATTACAACAATGGATTGAAGGGTAAGAACATAGCAAGCACTAGTTCTTTAAATTGTTCCACTGTAACAGAAGACGAAGATACAAGAATGGGACTCTTTCATATTAGAGTTGTTTCTAAACATACCAAGATAGACACACTATTTGAGAGTGATTCTAAAGCTAATTTGATTTCTGAAGACTTAGTTAAAAAGCTGAAACTTGAAACTGTTATACATCCAAGACCTTATCCTTTAGGGTGGATATGCAAGAATGCAAACTTGCACGTAACAAGGAAGTGAATTCTAAGGTTTTCCATCAATTCAAACTTTCTTGATGAAGTTGAACTTGATGTAGTGCTGCTTGAGATTTCAAGTATTGTTTTGCGAAGTCCTGATCTTTAAGATAGGAAAGTAGTGTTTCATCACCATGAGAATAAGTATCACTTGTTTAAATATGGAATTCAGTACATAATTAGAGCACATAAGAAGAAGAAATTTTTGTCTCTTATGCATGCATGAGAAATGAAGAGAATAATGAATGTAAGTCAAAATTTGACTTTGTTAATGATCAAGCATAGAGATGTTTTGAATGAGGCCTTTCATAAATATGGATCAAATGAAAAAATTGATTTCATTGAAGTTTCTTATGGTTGTACTGAGATGTTTCAGGACTCTAACGGGTTGCCTTTGAAAGGAGGTAAAAAATAGGTGAAATATTTGTAGCAGTCAACATTAGTGTTGAACAGTGTTGGAAACAAGATGCTGGTGCAAGAGAGAGTAGAAGTCAAAGAGAACGTGCCAAATAAATTTTACAAAGAAGGCATAGGTTCCACAAGTTCTTGTTTTTGGTTTCGAAAGGGTACATGGAAATGGCGAAAATACTTGGTCAAGAATTGATGCGAGTACAAAGCAAGTTCAACTAAGAATATCCATGAAGACAGTGTTCGAGGTGAGATAGTTTTTAAGTTTCCTTTGATTGACGACCAGGGTGGGAAAAATTTTGTTTCGGCAAGGACATCTTGCTTCTCTGCAAATTCATGGAAATTGCAGCATGACGGTGTCTACAACAACAAGAGAGGGTCTCAAGAGTCAAGGAAAAATCTTAGTTTTTGTGAAAAGCTCAAGTTGATGAAAATACGAAAATTTCAGTGGATTGAGACTATAAGGGTGACAAAACTGTACCCTCATCCACATGTTCAGTAATCAAAGATATTTTTTGGTCCAAAAGGCTTTTAGTAGGGAGGAATGATCAGGTGATCAATGTTAAGCTAAAAAATGGAAGTGTTCAGAATCGATTAGAACCTGAACGACAGTGAAGAGCTCGTCGCGAGGAATCTAACACAATTATTTTCATCAAAAACCGACTCCGTATGTGAAATTTATAGCTCGCTATTCGTTTTCCTAAACAACTAAAAAATTTGCAGAAAAGGACAAATTGGTGACATGGTAGCCTAGTCAGCAAAAAAATATTTTGGGGAATATTCTTTCAATTTTCCGAATCACACTGTGACAAGTGTCACTGCAGGATTCACTAGAAAGTTTGTAAGGTGATTTTTTTTTTCTTAATGTCGAAGTCATTGTATATGGAGGTGCATCTTATTTTTTTATTATATGGTCAGAATATTCCAACGAAAGGAGGACACGTGGTGCAACCATGGATTGCCACATTCCCCCTCTAGTGGACCAAGGTATGGGCCAAATTTTTTATTAAATTCCAATGTTTAAATCATATATTACATGTGGAGAAAAAGTTATTTTGGTAGAATGGCGGAAGTCGGGGCTCGACCACGCGACCTCCCCCACAAATTGCATCCACGTTACCACTATAGCACAACTTTGAATCTTAATAAGTATTGGCTTAAACTTATATTTGTTTTGATATAGTTTGAATGTCAGGGGTAAGGAAGGGGCCAACTGGAGTTTTCTCCACATTTGGTGGTGTTTCTTAGGCCAAAAAATGATTGTGCCATAACTTTTTGCAAAATTCAACCAAATTGGTCTCAAGAAGAGTCTATTCTGGATGATTTGGACATTCTGAATACATTGACGCAGGTTTCAGGAGCAATAGAGGATTGTAAACAACACTTCTTGCCATTTTTAGCTAATAAAGAGGCCAAGCCATGGAAGTTAGACCAAGGATATGTAGCCAAGGAGGGGTGAACTCCTTCATCAAAAAAATGTGTTAATGGATCATTTAATGGTTTGTTATACATTTTATTGTTGTTGTTCAATACTTTGTTCTTAGGTTAAAATTCTCATGAATTTAACATAAAACTTGATACATTTACATGTTTAACACTCACAAACACCTCAAGAAACCTATGCACATGAAGCAAAAGATCATAAAATTGTTTATAATTCTGAATATGAAATTACCACAAGAAAACTAACATTTCGATTCAGATCAAAAATGGTTTTCTCTTTCTTCTCTTCATCTTTATAAATATTCAACGTACTCGTAAATATTCCCTAAAGTAATTTTAGCCTCGCACTGGTTCTGCGACACTCAATACAACTATGACAGGTGCATATGTTCCCACTTACACTCTTCTTGTTAAGTTTTTCTTATTCACACTATGAGTACTTCCCCTCACATTTCTAAGTCCCCCTCTAGAAAAGGGAGGCCAAGTAAAATTATCCTCACCTAAATAATTCTTTCCATAAAATCCTAGATCAAATCTCTTTGATATCCCCTTTATTACTTCACTCCTAGTTTGAGTTCTTCTTGGAGTAATATTGATACTTAACCACTATCGTTAAAAATATAGCACTAATTGCAATGATGCATACAATTACCTTAATTACTTGTCAAAAAATTCTAGATTAATTTCCTTAATATTCCCTTATATGGCACTTAATTTCAAAATTAGCAGTTGCAACACTCCTCAAAATTTAACTCCAACATTTATTTAACTAGCACACAAGTGAGCTCAAAATTTTAATTCTACTCTTCAAAGTAAATTAACCAATATTCTTAAACAAGTATAATTATTTAATGCTTAATCCCAAGACTTACCTTGATTTCCTTCACACGGGATCATGGTCATGACTAGGGGCGCTTTAAAATCATGCTAAGGGATAGTCAAATATCATATCCCAACCGGTTTCTTGTGTTATAGTGCATCCCAAGCATGAACGACCTAATTTGATAGAAAAACTATGACCTTGCAACATTTAACAACTTTTCATGTTCCAACACTTTACAAATTTTGTTTGACGGGATTCTCAAATTGGTCACCTCTTAGTATATAAGAATATTTTGAAACAAAATTCATTATACAAACTTATTTATTTCCAACTAATATAATTTTTTCACATCTTGGTATTGGTAGGTGTAGATTGGACTAGAATTATACTAAATTTCCAAGCTTGAATTATGATAGTCCGATAACGGGGTAACCAAGGGTTGATAAGGAAATAACCTTAGAGTAGAAAAAGGCCATTTGGATGACAACAACCATGTAACCTAAAGGTTGATGGGTTTATAAGATCCCTAGCTCATATAATTAGGAACTATAGCCAAAGGCATGATTTACAATGGTGCAAAGACCATACCAGTCCTATTCTATCAGCTTTTCAACACTATAACTTAGACCATGACTTTCCCTTGTGATTTTCCAACGAAAAATGTTAACATAGGGTTAGTGCTTCAATATATTGGTCAAACTCGTATCAGAATTTAGATCATCAGGATACTATTCGTAATTCAATTACCTCGATAACATTAACCCCGATCACATAGCATTCAAGCTTGATAATACCCATTCCAACCCACTAACTTCACATTCATGTAAAAAATAAGTATTTCTTACAAAGATATAATATATACTAGTATTGGGATGTCGAGTCCCGATGTGTATTGGGATATTGAAGCCAGTGACATGTAGTAATTAGACACAATATAGAGATGTCGGGTCCCAATGGGTATCAATATATTAGAACCAATGTATGAGGTAGTTTAACATCCAATATGAAATTAGAATGATATCACTTGATTACAAATGTCATAACCATTAAAATGTTTGTAGAAGCCAACAACCAATATAGACTCATATTAGAGTCCTTCTATATACAAAAACAATAATGACATGTCCATAGATGTCATTCTCTTAATGGATGAATCATCATCTATGTTAACTATGAACATATCCATAAAGTTCAGAATTCCTTTGTTTTATAGGGCCTTCATAGATATAGATAATATCTCTATGGAATTGCGTATAAGGAATTCCACTACTAGAAATATTTATTGAATGGCATAACATATTTCTTTAGACCCTAGATAGTTCAAATTATCACTGTGTTCCTATAATATTGACCTTGAATAAACCTAGTAATTTCCAATAAACCATTCACTTTCAATAATATATTATGACATGTGGTTATATTTGACTATTACAAATGAAAATCCTTCGTATGTTCAAAATTCAACCACTCATTTGTAGAGAATAAAATGTAGTAGTTCAAAAAAAGTTTATCCTTCAGTCACACACATGAAAAAGGATATTCATACAATATGTGTTCACCCATAAATTTTACATATATGCCATAATTTATATTAATTAGCCAATTCTTTCACTCTCACACCTCTTTTAGCTCGTTTTGTCTCTCTTATCTCTCTTGTTATGTTTTTACTCCATCTAAACATGATTTTTTTTTTGAGAGATTCCAAAGAGTGTTATTACTTGAAATATAAAGTACAATAAAATGAAATGTGGTCTAGGATGATAATTGTAAACGTGATAAGGATGGGTTAGATTTTGTATCTCATACCTATAGAAAAAGGAGTTGTCTTTAGTGCTACTTTTTGAAGTTTCAGGTGTTGGAATCCGGTGAAAATTTTTGAGGTAAAATCTTGGTTTTTGTTATTCAAACTGGTTTTTTGACTCTATATATGGATTCAGCACCCTCAAAAACCTCTAGGGAACTTCTATTGTGCAAATTTAGCAATCAAACTTCTCTTTTCAATAAATTCCTACTGGAATTTAGAGAAATTACACCGTAAAAGCCTTCAAAAAGTCGCACTAAAGACTACTCGATAGAAAATTTTTCTAGCATTGATAAATTTTATATAACGATTATAACCAAATTATGAACCTTTGAATTAGACCTATTAAATTATTTAATGTAAATTTTGGATAATGTGTGTACTTTATTTATATTATATTATTATCTTGATTTAAGGTTTTTCACATGGGTAGGTATATACATAGGTAGTGTGATACATTGCACGAAGAATAATGCCACAAAGGAATAATTCCATTTTGGTCATGGTGGATAAAATAATGAAAAGCGCTCATGTTATTCCCATAAAATATATGTATGAAGTCGTTGAAATAGCTCAGGTATTTATAAATGAAGTTATCAGGTTCATGGAGTTCCTAAGAAGACCATAAAAAATATGGATTCACGATTCACTTCAAGGTTATGGACTTGTATGTGGTATGTTTTAGGAATTCAACTAAATATAAGTACAAATTATCACCCTAAGACTGATGGATAAGTATAAAGGGTGAACCATGTAATGGAATACATGTTGAGGATGTATGTTATTGACCAACAACACCACTAGGAAAAGTACTTTCCCTTTGTTGAATTTTCATAAAATAACAATTAAAATATTTCAATTGGAATGCTTCCATTTGAAGTGTTATATGGAAGAGCTTGTATAACACCACTAAGTGTGATAGGTCAGAGGATTGGGTGACATTGTGACCATAATTAATTCAAGAGATGGAGGAACATGTAAAACAAATTAGGCAACTGTTAAAATAATCACAAGATATATAGAAAATTTATGCTGATGCTCATAAGACAAATAGGAATTGTGAAGTAGGGGATCAAGATTTTTTTTGTATCAGACCAAACAAAAGAACCGTCTAGTTTTGAAAGGGAAAAAAGTTTTCACCCTAGTTTATTGGGCCATTTAAAATTATGGAAAGAATTAGAGTTGTCACCTACCATCTTGCACTACCACCACACTTGCATTAAATTCATTATGATTTTCATGTATTTGTGCTAAGACATTACATCGATGGTGAATATCATAAACTTCAATGGAAAGAACTGCAAGTATCAAACAAGGAAACCATTTCGGTTGAACCATTACTTATATCAGAACGTAGGATTTATGTAACACCCTCCTGGGCCAACTGAGGTAAACATGTGATGAAGAGTTACTATGATATGATTCAACTCCCTATGTATCAGTTAAGGAAGTTTAACCAGTGGAACACAACGAACTTGACCTTCTACATATGCAACAAAACCCCCAGGAGCCATTCAACAATTCTAGGTGACCAACCCCTCAGAGAAATTGACATTTTACTGCATTAAAGCCTAAGTTGCTCCCATGAAATGGGCATGCATGTGACTAGGACACTCCAGTCATTCCCATAGCAAGGGCATGTTTGCGGATGGGGAATTTTCCAGGTAGTTTTGTGCCAATGACTCCAGATTCTATGCCACTTTTTCAGTGCCAAGACTTAATCACGACTTAAGTGATGACCCAAAACTCCATGAAACTTCCATGAATGATAAATAACATAGAAAAAAAGATGCTAATTGCTGGGCACGAAGATGACTCCTAAAAATAAATCTTAATCCTATCTCATTAATCTTATCAGCCTAGGATTCATCTTTTATTTCAAGGCTATCAACAAAGTATATGGAATAATAGAGTCTTAGACTATAACAAATTCCAAAATAACTATTACGAAAAAGTTACATGAATCATTATTCTAATTCAATCATTGCATAAATAAATGATAACAACTGACAATTAAAATTTTGATGAAATAAAATTTTCTAACTCACAAACTGTCTTAATCTATTTTTCAGCAAATCCTATGCATAAAGAGAAACTATTAATCACACAAATGGTCAAAAGTATCTACTTCTCAAAAGAAACTTCTAAAATTCACACATTCACACTTCACATCTGTGTAACACAATCCAATCGACAACTTCAGAATTCTTAACAAAATTCAAGATACAAGATTCAATCAATTACCTACTATAAAAGAAAAGGAAAGTGAAAAATAATACAAATAATGTGAATCATAGAAAGGTAATATGGCTATCAATGATACATAATAGATAGTTAAACATTTGGTGACTAGGCCCACGGTCTCCAAAAGTACTACCTAGATAAATTAAATCCAGAAGACTAAAGTAAAATCTCGTGCAACTTCATTAACTTCAAAGTGTTTTACATAATAATATAAAAAGGTTCAACTCAGATCGATGTATGTAATACGTAGTAAAAGTGAAATAATAAAATGGAACATGAACAACATATGTCTTTCACTTTTTTTCCTTATATATTACATTTGAAAACTGAATATAGAGCTATCCTGAGAATCGAAAGATTCTCAGGATTTATCTTTCAACCATAAGACTTCATATAGTAATGATCAATTTCCTTTTGCCTTTATTCTCCAACCGTGCTCAGACATCGATCTGTAATCTGCTATAAATGTGACATCGTCTCGATTAGTATCTCGCTCCAATATCTCGAGATACAACAATCGTTCATTTAGGCTTATTTTCATAACAATTTACTCGAATTATAACCTTTTTGGTATCTGAAAATCTCACATTAACTATACTATTTTCAACTTTATTTTACCATCCTTTTTCTCTTAAACCATTGCAAATTGAGGATAAAATTGCCTAAAAACATAAAAATTATCAAGGAAATAAGGAGAGGAATCATAGCTTTTATGTGGCCCAACATCACCCCACAACTTACCTAATTGCGTGTCCTCATGCAAAAAACAATGATTCACATGTAACGAAGTTAAATAGTAGGTTGGGTAAGACTGTTCACCATAATTCCACAATCCATTTTTGCTTCTAAGAACCTTGAAGGCCTCACTTTCTACACCTTTTGGGAGTTCATACTCAACATTGTACCCATATGGAGGATACCAGATAACAGGGCATCTGCACAGACATCCAATCCAAGTGGGTACTTTAGACAGAACCACATGACTACACTGTTGCATTCGGTTAGATGCTGCGTGGAAGTTTTTGTAGCCAAAAGGCACTCTGTTCTTGACCTCCTTAGGAGATGCCTTCTATAGCTGTTGTGTTGCCTGAAGGGATTTTTATTTAATGTCTTCAAAGTACTCAAGTACTGAGATAAGAAAATATTTATGTGTGTAAACCAAAGCAGAAATGACCCCAGGTCGTTGCATGAGCCTTTTATGTTTTATGAAAGTGTGCAGTGGGATATTAGCTTCACTTCTGACCTAAAGGTATAAACCATTTTCTCTCCTTTGGAATATACTATAGGATTTGTATCACTTGATTTGATTTCTCGCAAAGGATATAAAATATTCGGATTGCACATCCCCAATAAAAGGGCTAGGGTTCCCATCCATCTACTCCTCCAGGAAGAAGTTATGCATGTAGAGTTCACATAAGAAATATCTGACATTATCTTCCTATTCTCGAAAAAACTTAATAAAATCAGAAACAATACCGAATTCAACATGTTGACCAGACTGTATGGATTTTACTTTCAATAATAAGTATCGTTGAAGTAAAAACATGGCATAGTTTTTAGTTGGAGACCTACAATAAAATGCATCAGATTATGCATAACATATATCCTTGATTTGTTCCAGTGCTTTTTGAAGTTGTCCTTACAATTTCTTTGTTTTCTTTTTCTCCCTTCTAAATTTGGCATGGGCTTCATCCTCAGTGGTGGTCAAGGATTTTTAATTTTGTAGTAATTCTTGGTAGTATGCCCAAGGTATTAATTATCCTTTGTATTTTTCCAAAATCTGTTTATGCCTTTCCAATTCTCGGTTTAACACTTGGATAGTGGCATCCTTGATCAAGTGAGAATAAGGAAGCACCACTTTAGTTTGTGTAGCCTTGTTAATAGTCATTAGTAGATATGTTTGGCTTGCTACCTCAACTGTAACCATAGATGGATTGATATTTGTTTGATTCCATTAGAATTAGTGGGCATACCCTCAATTTTCTACATGGCTAATAGGAATTCCTTCAGTCTGGACTTCTACATGAGTAATAGGGGTTTCCTGAGTTTGAGTTTCCGTATGATTCAAGAAATTCTCACTTTGGACTCCAATTTTCATAGTTTGTATTTTATTTCTACCATAATTTCTAAGTCTTTTTCTAACTTGTTCCATCTTCTTCTGTAATTTCATGTTTTCTTGTTTCAATAACTGGATTATCTATTTATTATTTCTTTTCAACCCTTCATTGGATTCTACAATTGGTGCTGTAGGTGAAGATGACATATTATCATCAAGAGGAACTTCAATTTCTTCATTGATCAAAACTATAATAGTTGAATTACCTTCATAATTCTAATTATCAGAGGTTAATGAAATGGTCCCCTCTCTAGAAAAGTCTGGTTCATTCATAATTCTAGCCGATTCTTCTGGATGGTAATGGCTATGCATACTTGGAGAGGATGGAAAGATTTAGGTATTATTAGAAGTAGGGGTGGAGGCTGAAAAATTAGCAGCTGGTTCAGACGAATTCCCAAAACAATCTTCATTTTCTTCAAAGGAAAAGAGGGTTCCCATATTTTCCAAGACCTAGGCTATTTCCTCTTTCTAACTTGTGGTGAGTTAACCTGCCATTCCATAGGAGGTTCTTGAGATGACTCATTCTCTCATGCATTATCAACATACTTTATAGGTTTCTTTGCCTTGGCGAGTCTTTCAGACCTTATACGCTTAGCTGGCCAAGAAACTAGGACCGAGGCTAATCTCTTCTCATTTCTAGTAAATTTTTTCAAAGTTGGGGTTTGATTATCACTTTTTTCTCATGACTGAATATTTACATTTTCCAAGTATGGCTGAATTTTTTCTGTGTTAGTCTAGGTATTTTCTTCCACAGGTGGTAGGTCATTAAGTCCCAAAACATTTCCCCAGCCCAATTGTGTCAATGCCAATTCCCTACTGACTATAAAGTTGATTAAACAGTGGTGAATGACTATGGCACTTGGGTCTTTAGCTCTACTCATCCTACCAGCAACCTCATGTAATAGGAAATTTAAAAAGAAAGGCATGTTTAACATTATCTTCTACTTTCAAGCTGCCCACAATTTGAGATGCCTTGGTCTTACCACATCATGGCAGTCATCACATGTAATGTACCACTAGATTACATCTGCGATCTCTTTCCATGGTTCTCTAAATGAGGAAAAGTGGGATCCTTTTCCTTTGCAGACCAACTCATCACGAGGATCTATAAACAATTCCATTGCACTCTGGGGTTTGATGTGCTTGTCTATCCACTTCTCTCCTTCTGTAGAGAGACATGTAACTTCTTCCAAGACCATTTTATTAACTGGTATCTGCTTTCCTTTGAACGTTATGATTTCATTACTTAGATTATCTAAAAATTCCAAATCCACAACTTTATCAAATCCCTGCAATCGGTTGAAATATTCAAGCCAACCCACCCTTTCCAAGATGTGTCGATCTTGTTTAGTTACCTACAGTGTAACAGGCTCACTATGGATGGATTTACCCTGCATTGTTGTTGCTTTGGAAGGAATTGCTGCAAAAACTATACACATAGCTAGTTTGGAATTAATTGCTACAAAAACTATACAAAAAGTTGTTTCAATCCAGAAAATGGAACGAGAGATATGAGAGAGTAACATTGTCCAATGTGCTTTTATGCAACAGAAATTACCATTTTTGTTAATTGCGCTTAGTCTTGTCATGCACGTGTTGTGCCTTACCTCCCTCCAATAGAAAGAGTGACCACGACCGATAGCATTATGGAAATTAAATGGTCATACGAAAGTAGTCATTACTGTGAAAGGGAAAGGTCAAATCGGGTGCAGCCAGATGGAGGGAATAATTAACTGTCATATATACGTGGAAGTAATGATAATGATATACCATGTGTAAAAACATTTCCTTTTTAAAATAAATAACCTTTTAAGAACATAAAAAAATATATCTAGCGACATTCCTTTATAGCTAATATGCATATTTCGGAGGTCTATAAGTTTAGAGTTATGTTCATGTTATAGTTTATATACCACCTCTAACTGTTTTTACAAAATAGGTGTAGATATTGATGATGACGATTTCTTTATAAAAGAAAGAGGTCTAACAACATAATTATGATAAGGCAATGAAAGATGTATTCCAATGCCATAGGCAGAGCCACTACTGTGAGCAGGTGTCCATAGCCTTGACAGGGTTGCCTTTTTAACGTGTAGATGGGCCAGTATCCTATGAATGATATATCATATTTACTATTTTAACTGATTTTTCTCAAAAGGTCATTATTTAGGCATGGTGACCAGATAGCAAAAATGCTACTCACAAGATCATAACAAGGTGAACAAGTCGGCTCGTGATGAGAAATCTTGTCCTTTTGACACTAGTGTCAAAAAGGCCATAACCCTGGTTTGGTAGCCATAATGGGAATGTCACTTATGTTATTATCTTATGATCATAGTAGGCTGGCTCATGATGATACCCTCTATCCTGATGAGGAAATATAGAATTAAGTAGCATGTTTTTTTGAAAAATTGATATTTTTATTCATCAACGGTGGCTCATCAACTCCTTAAGGGTTTAAGGATGGTGTAAAGAAGAAAAAGGATGCCAAATAAAGTATGTGTCAAGTATTTGTTATATTGAAAGAAAATCACCATTAAAGGTGTACACAAAAGATAAAACTACTATGGTGGTGATAGATCATGAACAATTTATAATTCTTTTAGAAAGATCCAAATATAAATCAAATGTTTAAAATAGGATGTGCAAGAGTATAAAATAATGTTCTTTGTAGGGTGATAGATAAGGCATTATTTTAAAAATCATGATAAAGTAAATATCAATTGTTTTTAAGTTCCCTTTCAAATATTGGAATTAATTATATAAGAGATAGATAGCATGGCGCAAAGGGAACAACAATTGTGCTGAAGGGAACATAAATTGTTCTGAAGGGAATAGAAATTGTGTTGAAGGGAACAATACTTATGTCAAGGGAACAAAAAATATGAAAGAGAAAGGGAGCAACAACTATACCAAAGGGAAAAAAAATTGTGTCAAAGGGAACAACAATTTTTCCTAAGGGAACATTGGCTATGAAAGGTAAAGGGAATAGTAAATGTACCAAAGGGAACACAAATTGTGCCGAAGGGAACAACGACTATGAAGGATAAAGGGAACAACAACTGTACCAAAGGGAACAAAAATTGTTCCGAAGGGAACGTCTATTTTGCTGAAGAGAAAAATTATTGTGAAAGATAAATGGAACAACAACTTACCAAAGGGACCAACAGTTGTTCCAAAGGGAACAAAAATTGTACCGAAGGGAACAATGGTTGTGAAAGAGAAAGGGAACAAAGACTGTCCCAAAGGGAATAACGATTTTGAGAGAGAAAGGGAACAAAGACTGTACCAAAGGGAACAAAAATTGTGCTTAAGGGAACAACAATTATACCCAAGGGAACATCAGTTGTGCCGAAGGGAACAACAACTATCATAAAGGCCTTTTACCCCTTTATTTTTATTATCAATCGAGAAAAAGGGAAGCAAAAGAAAGAAAGAAAAACAAGAAACTCAATTAACTCTTAAATAAAACATATGTACATTATATACAAAGTGATAAATAAAATCAGATTTATAGAGATAGAGCTCCTGGGCTGCTATCCTAGTCAGTTATGATCTCAAAAACCGGATCATTACTTACCTCATGGTAAAAAGACTCCTTTGTGAGTGGTTGGTGGTAAAGGTGTAGCCGATGTCCATTTACTAGGTATTGGATATGTCGATGGTTTTTAATGTTACAATACCATTATTGTGGACTTCTTTGATTTCATACGGCCTGAGCCACCTTGTTTGTAATTTCCTTGGAAAATCTTGAAACCTGGAATCATATAGCAATTCCTAATCGCCTTTTTGGAATGATTTATTTTCAATCACATGGTTGTGCCATTTAGCCCTTTGTTTGTGTATAATAGTAGTGTGTTCTAGAGTAAACAAGCGTGCTTCATCCAACTCATTAGGTTGTTTTAGGTGATGGTTTTGTGCTTCTGTAAAATCTAGTCCAATTTCCCTTGCAATCTTAAGAGTCTTTATTTCAAATTCTAATGGAAAAATGGGTTCTTTTCTGAAGACAAGGTGATATGGCGAGTGACCAGTAGTGTTCCGCCATGTTGTCTGATAAGCCCATAGTGCTTCAGGGAGTTTGGTTGACCAATTTCAATGATTTGTAGAGACGATTTTTTTCAGAATTGCTTCCAGGACCTTGTTAGTGATCTCCACTTATCCTTTTTCTTAGGGGTGATATGGGGCATTAAATCTCTGCTTAATATGCTAGTTCTGAAGAGTGGCCAAAATTTTATGACCTATGAATTGTAGCCCTCCATTTGTTATTACTTCCCTTGGTAATTTGTATCGCACAAATAATTTGAATAGGAAATTAGTCATTGCCTCCTCCATATATCTTGGCAAGTCTACCACTTCAACCCATTTCATTACATAATCTGTGAAAACCAATATGTACACTTTCTATTTTTATGGTGGGCTGAAGGGGCTGCAAAAATCTAGCACCCATTGTTTGAATGGTTTCGCCACCACTTGCGGTTGTAGGGGAATTTCATCAACTTGGCCAGGACGACCCATTTGTTGAAAAATATCACAGGCTTTGACATCCCTTTTCAAGAATTAAAATATTGTGGGCCAATAATAGCCCATTTGAATAACTTTATGTCAAGTTCGGTGATCTGCAAAGTGTCCTCCACAGGGTTTGTCATGGCAGGCATTCAGGATGTCATAGACTTCATCTTCTCTGATGCACCTTCGAATTTGAAAATAAGAACCGACGTGGAAATGATAACCATCGATCCAAGAAAAAATGTGCTTCATTGTATGATTAATTTCCATTCTCATGGTGACAGATGTGTTGGTAATTTCCCTACCGCCAAGTAATTTTCCACATCAACGTACTAGGTTTTTTTTATTTTCACGACAAATAGATGCTCATATGGGAATTGGTCCTCCACTAGTTGATGCTCATCTACTTTAGGTAGTCAAGGCAGGAAGTATTCCACAAATGTTTCTTTTCTTGGTCGATCCTTGATGGTGATATCAAATTCCTGCAACAACAATAACCATCAAGTCACCCGACCATTAGTAATGGGTTTGTTAGCTAAATATCTAATAGTAGAGTGATCCGTGTACAAAAAAATTGGATATCCTGTTATATAATGTTGGAATTTATTAATAGCATGTATAATTGCTAAAATTTCTTTTTCTGCAACTGTATAGTTTAACTCAGCAAGAGTGAGGTTTTTGCTGATATGGTAGATATCATAGGGTTTTTTGTCTTCCTCTTGTCCAAGAACAACGCCTATGTTTGTGTCTAATGCATCTGATTAGATGTGAAAAGGTAGCTCCCTATTTTGTCCTCCTAATACTGGTGTTGTTGAAAGGAGTTCCTTGAGACTTGCAAACACAACATCACAATTGTCAGACCATTCAAATTCGACATTGCCTCTTGAAGTGTATAATGTGCAACTATGTTTGAAAAATGTTCTATAAACCTGCGATAATACCCTACATAACTGAGAAAACTTTGTATCTATGTTTGCATGCAAGGCATAGGAAATTTAAGAATTACCTCAATCTTGATGGGACCCACCTGAATTACTGCAGCAGAAATGTAGTGCCCTAAAACTACACCTTCAGTCATCATCATATGGTATTTTTCATTACCTAAACATAATCTGGTATCGATACAACGTTCAAGGAATTTTTATAAATTTTTCAGAGCTTGATCAAAATCATCCCCAAATGGAGTAAAATCACCCATATACAACTCAAGTCCCTCATTGATTAGGTCAGAAAAAATAATCAATATTTCTCTTTGGAATGTCGTGGGAGCATTGCATAGTCAAAAGGTAAAACTATATATGAGAATGTACCCCATGGGCAGGTAAACATAGTTTTATCTTGGTCTTTCAGAGCAATCCGAATCTGATTGTAACCAGTGCAACCATTTAGAAAATAAAAGAATTGGTCTATGAAAGGAGTGGAAATTGGTGTTTTTGGGTAGCCTTATTGAGTTCTCTATAATCTACACAAATCGTCCATTTCCCATTTTTCTTAGGGATGAATACTGATGGGGAAACCCACTGACTATATGAAATTGAGTATATGAAGTTTACATCCAACAATTTCTGAAATTCTTGTTTCACAATGTCTCTGAGGTGTGGATTTAGGCTCCTCTGGTTCTGCTGAATAGGATGGGCATATTTTTCAATATAGATGTGATGGGTGCACAACTGCGGGTCAAAACATTTCATGTCCAAATATTCCCAGGAAAAAGATTTCTTGTATTTATGGGGAACCAAAATTAATTTATGTTTTTGATGTTTTTCCAGAACAATATTAATATTAATGGTTTTTCCTGTTTTTATTTCAATTTGAATATTGTTATGGATAACAATTTTGGGAATATGATTGTCATTTAAATTTTCTAAGGGGTCTCCTTGCGCATCATTATCAAGTAGAGATTTTAGCTTTTGGCATATTGGGTTTCTAATAATAGCTGGTTTATTGATGAAGGTGTTGATTACATCATCCTCTAATTGATTTTTAAGTTCGAGAGCTTCATCTAAGGAAAGGTGAGAATGTAGATTTTCTTCTTGATATCTAGGTGGGTGTAACTGAAAATTTACAACAGGTGGAATGGGTTTAGTCGGAGGGTATAGAATAAGATTCTTAACAGTGTTTCCTCTCACAATCATCATGTTTCCAGTTTGACATCCTATATATGCATCTTTTGTTTCTAACCATGGTCTTCCTAGTATCAGTGGACATCCATCTTGTCTACTTCTCAGGATGATCACTAGGAATTCTACATGATATTTGAAGGAGCCTACAGAGACAATAATGTATTCCAAAGTTCCTTCAAGCTTGACCACTAACCTATAAGCTAATTCTAGCAGGGTTGAGGTTGGTTTTAAATTTGTGATACCCAAGATATTACGAGTCTCATAAGTGAGAAGGTTCATAGTTGCTCCTAAGCCTACCAATGTGTTTGGAAAAGTGTAGCCTTGTATTTGGACGGTCACGACTAGACTTCCTGGATATTCATATTTAACAGGAACTTGTTTTCCTAAAATGAGGTCGGATAATGTTCCTACAATGTGAGCTGTGATTGGATCTTTTGGTTTTCTCCCAATATTTTTCCCGTATAACTCCTTGATCATTTTGGCATAAATCACGGTGTCTTGTATAGCATGCAGGAGGGGAATTTTTATGCACAAGTTTTTAAATTCCCCTATAATATCAAACTTATGTTAGATTTCTGGTTTGGTTGTCGTGAGTCTTTTAGGGAATGGAGGGGAAGTAGCTATGATTTTTTAAAGATTTCGTTGCTTGAATGTGTTTTCTATTGCCTCTGTTTTTGAAGTAACTACATTCGAAGGATTTACCATAGTCTTTTCTTCTTTAATGTTTTCTTGCTGTTGATCATTCTTATTTTCTTCAGGATAAACAATGCATCAAGATCTCAGCCGAAGTTCACTACATCCTAAGGGGTTTACTTCATAGACCAAATTTTCAACGATTTACACATATTGGATTGGTCTATTGTTGGGGTTAGGATTTGGTTGAGCCGACAATTGAGGATGCATCATTGGTTAAGGATTAGAGGTAACTGAAATGGAGGTTGCAGTGTAGGCTAATATTGAGGGATCGTCCCCAGGGGTGGATTTACCAATCCCACAGGATGCTGCCAATTATCAGTGAGGCCTATATTTTCTTCATTTTCTTATTTACCAATCCAAGAAAGAATTTTTATCAGTGAGGCCTATATTTTCTTCATTTTCTTATTTTCCTTCAATTTCCTCCTCACATGCAACTTGTGACCTTTCACCTTCATTTTCTCCAATTTTCCATTATATTCATAAATAGAATGCCAATAATGCCTCTTTTTCTTTCCAAAGGCTTTGAAATTTCCTTTAGCCATAATACACCAAATGAACACCCACTAGGATGTGTTTTTCCATCATTAAACTTGTAATACATTTACCATGACATTGGCCTTCATTTTTTTACATGGATTTTTAACCAGGGTTGTTACATAACCCTCCCCCTTGCGGGAGCACCTTCGTTGATGTTCAATGAGACCTACAACTAGCAAGACCGCTGAAAAAAAAAACATATTGCCTATGGAGCTTTATAACACATCTCATTGCAGTATTTACAATGACCACTGCTGAAAACATGCCAATCATGCTGCTTACTTGAGCTTTATAACATAGCTAATTATGTTATTTACAATAACCACATATACTTATGCATATTTTCTTCAACCAAAAAATAAACATACTATCTACGTAGCTTTATAAATACATCTAGATAAAATATTTACAATAATATATACATATATACATATGCACATTAGATCAACTGGAAAATAAAGGATATGTTGCTTGCATCAGCAATAAGGGAATCCACACGCTCACACCTCCACCCTCAATGTAGTACTATGATTCACCTCCTTTTAGGGAAGTCCAAAATCCACTGCCAAAGTCAAATTTGCATCCAATTTCAAGTGCTACAATCTTTCACCACTTTTCCTTTCAAAGAAAAGTTACCGACTCATTATTTCAGGGCACACTCCCAATCTGCACCTGATTTTATCTAGCAATGCTAATTACCAAAAAAAATCCATCCCTAGCCTTCACTTCTCTTCTACATAGTCCCTCATGCAATCCGGTCACCACCTTTCGTTTAGTTACACACATTCCAAGTTCTGTGGGCATCCCCTTCTCAAATATGTAGTCCCTTGAGTGACCCCTCCCTTGGAAAGGTTTCCTCACATTGGAAGGTCCAACAACCAAGGAATATCACTACCTCAAAACCATCATACCGGTCATAAAATGCTCATGGAAATCAATGGAAACTATTGGGTACTAGCGTCCCATAATGGCCCTGCTCCTAAATGCTTTACCAACATAAAATTTCATGTTCCAATTCCTTTCACTAACATTGCAAATTCTTGCAATTGGCTTCAACCATCCAAAACAACACATTGCATTCTTTCCTATACCAATTATGTAATTTATGTTCTATTAAAAATAAATTGAAATAAATTCACATCATAATTCATTGGTAGCTTGTCAATAAGGTACACGTGCGATTTTTTTACTTCCTGTCACAACATGGAAAACTAGTTGTTTGATCAAATCATCATGTACAAACATATCACATGTGGTTAGATCAAAATGTAACCATCATGAATTAAAATCATGAATTGCATGAAATAATCATAAAACATAATCATAAATCACATGTAACCCTCATAAGTCATAATCATAGATCACATGCATAATAAAAGACAATTAAAGTACTAATATTTATCCTTTAATCATTCCTTTCTTTATGCACACTGGATTGGTTGCCATACCTGACAAACTCCCAATTCCTTATCTTCAAACACGTACACATACACATAGTATACATCACAACACATGCAACCACAAATGGCATACACCACCATAGAATACATGCACCTACACCTGACGTACAACACATACATGTCCACCCAATGTACAACAAAACACAATACATACACCTACACATGATGTACAACACAAAAAAATACATACACCTACATGAGGGATACAACACAACACACAAATGTCACGATACCATGACTTCATAATTCCTATGCACAATTACACATGCTTGCAACATAGCATTTACCAGATGCACACAATAACACGTACATCAATACCATATGTACAACATGTAAACAGTACCACCTGTACATAGCACCACCTGCATAACATGTGCATAACATCACACATACACGACACCAACTACACAACGTGTACACAGTGCCACATGTACACTGCACCACACGTACAAGGTGTACACAATACCACGTACAAAGTACCACATGCATGACCCCACATGTACATAATGCCACATGCATTACATGCACAAAACACCACTTGCACAAAACACAACATGTACAACATGTAGACAACACCACATGTACAATCATGCACACAATGCCATATGTACATAACACCACAAGTATAACATGCACATAACATCATATGTACATATCACTACATATACAATATGTACATAGCACCATATGTACACAACACCGCATATCCAACATACGCACAACACCATATACACACAACACCACATATCCAACATGTGTACAGTATGATATGTATACAGCACCACATATCCAACATGTGTACAATATGATATGTATACAACACCACATATCCAACATGTACATAACACCATCTATACCTAGAAATGCATATGAAATGTACACACAACACCATATATATAATAGGCACAATATGCACAATTACTGAATGCACAATATGCACAACATATACACAACAATATCACTTCATATCCAAAACATTGTTTGTACCAAGAAACCTTGCTTCTAGTGTCTCTCTACCATCCATGATTATCCTAGCATGTCATAGATCACATTGTTTTAATTTTTTCGATGTATCTCTCAGCATTACCTGTCCAAAACATAGGCATCATATAAACACATAATATAAAATCATATCCACATGATACTAACCTCATAAATTTCTTAGGGCTACTCTTCCCACTTGATTCATCATAAGGCCAATAACCTCTTCATGTCATTCACCTTCATAAGAAATCATTCCTACACAACAATAATCCCTAAAAACCCTCTCACACAGTGGCATGGCCATGCACCAGTCATACAAAAAACTACAAATCAAGTACAAACAAATCAAAAAATAACGAAAGAATAAAACTATAAAAAAACACCATGACTCAATCCTCATTGGTTCCCAATTCTTCCAAGGGAAAGCTCAACTTGAGCCTTCTTCAAGATTTCATAGCAGTTTGTTTTTCCATACAATTCCTTGCATCATACTATCTTAAACACATAATTGTCAGGATATGAATAAATATAACAATATATTGGTTACCTTACCTTGATGTGCCAAGCACGTTGTCTTCTAACTGAACAGAACCATGACATATTTCAAGGGACTTCGATTCCATTGACGAATCCAGCCATAACTGGAAACTACTTGTTATACATGTCAAATATATGTTCAAGAATATAACACATATCCACATAATGTCAAACAAAATCAAGTTTAAGAAGAATTCTTATATGAAAAGAACTCATTCGTTTGGAATTGTGGTTTCCAAACATAGCCAAAGGAATTTTGACCCAATTCCTTTCTTTTACCTTTTCCTTGCTGCAATTTATTATTACTATGCACTTTCAAATCACCCAACTATTAGTTATATAAACAAATTAACTATTACCTTGTCACACTAATGCCAAGTATGTTGCCTTGCAACTTGTCCAACATGTTCCAAAGATAAAGAAATCATATATATTAATTGAAATTAACCTTTACCAAGACTATCAACCATGTCATAACCAACAATCAAATCATAGTAAAAAATCATAACTATAGAACTAGAACTCACTTGCACTCAAGTACATCTTAGTTGTCTTAGCATATAATGTGTTAGTACAACCATCTTTTAAAAAAATCATTCCTTCATGATATCTTATAGACACACACTAATATCATGCAATTAATCAAACATTAAATCAATTTGTAAACACACCATGCTATAAAAACCAAATTGTAGACATAATCAAACTCATACCCCAATGTACCTTAGGGGAGGATATCACATCTACACAAGTCAGACCATATTAATACGACACAACATCACAAGTATATCATCTCATAATTGAATGTCAAAACCATAACCATATAAATAGTCCAATCCAAATTAGCATGATACATATAACATCAATATATTATTTGACATTACCATAATCATCATGCATATGACTGCAATGCATATAACAACAAGTTACTATCCTTCATGACTATATGATACATGTGCATATGAATACACTGATAAACTAGAATTTATCATACATGTAATCACAATAAAAATAGAATTACAAGCATATAAGTAACCCTATTTCTTCTAAAATCCATTAATCGCATACATGCATGCCAAACATACAAACCTATATGAGGATTCGCTCTCATCCTGAAGACTAGTGTCACAACTTCACTTTGATGATATGCATATCCTACTCTATCTCAACCAACACATCATCAAATTCTACATGATAAAATAACTCTAACAATTACCATCACCATGCATACACATCAAGCAGATATACAACCTGTATGCATGCACGACAACCACATTCCACCCATCTAGTCCAAGTGTTGAACCATGCTCTGATACCACTCTGTAACACCCTGCTCCCACATCTACCCAAGTAACCAACCAACCGAGGTAAATATGTGACAAAGAGTTACTATGATATTATTCAACAACATATGTATTAGTTAAGGAAGTCTAACCAAAGCAAAACAACTAGCCTAAACTTCTACATGTGCAACAGAACCCCAGGAGTCATTCAACCGTTCTTGGTGACCATCCCCTCAGACAACTTGAAATTTTACTACATTAAATCCTTAGTCGCTCTCGTGACATGGGAATGCATGAGACAAGGACCCTTTAGTTGCTCCCACAACAAGGGAATACCTAAGACTGGGGAATTTTTCAAGTAGTTATGTGCCAACGACTCTACATTCTGTCCCACTTTTTGAGGGATAGGACCCAAGCCACTGCCCAGAACTCCATGAAATTTCCAGGAATGATAAATAACATGGAACAAATATGCTAATGCAAAAAATCTACTAATGTCTTGATTGGACCCCTACTATCCATGACATGCATTTTATCAAACATATCACACATATGCAATCTACAGTTCATAACAACATATCTAAATAGAGGGGTATCACACTTATCTGAGAATCGATAAGAAGCATTGATGCCTCATGATAATAACTTCATTACCATATATTAATCCATTTATTCATTTTACATTCATTTATTAATCAAAATATGATGAGATCCATACATCATCATTGTCATAAAACTGATTCATAACCAACATGTAACCAACAAAAATATCAAGAACATAATAACCATATAAACAACATATAAAAAGGCATATTTACTTATAAAATACCAAGGATAAAGAGCTCTTATTGATGATTTCATTGGCTGACAAAGTATGGGACTTCCACGAATCACATGACCATGAATTTCGCTAAACCAAATGTATCTTTCAGCTAATCACCCTTTTTCCATATTCCAAGCATGGATGTGGTATCTCATAAAACAAATCAATTAAAACCAAAACAAGGATTCCAGTTGTCAAACTACCTCAACCCTCAACATGTGATTCGACCTCATGGTCATACATCACTAAAAATAAATAGTTTGGTCTCTACCCAAGCTTTCCAGGGCTCCAATGTGTTTGTTCCAACGAGGAATTCCAGTACTAGTAACTCAACCCAAATTTGATGTCGGTATTCCAAAGAGTTTGTCCATTGAGGCCTTCTAATACTAGTAACTCAACCCACCAAGGGCTTCCAGAGAATTTGCAAAACCAAGGCTTCTAGGACTAGTAATTCAACCCAAGTTTTTATAGGGATTCTAGAGCGTTTTTCCAACCAAGGTTTCCATGAACTAATAACTCAACCCATAGTCAAAGGCACATGAAAAAAAACCAGAAGAGAAATGTAAAACCCACAACACCATGGCTATCCAAGAAATGGAAAGAGTTACAACACCATGTATATATAGGAAATGGTAAGGCTAGGAAAACACTCTTTCAATCAAGGCAATCCTCCATGCCCATGACAGTAGATAACCATGAAACCACATGCATGTGCCATGCATGCAAAAAATATCAATGAAACAATATATACAACTCGCTACGTGTGAAGCAATCTAGATGTAGTTATTGATCCCATTGTCCCCTTGTGCTTTCCTTCTTTCCTTTTCCTTCTTTCTCCAAATCCAGTGTATGCCACAGTCCCCCAAGAATTCTCCAAGAAAACTCAAGTGTCCAAGAGTATTAGAGAGAGAATAGAATGAGAGCCATAAGTGAACTAACAAAAGAATATGAATTGATCCCGATAATAATTTTTATAAATGAGGCCTCTATTTTCTTCATTTTCCACTATTTTCCTTCAATTTCCTCCTCACATGCAACCTATGACCTTTCTCCTTCCTTTTCTTCTATTTTCCATTATGTTTATAAATAAAATTCCAATAATTCCTCTTTTCCTTTCTAAAGCCTTTTTCATTGCTTTTTCCAATTTCCTTTAGCCATAATAAATCAAATGAACACCCACTAGGATGTTTTTTCCCACCCTTCAACTTGAAATATCTATCCTATGACCTTGGTATTGTATTTTTTACATGGGTTTTTAACAAGGGTTGTTATAATTTGACAGCTCAGGAATTGCTTGGTAGACCAATCTAAGGTCCAATGGGACAAATATTGTCCTAGGTATACTAACAAGGAAGACACAGACACCTTATGCCAAAACTATCCCATCGTATTTTGATTTTTGAAGCACTTTATTTTAAATATAATTACTTTATTTAGCCAAATACATAAGATTATCATTTTGAGCTTATCTATAACCATGAAGAGTTACATGTGAGAATGTTATATCAAATTATTATGTTTTTCCATTTATGCTTAATTAAATATGTTTACGTTGTTGGTACATGGATACCCATGTGAATTATGTTATGAATGTAATTTATGTTATGTGAATTATGAATGAATGTAATGAATGTAATCATGTTTTACTTATTAGCATGTGTGATTTTGTTAAATACCACATATTTATTATTATCGATGAGATGGATATAATATAGTGACCAAACTTGACTACTTAATGTGAAATATAACTATAATTATATTGGCTAGACATGGCCAAATATGTTATATGAACTCAAAGGTCAATATCAAAGATGCAACAAATATGTATGATGGAAACTGTTATTTGAATATATTTTGGTTTTGAAATATTGATGCATATGTTATAATGTGTAGACACATGTTTATATTTCAGATGATATCATTATCTAAATGGACCATTTGATGACAAGACCCCAAGAGAAATTGAGGCTCAATGAGATTCAATGAAATGGCTTTGACCCTGGTCCTACTAGGAGAGGTGGAGGTGCTTCCCACCATTTATCTTCTAGAGCCTGGAGTCATAGGAGGACTGTGAAAGTCAATCTCCCCTAGACGTGTGATGATGACTACTAGATGCCTATTAGGGAAGTTAGATCGACGTGGTAAACACTCCCACCCTTGGGGTTTTATGGATGGTTAGATAAATATAGTTTATGCCATGGAGCATTCGAATAGAGGATGAATAGGATGGGGATAAAATAGATCAAGAAGGATATGATGATTCTATAATAGTTCTAGAACTCTATTGGGGTAGGGCATGACTATTAATATGTAACCAATTAATGTTCAAAAATACAATTTTTAAGAATCCTCATATTTTAAATGAGAATTCAATTAAGGAAGACAATCAATACATGATCAAATTAACCACTAAGTTACTAATATACTATATAAACCCTAACTTTGGGACAAAGCTTTATGAAGGGGTGTACGTAATGACTCATCTCGAATTTTGAATAGAATACGATTATTAGCATACATACGAGGCATGCATATGATAGCTACGTATGCATGCATCACATGCACACACTAGTATACATACTAATTGAGAAAAAATAATGTCTAAATATAGATAAATGAATTAATACTAAATTAAATACCAAACTATCAACATACAATAGCTACATATGCATGTATCACATACCTGCACTAGTATACATACTAATTGATTATGAAGAATGCCTAAATATAGATAAATGAATTAATACTAAATTAAAAACCAAACTATCAAGATTTAAATGAATGTATTAAAGTCTAGAATTATATAATAAAATTTAATAAATATACTAAACTAATAATACAATTAGTGAACACATTAGTTAAAAAACCTATTTAATAATCCATTAATTAATAAAAAAAATTGAAATGAAACTTGGGTTAATTAAACACATTTAAAAGCATTAGTTAATAAAATAATTTCAAATGAAACATCGGTTAATTAATCCCATTTAAAATAACTAATTAATAAAATAATTTCAAATAAAGCTTGGGTTAATTAAACCCATTTAAAAAAACTAGTTAATTAAATTAGTTCAAAGAAATTTGGGGATTGAATAAAATCAAACAAATCTGATTATGGTTGTAATCATTTTGTTTTTAATATATGCCACACTCCCCCAAGAGTGCTCCAAGAAAAATCTAAGTGTCCAAGAGTATTAGAGAGATAATATAATGAGAGCCATAAGTTAACTCACAAAAGTATATGAACTAATCCTTAGAATCTTATTTATCAATAAGGCCTCTATTTTCGCTTCATTTTCCATTATTTCCTCCTCACATGCAACCTATCACCTTTAACCTTCATTTTATCTTATTTTCATTTTTTTTTTTATAAATAAAATTCCAATAATGCCTCTTTTCCTTTCCAAAGCCTTTGTCATTTCCTTTGCCAATTTTCTTTAGCCATAATAAACCAAATGAACACCCACTAGGATTTTTTTTCCCACCATTCAACTTGAAATACGTGTCACATGACCTTGGTATTATATTTTTTTACATGAATTTTTATCCAGGGTTGTTGCAATTTGATAGCTCACGAACCGCTTGGTGGGCCAATTTAACGTCCAATGGGGCAAGTATAGTGCTAGGTCTACTACCTAAGAAGACACAAACACCTTATGCCGGAATTGTCCCATTGTATTTTGATTTTTGAAGCGCTTAATTTTATATATCCTTTATTTAGCAAGATTCATAAGACTATCATTTTGAACTTATTTATAACTATGAAAAGTTATATGTGAGAATGTTATATCAAATTATTATGGTTTTCCATTTATGATTAATTAAGTATGTATACATTGTTGGTACATGGATACCAATGTGAATTTAGTTATGAATGAAATGTCTACCTATTATGTTTTAATTATTAGCATGTGTGATTATGTTAAATACCACATATTTCTTATTATTGATGAGATAGATATAATATAGTGACCAATCTTGACTAATTAATGTGAAATCTAATGACAAGTATATTGGCTAGACATAGCAAAATATGATATATGAACTCAAAGATCAATATCAAAAATGTTAACAAATAGGTATAATGGAAACTTATATTTGAATATATTTTAGTTTTGAAATATTGATGCATATGTTATAATGTGTAGACATTTGTTTATATTTCAGATGATATCATTATCCAAACAAACCACTTGATGACAAGACTCCAAGAACAATTGAGGCTCAATAAGATTCCATGACAGGGTGTTGACCCTGGTTCTACTAGGAGGAGTGGAGGTGTTGCCCACTATTTATCCTCTAGAACTTGGATTGATAGGAGGATTGTATGATTCGTGCTCCCGTAGACGTGTGATGATGACTATCAGATGCCTACTAGGGGTGTTAGGTCAACATGGTCGACACTCCCACCCTTGGGCTTTTATGGATGGTTAGGTCAATATAGTTGATTCCATGGCACATTCAAATAGAGGATGAATAAGATGGGGATAAAAGAGATTAGGAAGGATATGGTGGTTATATATTAGTTCTAGAACTTTATTGAGGTAGGGTATGACTACTAATATGTAACTAATTAATGTTCAAAAATATAAATTTTAAGAATCCTCACATTATAAATGAGAATTCAGTTAAGGAACACAATCATTACATTATCAAATTAATCACTAAGGTAATTACTAATATATTTTATAAACCCTAACTTTGGGACAATTTTTTATGAATAAGGAGTGTATGTAATGACCCATTTCGAATTTCGAGCACAATACGATTATTAGCATACATACGAGGCATGCATATGATAGCTACATATGCATGCATCACATGCACACACTAGTATACATACTAATTGATTACGAAGAATGTATAAATATAGGTAAATGAATTAATATTAAATTAAATACCAAACTCTCAACATATGATAGCTAGATATGCACGCATCACATGCACGCACTAGTATACATACTAATTGATTATGAAGAATGTATAAATTTAGATAAATGAGTTTAATACTAAATTAAATACCAAACTATCAAGAATGAAATGAATGTATTAATGTCTAGAATTATATAAAAAATTTAAGAAATATACTAAGCTAATAATACAATTAGTAAACACATTAATAATAAACCTATTTAATAATCAATTAATTAATAAAATAATTTGAAATGAAACTTGGGTTAATTAAACCCATTTAAAAGCATTAATTAATAAAATTAGTTCAAAGAAATTTGGGGATAGAATAAAATCAAACAAATCTGATTATGGTTGTAATCATTTTGTTAATATATATATATATATATATATATATATAGTAGTTGGTAACCCCACCTTAAAACCTATAAAATATCATTTAATTATATTTCTAACCACCAAAGGACAACATAATTGAGGATTATAAACCATTCATGAGTGATATAATTTTAATAAGAAACATATATATATATATATATATATATATATATATATATATATATATATATATATATATATATATATATATATATATATATATATATATATATATATATATATATATATATATATATATATATATATTCCATTGATTATGAGTGGGAGAAGACTGACGACCAACAAGAAATATAAAGAAATAATTTATGCAGAGGTGGTGGGGGGTTTTGGATATAAGGAGGATGAATAGGGTGAAGTCGAGGGGGGTTCCCATGGGAGATCGAGCATAGAAGAGAAAAACAGAGAGATTCATGGTGAAATGCCCGTAATTGCTAGAGAAAATCCGAGGGACGAGCGTAGGGATCACGATTCAACAGAAAACTTGGAAACTTGAGCATTGTTCTTGGAGTTTTGGACATGAGGGCTAGAATAATTTGATCTCAGAGTCTTATAGGTTTGTGAAGTGGAGAGGTTGATCCCATGTAGGAAAGGAGTAATTGGGTAGTTTGATAACGATTGCAGAGGACTTATATTTTCCACAGAGAAATGTGACCCAAGGATCGACATCAGAAGAGAACACCAGGTATGTACATGTATTTATTTTGATAGATTTTACATAAATATTTCTTCTTTGATAGAAATTATAATTTTAGACCCTACATACATAAATAAATTGCAAAATATGATTTTAGACATATGGAAATGGTTTGCAATATGAAAAGGAGTGTAGGTGAGTTGATAAGGGATTGTGAGGTGGATTTTAGAGTATGTAAAACCAAGGTATCCCTATATTCTAAAATCCTAGGATGCTATGATGAAGTCAAAGGAATGGATAGGTTGGAACATCATGAGATAGTTCTATACTACAAGGATAAGATACTAAATTTCACATATGATGAATGTCATAGAAAATCCAAAATGATAAATAACCAAGGGGTGTCCCTAAGCTTCATATCATCCATGCTATTGATGAAATGTAGATATAGGATATGTTAATTGTTCATAGTTGAAACAAAAAATAATAAGGGTGACTCAAAAAATCTAGGTAAGGGTCCAATTCTTGCTAAATTTGGGGATGTATTTCCCAAATAATTGTCTGGGATACCCCAAAAAATGGAAATAAATTTCACCATTGAAATTAAACCAAGCATAATTCTTATTTAAAAGGCACCATATTGTATGCGAAATCCACATTTAAAAGAGTGGTAAATATAGTTAAAATAATTATTAGACTTGCAGTTCATATGACGTAGCATACTGTCATGGTGAGCCCCTTTCCTTATCTCTTTCTAGCTTCCCCGTCTTCCTATCCTTCATTTGATCTATTTATCCCTTTCCATGATTCGCCAAATCTATCTTTTCTTTTCCCCATTGCTTTCTCTTTACCCCCTATGTCTCCATCTATTTCTCTCTTCCCCTCCATCCTGCTCTCTCTTTCCACCTTGGGCCTATCTCATTCTCTCTCCCTCTCCCTATGTTTCATTATTTTTGTCTCTCTCTTCCTTTAACTATTCCCTTGTCTCTCTCTATCTTCAGTGCCTCATCTCCTTCTCCCCCTTTCATTATTCCTCATATTTGTCCCAACAACGCTCTATATATGTGTGTGTGTGTGTGTGTGTGTGTCCCTCCTCTCTCTCTCTCTCTCCCTAAACTTCTGTATCTCTCTACCCATTTCTCTATCCCTTTTTATATACCCCCCTATCCATATCTCTTTTTATATCTCTCTCTCCCTTTTCCTATTCCCCTTGTCTTCATTTCCACATCACTCTCTCTCCCCCCCTTTCCCTAATCTGCCCGCCTCTATATCTCTCTCTTGAAACCCCTCACTCTCTCTATCCCCCTCTTTCCCTATCCATTTATGTCTCTCCCTCTCCCTCCCTGTCTCTCTCTCCATTCCTCCCTCTCTCTCTTTCCCTATCCATTTCTCTCCTCCTCTTCCTATCTCTCTCTTCCTCTTCTGATTCCCTTTTCTTTATGAACTAAGGAACAAATAACAATTATTTTTTAAATGTTGCATGCATATTTTTTTTTTTAATAACATGTGAACATTACTAGGCCATGTGAGAAACTCCATGTGGTGGTTTGACAAAGGCTAAAGCTAGAAAAAAAGGAATGTGCTTACAGCTATGAGAACCCACATGCATTCTCAAAATTTGTATGCTTGCACACTTTTGTTGCATTTAAATTGGGTAGCATGTCCATGCAAGAACCCAACCATCACACCAATATATTGGATATAAGCAAGGAAAATTTTAAGGAAGGAATTTTTTTTTGAATTTTAAAAAATGGGCGAATCTCGGTAGTCCCTAATATGCAAACTATAAAATGTTTATTGATATATTTGTAAAATAATTCAATTTTATAATGGTTTTTTATAGAGCCTCTATATACTGTTGGTGATTTTTAAGGTAAAATAATTTTATATTGTAAAATTTTGGCGAATCATTTTTATTAAAAATGGAAATTGGCGAATCGTTTTTTTGGAAAAAACATGGAAAATTAGCCCACCTACGAATATTAGCCCCTAAAATTTTCCATGGATATAAGATTAGAAGTGAATGTGGGTGGGGAGGATCGTTCATGTTGTTAAAATATTTATTTTAGATATAATTTTATCTTCTTGTTTTTTGTAAAAAAAATATTAATTTATAAATAAAGATGGTTTAGACAATCAGTTATTGATATCCTTAAATTCCATACATGAGAGTTCCTTTCAAAGAGATAGTTATAAATTTTCTCAATCTTATTATGCTAATAGGTGTGTCTATTTTTTAAAAGGGCTTTCAGAACTTTAATTTAATTATTAATAATTAATAGGTGGATGGTAGAGATTAAATCTCTATGGAATATGCACAAAATATATGTATACTCAAGATAGAGGGTTGAGATTTATCTTAGAGGTATTTATGCCATTTTTTTTCTTTTTGATTTAATTAAAAACGTGTTCTAACATTAATTTAAAATAAAATACATATAAAATGTTTTGGTTGTAAAAAGTTATGATTTTTTAGGCTAGTGGTATTGATAAATAATGGTATTGGCACATGATAATGTAACAAATAATATTTACATGTTAAGAATCTTTATGGTAAAATGGGGGTGAATCTCCATGGTTAAGAATCTTATTACATGTTTTTTTAAATATATACATGTTTTCCCCATATATTATTTTTTTTATAATTTAATAATAACCAACCTAGATCTTTCTTAACTCCGGATCTACCAAGCATCGAGAGAGATCAAATATTTTTGAATATTAATATATTTGCATCTCAAGAGATTAGATCCCTCTCGCTGCTTGATAGATCCGAAGTTAAGATGGATCTAGGCTCATTTCATTTACCCTTTAACTAGGTTATATTCTACACGAATACCATGGGAAATACTATGATTTTTCATAAACCTAAAGCTCAAAAACCATCGTTAACTTGACCAAGTCAACTTTACCTTAACTACCCAACAAAAATTAATAATAAAAAAAGTAATAACCTAAGATTTATATTCTAATATAGGGTTATTTTTATTTTTATTTCAAATTTGACTTTTTTTTGTAATCCTTCTGGGACTATATCTTCATCATGTCCAATATATCACTTCGATCGAGCACGAGGTGAAGTCACCGGTAATTGAACTGGTGACTTCACATGAAGGAGTGCCTTAACAGAGCACATGTTCACCATCTACCCAAGACCCCATGTGTAGGAATTTATAGGGTAAGTTCCTTAGATCAAACATCAAAGGTCACCTCTCACAAAGATCATATAGATCAGTACACCAGTATTTGACATGGTTAAAAACCTTGAAGAGGGAAACAATCCACGACTTAAGCCAACACGACTACTTCAGGAAATTTATTAATATAAGGAACATAAATTTACATAATCTTCTCTCATGAACGGTCACCAGAAAAATGACCCTCCATGCTCTTTAAATAGAGATCATGGACCAATCAGGTGTTAAGCCACAGATCAAGTGTCAGTAATACCAAGGAGAGAATGAACCATCAGATCACTACATATCGTGACCGTCAAATTATAAGTTACAAAAGTACATACTAAAGAAACACACTTTACCTAACTCTACGCTAGACCAATTTATAATTAACTATTTCCTATGTGTAGGAATATCCTGAAATCCCCCCTTCAGAACAACTTGGGATAGGATTGAAGGATTTACAAAGGTGACACTATAATATTCCTAAATTAGCATGCAGCTAATTTGAATATTAATTTTTAATTTTTTCATTTAGATAGATGAATAAGTGGGTAGGGAGACCCATAAATCTCTTTAGTAGGAATAAAATCCCTCTTAATGTGAAAAGGGATAATCTTGATAGCTTGATAAAGCACCTCCATGTATGAAAAGGGGCTAAAGCATGTGGACAAGGTCAATGTTGACCAAATCAGCGTTGGTATGGAGAGAGTGGATCATTAATGGGAGACAATGCAGTGTTAATGGGAGATAGTCTCCATGAGAGTAGTGGCTTTAATGAGTGGGACCCAAGGTGAGAAGGCTCACAATGCATATAAGGAAGGGAAAGTCAGCTTTAAAAGGCATGTTAGATGATTATTGATTTTTATCTTTTTAGATCTGGATTTGTCAGGTGACATTTCTATGCATGCTTTTTCTATTTAGTAGGGTCTGCTGTAATGCTTAGTACAAGGGTGTTCCCGAGCGGGAATCCCACACTCATCCTCAGGGGACTTCGAGTGCCTACTCAAGAGAGATATTACTGAGTTGCATAGTCCACATCCAGCCATCAGTCTAAGCTTCAGTCTTCAACTACAATGAAGTATCTGTTCATAGTTGTGTTGTGTTGCAGTAGAGGATTGATAAGGCCAATTTCTGAGCTAGTTTTCGGTGGAGGAAGAATTCCTTCCATTGGGAGGCTAGCAAGGAAGGTCCAAGAGCTGTATTTAATATTTTGGCACCAAGCCAACCTATTCCCACCTCCTATAGTGCAGTTTCCCTCAAGGACTGTGTTATTTTCCTGATTACTTGCAGTGGAGGTTTCAGTGCCTCATTTGGGGTGTTTTCTTTTCAGTGAAGGGATCAACCTTTCATTGAAAGGATCTATTGGAGGAGATATATTCATTTAGATATAAATTTCAGCCACCTCCATGCAGTTATTCAGTTGCAGCTACAATTCATCCCTAGGGCTAAATTCCGAATTTTTGTGTTTTGGGTGCCGAAAACTCTTTCTCGGTTGTCTTGGAAATGTGTTTGAGAGCATAGATCTCTACTCCTGGAATTATTTGAGCCATATATCTAGAGATATACATTATTAAATTTTCCAGTAGCAATTCCCCTCATTAAAATTGCGCTGTATATGTTCTCCTGCATTTTTATAGAAGTTATTCTTCATGTTATGGCATATGTATTCATGGGAGGCTTGTTTTCCTTGATTATTTGAGTTGTGCCTATATTTCTTGTACTTATCTGCTGCTGATTTACATAATAAAATGGCTCCATGTTTGTCACACATGTTGTTCTAATGTTATTCACTACTATTTCTAGTATTTTGTTCAATATTCTTGTCTTTTCCAATTTGGAATATTATAGTGGTATCAGAGCATAATCTTGGCTCAGCCTGTGAGTTTCAGCCAATATGCAATAAGAAGAAGAAGCATAAAATAAAAATATATCTACAATGATGGAAGGAATGAGCTTTCCCTCATATCTTTTTAGATCTATGAAGAACCTGTTCAAGGAGGTCAAGAAAATGAGAGAGGGGAGATGCAATGATACCTCAAGAGGGTTTCAAGATGAGTAAGGTCCATGCACTTCCTATCAGCAAAAAAAGAAACTGGTATTTCATAGAGATCCAAAGAGATCTACTATGTCTACTTTCTTTGAAGAGGAAGGTAAAAGACATGGATATGGAGGAAACTTAGATCATGAGATTCTAAGTGATTATCTTGCAGAGTACAACTCTCAATACAGGTCTTTCAAGGAGAATATAACTCTCCAACAGTTCATTCACCTCAAAGAAGAGATGAGACCTTGAAGAAATAGAAAGAAAAGACACAATAGATTTCTATTTTCTACATTTGATGGTGTTGGAAATACTGAAAGGGGGGTGAATCAGTATTTATTTTCAATTGTTAATTATTGCCAGTTAGATTCTACACAATTATAGACAGAGAGGTGTATAATGATAATATTAAGGATTAATAAGAATTTCAATCATATTTCTAATAATAGTATACAATAGATGAGTGAGGGCACCACTCCTTTTAATGAAACAGGCACCAACCTGTTTCCAAGCACCAACTTGGACTTTGATGAGGCTCCGACCTCTAGGGCTTTGACCCTATCTTCTCAAGGCACAAACCTTGTGTTTAGGAGCTCCTACTCCAAGGACACCAATCCTTGTTTTCTTGGTTTAATAGAGAATGTGAATAGTACTTACTTGAATGTTCTTGAAATATTCATCACTGTATTATTTCTTCGAAAATTCTTCACTCACTTCACTATCTAGTCAACTTCAAAGATGCTCCACTGCCCAATCACCTTGCTGTGTGTTGACTTCAATTTCAGAATTAACTTGCTTCACTATTCAGGTGTAAGCATATTCACTGTAATTCCTTCACTATTCAAGGAGTTCACTGTACTTGGTCTGAATTCTGCACCATCAATTCTGCACCATTCTGCACCATACTGCACCATCAATTTTGCACCACAGTTTGCACCAAGAGTTCACCACACAGCACTAATACTTCTGTGCTATTCAATGCTTTTCTAAAAGATTTTCTTACTTCAAAATGGGCTGAGCTTTGTCACCCAAAAAAAAATTGTAGTGTCTGAGCTCTGTTGCTAAGAGTAGTTGCATGTTATGTCTGAGTTTAGTCCTCCAAACTATTTGTGATATCTGAGCTCTGTGGTGGAGACAATCCTTCTTATACCCGAGCCTCCAAATTGTATATTACAGTGGGTTTGAATTTCCTGAGGCACAGTGATTTAGGAGTGTATTACAGTGAGCAAGGTCCAAAGATAATGTAGGTTACACGAAGATAGCACAAGCACAAAGGTTTTACAATAAGACTGCACCACTGTTTCGAGTCATGGCAGGTCTGAAGGTAAGATAGCATGGGTTTGTGGAGTGATCTGAGCTACAACAAGGGATTCCAAGTTGCTATGTATGTGCACCAAGCCACAAAAACAAATCCAAGTAGAAACAGGTCTGAAATATGAAGTGGTCTAAAAATATTACAGTGGATAAGCTGCGTAGAGGTGTTAAATATCTGATTTAAAACTCAGAAAAATTCATCCATAGACCCTTTCTCCTTAATTTATGCTTCCTTTATTTTAAGTTCATGAGTTGTGAACTATAATACTCTTCTCTGTGTATAATCACCGAATTGAGTGTTCAAAAAAGAAGATTGAAAAACTTGTATATATAGTCTTATTTCAATGCTAAATGAAAAGACATGTCTCCACATGCAGGCCGACAAGGGATGGCTAGGACAGGTCGGCTCCAAGACCAGAATAATTTCCTTAAATTGAAAAATTCATATCTCCCAAACCGCTTAGAGTTTGGGGCATGTAAGGGCTCATTAGAAACGAAAAATTATGCTCTAAAGGATGGTGAAGGTCTCACAAATAAATTATGCTTCTAATATTGTGAAACATATTTTTCTTTGTGACTGTAAAATGGGGTGCCCAAGTACTCCCCCTATTAAGCTTCTCCCCCTAACATACTTTACTCCTAACATGCTGCGTGATTTAATGTGATGCAAGAGCAACGACTCCCATCTTTTGGCGAAGATACTCAAATGCTTCTCGCGAAAGGGGTTTTGTAAAGATATAAGCAATTTTCTCTTTTTTATTGACGTATTCCAGCCTGATATTGTGTTCAACAACTTGTTCATGGAGAAAGTGTTATTTGATTGGAATATGTTTGGTCCTTGAGTGCATCACTGGATTCTTTGAAAGACTGATGGCACTAGTATTGTCACAAAAAATAGTAACTGGTTTCTTAGTTTCTATGTTGACATCCTTCAAGGCTTCCTTCATCCATAGAATTTGTGTACAATAATCAGCAACAGCTATATATTCGGCTTCAACTATAGAAAGGGATATAGATGATTGTTTTTTGTTGAGCCAAGATACAAGACAATATCCCATAAAGAATGCATTTCCACTGGTACTTTTTCGAACATCCACGCTTCTGGCCCAATCAGCATCAGCGTAAGCTGTCACAATAAGAGTTTAACTCTTAGGATACTAAAGACCGAAATCATTCGTTCCTTTCAAATATCTGAGAATTCTCTTCACAACTGCTAGATGTGATTGTTTAGGACTTGACTGAAATCTTGCTACCATTCCTACTGCTTGCATAATATCTGGTCTTGTAGCATTTAAGTATAGGAGAGCTCCAATTATTGATCTATAAAGAGTTGCATGTATGAGAGGGGTATCATCATCTTTGCTTAATTTATAATCTGTGGTCATCGGTGTGCTCATAGGTGCACAATCTTCCATCCCATATCTTTTGAGTATGTCTTTAAGATATTTTTCTTGAGATATAAACATGCCTACAAAGGTTTGAGATATTTGTAGCCCAAGAAAGTAAGACAACTCACCAATCATTGACATCTCGAATTTTTTGGACATATTTAGAGCAAATTCATGGCTCATTTCTTCATTATTGCTAGCAAAGATTAGATCATCAACGTAAAAAAGAGTGATCAGAAGTTTTTCCTTTTCCATCTTCATGTAGAAATTGCTACCTGCCACTCCCTTTTTGAAACCCTCTTGTTACAAATAGTGATCCAACTTTGCATAACATGCTCTAGGGGCTTGTTTCAATCCATACAAGGCCTCTTTTAGTTTTCATACAAAGTATTTTCCTTCAGCAAGATCAAATCCTTCTGGTTGCTCCATGTAAAGTTCTTCCTTAAAATCTCCATTCAGGAATGCTGATTTTACATCCATTTGATAAACCTTGAATCCTTTTGAGCAAGTAAATGCTAGAAACATTCTTATGGCTTCCATTCGAGCTATTGGTGCAAAGTTTTCTTCAAAGTCAATTCCTTCGATTTGCGAGTATCCTTTGCAGACAAGTCTAGCTTTATTTCTGATGATTTGTCCATCTTCATTCATCTTGTTTTTGAATACCCATTTTGTTCCAATTATATTTTTATCTTTTGGGCGAGGTACCGATTCCCAAGTCTCATTTTTTTTTGTTTGAGACATTTCTTCTTCCATGGCCTTTATCTAATAAGGATCTTTTCTTGCTTGAGAAAAAGTTTCAGGTTCTGTTAAAGATAATAGAGCCACACCATCTTTTCTTGGGGTGCTTATCATCCTTCTTCAAGTTTGGATTCCTTCATCTATATTTCCGATGACCTATTCTTCCGGATGATATCTTTGAAAAAACTTGATCTTGGAGATAGTTTGTGAAAATTCACTTTGAGGTTCACTTTGAGGTTCTTCATTCTCCTCTTCTTTTTCAGGTTCTTCTTCTTCACTTTGTTCAAAGAAAGGCTCAACTTCATGATCTTCAATTCTTTTTTCTAGAAGGCCTTCATCAATCTTCACATCAATGCTTTCCACTATTCTTCGTACATGATTGTTGTAACATTTGTAAGCTTTTCTCCTAGTGGAGTATCCAAGAAATATTCCTTCGTTAACTCTAGAATCAAATTTACCTGGTGAGTCATCATTTATTTTTATGAAACATTTGCTTCCAAAAACCCTGAAATATTTTACTGAAGCAAGTCTTCCTTTCCATAATTCATAAGGAGTCTTTTCATTATTTGGTCTTATTTGAGTTCGATTTAAGGTATAAACTGTGGTGCCAACTACTTCTCTCCAAAATTTTGGTTGCAAATCAACTACTAGTAGCATTGTCCTTGCCCTTTCTTGAATGGTTCGGTTCCTTATTTCAACTACTCCATTTTGCTGGGGTGTCCTAGCAGTAGAGAGTTCTCTTTCGATTCCATGATCTTTACAGAATTCATCAAATTCTTTTGAGGTGAATTCTCCTCCTCTATCTGTTCTAAACCATTTAATATTAGAATATTTCAAATTCTCAATGAGAGCCTTAAGATTATTAAAACATTCAAATGCTTCGGAATATTTTATGAAATATATCCACATCATTCTAGTATAGTCATCAACAAATAGAGCAAAGTACCTTTCACCTTGAAGAGCTAGAGTTCTAGTTGGCCCACACAAATCTGCATGAATGATTTCCAAAGGTTTTTTTGTTGAGAACTCCTTAGTTTTGTGGCTAGTTCTGGTTTGCTTTCCATGTTGGCATGGGCCACATACAACTCGATTTGGTTTTCACATTTTTGGAATATCCCTTACTGCATTAATTTTGCTGATGTTGACTAGGTTATCAAAACTTGTATGCCCCAATCAATTATGCCATAACCAACTTTCATCTATTTGACTTAAGTAACATTTATCTTCTTGGATTCTACTGAGAATGTAAACATTATCTACTGTTCTTACTCCTTTTGCCACAAGTTCTCCCGAGGATGACTCTCTTATTTCACAATTTTTTGTACTAAAGACAACATTATGTCCTTGGTCACAAATCTGGCTAACACTTAAGAGATTGTGTTTGAGCCCTTCTACTAGCAAGGTATTTTGAGTCTTTCCTAGTCCATTGAAAAGGGTAGCAGTTCCTTCTCTAGTGATTTTAGTAGATCCACTTCCAAAGGATACATTTCCATTTTTCTTGTTCAATGAGATAAACTTATTTTGGTCACCTGTCATATGTCTTGAGCATCCACTATTCACGAACCAATGATTTTCTTCACTATGAGCACATAGAGCTAGGCCACATTTACCAGTTTTGAGATTTGCGTTTTTAGCTTTCTCCCTTTTGAGAGGAAAATTTTGTTCATTATGATCATAATTATCACATAATGAGCAAGACGGATCAAAATTAGCCAAAGGATCAAAGGAATTGTAAGTTTTGATTTTTCCTTTCTCTTTAGGACCACATAGTCGGTTTGTTTGATCATTTAATCTTGGTGCTTCATTCTTATGAGCCTTGCAATGCTTAGTTTTATGCCCAAAGTTTTTAAAATTGTAACAATGCCCAAGAAAAATAGTTTGATACCTGTTGTAGTATCCGTAGCTTGAACCAAAATTCTTCCTTGGAGTTTCTCTTTCTTCAATTCTTGGTTTTGAGATGGGACTTTGTTCCTGACGAGATGACTTTTCTTCTTTTGGATGGAAAGAGAGTACATCAACATAACTTCTGGCATTATTTTTTGTACTTGATGATTCTCCTTTGAAACCAATTCTAGACTTGTCATGTTGAGGTTTTTGAGTATTAAGAATGTTTTCAAGAGCTAGAGAGCTTTGCCAACTCCTTTTAACTTGCTCTAATTCCTTTCTTAGAGATATTATTTCAGCTTCACATTTTTCACAGATATGATCCTTCTATTTTAGCTTAATGTTCAAGAAGTCTTCCCTTCTTTTTTCTTCCTCTCTTTCTATTTTGAGAGAAATTATCTTCTTTTGTAGATTCTCATTTTCTTCAATGAAAATCATTAGCAAACTACCCATGTTTCTTTCATCTTCTAGTTCTGAGTCATCATCATTTGTAAATGCCATTAACAAATTTCTTTGCTTCCAACATAATTGCTTTCCTCATCTGATTCATCATCACTTTCTTTGTAATGACGCCAATTTCTAGTTGATTTCTTTTTTATGACTACAAATTCATCTTCATCAGACTCATCTTGTTTGGAGAAGAATTTCTTCTTATTAAACCCTTTCTTTTTGTACATCATTCTGTTAGAGTCCTTTTCATCATCACTATCATGTTTATGACGACATTTTGCAGCATAATGACCTATTCTTCGATAATTGAAACAATTAAGAGGGTATTTACCTTTTATCTTATATCCCCTTTTTAGTCTTCGTACAAATTGAGCTAACTCATTTTCAGTATCAGATTCATCATTTTTGCAATTCCATCCTTTTCCTTATTTTGTAGATCTTTAGGCTTTGAAAGTTGCTTCTTTGAAATTTGTTTTTCCTTTCCTCATCTCATAGGCAATAAGAATTCCATGAAGTTCATCCATCTTGAGAGTATATAGGTCCTTCATTTCTTCTATGGAACTTACTTTGGAGTCAAATATGTCAGGACGCGATCTCAGGATTTTTTGAACAATGGCGCTTTCTTCAATATTTTCTCCTAGTCTTTTAAGAGAGTTAACCACTTCAGCTACTCGGAGGAAGAATGATGCAATATCTTCTTCATCGTCCATTTTTAGACTCTCAAATTGTATTCTATAGGTTTTAAGCTTTGCCTTATTAACTTTGGAGTCCCCATCATATAGAGAAACCAAATTATCCCATACTTCTTTGGCTGAGTCACAATCCATGACTTTCGTAAATTCAAAATTGGTAATTCCACTAGTGATGGAATTTAAAGCTTTGGCATTAACAATGTACGCTCTTCTTTCATCTTGATCAGTTGGAAGACTAGTGGGAGCTTTATACCCATCCAAAACAGAGTGCCATACTTTAGGACCAAGAGACATTAGATAGTAGGACATCCTCTTTTTCCAAAAACTAAAATTTGTTCCATCAAAGATAGGCAGTGTCCCTATTGCTTCCATGTTCTTCATTGTGCCTAAGAATACTTATTCCAGTTGTTAGGTTCATAATAAAGAAGATGGCTCTGAAACCAATTGTTGGAAATACTGAGAGGGGGGTGAATCAGTATTTCTTTTCAATTGTTATTTATTTCTAGTTAGATTCTACACAATTACAGACATAGAGGTGTATAATGATAATATTAAGGATTAATAAGAATTTAAATCCTCTTTATAATAATAGCATACAATATATGAGTGAGGGAACCAACCCTTCTAATGAAACGAGCACCAACCTGTTGCCAAGCACCAACTTGGACTTTGATGAGGCTCCGACCTCTAGGGCTTTGACCCTATCTTCTCAAGGCACTAACCTTGTGTTTAGGAGCTCCTACTCCAAGGACACCAATCCTTCTTTGCTTGGTTTAATAGAGAATGTGAATAGTAATTACTTGAATGTTCTTGAAATATTCATCACTGTATTATTTCTTCCAAAATTCTTCACTGAATTCACTGTCCAGTCAACTTCAAAGATGCTCCACTGCCCAATCACATTGCTATGTCTTGACTTCAATTTAAAAATTAACTTGCTTCACTATTCAGGTGTAAGTATCTTCACTGTAAGTCCTTCACTGTTTAAGGTGTTCACTGTACTTGGTCTGAATTCTACACCATACTACACCATCAATTCTGCACCACAGTTTGCACCAAGAGTTCACCACACAACACTAATACTTCTGTGCTATTCAATGATTTTCTAAAAGATTTTCTCACTTCACAATGGGCTGAGATTTGTCACCCAACAAAAATTTTTAGAGTCTGAGCTCTGTTGCTAAGAGTAGCTACCTGTCATGTCCGATTTTAGTCCTCCAAACTATTTGTGATATCTAAGCTCTGTGGTGGATACAATCCTTCTTATACCCGAGCCTCCAAATTGTATATTACAGTGGGTCTGAATGTCCTAAGGCACAGTGATTTAGGAGTGTATTACAGTGAGAAAGGTCCAAAGATAATGTAGGTTACACGAAGATAGCAGAGGCACAAAGGTTTTACAATAAGACTGCACCACTATTTTGAGTCACGGCAGGTCCGAAGGTAAGATAGCACAGGTATGTGGAGTGATCCGAGCTACAGCAAGGGATTCCAAGTTGCTGTGTATATGCACCAAGCCACAAAAATAGATCCAAGTAGAAACAGGTCTTAAATATGAAGTGGTATGAAAAAATTACAGTGGATAAGCTACCTAGAGGTGTCAAATATCTGATTTAAAACTCAGAAACATTCCTCCATAGACCCTTTCTCCTTAATTTATGCTTCCTTTCTTTTAAGTTCACGAGTTGTGAACCTTAATACTCTTCTCTATGTATAATCACCGAATTGAGTGTTCAAAAAAGAAGATCGAAAACCTTGTATATATAGTCTTATTTAAATGCTAAATGAAAAGACATGTCTCCACATTCAGGCTGATAAGGGATGGCTAGGACAGGTCGGCTGCAAGACTAGAATAATTTCCTTAACTTGAAAAATTAATATCTCCCAAACCGCTTGGAGTTTTGGGGCATGTAAGGGCTCATTAGAAAGGGAAAATTATGCTCTAAAGGATGGTGAAGGTCTCACAAAAAAAAAATTCTTCTAAGATTGTGAGACATATTTTTCTTTGTGACTGCCCTTAAATTTTATGCATAAAAAGATTGGTACAACGTGAGGAATGTTTGGGGCAGCGTGGCTTCTACATTCTTTGGTTTCTTCATTGTTATTATGTAGCATCATGTATCAACAACTTAATCATATACTAATGCAGTGATATGTCATAGTGCAGCCTTCATCTCAATCAAAGTCATATTGACATCAATGACAATCTAAATTAATAGATGGGTCATCCACATGCATATCAAGGGCTTGGAAGAGGAAGTTAGATGAATTCTTCCTGCTACATCTAGTAGTAGAAGGAGAAGTTGTTGAGATTGTAGCGCTGCACCTTGAGGGTGAAGCAAACATTTGGTGTTTCAGCCATTTGAGACATGCAAAAGTGACTGCATATGCAGATTTTACTCAAAGGTTGATCAAGAAGTTTGATAAGATGAAATCGAAGAAGCCAAGGGAAGATGTACATATTATTATTCTAGAGGAAGAGAAACTTCCACCACCACTTGTTGTAGGAGTACTTGCATCAGGAGAAGGAACACTTGCATCCTTGCAAATTGGTCTTGATCTCTTGACACTTAGAGTCTCATGCATTATTTAGGAGATGCATGAGGAGGAGGAGACTTATACCAAAACTGATGAAACAATAGAGGAGCAACCATTATCATCACCAATAGTTGGAGGATTCATTACACCAGTAGAGGGAACCCTTGTAGCTGTACCAGAATTTCCAAAGGATCAGCTTAACCAAGGTATGAAAACATTTCCACTTCCTATTATTTCAGCACATCATATGGAGAGTTGTGGGGACATGCCATCATGGCAATTACATGACCTAGGTTCAAATCACACTGCTAATTTGGAGCAGAAGACTATCACTACACAGAAGACCCTTGACAGGTTCAAGGAGGAGGTATACATTCATCCTAGTATGTCATTGTTGAGATGGACACAACTCTTTGGGTTGGGGTGTATATTTTTGGAGGATAGGATGAGTATTGTACTAGTCAATCCAATGCAGAACTGTGTGTTTAGTGTTGTGCATGATCATGAGACAGCAGATTCACCATCATGGAGATCAACAACGCTGTCATTGAGCAGCAGTGATGAGTTGGGGGCCCAACCATTATTGGAGCATTCCAATGACCATTCTACATGTGTAGCAAGGGATAGGTAGATGGTTGATGAGAGACATCTTATCACCCATTACTATGATGGATCCTTCTTGATGAGCACTTCACAGCTCAATGAGAAGCCTTTTCCTTCAACATACTTGGATCCTTATGGGTTCAACATGGTCATTGATGAGTGGCATTCACATGGAGATCTCCAGGAGGCTGCACTTCAACATCCCATGAAGTGAAAAGGTAGAAATCAAATTTGGGAGGATGGTATTCTCCATTGTAGGAGTACCAAAGTGAAGCATGGTAGGAGACACCCACATTTGGATGAATGGGTGTGGATGGTGAGCAAGAGGTTGGTGTGCCATTTGCAGATCTATGACACTAGGCAGCAGGAGGCATGACTGCGCTGGCTACTCTTAACAGAGTTTGGCCATCATGTGACATATCCTATTTCAAAAGGTATGCTATGGTTTGGGGAATTGCATGGCACCCATATGTTATGGAAGCAAAACATTTTGTTGTATGGGGCATTCTACAAGTCAACTATCATAATATTGCTCCATGAATGGTATGATGATGAGATAAAGGGGTAGTAAAAGTTATTGTTGCTTTGGTTACTCTTGGGAGAGTATGGGTTGATTTTCTCCCATACCTTGCATGATATTTCAGGAGTAGAGGAAGGAACAATCATGGTGCAAAGGGGATACTCCTTAGCTTGGGAGGATCAGGAGGTACTTCCACATGGGAAGGAGTCTCCCACATGTAGCAGCATTATGATATGTGACTTTGGCATGGAGCATGTCAAAGAGGGAAGTCATGAGATGGCAGGAGCCTTATTACAAAGGCCAACAGTGCTATCACTTATGAGTATGTATCTATTGATGAAGTGTTCCAAGGGGAGTATGCATCCCTACACTTTTCATAACACTATGGGGAGATTCTCATGGGAGGGCTCATCCATGGACATCATTTTCAGCCTACTCACAGTGTATGGTAAGAGTTGTGTTTTTTCACTTATTGATCATATAAAAAAGTATTTGCATTCTCTTACAATCGATATACATGTGCATTGCTCCACAAGAGGGAAATTTTATTGGTCTTTGTGGTCTTTCTAAGGCCAACATTTATGATGGATATAGCCATTTCTTGTATGGCTTTGGGAAAGTGTTTTGATATTCTTGTTATGCTTAGCTGATATATAACACCATTTACTACTTCCTATTAGATGATCAAACATGCACAACTAGCAACTTGTTGGGAGACAACTTGCCACATGATGTTCTAAAACAACGGTTAGCAAAACTGTGTTGTAACCACTTGGGACACTGTTGGTACCATTTAGAACTAAAAATAACCTTAAGTATCTCTCTAATTTGGATCCCATATTGTGATGATAATCTATTGAATTTGTATGGGATGGTTTGGGAAAAAATTATAGAGGGGGTCTTTGAGGATCCAATTTCATTTTTGCCTCTTGAAGGCAACATTATTGTAGCCCAATATAAGCAACAACTCTACACTTATCATAGGTGGAGAAAGAGATAGTGTGGGTTAGATCATTTGGTCTATCATGTTCAATTATGCAGCCCACCTACATTTCAGGAGCCAAAGGTGGAAGAGTTTTTCCATGAGTTACCATTTTGGAGGGTGACTCACTTTGTGTGGATGATAGCTTGGGGTTTGGAGCTTCACATGGGAATGAAGGTTCCCAACATTTTTTAGATTCCATGCCTCAAGAAGGCCTCTAGAAAACATATGGTTGCCTCCATGGATATCCCACTTCTTCATGATGATAGCTATTCAATTTTGTCACCAAAAGCTAACTTGTACACTTGGGAGGAGCAAGTTGGAGACTTATTGATGAGACATCATCTTGTTCATTGGAGAATATTATCATATGGGGATGATATAGGAGGGGGAGAGGAGGATCTTAAGTTATATCCTTGTTGTTTCTTGAGGACAAGAAACATTTGGGAGGGGACGACTATAATATTTCTAAATTAGCATGTAGCTAATTGGAATATTAATTTTTACTTTTGTCATTTAGATAGATGAATAAGTGGGTAGGGAGACCATAAATCTCTTTAGTAGAAATAAAATCCCTTTTAATGTGAAAAGGGATCATCTTGATAGCTGGATAAAGTACCTCCATGTATGAACAGGGGCTAAAGCATGTGGACAAGGTCAATGTTGACCAAATCAACAGTGCTGGTATGGAGAGAGTGGATCATTAATGGGAGACAACGCAATGTTAATGGGGGATAGTCTCCATGAGAGTAGTGGCTTTAATGAGTGGGACCCAAGGTGAGAAGGCTCACAATGCATATAAGGAAGGGCAAGGTAGCCATAGATGGCATGCTAGATGATTATTGATTTTGATCTTTTTAGATTGGATTTTTTAGGTGACATTTCTATGTATGCTTTTGTTGTTTAGTGGGGTCTGTTGTACTGTTTAGTACAAGGGTGCTCCCGAGTGGGAATCCCACACTCATCCTCGGGGGACTTCGAGTGCCTACTCAGGAGAGATATTATTGAGTTGTATAGTCCACATCCAAGCATCAAGCCAAGCTTCAGTCTTCATTACAGCATAGTATCTATTCAAAGTTGTGTTGTGTTGCAGGGTGTTGCAGTGGAGGATTGATAGGGCCAGTTTCTGAGCTATTTTTTGGTGGAGGAAGAATTCCTTCCATTGTGAGGCTAGAAAGGAAGGTCTAAGAGCTGTATTTCATATTTTTTCACTATGCCAACCTATTCCCACCTCCTACAATGAAATTTCCCTCAAGGACTGCGTTATTTTCTTGAGTAATTGCAGTAGAGGTTTCAGTGCCTCATTTGGGGTGTTTGATTTTCAGTGAAGGGATCAACCTTTCATTGGAAGGATATATTGGAGGAGATATATTCATTTAGATACTAGTTTCAGCCACCTCCATCTAGTTATTCAGTTGTAGCTTCAATTCAGCCCTAGGGCTACATTCCGACATTTTTGTGTTTTGGGTATTTCCGGAAACCCTTTATGGGTTGTCTTAGAAATTTGTTTGGGAGCCTAGATCTCTACTCCTAACATTATTTAAGCCATATATCAGGAGATCTACATTATTAAATTTTCCAGAAACAGTTACCCTCATTAAAACTGCATTGTATATGTTCTCCTGCATTTGTATAACAAATATTCTTCATGTTATGGCATATGTATTCATGGGAGGCTTTTTTTCCTTGATTATCTGAGTTGTGACTATATTTCTTTTACTTATTTGCTGTTGATTTACATAATAAAATGTCTCCATGTTTGTCACACATGTTGGTCTAATTTTATTCACTGTTATTTCCAGTATTTTGTTCAATATTCCTGTCTTCTCCAATTTGGAATATTACAGACACAATAGGAGAAGGAAGGATGCATTAGAGCCTATCCCTCCTTAATGATAACTTTCTTGAACTCCAAGCATAGATCAAATTTTGGTAAAATTTGCTTCTATGAGAGCCTTTGTAAAGATATCAACAACTTGATCACTGGTTAAACACTAGTGCACTTCAATAACACGATCATGAATGAGCTTTATCATGAAGTGTATGTGTAGCTAAATGTTTTTCATGCACTGATGCTGAAGTGGATCTTTTCATAGTTGAATGACACTCTGATTATCACACCAAATTATAGTTGGATGCTACTGATGAAGAAAAATTTCAAACAATATATGACGAAGCCACAGGGATTCATTGTTGGCTTCAACAACACTGTGATACTCTTCTTCTACCGAAGAAAGAGAGATGACACTTTTTTTCTTACAATACCATGTAATAGGTCCTGAACCAAGAGTCAATACATAACCTGCAGTAGACTTTCGATTATTAGGGTTGTTTGGTCAATTTAGTGTGTCCTAAATTGCTGCATTTAATTGTCAATCCGGGAATCGTAAGCTGATGAAGTGCGGCGCACTATATGTGCAAGATAACCTCTTTCTTAACTTTTTGTCGTTTATGGTCTTTCTAAGGTGAAATGGAAATTCTAAAGTGAAAAACAAGCTTGGTTATATTTTTTCAAGGAAGTGATATCCCCTATAATGATTTACCAATCTCGAAACTTTAAAAGCAAATTGAAATTACAATGACAAAAGAAAGTATTTCTGCTTTATATTTTACCTTTAGTTCAAATTATTGAAAAACACAAAAAATAGTTTGAATTTCATGCTTCGCATGAGTAGGGGAAACCAAATAAAATTCTTACCAAAATCCCCCACATCCCCACACAATCACCCTTTCACTCTTCTTTAGTGACTGTTGGGCAGTGAAAAAGGTATGAAATTACTATGTATCTTCTCATTCTTTTACCATAGACATACTCCTTTTTACCTTGGGAAGGTGATTTATTATAAGAATTATGATAGAATTGGAAAGGTTTATGTTCATTGTAAAAAGATGATTAAAGGTTGCTTTTGTTGATAAAACAGGAATTAGATGAAGTGAACAGCTGTACCAAAGGCGAGGCTGAGATCAATGTAGCTGCTGCTCCATCATCGTTGAACCACATCCAGTCAAAGACAAGGAGATCCAAACGAATTGCTAAAAATAGGTAGGGGACAGCTCGGCCTCGGTCAAAGTAAACAAGATGATAACTAAATGAAGGGGAGCGAATCCCTCAGGATCCTTCGATCCTGAGGGATCGCTGTTCAAACTCATCTTATTCCTTGTCTTGTCCGTTAGGGTCTAATATGTAAAGCAATGTCCTTTAGTGATCAAGGGGTCAGAAAGTTATTATATTCAAACATTTCCTCTGTAATTTATGTTTATTGACTCTAGGCATTGAGAGAATAGCCTCTGTAATACTTTATGTTCGATTAATATCAAACACGCGTTTCGTTTCATCTCTTAAGTTCTGAAGTAGCCCAATAGTATTTCACTGGCACTAAGGGCTCGGCTCCAGTGGAATTACCTTGCTATTTGTATTCTTAATATTTGCTTACTATT